>JADMNL010000032.1:42902500-44102500 GCA_016271365.2 Neoceratodus forsteri
TAGCTGGCTGGTACGTGTGCAACTATCTCATTTTAGCTTCCGGCTCTGACAAAATGGGCCACCTGCTAAATTTCAAAAGGGCCCAGACAGCTAATGAAAAAAACAGGACTGTTCCTCTTAAACCAGCACACCAGGTCACTTATATCAAATTGAAATTACGTTGAGCCAGTGTTTCGCAGTTTGCAAAATCATTTTTTTTTAATTCATTGTTAGCGTTAAATTATGTTCATGGGTGTAGCCAAGCATACTCCAAGTACTCCATGGTGTGCAATTTTATTTAAGGGGATAGCAAATAGGCTCTGAACTGCTTCCTTTTCCCATAAAACTAAAAAGAAAATGCTGAACATTTCTGTAATTTTATTTATAGGAGTCAAAACTAGAAGGACCGGTCACTAATACTGTCTTTGCATCCCAAGGACAATACAGTTTTATAGGCTCTGGGCTGGTACCTGAGTGTCTTAGGGAGCAATGCAAGGCATTTGTTTTTAACCATGCATGGCAACAACCATTGTCATAAGATACAAAAGTTGTGTTTATTACATTTATTGTGCCAAAGGATGCAACAAACATGATTTTGGTGTACATTTGCATATTGTCTGGCTACACCTCGGTGTACAGTATTACCAGAAAATGACAGAAGGAGGTAACTTTTGGTTACGTAGTTGCTACTGGCTCTTTAATTCACCGAGTCCATAGGCTTGCGTCTGACGTCATCGCGTAGTATCCAGGGCGTTGCATGGAGACGGAAGTTCGCGGGCCGGGAATCTCCCGCCAGCTGAACTTATCCTAGCGAAATAGTAGCTTCGACAGACACGTGGAGGCAGGGAGGAAAACTGGTGGACGGAGCCTAGGCAGGGATGGCAGGTAAGAACGACGCCTCTGTCTAACGGGAGCAAAGGACCGGGGAATGGGCTCCAGGCATCGCAGCGACCGGTTTAAAGTCTGCTAATGAGAAAGGAAAGGTTTAAAATGTTAGCTCATCCAGGTCGTTCCTCGTAATTACAGCCCCATGATTAACAGGGGATAACTGGACGTGCTGTGGAATCTGTGGGTAATTCCTAGTTTAAACAAAAAAGAGCAGAGCTAGGATACTTTTGTTTTTATGACACAGACATGAAACCGACCAAAGATTAGTTTAGAAAGTGATGCTGTTTGTATGTTACATTAGCCCTGCGCTAACGCGAGGATGCGGCTTGCTGTGGCACTATGTGAATGTCTTACGCTCGGGATCGATGTTGGTGAAATATGCGCATTACTGTTTTTAGCTGTGTAAAAATTTGTGTTGAAGAAAACTGGGTGCTGTCACAGGGGCGGGATTTTTATCATATGGAAGGTATAAAAAAGTTCTTTTGAAAGCAAAAGTTCAGTTTTGTGACGTGCTCCTTGGCTAAAAATTTAGGGGAACAAGAAATAGAGGGGAGCAAAGGATGTGCTTTCCAAAAGGTGCAGCTGCTTGGATGGTTGCTTTAAAAAAAGCATACACAAGTTTCTTGAATTTTGGTATAAGAATAAATACTGAGCTGTGCTGGTTATGCATTTTTGGAAGCATGTAGAGTATGACAAAAAAGACAGATTTGTAGATATTTTGTCTTACTGTAGTAAATTTACTGTGCGAAGTTTTCCAGCACATTCTATATATGTGTAGCTACAGTGGTTCGTAGAAAAATGTACATCCAGTAGCTATTTACTAAGTTTTCACGGTTTGCCTGTAGCGTTATGTAATCTATGTCTGCCTGTTAGCTATCAGTAGATAGTTGTGGATACTGATCTCAAAAGTTAACAGTTCATTAAAGGGAAGGGTTTGTGTTTTTAGGTTGCGCTTGAGTACTGTGTAGACTCTGGTTAACACTTTTTCCTTTTTTTCTTTTATCAACTAAACCAGGAAGCAAAATGAAGAAACATATCCAGCTTACATAGCAGCTAGGAACAATTCTTGTGATTTTGAACAAAGGTTTTGTTTCCTGGTTCTGTCCCACAACTTTATTTAAAGGGGTGGGAACATACCTCTCAAGTGTCCCTGATTTTCAGGGATGTCCCTGATTTTGCTCCAAAATTTTACTCTGTCCCTCCTAAAATTTGTGTTTTTGTGGCTAAACAATGGGGACTGTAAGCACAAAACAATGTCAAGCATTAAAGTTACAGACTTGTTCATCTTTAGAAAATGTATTTTGCACTAAGCCCCATATTCTACCAGCTTTCTGGGTGGATATCTCTAATTTTGAAGATATGTCCCTGATTTTGGTCCTTCGTCCTTGATTTTTTTAAGCCTTGTCCCTGATTTATGAGGCAGGAGGTTGAGAGGTATGGGTGGGAAATGTGTGCTAACTGGCTACAATTAGTAATTTTCCTTCATACAGCAATGAAATTCATACCTCCAAATGATCCATATGTAACCATACAGGAATACACAATAATGTGAAAAACGGTGTTTTCAGTTCTTTTCCTTTTGTGGACAGCATGCTGCACAGTTTTTTTCAAGGAGCCGGTTTTTGAGTTTTTACTATGTCACGGTTTGTGTGCAGAATGCTAATTATGAGCTGTTGACCTATCAGAACCCTGATCAGTGTTCTATGTACAAACCATGACGTACTTAAAACGCCAAATCGCAGGTTCCATTAAGAGAAATGTAACAGAATGCTACCCATAACAACAAAACAATGCAAAATACAGTTTTTCATATCACTTTTTATTCAGGTACGGTTAAATGTGGATAATATAGGGGAATGAATGTCATTTTTTGAATAAGAACTTTAAACAGCTGACAATTAAAAATGATTTCCTGTCCTCTTTAAACTATCAAGTATCTTGTACTTAGTGTACTGGTAAGCACTGTTAAGTGCTGCAGTGCACCATTTCTCTGAGTGCAGTATACGGTTCCCCGGAGGTGGCACTGTCAAAAGGATTATAAGAGTCAGTAGTGCTTACACTGTTTGTCTCCTTACTGTTTTATAACATTCTGTATGTTTCATGTAATGAAACAGCTAACAAACTGTGTACACAAGTACGTATGTATGAACTTACATACACATAGGGTGTTGGTATTGCCAAAACTGTTAATTTTTACCAGGAGTTTTAGGCTTGTGCCAGTGATGTGAAAAAGTAAACCGAAAAGAGTTCCAATCTGTTGCTCAGGTCTCTGCTGGACCAGGTGGAGGAAATGCAGTCACAGTTCTGTGCTGTTTGTGACATATTCTGTGAGCATGACAATGATTATTAATAGAGCTAAAATGTAACCAAGCACTGCAGTTGGCATGCCCATCCAGCAGTGATTCCTGAGTCCACATACCCACAAGTCTTGAAGGTTGCAATGTTATGTACCTACTGGGCTGGGCCCCCCACCTACCCACCACATACATGCGGTGTTAATTAACACTGATGGGCTGGGCAAACTGGGTGGGCCAAAGACCCTTATCTTCTGACTGTGTATCTGTGGAGGTTATTACTTGCCTTGCTGTTTGTATGATGTAAGTCCAGTCTAACTGGGTGAAAACAAATAGCATCTGAACTTCCCAGTAATCCTGCCTCCATGTTGGCTCGTGCTTTGCATTAGGGCTTAAGAGGCACTGGTCAGATAGCTGGCAAACAGCAGTAAAATGAAGAGAAGTTGAGAAAAAGAGGGAGGTTAATCAAATAAAGTGTGCGTTCTGTTTATCCTGTGTGCTAGCAGTTTATAAATGACACATCGATAATAGTGCTTGATTTAGTGGTGCAGTGTTAGGGAGAGAAGGTTTTGCGGGCGTAACTTGCAAAACATGGACTCCCATCTCTTCTCAATATTAAGATTTCATTTTGTGGCCGGAACTGCAACTATAGGAGTTGCCTAGGCTCAAAAGACTCTCATATCAATATGATGCATTTCTGCAAAGGCCTACGACTCTCAGCACAGATTTGACTAAAATCTAAATACTCAAATGTTACTTTTAGGGTTGTCACAATAACTCAGTATAATGATACATCGTGATATTTCCCCCTGCTGATAATTTATCATGGGGGGGGGGGCAGTAATACAGTTATTATGTGGGGTTGTACTTTATAGTATAACCATTTTTTTTTAATTTAGGTGTGTCTGGGACTTTTGCTTGGCACAAGGGGTGGCAGTATAGCCTAGAGGTTAGAAGAACGAGGTGTGAACGAGCTTGGTACATCCAGCAGACAGACCTGAGTTTGATTCTCACAACCTCCACTTATATACTGTGTGACTCTGAGCAAGTCACTTAACTGCCTAGTGCTCCTAGGTCGCCCCCGAAAACAGGCACTTGTGCCTAGTGAGCCTTACGTGGTTACCAAACACTAAAAAAAAAAAAAAAAACTGAGTTTGTGCTTCTAGTATAGCACAACAGAAACATAGTGTGGCAGGGAAGATGGATGCACTTCCTCCAGGCTCGGGCTTGATGTCATCCCTCTCAGAAGCAACTTCTAGTGGTGGCATGGTGGAGGTGTGCTAGGCAGCGTGGGCTACCACGTGTTGCCACACACTCTCCAAGGTCACAGCATGAAACCGTCATATAGAGGAAGGGAGACAACAGTAAAATGAGTGCACCCAACCAGGACATGCTGGAAGGTGGGTTCTACACTGTCCCCACCACCATGCCACCTGACCCCTTTGCACACCATTGTTGTGCCCACTGCCACCATCTCTTATACAGCACCCATTCAGCTTTTCTGGCTGCTGTGGAGTGGTGAGAGTGGCAGGGAGGTGCCGAGTGGTGGAGCAGTTGACCACATAGGAAGCCTGGAGACGAGTGGCACCAGGTAAATCTAGTGGGCAGTTGAGGCCTTGGGAGCCTGAATGCGTAGGGTGCTGGTGTCAAGGAAGCAATAAAAAAGGTTGTGAGCAAGTGTCCTTTACTCTAGGGTGCTTAAGCACAATTGAAACAGATCAGAGTCTGTAAAATCATGTTGCAAGCTTTTTGGCATGATCCTGACCGGTGGCACCTTCCAGGTGAATGCCAAAATTCTCAGTTCCCAGTAACCATTTTATTTTGAAGTCTGGGACTCTACTTTCCCTTGCAAATTTTCAAAGGTCCCTTCCAAAATTGGAGTCCTATTCCAGTGAAATACCTTAAGTAGTATGATAGTGTAAGCAAGGAAAGTACAACGTCTTGTTTTTAAAGTGACATTGCCAACCCCCATATTCCCCAAGGTGTCTCTAGTTTAAAAAAACACAACACACAGTGTGATTGATCACATTCCGTAGGGATTGCTAATGTAGCTGGGAGTTTGATTCTGATGCCTTTTTTCTTTTTAAACAATGAAAACCAGACTGCCCACCATTCTGGTGTTACCACACAAAAAAGTGTGTTTGTTTACAGTCCTTGATTTACTCCCACTGCAACTGTCCGGGACTTGGGAATACCCCAACACAGTTTAGTCACTCATAATGCAGAGGGAGTAGAGGAGACTATTGTATCATGAGTTGCTGCACTGTTGTGAGGTGTTTCAAATGGTCCGGAATATGCTGTAGGAGTAGATCAAGGATGTGAAACAAAACAAAGTTGGGTATAATTACACCAGTAGCTTGCATTTGGGTTCTCTAAGAAAGGTGACAGGTAAAACAACCAGCAACATCAGTGAATTTTAGAGATAGTAAGCAGTCGTAAAATGTGGGTTTTCAACTAGAACTAATGTGATATAAAAGGGGTTTACAGTGTCCCTTTAAAAGGAAAAAGACTACTAACTGAAAATAACAATGAGTATGTTTGAGGCTACTGTCTCGGCTCTGGTGAACAGTTTCTTATTCTTGTGGTAAAAACAAACAAACAGAAACTCTTCCTATGGAGGTTAAGAGCCTGCAAACATAGCAGGTGCAAATAAGGGGCTCCGAATCACGTAGCCTCTTGTTGTTTGGGCCTGGCAAGGAATTGTTCTTCCTATTTTCATTAGTCAAACACAGTGTGCTTACTCTCGATAGACCCCGATTCATACCCCTCAAGCTTTCATCACCTGTGTGACAAGATATGTGACAGATAGGCAAAATGTTTGACACATCATCAAAACATGCCATTGCAAGTTAACACCATTATCGTTAACAGTGGACTAATCATTGTTTATAATGTTTGCTGATAACTGAGCATTATAAATTATTGTGAATTTATGATTTAAGGTCTCAATGGGAAGTGTGGAATACCCACTTTGAGGTTCAGTTCAATTACTTCTATTCTTCTATGTGCAGTGGCCTTGTTAATGGCACTTACTGTATAAGTGCCAATTTCTGTACTTGTGATGCACTTGTTTATTCTGAATATCCCCGTACCTGCTCAGATTATTTACTTGTATTACCCTGTATTTCACTGCACTTGAATAATGTTTGGATTTTCTTACCACCTTGCATTGTATGTCCTATTCTATGTGCTGCGTCACGTTGTTGTTCATGTATTTGACTTGTATCTTCCTGGGTCGTGCCTGAAAATAGTCATCTCGATGCCTAGTGCACGCACCCGGTTACCAAAAGCAAATAAATAAATACAGTAAATATCAGCAGTTGACATGTTCTGGATCTTTTTGAGTCAGAATATAATTTTTATTACTTTTTTTTACTGCTGGATGTGCCTTGAATTGACACCCTTTCATTTAATAGTGCTGTTTGACAGCCGGCCCAGTGGCATGGAGGGCTGAGGCCAAGGCACTGGCGCAGTACCTCCTGCCGCACCGGCAGCTTGGGTTCAGGAATGGACATGGGTCATTCGGGGTTGGCTGGGGTAAGTGAGGACTGAGCATCTCAACGAATGTCTCTCCTCCCTTGGGGGAGGGAGGGAGGTAGTATGACCCACTGCTTATCTGCCACCTGGAGGTGTCCAGGTGGTAGCACAGCCTGGGCGCACAGTAACGGCCAGTCATGGGCATTTGAGGAGGTCTCCATGTGGAGCTCATGTTTATGCTGTTGCACGTTGAGAGGTTGCAAGGGGAAACAGAAACTGGGAAATAGCCTGTGTACCCCTGTCGTCATATGTGATGGCCATTGGGGGACTCCTGGATTCTACTCTGTATGGATCCCTGCTGGTGAGACAGCAGGGGGAGCAGCAGACAGGATTTGGGGGCCCTTGGTATGGGGCCCGATGGCAGGAGTAAGTGGCTGAGGGCAGGCAAAAAGCTCTATAGAAAGAAAATAAATTGTGGTGTTTTACCCTCCCCAAGTTGCCATGTACATCTTACCTTTGGTTTTGTCATGACAGCAACCTCTTAGTCCCGGCTGCCTCCCCCCCCACAGTGCTGGATGGTGGGGATTCATACTGAGTGGAGCCCAAGGGGGGGCTGAAGATCATCATTTAGATGCCACAGTGCACATACTTCCTTTATCCCTAGTTTTCTCCCATAACGTGTAGTACCTCCCTCCACCCTTTGGCGTGAACACAGTCACTGATGACCTGTTGCAGGCAGAGGGTTCCTGAGGCAAGAGCAGTCCTCCTGGCCCAAAAGCAGGGGGTCACTGTGGTAGCAAAACCCACTGCTATCCCTCTTTGTCTGAGGTACATGCACTGCCACATGGCAGCTACCTCACTCTAGCCCGCCTTCCAGTATGATGATCCGTGCTGGCTCCTGAATCCCAGTCGCTTGCACCGCAGTGTGACAGGCAGTCACTGGTCTGGGGCGACCCCCTTTACTGTTGTTTAATTTACTGTTACAGTGTTTCTTAGATATTCTGGGCACCTGTCAGTGTTTAATTTGTAGTAGTAGTAAATCCCATTAATTGACAAGTTAATTATCGATAAATGTGATCAATTGTACAATTACAGATGTTAATTTCAGGGCTCCATGGAGATTTACTATCACATACCGAACTGTATCACTCCAACAACATCATTATGTCACGTAGCTGTGCCCATCTTAGAGTCAGAACAAAGCTAGACTTTTAGAATGTTTCCTGATGTCATTTTTTTTTTCATTTTTTTTGAAAGCTTGAAAAACATAGTTAATTAACAAAGTAAAAGATACTGCTCCCCTTGGGCTAAATGTGTCTGTAAGGTTTGCTTAAACGCACCAGAACAAAAATACTTGTTTAAGTGTCCTTGAAGTAAATTAATCTTGTGGAACAGAGAAAACTGACAGATGTCCAGGAAACCTAGACATTCGTGGTATGAACACTGAGGAAGCAAAATGCAAAGCAGGCTGTGGCAATTAAAAAAGTGAATTTTTTTTTTTTGAAAAACAAAGCAAAAGAGTTCGCATTTATATATCACTCTTTACACACACTGTATCCCAAAGCACTTTACAAGCAATGCTAGACTGATAGCGAAGTGACTGTAAATGTATAGTGGCAGCCACTGCACACATCAGCACCCACATGGCCATGGGCAGTTGCCTGAACCAGATTTATGGGAAGGTGAATGTTGACCAGGCAGTGAGGAAAATCACAATCTCTTGTGAAAAGTGCATTGGGTTATTTTACTCTCACAAGGACAGCCCCAGGGACAGGGAGAATGGACCTCGCCTTAATGTCCTTGTCAAAAAACAGCATACCCCAACAGTACAGCATCTCCTTAGTACTGCACTCGGGTGCCAACGTTTATGGTATGAGACCAGTCCCAATGTGGGACAACTAACAAGGGGGCATAGAATTTGAAGATGAAAGCAGGACTAACCCACCATGATGTGCCATATACTGCTCAGCAGTTACTATAACATTTAAAGGAAATTTCTAATATAAGATATTGGGTTTCACAGCCCAATACCTTATATCGTCTGGAGCTGACATGTGCAAAACCTTTAATTTAAAAGTTCTTACGTTTTGTTGTGGAAGGGATCGTAACTGGCGCCGAAGCCTCGGCCAGTCAATCCCTTCCAGCTTCCTGGTGTCCCCGCCTGCCCCTGTGTGCTTTTAGAATTGGGTCTATATGAGAAAACGGCAAATGCCTAAAGGCACTGCCATTATCAAGAAATTAGCACTCTTTACACCTCGCGTACAGAAAACGGCACCGGGACTTACTTTTAATGTTTTATGCCCCCTGCACCCCCTCAAGACCCCACTGAAGGATTCTCAACCCGGGGTGCATGTTGAGGAGTGAAAACATAACAACAAAAACACATCAGCGCCCAGACCCAACCCAGTACCCTGCTGACGAGCACCGGCAACCCACCCACCATGCCACGGGGTCGGCTTGGCAACCCACTGCAGCACAACCCCTCACATCCCCTCCCGCCCCTCGCTGTGTGTGCTCGCTCTTCCCAGTGCGCATGTGTATAGCGATGACCTGTAGCTATATTCACCAACCCCCCCATCCGGCCGCCCTACCCTACCATAGCCTTCAGGATGTGCTGGGAGCGGTCGCCATTATTGTTGGCAACTTTTCCCCAGCAGCTTGATTCACGGGATACCCTGGAAATTGTGACATGTGGCCAGGAGAGTGTGGGTGAGTTTTATTACAGTCTCTTAGGGGCTATTTTTAAAGCCTGATTTAGCTATTTAAACAGCCTTCAGAGGCAAGTAGCAGTCCGCTAACTAGTAGGGACCCTTCAGTTCAAGCCACTGCTTTAATTTTCCTAAGACTGTTTAAAATGGTTAAAAAATAGCTTTTAAAATAGCCCTCATAAGACTTGTATGGGAATGCCTCCACGCCTCCCGCCCACATGTCACAATTTCAGTGCGGGGGCGGAGTTGGAGAGGAGCAAGGGCACCAGGAAGCTGGAAGGGATCGATCGGCTGAGGCTTTGATGCCAGTTATGATCCCTACCACAACCAAAAGTAAGATCTTTTAAATTAAATTTTTTGTGCCTGTCAGCTCATGCAGCTATACGGTTTTGGGCTATAAAGCCCAATACTTTATATCGCTAGGTTGGGACATCACTTTGAGGTCTACTTCCCTCATATACTGTACTTATCCAGGTTATCCTTAATGGTATTTAGTAATTTAGGGCTTAATCCTGAAAGTCCTGCGTACACTATGAGGGGCATTGGGCTGTCCAGCAATGCTGAGGTTTCGCTCCACATATGTGGAGGCCACTTTATTTATTCTTAAACCCTCCCACACTGTGGATTTTAATTGTCCCCAGCCCAATTCCACTACAGTCCTTCTCCTATGCATGGGGTGCTGGGAGAAGAAGCTGATCACAGTATGTATTTTTAAAAACAAGAAAAGAATGTGTTCATTTTTAGAACATTCACTAGTATCGTCTGACCATTTCCAGAAAAACTAGAAAAGAATGTGTTCATTCTTAGACAGAACAATCACTAGTATTGTCCAACCATTTCCAAAATGGTATTTTGTGATATTTTATAATGTTTGAAATATTTTGAAAACTTACTTTTTTTAAATGAAAGCTTACAGTCCAATAAATATGTATAGATCCTAACATAGTTCTGCTATGTCGCTACATGTCAATATAATATGTCATTAAAAATAGCAGTGGTTTAACTATTTAGTGAATTTTTTTTTATATCGATATGTAACATTTTATGATTTTTCAGATTGCTGTAGGGTTGTCGTAGTACTATGTTATCGATATGTCTACTTAGCTGACTCCAAGCTTTCATTAAAAAAAAATGTTCTAACCCTAACAATTCCAGAATAAAATTTTGAAACTGTTGGGGCTAGAAACTTAATTTTTTAAAATGAAAGCTTGGAGCCCACCTCTTAAAGAGCAGGTTCCTACTATGATCCCCCCCCCGTATGGTCAATAACTGACCTAAAGAGGAGTCCGCAGACAAAATGTGGCATTTAAATTCCTTGTGATGAAAAAGTAATTTCCCTCATAAAATTGCTTTTCAGCATAGCACCGAAAAAAAGGACTGATGTCACAAAACGGAGGGTGCGTGAGCACGCCCCATTGACTTCTATGGGGGCGATTTTTCCAGACATTTTTATACCACTCGGATAATAGCTGCCCAGTGGATATTATTTATTTGGACTTACAAAAAGCATTTGATAAGATATCACATAATATATTGATTAAAAAAATGATTGAACTTATTCTGAATAATTATATGGTTAGATGGGTAGAAAATTGGTTGAACAACAGATCACAAAGTGTGAAAATAATAGATACCATCTCAGATAGTATAGCAGTTACTAGTGGAGTCCCTCAAGGATCAGTTTTGGGCTCAGCACTTTTTAGTATATTTATATATGATGTACACAAGGACATTAAAACTCATATCAGCAAATTTGCTGATGACATAAAAATTTCCTCTGAAGTGGACACGGAATTCAAGATCGCAAACTTTAAACAAGATTTAAAGAAAATCGAAAACTGGGCTATTAACAATAACATGACATTTAACATAGAAAAATGCGCAATTATACATTTAGGGCTTAAAAACCCAAATGTAAATTATTATTTAAATGGAAACATTATTAAAACTGTTAATCAGAAACAGACCTGGGGGTTGTTGTTGATAATGAGTTTACATCAAGTAATCATTGTCGGAAAGTTGCACAAATGGCAAACTGTATCTTAACATCTATAAGGAGATCATTTATTACCAGAAATGAAAACTGCATTCTTCAACTTTATAAAACGTTTATTCGTCTATTTACAGACTATGCAGTTAGTTTTGGGCACCTTATTTAAAAAAGGAGATCAAATTGATAGAGAGCATGCAGAGGAAAATTACAAAGATAATCCCTAGGGTAAAAGAACTATCATATGGGGAAAGACTCAGTGCTTTAGATCTGTACGACCTCAACCTCAGGAGAGATCGAGGTGATCTGTTATTAATGTTTAAAATATTAAATGAGCAGAATCTAATGGAAAGCTGTAAAGTCAGTTATGCTGATAAACCTAGCAGTCTGAGATGCAATAACAGGCACATTTTTATACCAAAGGCATGTACAAATAAACACTTTCAGTTTTTTACTATAAGAGCAGCCAGACTGTGGAATAATTTGCCTCAATATATTGTGGAAAATCAGTAATCTGAAACATTCAAAATTAAATTTGACAAATTTATTTTGGGTATAGAGCACTAGATTCATCCCACTTGTGTGGGGAGAGTGGTCTTGATGGGCCTAGGCCTCCTTCCACTCTTAAAACACAGAGTAATACTTACTGTTGCGATTTTCATTAATCAAAGCAATCGATCGACTAATATATTATTAGTCGAAAGTGATGCTTTGATGAATGAAAATCGCAATAAGTAGTATAAAAATGCCTGAAATATTGCCCCATAGAACTCAATGGTGCGCCATACAGCCTCCGTTTGTGACATCACAAACGGGATGTGGGCAGGCGTGAGGCATGGTTTTCAGACTGGAAGCTGCTCTTTTTCGGGCGCTTATGCTGAAATGCACTTCATTTAGGGAAATTACTTTTTCACCAGAAGGAATTTACATGCCACATTTTGCTTGTGGACTCCTCTTCAGGTCAGTTATCGACCACGCTGGGGAGGGTGGGGTCATAGTAGGGACCTGCTCTTTAAGAAGTAGTTTGGATGATTCTGTTTGTATGTGTCAATGTTATTTTAAATAAATTGATACTATTTAATCTTTCTTTTTCAGTATTATCAATACATGTTTTTTAGTTGCGACACAGTCAAAAAACAGGAAATACATAGTGTCGATATTATTTTTTTTGTAACCATACTGTATTGATCCTAATTTTTTTTGTATCGATTCATGCAGTTACATGATGATTTAAAAAAATGTTATTAAAATATTTCTTATCTTTGTCTGAATTTTGGTATTACTATACAGTATTTAATTAGTAACTGTAGTTTCAACTTTATTTCAATTCATCTTATGACCATGATTACATGACCATTTCGGTCTCCCCCCAGCAGTAACAAATCTTCCTCACTTTTGTAGGCTTAGCCTGTGAAAGCATCAGAAAATGATTTCCTGATTGTTAAGGGAATATGGCAGTCCTAGATGGATTGTATTAATTACCACCATAGTCCTTGGCATTTATTTTAATAAAAAGAGTCCAACATTAATTGAAGGGAGATGGGGAATCAAAAATGTTGGTCACCTCCGAGCGCCCGACCAGCAGAGTTGAGAAAGTCAAGGTGGTTTATCGTGGTATACTGAGGTATATTGTGCTGCACGATAAGAGCAATGTTGTTTATTTACAATAATAAATTTCTGTCAGTAGGAAATATTGTGCCATATTGTCATATCGTGGTATCATGACACTCGTAATAAAGTCTCCCCTTGACCTTTTTTTATCTTAGCTGAATAGCTTCATCTTATCCAGTCTGTGCTCAATAGAGTTTCTTCTCCGGCCCTAATGCCAGTTTTTTAGCTAAAGAAGCGTATCGGAAGATTAAATAATTATTGAAAGAGACAAGGAAGCATTGGAATGTACAAATGTTTAAAATAGTTCCCAATCACAAATAACATTTTACCAACCAGGGCCAGGAGCTGTGTTTGTAGCATCGCCCTAATACTGTTAACAGTATAAGCAGGACTTGCTTACCGCCAAGTTTTGATAGAACATATTAGGCTTACTGAAAACTGTGAGGCATCAAGAGAGTCAGTGGGACAGGACTGCACTGTGTTGGCAATTGTATACATTAATTTGTAGTATTTGTATGGGCAGTTTGTTTGTATGGACCGAAGGCACGTCTGCCTACATCTTTTCGGGGTCATGAGTGCTTGTAGCATTCCTGGTTTTCCTGCCAGTGCACTGCATCACTATCTCCTGTGCCAGATCCCCAATTCCCTGGGACTTTAACTACCAAGCTGCAGCATCTCTAGCCTCCTGCGGCCACCAGTCAGGTGTCAGAGCTGATCTCTGAAGCCGCACTTCCTTTGAGTAAAGCCTTCAATCCCAGAGTCACTTTCCCATCTACCAGCGGAGTTTGTCTCCTCATAGGCAGCAACCCTCCAGTGGCTTCCTGTGCTGCAGTCTAGAGTGCTAAGGACCACAGTGCAAAGGACATTGTGGAAGAGGAGTCTGCCTGGAGTTGTCCTGTAGTCAGCCATCGTCTTGCCATGCTGCCCCCCTTGACTGCCACCAAGAAGTCTGGCTATAAGTCTAGTCCTGAAGTGTGAGTGCTGTTTATCTCATTGTTATGCTTGCTAATCTGAACTGTTGTGAGCATGGATCAGAGATACAGCAAGTACCAGGAAGTGGAAGGGATTGGCGTGGCGCAGTTCCATGGAGCCAAAATATGATTCCTTTCCTTCCCAAACAAGGGACACTTAAACATTAAAATGCTGGCAGCATATGAAAAGGGACCAGGTAAGGCTTCTTTAGTGTTCTAGGGGGAAGGTAAGGATCATGGGTAGAGAGGATGGGAGGAGTGGGGAGGGAGGGCAGGGACATTAGCTCAAGCTGCGAACCCTGCAATACGAGCAGCCTTGATAAACCAAATGGCCTTCTTCTGCTGGCTTCTTCATATGTTTATATGTTCTTGTGGTAAAGACCTAAAAAGTTGCTCTTTAAAGGTGTGCTTACATGACCAGATCTGCACCGCTGCCAGCGGTGTATATGAGTTGCACCAGTACAAATCCAGCAGTGTACACAGCTATCGGTGTGTTGCAAGCCATTCTGTTGTGGTGCTGAGCATTACAGGTTTTGGTGGGAACGCATACTGGTTCAGACGTTTTCAGCTAATATGTAAACATGCTGCTCTGCTTATACCAGTGCAGCCCAACAGCACGCTGCACCACTCCCGGGTGGTAAGCAGATAGCCCAGACTTGGCAGAAATGCTTTTAAATGCAAGAAGTCTTCCTGCAGCAATGCACACCTGTTGGTATGTGAATGAAGGCCAGCAGCGTTTTAGGAGGATAGGTGACTAAATCTGCAGATGACAATGCTACAGCAGGGTATGTGTAAATGGACTTTCACATTTCTGCTGTGCTTATTGAGGGCACTATGCATCTTGCCATCCTCTGCTTTCTCTTTCACACTCTCCTCCTCCTGCCCCCACTCCCTCCTTCTGCTTTCCACCTCTCTACCCACCCTTCCCCCTCCTCTTCCCATTTGTGCCCCTACCCCTCTCTGTTTCTCCCTTCTCATTCATCCACGCCTCCTCCTCCTCCCCTTGAACCTGGGGGTTCCTGCACCAAGCCCTCCTGTCCCTTCATGGCCCCCCACTTGCTCTCCCCCCTGTTCCAAGGGACGTAAATCCCACTTTGTCCTCTTGCTTCTTCTCCTGCTCCTCATCCTGTCTGGCAACTTGGAAACTAACCCTGGTACCTTCTCTCCTCCTCTCTCCACCTTCTCAACTGCCAAAGACCTTAGCATCTTTCATCTCAATGCTATGAGCCTTCTACCTAAAATTGACCTTCTTACTGTCTGAGTTTTACAACACTCTCCTGACATCCTCTGTATCTCTGAATCTGGGTTCCCCTCTCGGCCTTCAGACTCTATCATGTCCCTTCCCGATTTCCATCTCTTCAGGCAGGATGGGGCAAGGTGGTGTTGGCCTCTGTCCTCCAGAGCCTCTCCTGTACCATTGCTCTCAGGGAGGATATACACTCCTCCCATGCATTTCTCCTTGTCAGGCTTTCATTTCATTGGTCTGTACCCATCTTCATTGGGATTTTTTATGCTTCACTTGAAATCTCACTCTCCTGTCCGGTTGACTCTCTGTATGTCATTACCTCACACTCCTGCTCTGGTGAGTGCATCCTCCTTGGGAACTTGAATAGCTCTCCTGACCTCCAGGCTGACCTCCCTCAGGAATGAGTCCCTTAATCTCTCCCAGCTGATTACTGAACCCAACAGGCTTAATCCCCACTCCCCAAGCCACACCTTTTTGGACTGCGTTCTCTCCTCCCACCCACGCCACGTTGTTGCAGCACATGTTTTGCTGGCATCTTTAGCGACCACTGCATGATGTTCTGCATCAGAAAAGTCTGGCACCTTCCCTCCTACCCTAAGTGCATCTGGTCTAGGTCTCTCTCTGGTCTCTCAGTAGCAATGCTTTTCTGAGCGACCTTGCTGCAGCTGACTGGTCAGCCATCCTCTCAGCCCCTGATATTGACGTGGTCCTCTCCTTGTTCTTTTCCAAGTTTTCATTTACATAGACACATAGACACTATCGGCAGATAAGGGCCTGTGGCCCACCCAGTCTGCCCATTTAAGATTGTAAGTTCACTTTATGTTTTTCTAAAAGTCTGTTGCCCCTTACCCCTGACCTCTAGAATTCCCTTATGTCTATCCCATGTATTCTTAAATCCCGGGATTGTTTCAGCCCCCACCACTTCCTCTGGCAGGGTGTTCCACTTGTCCACCACACTTTCTGTGAAGAAATTCTTCCTCACGTTTCCTCTGAATCGCCCTCCCTCCAACTTCATCCCATGCCCTCTAGTCCTGGAACATCTTTTTCACTGGAAAATAGTGTATTCCTGCACCCTGTTCCTCCCTGTAAGGTACTTGTATGTCTCTATCATATCCCCTCTCTCCCTCCTCTCCTCCAGGGAGTACATATTCAAATCCTTCAGCCTGTCCTCACAGGACTTGTGATACAATCCCTGTTCCATCTTTGTTGCCCTCCTCTGAACCTTCTCTACCCTGGCTATGTCCTTACGTAGGTGAGATCTCAGAACTGTACACTGTACTCCAGGTGGGGCCACACTAGTGTCTTGTATAGTGGAATTATGAAATTAAACTGTTTTTTTTCCTTATCTAAATGACATGGCAGATATATCTCTTCCCTGGGAATCAAACCTGTGATCCTTTTGCTTGTAATGTGAGGACATATCAAGCGTACCACCTGAGGCCCTAAGAAAGCAGATGTCAAGAAATGGAGAGTTAGTCATAAATTTTGTGGCAGTGGCAGGATTTGAACCCATGCCTCCAATGAGAGTGGAGCCTAATTCCAGCACCTTAGACTGCTCAGCCACACTACCGCTGCATCTGGGACAAGCCCCCCCCCCGCGAAGGTCCAAGGTCAGATCTTCCAACCACTCCAGATTACCCCTGAACTCATTCGTCACCATAAATACCATGATCACGCTTGGATCCTTTACAGATTATCCCATTCCCTGCCTGACCTCCTCTTTTGTTATTTATTATTTATTTATTTAGCTTTTGTTTACCAGGTAAGCACACTAGACAGTCAGGTGCCTCTTTTCAGGTGCGACCCGAGAGAATTACAAGGAACTGACAAGTAACAGTACAAAGTTAAGGCACAGAAGAATTACAAGGCACAGGAAATAACAGTACAAAGTCAAGGTGCAGCAGTCAACAAGGGACAGTCAGGTACAGGTTAAGTGTTACAGAGTCAAAGCATAGTGATCAATAAGGAACAGATACAAAATAACATCAGAATAACATCAGATAGCACCAGGGCAGGCAGGTGGGGGTACCAAGCTAGAGTACAGAATACAGGGAGCTTACAAATTCATGTACTAAGGCTGCCCATGCTGCAGAATCCCTCTATTTCAAGGCCAACCTCCAGAACAGCTTTAACTCCCAAACCAAATTCTGGAAGGTGATTCGCTCCCTTTTTTGACCCTCCTACCCAGTCCGAGCTCTCAGTCCTCATGAATAATGGTTCATCTGTCTCCGACGTTCCCTCTGTAGCAGCTCACTTCAGTGAGGTCTTCACTGTTTGTGCTCTCCTTTCTTCCCCCTTGGCCCCTTTCCTCTTCCCCAAGCTCCTCTGTCCTTCCTGCCTCACCCCTCCCTGGGTTTTCATTTCCCCCATGTTACTACCCAGAAAACCTTGCTTGGCCGTTCCTCCCTCAACCTGTCTAATTCTAGCTCTCACTGACTGGATCCTAAACTCTTCCACCTATCAGCTCCAGCCATCACCTCCCCCTCATGCATCTTCTTAATCTTTTCATCTATCTCTGCTCTGTTCTGTTGTCTAGGAAGGTTACCAGAGTTCTTCCCCTTCATAATGGGGTTGATCCCTCCTCCCCTGGTAACTTCTGACCTGACTCCTTGCTCCATTCTCTTGCTAAGCTACAAGAGAAACTTGTCTACTCTGAGTTTGCAGACTTTATTCATCCATCTTCCTCTCCCATTTCCAGTCTGGTTTCTGGAAGCACCACTCCACCATCTCCTCCCTGCTGCGTTTTACTCCATCCTCACTGGGATGGATCAGGGGCACATCATGACAGCGATTTTCATTGCTCTGGCCAAAGGCTTTTGATTCGGTGGCCCATCCACTCCTCCAGGGCAAGCTGAGTTCTGCCAGCCTCTCAGCTTCCACTATTGACTGGTTCCATTCCTACCTCACAGTCCATGAACAGTTAGTACAGGTAGGAGGCATCCTGTTATCTCCACGACCAGTCCAGGCTGGGGACCCACATGGCTCCATCTTGGGTCTCGTGGTCTTCTCCATTTTTCTGAACGACCTTCCTTCTGCCTGTGCCAACTTGCATATTCACATGTATGCAGATGACACAGGCATATTCACCTTTGGTCCCTCGACTGGAGCGGTGGAAGGCTTGCTCCAGCAAGGCTTCCATAATGTCCTGCACTGGTTCCACTCCAACCAACTCTTGGTCAACACCAAAAAAACTGTGTCCATGACCTTTGGCATCATCCAGAAACTGGCCGACCACCCCCATCTTCTCTACCTTGGATGGCACCCCCCCCAACGAGCTCTGTCCTTCAAGTACCATGGTGTGTGGCTAGACAGTAAGCTTGACTTCTCTGCCCACATTAATGACATCCGTGCCAAACTCCACCCCAAACTCATGGCCTTATACTGCAACAAAGGCTGCTTGTCTCCACAGGTTTGTTGGGAGGTTGTTACCAAAGTGGTGCTCCTGGTCTTTGACTCTGCAGATGTGGTCTGTGGCACTGCCCCCTCCTCTTCTCTTACCTGACTGAATACTCTCTGTAATGATTTGTGTTGCTCTGCTGCCAACTTCCTCCTTGAACTCACCACTGGTCCCTTTACTCCTCCCTATTTATCCTCTACCTGCCTTCACATCGCCAGTCACACTGCACCTCCTTCATCTGTAAATGCAGGTGTGAGTCTTTTCATTCTAGCCCATTCTCATGTCTCTATCCCATTCCCTCTGCCTCATACTCCATCCGCTCCAGGGTCCTCGTACCTTCTACCTTCCTTACTCTCATTCCTCTGCTGGGCATTTAGCCTTCTTCTATCACCTTCCTTCCCTTTAGAACCTGATCCCCTCCTCTCTCCATCTCTCCCCTCCCCTGCCTCCCTGAGGCACCAGCTAAAACTCCTCCCCACCTCTTCTGTTCCTGTCAGCCCTCTCCCTGCCTGCCCCTTTTGGAGCCCTTAGTATCCCTGATGCTAGGCATCCCCCTGGGTTCTACCTCAGCCCGTATCAGGCTTGCTGCCATTTGGCTTCTGTGCTGCCATTATTCCCCTGGCCCAGTTTCTCCATTTGCATGTGGTAACTGCCCATTGTACCTTGCTACTTTTTTGCACTTGCACCGTGTTAAATTGTACTGTGATTGCACTTTATTTGTACCGAGCATCTATATTGTGTATGTTTTATTGCATTTCCTGTTCCTGTTCCCTAGGTCACACCTAGAAACAAGCCTTGATTCAGTACGCCCTTCCTAGTTACCAATTTTCTAATAAATAAAATAAATAAATTAATGTTATGGTTACCCAAAGATCTGTACTGTGGAGATACACATTAGAGTCTCAACAAATAGTGACTTTCTAGTACTGAGTGTGACTTGTGATGTCGTATAAATAGCACCATGTCAGCCCCGAGGTGTTGTGCCAGAGACAGAACTTTCAAATGTTGAAGTTCAAACCTTTCAGTGTGGTCATGCTCCCCCTGACATTACGCTGGCAGTTTTATTCCTGCTCTGAAAAGACCACACGCCCTGGAGTCCTGCTCCAGTTCCTGAAGCTAATTATTCTTACAGTAGTTTGGACTACCGCTTTATTTTATAATGTTTTTGAGTTTCTTTGATACTCTGCATTAGTTTGTTCTAGTTTTATTTACATTTATTGTTTGTTTTTTTTTTTGTGTGTGTGTTTTCTTTACTGGTTCCTTTGTGTTTCCCGGAACTGGGAAGACTGCTGTTTCAACTGGACTTTATTTTCAAACTGTTGTACTTGTTTCTCAAACATGAACCTAAAATGAGATTAGTGCAAATTACATTCCTTCCCTTATTGGATTATGCAGATTTAATCTATGGGCGTTGCTCCTCATCTCACTTACACAACTGGATGTACTCTACCACAGAGCCCTTAGATTTTTCACTGAATTGGCTTCAAGGACACACCATTGCACCCTTTATGATGCCATGGCTTGGACTTCATTAACTTCTAGAAGACTCAAAAATGTATACGGCTGGGCCTTTAAAGCAGTCACAAATAATGTGCTGAGTTATATCTCTGACCTATCCTCAAAGTCTCACAGCACTTACTTGTTACAGAAAAATAATGATGTACTCTACAATAATTCCAAGGTCTCCACTCAGTCTGGTAAAATGGCAGTAACTAGTGTTATTCCAGCAGCATGGAATACTCGACAGAAATCCCATAAACTTACCGGTCTGGTCAGTCACACAATATTTAAATCACTGATTGACAAACTGTGTAAAAAGCCTTGTATGTGCAACGGTGCTGTTACATGACAGGGCCTATAAATTGTGTATGCAGTTATATCGACAAACGTATGATATATGTTATCCATTATCATGACTGTCTTTTTGGTAACCACAACATTAATTATTCTATTTTCCCTATACTTATCTTTATTATCGTTTTTACTAAATTTTATACTATCACTTTTGTGTATTTTTATATATCGTATTGTCAAATCTATTGTCAGAACTGAATTAATATGTAACTACTGTATCACTGTCTTATTGTATGTTGTTCTGTAATTTATCTGTATGCTGTCCTACCCGTGACCTCCTTGAAAATGAGCTTGCTCAATGGAGCCTTATCCTGGTAAAATAAATAAACTAAACTAAAAGAAATGTTCTTTTACTTCCTTAAAATTGGAATGAAAGGAAGACTAGAAATAAAACCAGGCCTTCAGGATTTAAATTGTGTATATCCTGTATTGGTTGGCAAAAGTAGACAGCCACAACTTGTGCTTTAGTTGTTTGGGCCCAGGTCACAATTGTAAAGAATTGTGACTCTGCAAAGTTTTCTTCCCTAAAACAAAGAAAGGCAGCTACACAGCAATCGTTGTCTGTACCAGCTTCATGAGAGTGCTGTCCCATGAAAAATATGTATGAAGACATGCAGACAGGTACCGCTAAAGGTAGAGAGTACACTTCAAGAGGCACTTCTTCTCCGCAGCTGTCTCTGGCACAAAAGGAGACTGAGAAAAGCTTCAAGGCTCTCTATAAAAAGTGGTTATCTCTGGCACCCAAGCAGACAGAAAACGCTGCTAAGCCATCTTACAGTTAAAGAGCACAGAGCTCCCAGCTGGGAACACTCTGTTGCCTCTGATGGCAGCCATAGAAACAAAAGAGGCTTTCTGAACACCAGCCAAATACTGCAGCTGGCAATAGGAGCAGAAAGAGACGCACCTTGAGGTTCCTCTGCTTGAAAAGCAAACAGAGGCACCAGTGCAACAGAAGAATATACCCTCTCTGGAGAACAGTAAATAAACGTGGCAGTTTTTCGCAACAATGCAAAGCTTTAAAGGGATTGTTTAAGTTATATGAACTATGGTGAGACTTGCATACTGTGTATGTCCATAACGGTGAAAGCTTTTAGAGGGTCACATTATGTTTTTTGCCAAACTCTGTATTAAAAATAAAAGAGATCATAATTTGTTCCCAGAAAGTAGCCAGCTGATCCCTTCACTTCCTGGTTGTTGAAAGTAAATGGGGGTCACTTTTAAGTCTGTTTTTGTACATAAGAATAGATAGTTTGAGATTAATGAAGGGCGCCACTAGCTTGGCGGATTTAGAGGAGGAGGGGTGTCCAGGGCGACAATCCGCATATTTGGCAACTGGGGGCAGTCGTGCCTATAAGCAGTTGGCCACCCCTAATCCGCTGGCACAGTATGTATTAGAGGTGTGGGATGAAATTAGGAAGAGGTGGGTTGCTGAGGGAGAAAACACTTTGTTGGTCCCGGTGGCCCACAATCTGGGATTTCTGCCTGGACTTGGAGAACCAGGATTCCAGGTCTGGGAGGATAGGGGTGTATGGTGTCTGGGGGACCTCTATTCTAATGTGGGGGTGCTTTAATAATTTAGATGTTTGGAAAAGACTAGGGCTTCTACAGTCCCACCATTTTAGGTATGTACAAGTTCAGGTCTTTGGAAGGGGACTGCATAGAGAAGCAGTAGAGGCCTCCAACATGATGCTCTTGGAGCAAGAGATGTATCGTGCCAGAATGGATGGTAAAGGTCTCTGATAGGGAAGATGGTAGGCAGGATAGGCAGTTTTTTCCCAATCTCTCCAGAAAGGTGAGAGCAAATCGGGAACAGGATTTGGATATGGAAGTTACAGATGTCACTTGGGGCACAGTGTTCAGTTCCCATATGGGTTTGCTTTTACGTAATAAGCATAAAGAATCTTATCAATTTCTTCACCGACTATATTGCCCACCAGACTTGGTCCATAAATTTAACCCACTGGTTTCTGTATTGTGTGACAGGTGTCAGAGGTCAGTGCTGTGGGCATGTATATTCGTTACTTCTTGGACTGCCCCACATTGAAAGCATTCTGGCCGGCCATGTCTCGAGCTGACTCAGCTGTTGGGTAAACCGGTGGTAAATACACCTCTGTCACTGTTATTTGGCATGTAGGATCTGGGGCCCGAGGGGTGGGCTTCCTAACCAGGATGGGTGCGAATTCTGCTTGCACTAGCCAGACAGTGCATTCAGAATACCTGACTGCACTGTCTGGCTAGTGCATTCAGAATACCTGGGTGTCCTGTAATAAACCCAGTCTTGGGCAATAGAAAACACTGTCCATTCAAACCTTGATACCTGGGGGAGGTTTCTGGACTTTGTCCCTCCAGCAGAATCCCTGCTGTTTCATGAGGGTATGTTCTAATACTCCTAGAGGGAAGGACCACTCTGGAAGGATAGAGGGACCACAACCAGATGAACAGAAAGTATAAAGAGTAGCTGAGTGGTGGATTGCAGATTGCCTGTGCTAACTGCATGAATTTCTTGTCGGAACAGTGTAGAATGAAATGTTTCTTTCTTTCTTTGTCTTTGTTATTTTATGTTTGGTGTTGATGGATGTAGTGGTATGTAATGTTCACGTTCTATTTTATAAATTTAATAAAGAAATTATGTAAAGAAAAAAGAATGCCTATAAAAAGGTTTTGTTAGGCCTTTAACCTCTGTGGCCATAGGCAAAAAGATAACAAAAAAGGTGTGTGGTAACCAGGGGTGCCACAGGACTAACCGGACTAAGTGGATATAGTTCAGCCGACAGCCTGTGCAAGAGCCTTGTTGGTTGAAAAAAGCTTTGATTACTGTTAAAATAAAACTAATGGCCGGCTCGGTGGCGCTGGATGCCACACCTCGCGCCACGCCAGTGATCCAGGTTCGGGAGTGGACTTGGGACGCTGGGGGCTGGCAGGGGAGGGAGAGGATTGAGCGTCCGTAGGGACTGCTCTCGTCTCTTGGGGTGGGTTGTGGGTTGGCATCGCTCTGCAGTGGCCCCCGGTGGAGACCGGGAGCTCTGCAGCGAGTGACGCTTGGGAAACATTGCAGAAAAGTGGAAACTCGCCTGGCGACCGACCAGATGACGGCTACCGGTCCTCCATCGCTGCCGATGCCCTGAACAAGCCTCTCAGCTGCAGCAGCACCCTGGAGCCAAGTATGTGCTGGCTGCCCCCTCTGACGCTTTCCCCCTTGGAGGAGGGGAACCTGCCCGGTGAGGGGTTACCTCCGGGTTACCCCAGGGATGGCTGCGATATGCGGCTGGAGAGGACTCAGGATGGGACAGGCAGCAAAGGAAGTCGGACCTAGGTAACCCGAAGGAGTGGTGGGGCGCGAGGCCCAAAGGGGAGATAAAGAAATAATACAAAAAAATAAATAAAACTAACAACTGCAGTCTGAGGATCCTAATTCCAAAATGTAAGGCTGGAACTTGTTTTTACATAGGAATTCTGGATTCCTAAATCGGATTCTGATTTTGAGATCCTTTTCGGAATCAGATAGGGATCTAATTTGAAATAGGAAATTCCTAAATTTAGAAACGGTCCAATGGGATCGGAATTGGCCAGTTCTGAGCACCCCAGTTTGCAGTTGTCATAGCAACTATGTTTTGTCATGTGAACCGATTGCAAGTTACTGTTCAAGGATTTAATATATATTGCTGCGTTTTTATGAGTGACTCCCGGAGGAGGGAGTCTGTAGCAGGTTGCTAAAAGTTTGCTGATGAAACTAAATTAACCAGTGGCGACAGGAGAGTAAGACCCTGTACACACTAGTTGCTCAACTTAGAAACATTTTTTTTGCAGTATTTATTAAAATTTTGTAGAACAGACGATACAAATGTACAACAATCATCCAAAAAAGTAATAAAACCTGTATACAAATGGGCCCAGTTCATTCCACTAACAGTTACTGAAACAAGAAATAAAAATGTATATATATATATTTATATATATATATATAACATCTGTCATCTATCTTTAAACTTTTCTAAGATAAAATCAAAATGTAGATTTTTTTTCTGTTGCATAAGGGTCCACGCATCTATTGTAGGTCAGTCCCACAACATGTGACAAAAGTACTCGATGGTGGGAGACACACGTCAGTAATTACTTCCTAATGTACCACCCCTACATCCCCTATCCAGAAACAACTAGTCAAGTCCATGTCATAGTAAGTGGGCCTCCACCAGTGATAGGGAGGAGATAAAGGGATCTCAAGCGGTGAAGAATTGCTCGCCTCTACCCTTCACTGGGTGTGAGAGTCTCTTTAGTGCTAAAGCTTGCAGGGCTAGGTTACGCCACTGCTGAACCATTGGCCTGGCCCCAGAAACCCATGTATTCAAAATACAATGCTGTGCAAGGACAAGAAGGACACGGACCCACCTTGGTAACAAAATCCACCCTTCCTAACCCATGTCTTCTATGCCAAAAGGCATCAATAGGGGAACTGCCAGAATTGGGCGCCCCATCAGATTCGCTAGCTTGTGGGCAATGTCTGACTAAAAGGTCTGCAATACAGTACATTTCCAGAAGCAATGAAAATAGGAGCCCAACTCTACTGCACACCTCCCACAGAGCGAAGAGACTGCAGGATTGAATATATGGACAATAAGGGGCGGACAATACAGTCAATGAATAAATTTATAAAATGAGTCTTTATATTTATTAAAGATTAGTATATCTTTATGAAAGGTTAGCATCATCTGCCAATTCTTCTCAAGGATGGGTACTCCCATATCCCACTCCCACAAGGCCTTCGTCTTATGTGTAACACCTGGGAAGAATTGCCTGTCCCAATTTATTTATTTTATTTTTATTTTGCTTTTGGTAACCGGGTAAGTGCACTAGGCAGACAATGCCTATTTTCAGGCACGCCCCGGGAGAAAACAGTTTACAGACAAAGAATTTACATGTGACGCAGCACATGAAGGCAGTACAAATCAGGGTAAGAAAACAGTTTACAGACAAACAATATACATGTGACGCAGCACATGAAGGCAGTACAACTCAGGGAGAAACAATGTATAGGTCTTAGATATAAACATATTGACATAATGAATAGTGAAGGTGGAAGTACTGTGAAAATCAAATTATAGACAGTAGGGGGTAACATAAGAAAGTTCAGAAGTAGATATGTAGTGAGATATAGTACAATAAGTGCTAAGACAGTGGAGAGGGAGAGCAAGGTAGGGAGAGAGGAAAGGGACAGTGTAAGAGAGTAGGCAAGCTTGGATTAGGAGAGGAGGGAAATATAGAGGGGGTAGTCTAGATGGAGATGAGGAGAGAACAGGGAGGGATATAGGTTCAAGGTGGGTTAAAACAGGTGCAGGGTGTAAGGTGTGAAGGTATTCACGGTGCAGTTTCTTAAAGGCAGCGTGGGTGTTAGTTTGATGGATAGAGAAGGGTATAGAATTCCAGTATTTAGGGGCTGTGTAAGAAAAAGCACGCATGCCCATGTTTGTTCTGCATCTTGGAATGTGCAGAAGGGCTTTATCATTGGATCGTAGTACATAAGTGAGAGGTTGTAATTCCAAAGCAGAGGAGAGGGTTAGGGGGAGACCTGTTCTGGTGACAGAGTCAATTAAGGATCCAAAGGACTGGAGACGATAGGCGGAGGGGCTAAGCCAATTTAGGTCCAAGTAGAGTTGGCAGTGATGCTTGAAACGTGGTGTAGCAGAGGCATAGCGACAGATGCTGTTGTAAGTGGTGTCCCATTTATGGAGGGAGGACTTGGATGCGGATTGGTAGATTGAGGAGCCATATGCTAGTGCTGGTATAAGGAAACCTTGAGCCACGGCTAGTCTGGCTTGAGGGGTGAGGGCATAGCTGGAGCGAGACAGGCACTTCCTATCTTGGCATTTACGGACTTACAGATAGTTGAGATATGAAGGTCAAGGTCAAGAGATTCATCCAGGGTGACACCGAGATATTTAAAGTATTTGACAGAGGGTAGAGGGGAGCTGTCCGCACATGAGATAATAAGGGGGTTTAGATTTGATTTGAGTCTAGCCTGCGAGCCAAACAACATTGAGTAGGATTTGCTAGAGTTAAGGACTAGTTTATTATCAGTGAGCCAGGTCTGGATACTTGCGAAATCCAAGGCAAGGGGATGGTTTAGGGAAGTTGAAGTTTTTGCACTGTGGTAGATGACCAGATCGTCAGCGTAGAGCAGAGATGAGCAGTTCAGGTGCAGTTAAAGGAATGTCATCAATGAAGATCGTAAAAAGTAGAGGACCAAGAATGGAGCCCTGGGGTACTCCCACGTGGATCGGTGCATGATCTGAGATTGCTGAATTAAAACCACAGCTTGTTGTCTGTCAGTCAGGTAGCTTTCGAACCAGGTAATGGTATCTGAGGAGAAACTAAATGACCGAAGTTTTGCAAGAAGAAGTGTGTGGTTGACCAGGTCAAAAGCTTTAGTTAGGTCGATGAAAATTGCGCCTGTCAGAAGGCCTAAGTCCATGGCGGAATAAATGTCACTAGTCAGCTTCAGCAAGGCAGAGGTGGTACTGTGACCTTTTACTGAAACCATGTTGAGAGTTAGAAAGGAGGTTATATTTTGGAGATATTCGATTGTTTGGGTGGCTACTAATTTTCCAAGATTTTGCTTAATACAGAAAGTATAGCAATGGGGCGTATAGTTCCTAATTTCCTTTGGGTCTCCTTTTGAATAGGAGTGATTTTAGCAATTTTCCATATATTTGGGACTATACCACAGCAGAGGGACATATTGAAGATTTTGGTTAGTGGGAGGTTATGAAGGGGCGCAGCTTTCAGAAACCTGGGTTCAAGACCATCTGCTCCAGGGCTAGTGTTTCTTTGATGGAAAGAAGTAAAAGTTCTACTTTCTTTTGAATGATCCAAAACCTAAAAGGGGGTTCGGAGGTGGAGATGTGGTGTCGTTGGAAGCAGAGCAGCGTGGTTGGGAAAGAGGTCAGGTAGTTTACAAATCCGAAAATGGTGATTAAAGGTATTGGCTATAGTTAACGGTTGTTGCAATGAATGCTGTTTAACAGCATGTCATTTGTATGGGCCTTTTGATTACAACCAAGGAGGGTTTTTATGGTGGTCCAGAATTTCTTGGAGTCACCAGAGGCTCTTATTAGTAGGTTCCTGCAGAAAGCACTTTTGGATAGACGGATGTCCCTTTTGCAAGCATTTCTCAGTGAGCGGTAATGGCAGTAGTCAGATTCCATCCCTGTGGACTTAAAACAATGAACTGCCTTATGAATAAGGCCCCCGGCCTCCTTTCTGGCTGTGTATATTAATTGCTGTACCTGTGCTAGTGGGGATTCGCCAACCTGTTCCCATCCTAACCCTCTTTCAAACACCCACACTTGTAGGTAACGGAAGAAATGTGTGTGAATTAGATCTACAATCTCCCACAGTTCCTCAAAAGTCCACATCTCTTTCTTGGTATACAGACTGCCCATACACCTAACCCTCCTATCATCCCAATCTTGAAACCCAGCATCTAGCAACCCTTGCAAAAAAAATGGGATTTCCAGCCACCGGGATCAATAATGTATCCTCTTCACCTGCTCCAATGAAGCACCTAAACTGTTCCCATCCTTCAGTGACCGCAACCACCAAAGGGTTGATCTGTTGTAGTCCACTGTACGTCTTGCAGCCTGATTTTGTTAGATAAGCATGCAGGACAATCTCTTTCTTCTAAATCTACCTACAGCACCTCTATTTATCAGAGTTAAAAGGGTTTAATAGTCCTAGTGTAGACAGGACCTGAGGGGATTTACTGCAGGGAGACCTCCACATATTAGGGTTATGGGCTGAGAGAGAGTTAGGTTTAATGTGGGGAACTGTAAGTTACTTCACTTAGGGTGCAAAATCTTCGCTGCATAGCCAACATGTGGTGCAGTACTGGACAGCACAACTAAGGAATAGGATTTAATGTACTGTAGCTGAAAACAGATAGGCAGTGTGCAGCCACATTCAAGAGAGGAAACACAATGCTGGGATGCAGTAGTATGGGATTAAGGAGTAGATCAAGAAAGGTGATCCCCCCCCGCCACCGTACAAGGCCTTGGCTAGATCCCATCTGGACCACTACATCTAGTTTTGATCAGCACAGTACAGAGAAGATATTGAAAAGGTCAGAAGAGTTCAGTGCAAGGCCTCCATGCCAATTAGTGGCTGGGTGGGGTGGGGGAGGGCAGTGAGAAAAGATTAGATATACTGAAATTATGCAGCCTAGGGAAAGAAAGCTGAGAGGCAACACGATCACAGCATTCCGAATAATAAACGGGATTGACAGGATGGTGCATGCATCTCTGTTTGAGTTGATGAGCCTGAGCAGGACTAGAGGGCATGCACGCAAACTGGGGTGGGGGCAGGATAAGAGAAGTCGTAAGAAAGCCCTGTTTTACACACAGGGTGATCAGCATAGGTAACTGCCTATGTAGGGGAGCTGTGGAAGTTAGATGTGTTCAGGCCTTCAGCGCAGAACTAGACAATTCTTGAACTGAGGATTATGCAGATGTAACAATCTGGCCAATAAGCCTGGATGTGTAAAAGTACTCAAACTGGGGTGTCGTTACTGTCGTGCGGCAGGACAGAGGGTTAAAATGCACCCCAAATCCTTTCTGTTAGCACAGCACTATATTGCTGTTCCATATAAGATATTCTCACTGGATCCAAACTGTGTAGCTGTTTCATAGGCCACTGTTTTATGTCACCGCACCTGCTGCCTGCTCCGTTCTCACAGTCACTCATCTGCTTGGGCTGTTTATCTAGGAATGGCAAAGTACAGATGGTAAATTGTAATTGGTATTGTGTTTGTTTATTCTCAGTGTTGCCGTGCCTCTCCCTTTTTATACTCCTGTAACATCGTTGCTGGTTTGGTACCTTGCTGTTGTTTTGTCTTCCACTGTACCCCATTCCCCCAGGGCACCTCTTGAAGTGAGCAATTATGATTCGGTAGGCCCTTCCTGGTAAATTTCTTTCCATAAATACATATGATGCAGTATGTTAAGGAGGGGATTGAAGTTCAGTAATGTGGGAGGGGGTCAGGTGATTTGGAATTGGAAACCCTGTGGGTACTAGCAGGAACAGGGAAGGGGAAACAAATCCTAATCTGGGTGATCTATGGGCCACCGAGTTAGGATCAGTGGATAGGCAGGGTACTGGGAGAGACAGGAGAGGCACTGGGAGAGACAGAGCAGCAAGTCTAGGGGAACTGGTGGTTGGGGATTTCAAGATATCAGACCTGGACAGGAACATTTGAAGTTGCGGCTAGTACTAGGAACCAGATTCTGGTGGATGCCTGCCAGGAGGCATTTCTAGAACAATTACGGTACTTCAGGACCCAGCAAAGGAGGTGGCCCTGCCAGATCTGGTGCTCACCAACAGTGAGAGGATTCAGAACTTTGCAGTCCTGGAACTACTGGGTTCCAGTGACCACAGGATAGTAGCATTGGAGGCCGAGGTGGGGAGAGGCAAAGGGTAAAAGGAATAAAGATATGAGACTTTGTAAAAGCAGTCTACCGCAAAATGAGGTAAAAATCGGAGAATAGCATGAAAGACACAGTGAAGGAAGGTGTCGCAGTAGAAAAGTGGGCAGCATTTAAAAGGTAATGATAAAAGCCTTCAGATAGTTCCATTCCAAAGGTATCCAAGGGCTAAGGGGCCAAGGTGGCAGTAAGAACCAGAGGAAGGGCATTTTCCAAGTATAAGGGTAGGCAGAGGGAGGAAGAAAGGATGATATATTAGGAAGCAACAAGAGAAACCACCAGGAAGGTGAGGGAGGACAAAGCAGAGATGGAATTCTGGTTGGCGGGGGGAAGGGCAGAAAGGGGATAAAGCATTCTTCGGTATATCCTGGAGAAGCGCAAAGTCAGTGGAGTATAGTGAGACTTAATAGCAGTGAAGGGTGGGAGGAGAGGGGCAAGGGGAAGGCAGAGATACTGAACAATTGTTTTTGTTCAGTATTTACTAAGGAGAAGGATGGGCTGCTGCCAGATTATGGGGTTATGAAGGGAGGGAGCAAGGACACGGGGGCAAAGGTCCAGATAATGGATTAAAAGGTGTTGGCAAAGCTAGCAGGGCTGAAAGTAGATAAATCTATAGGACCTGGTGTCTAACATCTGAGGATGCTGCATGAGGTTGCAGGGGTTATAGTTAGCCACTAGCCAACATTTTCAGTAGCTCCCTAGCCACAGGGGTGGTCCCTTGGGACTGGAGGACAGCAGATGTGTTTCCGCTACACAAGAGTGGTAATAGGGATAGGCTAGGGAACTACAGGCCAGTCAGCTTGATGTGTGTAGTAGGGAAGACTATGAAGTCTCTACTGAGGGAGGACCTGATGGACTTCCTAGAAGGGAACGAGCTACAGGACCCCAAACAGCATGGGTTCATAAGGGGAAGGTCTTCCAGATGAATCTGGTTGAGTTCTTCAACTAGGCTGCCACAACAGCACATGAGGGTGGGGGTACGACGGGCAGTTGATATAGTATACCTTGATTTCAGCAAGGCCTCTGACTCAGTCCCCCACAGGAGGCTGGTCAAAAAGATTGGGGACCTTGGGGTAGAGGAAAAGATAGTAAATTGGATAGGGAGCTAGTTGGGGGGGTAGAACACAAGGGTGGTAGTCAGTGGGGTATCTCAGAGGCTGGTACTAGGACCAGTCCTCTTCAGTATTTTCATCTGTGACATAGGTGAAGGTATCAGGGGTAAGAGCTACATCTTTGCAGATGACATCAAAGATCTGCATGAGGGTAGACATGGAGGAAGGGAGAAAGGAAATAAGGGGAGTGGGCAGATTGGAGAGCTGGTCCAAGAAATGCTGAAAAATGTAAAGTAATGCACGTTGGGAAAAGGAACCCAAGGGTGCAATATGAAATGGGAGGGGTGGTGTTGAAGGATTTGGGGATGATGATATCCGAGACTCTAAAAACATCTGCACACTGCAGCCGGGCAGTGAGCAAAACAAACAGAAGTTTGGGATGCATAGGAAGGGGGATAAGCAGTAGAAGATGAGAGGTGATCCTTCCATTCAACAGGTCACTGGTGCATCCGCACTTGGAATACTATGCAAGGTACTGGAGCCCACACCTGAGGGAGGATTGCATCAAGGTAAAGGCAGTACAGCTCAGCACAGGGCAACTTATTCGGTGCATGGCCTTAGGGATTTAGACATGTATACACCCTGGAGAAAAGGAGGGATGGGGTGACATAACTGAGAGACGGAAGTACCTGCATGGGATAATTACAATAAATGCCAAGTTCTTGAGTTCAGACATAGGGATGAGAGGGAATTCACTAGCTGGTAGGAGGGAGAGTCAAAAAGTACATCAGAAGCACTTCTTCATGGAAAGGGTAGTGCATATGTGGAGTAAGCTACCAGAGGAAGTGGTACAGACCAAGGCAATTGGAAACTTCAGCGCAGGGATGGGACTGGCAGGTGGGTTTAGTTAGAAAAGGGGGGGCAGTAAGAAAAGGGGAGGATTTGCCATTGGGGCAAGGCAGAATAGTTAGGTAGAGTGGGCAGGCTTGATGTGCCAAGAGCCTTTTTCTGGTGTTAGTGTCTGTATATGAATAGCTTCGTGGTTAGGCTGTTATATTAGTATTGTATTGTTGTATTTATTAGTCAGGCAGTGTAGCCTAGTGGTTGAGAAATTATAGTGGCATGTTATCATATTAGACAGGTAGTATACTAATATATTGTTATTGATTGTTATCATTTTTATTACTGGGTCTGTTGATTTTGCTATTGTTGTTTTATCTTTTTGTAAAGCGCCTTGATAGCTTGAAAGGCACTTACGTGAAATAAAGTTATTATTATTATTATAATATTAGGATATTACATTGTATCGTGTTAGGCAATATAGCCTAGCAATTAGGGAATTATATTAGTATTAAATTCTTTCTCAGGTCACTCCTGGAAACAAGCTTTGGCTTAGTTTATCTTTCCTGGCCAAACAAGTCTAAATAAGTGAATAAATAAAATGATAACACCAACTAGCAGCCATTTATTGAAAAGTGATTATGCCCCTTCTGAGAATGCATCTCCCTGGAATATTGACTATTCTTGTATACCTGAACTAAGTTGCATCCAGTATTTCGTTGCCCAGAAATATTTATCATATCATGCCATAGTACCATTTGCATTTCTATACCACCTTTCAGCCAAGTATCTTTTTTTAAATTAGTACTTTTCTCTCCTTTCTCCTCTCAGCAGTCCCCATCTGATTGATCCCTTCCCCCAGCCCCGTCACCCGGCTCCTCCAAGGTCTTACCGTAGGTCGTCCCTGGCTTTGGGATCGGCTGCCCAGTCACCGGTGCGGAGTCTGCAGGGGGTTGGTCTTCATCCTGCTGTCACAGGGTGTTTTTCTATTTTCTTCCGAGCCTCCCCATTGCTGTGGCGCGACACGTCAGCGCGAGTACATGGAGGCGTACACACGCTCCGGAGTCCTGCAGCACCCGCCCTTCTATTGGCGTCTCCTTCTGTCCTACTCGCAGGCCTCCACCTGGGGCAGTCAGCGCGGTGGGGCAGCCAAGTCTCGATCCTCTCCCCGCCGACTTAGCCGCTTCGCTCACACCGCGAACACGGGTCGCCGGTGTGGCAGGAGGTAAGGCATGGATGCCACAGCCCACTATGCCACTGGGCCGGCATCATCCAAGTATTTTAAAGCACCTTACAGTCTACAAGTACAGAGGTGTCAGCAGGCTCAGACTCAGTGTCACAGTCTGTCACAGCTTCCTGCATGACAGCTGCCACTGAATTGCACTGTATCCTGCAGAATTCTGAAGGATCATGCTTCTGATCCTGCCAGATGCCGCTGTACCGTATATTTTTGATTACTAACCATGGTCAGATAGTAGCCTGCCTGGAATAAAGGCTGTGTGGCAAAATCAAAGTTGTAACAAAGGCATCCCTCATTTAGAGGCCATGGCTAGTAATCCCAACTTTACGCAGAACAGTCACTGCAGTGCAGCCACCTCTAGGGCTGAACAGGACATCCATTCTTCACCAGCTCGTTAGACAAGAGCTCTCCTTGTCTGTTCCCAGATGCAAATTGATTGATAGGAAAACAGGCTAATCTGTGAGATTTATCTATGAGTGGATTAGTGAATGTGTGTGTGGGGGGTGATTTTTCCAGAACATTTTGGGGAAATAGCTCTACTCTTTTTGAGAACTGCCTTAGGATCTTTATCGTCTACCTGAACCAGCAGAACATGCAGACGGGGCCTCGGTTTTGCATCCGACATCCCAGCTAAAAGAATGTGCCTCATGACAGTACTGTGTTCCCCCTGAGGTATTGTATGGTTACTTATAATCAAAGGGAGAGTTCACCTTACGGAGACCCCACTTACTGCAGCACCTTGGGTTCATTGGAGGTCCCCCATCTGACTACAGACCAGGCCTAACCCTGCTTAGCATCTGAGATTGGAGGGACCAGGTTCCAAAGTGATAAGGCTGCAGGCATGTACAAATTTCTCATTACGGAAGTACAGTATGAATGTCTCCTTGTACATATTTTTAAAAATTGATTCATTACAAGACAATTATCTACTGCTAATCAGTTCAAGTGCAACTATCACCCCAGTGCTACAGCTGTTAATTTCTAGTACAGCAACGTGCACTCTCTCAAATGGCATACTGCCTTTCTATAAGGGTGTTTGTAATAATTTCTAAAAGAAGCAGACATCCAGCCTATCTGAATGTATAGCTGCATAGCAACTGGCTATTTATTGCCCAACCACCAGCCTATTCCACAAAGCTACTGAAGGATGCTGTGCAAGAACCCTGTGTTCTAACAGAATCTTATCTCGATGCATAGTAAATATCCTTCAAAGAGTCATCTGAACCTCGCACTTTTAAAACTTTTAACACCTTCTTTAAAACTTGGTTTTCAAGTGTTACTAAATGTAAAAAATAGACAATCACACCCTCAGAGTAGACTTCTTTTCCTGTCTTTGACAGCAGGGTTCAGGGTTCTTTGTTAGGGACTTAAAGTATTTGAAAGGAAAATGTAAATTTGTATGCTGTGTATCTCACAGTAGACAGTTGTGCAAACAGTAGATTGTCACATGGTGTAGAAACCTTATCTGCTGAAAACTGAGTGTTCCTTAAACTGTTTTTCCAATTCGTTTTGGGGAACTTGTAAGCAAAGTGGTCAGCTCTATATACAGAATGACCACTTCTGTATCTTTGCTTAGGAGTCCCCCAAAGAAGCTTCATTTTAAATCTGCAGATGCCAGCCCCCTGCCCCCCACTTTACTTCTACATGCAGAATCACCCTAAGTTGGTATACTGTGCTGGCTCATGGAGAGGGAGAGAAGCAGAACCAGCTCCCAGTAGTGTATCCCACCCCCCCCATTCTTTCAGTGGCTGTAGGATTTGTTCCAAGGTGGTAGGATTGCAGTATAAGGTTTAAATTCCCTCATTGCCGCCATCTAAATTGTCAGTCACCAACATGCTTAAGCCGTTCTGCTGCTGGACTGTGTGCTTCCAGTAATGCAGGGGGGGGATGGGTGAGTAAGAAGACTGCGCTTCTTACTTTATAAGTAATGTTTTTCTTTAAAAATTTCTTTAAACTCCCAGAGTATCAACAGGGGGGAAATAAATCAAAAATCTTGCATTTATTTCTTTATTCGTCCAAAGGTAGTTACAGATACCAGGGATAGGAACAATCCCAAAGGGGCTGGCAAATCACTTTGACTGGTTTCGGCAAAATTGCTTTTGCCTGGGGGTTCAGATGAACCGGCACACTCTTTGGGAGCTGTTAGTGGTTGGTGTACAGTCCCTTCTCCTCAGTTTCTCTGGAGTTCCTTCGACCGGCTGGAAATCGGGAATGTTGTGTGGATTGCCCAGGGTATGTGCCCAACATGATGTAGGTTGGATCCGGGCCCAACTTCCCTGCTTATGGGTTGTTGTGACATCGTTGGCTCAGTCCTTGCAAGGATAGTTTGGTGCTCCTTAGAGTCCGATGAGTTTCCTAGCTCCCTGAAGGAGGTGGTGGTGACACCTTTCCTGAAGAAAGCTGCTCTGGACCCAAGCTGACTTGCAAACTGCAGACCGATCTCTGACCTTCCCTTTGTTGGGAAGGTGATTGAGAAAGAAGTGGCGCTGAAACTGGAGAACCACTTGACCATCCACGACATCTACGAACCTCTCCAATCCAGTTTTTACAAGAGGCATAGTACCGAAACCACTCTGGTTCGGGTGCTCAATGATCTCTTGATGGCGAGAGATCAGAAGGGCCATTCTGTCTTGGTACTCCTTGATCTCTCTTCAGCTTTTGACACTGTGGACCATTGGGTGCTCCTCGAGTGCCCGAGGCTCATCTGTGGCCTGTCTGGTACAGTTCTGAGATGGTTTCAGTCCTTCCTCATTGGCAGAACTCAGAGGTTGGTGTCAGGGATTGTTTTCCTCTGACTCATTCTCTCTGCCATGTGGGCTCCCTTAGGACTTGGTGCTGTCTCCCATGTTGTTTGCGGTGTATATGCTGCCCCTCGGAGACATTGTAAGATGGTATGGGCTGTAGTTTCACTGCTATGCTGATGATACCCAGCTCTATCTGTCTTTTGCACCTGACCAGGATAGTGCATGCTTGGTATTTAACAACTGCCTCACTGAAATCCAAGATTGGATGAGCTCCAGCTGGTTGAAGTTGAATTCCGGAAAGACTGAGGTGATGGTTGTGGACCCAGTTGCCGGATAGAGGGGTTGGGGGCTGGTCAACCTTCCTGACTTTCTCTGGGAGTTTCCCAACTTCTTTCCTTTGAAAGTGCGGTACCGGGGGGTGATTCTTAACAATGGGCTGACACTGCGTTCCCAGGTATCAGCAGTTGTCAAGTCCTCCTTTTACCATCTGAGAAACATCACCAGGGTCAAGCACCTTGTTCCATCCGGCAACCTTCCTATGTTGATTCACACCTTTGTGACCTCGCACCTTGACTACTGTAACTCCCTTTATCTAGGGCTTCCGGGGGTTGATAGCCGCCATTTGCAGCTACTGCAGAATGCTGCAGCCCAGCTGTTGATGGGGACCCCATGTGCGAGTCACATCACACCAGTGCTGAGCAAACTGCACTGGCTGCCTGTTCAGTGGCAGGTCACCTTCAAGGTAAGGCTTTTGACCTATAAGGCCCTACATGGACAGGGCCCGGACTATCTGCAAGAGCTCTCGTTTCCCTAATGCCCTGGGCGACCGTTCCTCTCAGCTGATGAGAGGTTGCTAGAGATTCCCAGGGTGACTTTGAAGACATCAGGGGCCCGTGCATTTATGTAGGCGGCCCAGCCCTGTGGAGTCTCATCCTGTCAGATAAGTGCACGCATCGTGGAGAGCTTTTAAGAAGGCCCTGTAAATGCACTTATGGCTAAAAGCTTACCCAAATTGATTATCCCAGCTTTTTACTTATTTTGTCTGATTATTGTGTAGTTTATTGTTTTCATATGCTTTTATTATTTAGCGCCTTGACATTTGAAAAGCGCTTTATAAATAAAGTATTATTATTATTATTAAAATAGTTGTGCCGAAACTGGGCAGGGTGCTTAGCAAGCCCCTTTTGGGACTGTCCCTGTCCCTAGTGTCTGCAGCTACTTTTGGATGAACAAAAAACTAAATGGAAGATGTTTTACAAACAGGGTTGGAGTGGTGAGTTTGAATGGTGCTGTTGTAAATTTTTCAGATTCCTGAAAGGAATAAATAAATTGAACTGCGAGGAGTTACTTAGCATAAGCACAAGTTCGAGGTCACTGGAGCAAGAGGGGAAACTGACAGAAGGAAGGTTCAAGAGAGATATGAGGAAGTATTATTTTACAGAAAGAGTAGTGGTGAAATCTTGGAACAGCCTGCCAGCCCGTCCGAGGTGGTAGGAGCCAAAACCATAAATGGTTTCAAGCACAGTTGGGACAGAGTGAAGGCCATAGTGGCTTCTTAGAGCGATAGAAGCAGGGAGGAGGAGAATGGGGGGAGGATAGTGAGGGCTGGTATCCTGATGATAAATAGGTCCCAGTGGTAGATAGGAAACCACTGGCAGACTGGATGGCCCATGAATCTTTTTCTGCCGGCATTGTCTATGTTTCTGTATTTGTCTGTACTGGAAGTGTTTAGGAAATAAAATGTGTTTATTAGTATGTCGTTGACCAGTGGAATCACATCTAGGCCATTATTAACATGGACTTCCAGGACTCCATGATTTTTTTTTAAATATATATTGTTTATTCCACATTTCTAGTGTGGTCCACAGCTACTCAGCCATTCTCCAGCCCTGTCCTTTCTTTCTCTTGCACTGGCTGTCACCTTCATGGGTTCTGCAGTACAACTTTTGCATCTGAGGTTGGCTCTGTCCGGGGTTCATACTGCGGTCCCTGTCGGGTTTGCCTTTTTATGAAACTCGGGTTCATTGATGACAGTTGCTAAATACACCAACCTTGCATTACATAATACGTACACAGATCTTGAGACAGTCGATGTATTTCAGTGGTGTAGCTGGGAAAATGAAATTTGTAAACCACAGCCCATTAGTGCTTCTTTGCTCCCCCCCACCACATACACTGTAGGCATGCCAGAATTAGTTACCCAGACCCCTTGTACACGCCATACTGTGCTTCAGGAACTGCAGAGTAAGAGCAAAAAATACTGCGGTACTTAGCTTTATGCATCAGAGTGGCCGCCAGACAGTAGGAATAACCAAAATCACTGGTCATGGCCCAGAATGTTGCTCCTCTGCAATCAGTTTGTAAGCTGTGACTTGGTATATGCCATTCTACACTTACAATATTCTTAATAGTAGAAGTGTTTTTTGTATCAGTAAACAGAAATGTTAAACTGAGTGCAAAAATTTTTCCGGACTGCAAATAAGAAAAAATCTGTGTGCTTTTACCTAAGTGTGACCTAAACTGGTGTGATGTCTATTCTCCAAAATCCCTCAGCTCGGTGGGGGTGGGTGGGGAATGAATGCCGAGAGGGGGGACTCTCAAACCAACCCTCAGGGAGGAAAGGGTTCTCCATCACATCTTGGAGGTAGTCCAGCCAGCCTCTCCACTTGTTAAAGTACTTGCCCCTGTGAAGATGCAGCTCTGTTGTCAGCCTTTCCATGTGTCAGAGCATACACATATAGTCCCACCACTCCCTTTCTGTAGGAGGGGTCACTAATAACCATGCGCTGTATTTCCCTTAATGGCCAAGAGGCACATGAAATGAAATAAGTCTATGCACCCATTCACATGGAAACACAGAAACATAGAATTTAATGGCAGATAAGAACCGCTTGGCCCATCCAGTCTGCCCATTCCTCCCCACCTACACTGTTACTGCAGACCGTACCTGATCTGCAGCTCTTTCTCCGTCTCACCCTTCCTTTCCACTATGATTTCCTTGTGATTACCCCATGCATTTTTGAACCCCACCACTGTTTTTACCACCACCACCTCCTCCGCTGGAAGGCTGTTCCAGGGATCCACCATTCTTTCTGTGAAGAAGTATTTTGTCACATCTCTCCTGAATCTACTCCTCCAGCTTTGTAGCATGTCCCCTTGTTCTTGAGCACCTTTTCTTCTGAAACATACTTCTCTCCTGTACCTTATTTACCTCTGTGAGCTATTTAAAGGTCCAGATCATATCCCTCCTCTCCCTTCTCAGTTCCAGGGTGTACATATTGAGGTCCTTTAGTCTGTCCTTGTAGAGCTTTTAATGCAGACCCTGCACCATTTTAGTTGTCCTCCACTCTATGTCCTTCCGGAGATGTGGTCTCCAGAACTGGACACAGTACTCTAGGCAGGGTCTTACCAGAAGTCTATTCAGAGGTAACACCACCTCCCTTTTCTTGCTGGTGATAACCCGTCCTGTGCACCCCAACATCTCACTAGCTCTTCTGACTGCCTTGTCGCACTGCCTAGTCACCTTTAGGTCACCCAGTATGAGTACCCCAAGGTCTCTTTCCTGCTTGGTGGTTGTCAATACCACTCCACCAATTTTGTACTCTGCCTTGGGTTTCTGTACCCTAAGTGCATTATTTTGCATTTTTTTGCATTGAAACACAGCTGACATACCCTTGACCACTCCTCTAGTTTTCTCAGGTCTCTGCTCATCCCCCCCCCCCCACTGCAGTGTCCACCCTAAACAGATTTTGGTGTCATCTGCAAAGAGGCAGACCTTCCCTTCCAGCTTCTCTGCAGTATCACTTATAAAAACATTCAAGAGGATGGGTCCCTGAACTGATCCATGGTCACTCTCCTTTCCTCAGAGTGAACTCCGTTTACCACCACCCTCTGTTGCCTAATTCCTAACCAATTTCTTATCCAGTTTACCACCTTTGGACCCTTACCTAGCTTGTTTACTAGTCTCCTGTGAGGAACGGTGTCGAAAGTCTTACTGAAATCTAGATAAGCCACATCCACCGCTCCACTTTGATCTAAATACTTTGTCACCCAGTCAAAGAAATCGATCAGATTCGATTGACATGACCTCCCCCCGTGAACCCATGCTGTCTCAGGTCTTGTAACCCACTGGATTCAAGATATTCCACCGTCCTTTCCTTCAGCAGTGATTCCATTAACTTTCCCACCACTGATGTCAGGCTGACTGGCCTATAATTGCCAGCCTCCTCCCTGCTACCACTTTTGTGTAGTGAGACTACAGCCGCCATCCTCCAGTCCTCCAGAACCACTCCTGTTTCCAGTGAGCTGTTAAACAGAAACATCAGAAGTACAGCAAGTACCTCCCTGAGCTCCCTCAACATCCTTGAATGCACCCCATGTAGCCCCATTGCTTTGTCCACCTTCAGATTAGTAAATCTGTTGAGGACTTTCTTCTCCAAAAAAGGATTAGTGTCCACCTCCCTCCCTCCGTCCAAGGCTTCTTTTTTTTTTTTTTTTTTTTGAAATTTAAGTTTATTATTTTCCACAAAAGAAAGAAAAATACACCGTACCATAGTATTAGGACAACCAGTCAGTAAACAGGACAACAAAATCACCCCCCCAGTCAGCTATACAAAGGCAAATAACAAACCTAATAATTCACAAGGATAACATAAAACATGATTTCCCATAAGCCGGAAAAACCCAAAAGGGACCAAATCCCACCCCCACCCCAGGTGCACCCGCACAAAGCATATCTAGTAACTTTCAGAGTCTGGATATCACATTTAAGCTACCATCATAGCTGGCTATGTTAATAGGTCCACAATACAGTGAGAGAGACTGGATTATATCACTTTCAGCTCATACATTAGAATGAAATTCATTATATGACATAAAGTGAGGGTCCAGGATCAGATCACAAACTTAATCTCCTGATAGGTAAAAGGATTGAAGCTTACCCCATCTTTTATAAAATAGATCCCTACTCTGCTTATAGCTGGCAATCAAACTTTCGGACTGGAGTACGACACCAATTTTAACCAGTCCATAAAGCATAGTACTAATTGGTCTTTCCAGTGTCTTAACACTAATTTTTTGACTGCCATCGAAATCAAAGCCATATGGTATCTGCGCTCCACAGAGTCTATATGCGAGAAATCCCCCAATACACAGATACTTGAGAAAAACGGCTCAGACCCAGAAGGGGATCTAGGCTATCAATAATAGCGGACCACAACGGGGCCACTTTAGGGCACTCCCAAAAAATATGAATCAGGTTACCCTCGTCCCGAAGACACCGAAAACACCGTGAGGAAGAGATCATCTTACACTGAAATAGCTTGACTGGAGTGTAGTATAAGTTATTGACATTATACTGCACTAACCGAAACCTATCCTGAGTGTGGTATTTGTGCAAGTTAGGCCATAGGGTTCTCCAAGAAAGGACCTCCTCAGGAAGAAGATGCATCCAGAGCAAGGGCCCAGCTACTTCCTCCTTCAGATTGAAAGTCAGTAGGTAAGAATAGATCTGCGAGATGGAATGGGGTTGAGTTGCCAGTCTAATAATATTAGAAAAAAGGGGGTGTACCCTAGATGGTTTAAATACCAAGCCAAACTTGTTGCAGACCAAATGACGGAGTTGGAACACTTTAAAGGTCTCCGTACTTGGTATACCAAATTTGGCGAGGATATCAGCCTGATGTGAGAAGAGAGGTTGAGTTATACAACTGTTCTACCCTGGAGTCTTTGATTTGCGACAACCAAGTTACTCCTACCTTCGAATTACCAATAACAAGATTAGGATTGGAGATAATTGGTTGTCCCAAATCCGTTTGATTAGAGATCCGGAAGAACTTAAGACATTGGGCCCACACTTTAAGAGAGACCGCCACCGTATTATTAGAAATCAGGCGTGAGAATGCACTCAGAGTAAGGTAGGGTAAGGTAGCTGTATCAAATTTAAGTTCAGAAAGACAGGTCGATTCTAAATGAAGCCATACCGGGGAGGCATTTTCAGGTCTTGCCGCAAACCACTGTCCTAACTTAGATAGATGAGCCGCCCAGTAATAAAGCTGAAAGTTGGGAAGTCTTAGACCTCCCTTGTCTTTAGGGAGCGAAAGGGAGCCATAAGAGCAGCGCACCCCTTTCCCTCTCCAGATGAAGGTAGAAAACATACTATGGAGCCGTTGAAAAAAGGAAAGAGGAAGCCAGAGATTGGTAAGGTTCAATGGGTAAAAAATCCGGGGAAGAACATTCATTTTAATAATATTGATTCTGCCCATCAAGGAAATAGGAAGAGAAGCCCAACGTTGCAGATCCTGACTAACCGAGTCTCTAATCTTAATTAGGTTTAATTTCTTGAGCAGAAACGGGTCAGTGGAAAAGTGGATCCCAAGGTATTTAAGGGAGCTGGAAGTCCATCTCATTCCAAAGGGTAGGAAGTAGCTCTTGAAAACATAATTATTTAAAGGAAATATCTCGCATTTTGATGTGTTTAATTTGTAGCCAGAAAAGGAACTAAAATGTCGAATAATATCTAGAGCTGCATCTAACGATGCAATCGGATCAGACAAATGTAGCAGAACATCATCTGCATACGCAGAGAGAACTAGCTCCCTCCCTAAGATCTTAACCCCTGCTCACCCGAGGCGAGGATTTGAGCTGAATCAACAAAGGCTCCAAATACAAATTAAACAACAAAGGAGAGAGGCAGCCTTGTCTCGTGCCCGAAGGAGCTTAAAAGAAGATGATAGAACTCCGTTGCAGTAGATTTTCGAAGAGGGACATTTATATAGTACATGGATCATGTTTAGGAAAAGAGATGGGAAGCCCATTTCTTCCAGAACCGCCCATAGAAAGGACCAGTCGACCCGGTCAAATGCTTTTCAGCATCTAAAGAGACCAGAACAAGTGGTTCTGAAGCTGACGGGCGTACTGTGAGATATGGGATAGCGTCCTTAGATGATCTGCAGCAGATCTCCCAGAGACAAAACCTGCTTGTTCAGGGCTCAGGAGTCCACCCAGATCCTTCTAATCCTTTCGGCAAGAATTTTAGCCAGTATTTTAATATCGTAGTTCTGTAATGAGATAGGCGGTAGCTGGCTGGATCTGAGGCTCTTTGTCTGGTTTGGGGATTAGGACTATGGTGGCCTCAAACAAGGTCGGATCAAGCTCTGAAGTCACCTGAAAGTAATTATATAATTTAAGCAGAATAGGGATCAAGTCTTTAGAGAAAGCTTTGTAGAAATTCGCAGGAAAACCATCTGGACCCGGTGATTTGTCTGGGGTAAGGGAAGCAATAGCACTCTGGATCTCCTCAACTGAAATGGGCGCCACTAAATGAGTCTGCTGGGATTCCGGTATGTTAGGAAGCGCCACTCTACTTAAGTAACTTTTAAGGCTACCAACAGAGTGGGATGTGGGGGGGGGCTATAAAGATTAGAATAATAGTCCCGAAAAGCCGAGGCAATCTCTCTGGGTGAGGAAACCCTCGATCCAGATGAGGAAACCAGAGAGGGGATAATCCTCAAACTCTCTAATGCTCTGAGACGTAAAGCTAGAAGCTTCCCGGATTTCTCACCGAGATCTAAATATTTCGCCTGGGTTTTGACCAGACAATATTCAATCTTATCCTTCAAAAGATCCGAATACTCATTCTTGACTGAAAGCAGTTCCTTAAGATCTGACACTCAAGAGGATGGTGAGTACTTACCTTCCAGAACTCTAATCTTACCTACTAATTCCAGCGCCTTAGCTGACCGTGCCTTCTTCCGAAGGGAAGCCATCTGAATAAAAACCCCCCTGAGATAACACTTTAATGCCTCCCATACCATGTCCACTCTAGGGGTAGAGTCCAGATTGTCTGCCAGAAACTGAGATATTTTCGAACTAATCTCCGAAACATGATGTCGGTCCTTCAATAGTTGGGTATTTAATCTCCACATAGAGTCTCGGGCAAAATCATGTTTGATAGACATATTTATCCAAACCAAAGCATGGTCTGACACAATTATCGGCTCTATACTGAGAGAGAGATCATCGGGAGGAAGAGACACTCACAAAATCATATCCAGTCTAGATTTAGTGCCATGTGACCGCGATTGAAAGGAAAAGGCCCTAAAAGAAGGGTTAGCAACACGCCACGGGTCGCTGAGACCTAACAACGAGACTAACTCACAGAGGGCTTTCTGCGCTGAGGAAGGTGCTCTTCTATCTCGGGGATCCCTGTCCAAAATGGAGGGGAAAGGCACGTTCCAGTCCCCGCCCAGCACATATTGAGTTGGCAAAAAGGTAGCCAGCTTATCTGTCAGCCTCATAAAAAAGTCTGGATCGTCACCCACCGGTCCGTACACCGAACCCAGTACCACATGTTCTCCATTTAAGTTACCTTAACTAAGATGAATCTCCTTCCGGGTCTGAGCAGGTCGAGTCCTTAGTGAACAAAACATGTCTTTTAATTAAGATAGCCCCCACTAAAGTGAGAATTCCCAGCAAGATAGACTTGGGAGAATCCAGATCGAGAGAGGAGATTAGCCTCCTCCCGGCCCAAGTGAGTTTCTTGCAAGAAAAGGATATCTATACCTAGTATGGAGCAGTGATTAAAAATCTGCAGCCTTTTACCGCGATCCCTGAGCCCTCTCACATTCCAGGACGCTATACAGACTGTATTCATAGCCATTTCAAATAGAACTTACAGTAGCCCGGTACCCAGATAACATAGATCCCACCACTAGTTGCAGGGTGCACCTCCCCAATTCCTAGTCCCATACCCCAATCTAATATTCCCTCCCCGTAAAGAAAACCCCAATTTCTATATAGGTGACAGGAAACAATAAACCAGAACCCCCATGCCCACCCCCCCCACCCACCCCAAAGTTCCGCAACAACCAGGTAGGAACTCCCCCACAAACAGTAGCGGGCCCGACCCGTCCAAAGGCTTCTGTTACTTTCCCCTCTCCTTCCTCAGTGAGTATTGAACAAAAGTATTTGTTCACAATATCTGCTTTTTCCTGATCTCCCTCTGTACAGTTCCCTCCCCTTTCACTTTTTAACCTTAAAATCCCATCCCTGGAGCATGTACACCTTTGGAGAAAATTCTCTTAAATGAAAGAAAAGCCAAAATGTACTCCCATTGTGTCTCTCGGCTCTGTGGCTTTTTGCAAAGTAAAAAAGTCAGGGGGTTCACCCTGTCTAGGACAGGTGGAGTAAAGAGGGGGCCGGAGATATGGACCCAAAAAATCCAACAATTATCATGGATAGAGGCCCACAAAACTGCATGCCCTCTTCAATGCAGAGAATTCTGATGGAAAGTGCTAGTACAAATTTTCAGAACCCCTGGTGGGCAGAGGACCATCCAGATGTGTTCTGGATGTGCCCCAGATTACAGCCCTTTTGGCATGATCTTGCCTCCTTAATTACAGAGATCTTGGAAATGGAAGTCAGGCAGACCTTTGAGAATTTATTTCTAGGTATCCTCCCTCACGGGCTGAGATCCCCTTAAAGTAAATATTTCAATGTGTGGTGCATAGCGTAGTGCTTGTGTATACTTATGAATGTTGAAATTATGAGCTTTAATTTGGCTTTTCTCCATTCCCACCTTTGGTAGGAATGCTAGGTAGGTGTATTAATAGAGGCCTAGTGTCAAGGGTGGAAGAAGAGTGCCGGAGGAGGAGGAGGCCAGGGAGGATGGTGGGTGATATTGAAATGCTTAAAGCGGAGCAAATGGAAGTGATAGATTTAAGTAGGGATGTGGGAGGAGCTGTTTCCCTCTATTGAACCTCAGGCTTTTAGTCCTCCCAGTCAATCTGTGGTACATAGCATAGTGCCTGTGTATACTTATGAACTTTGAAGTTATGAATTTTAATTTGGCTTTTCCCTATTTCCACCCTTGGTGGGAATGCTAGGTAGGTGTAGGAACAGAGGCCCAAAAAGATTGTTAATGGTTTGAGATTACCTCCTCTAACTTTGGAGAGTGTGACCAGTAGCACACAGCACTGGCAAAAAATGTGTGGAGGAAACCTCCGAGGACCCATGGCTACTGACCTGCCCATCTGGGCAGTCTATGAGGAGATGATCCTGAATGATTGGACTGAGGTTGTTTCTGGTTAGGTTGATGAGTTATATCCTCCGAATCGTTAATGGCCGTAAACCGTTGTTAGGTAGACGAGCCATATCCGGAATCTTTGACAAGGTGAATAGGAAGGTCGATTCTAGAAGATGAATGAGAACCCTAGTCAGAAGAATGTCCAGATGAAGGAGTATGGTGGTTAAACAACGTCCGGGATGTCTTTATGGAGTCCAGTATTAAAGTCTTGGAGGTATACATACGATTGGATAGTTTTGGATGTATGGATGAGCATGAGCTTTATATCTGGGGTGCTGGAGTCCAGTAATTGAATATAATGATATAAAGGGGTTCCATAGTCAATGGGTAGTGATTAAGGGAACGCTATAGTGCTTTGTAGCAGGCTGAAGTTTTATGATGACAGGTAGGTCGAGGACTGTTGGTAGATTTGGAAAATCTTGATTGGATGCTGGAGATGTAATCAAGGTGGCGCTGGAGTTGATTGATAGAATAGCGGAGGATTGAGTGGTGGATGGTGGAACTGAAAGTCCATGGATGATGTGAGCAATGGATGGAGGAGACATCGAAGGATGGAGGAATGGTTGCTGGAAGTCTGACGTGAGGATGGATCCAGGGAATGAAATCGATGGATGGTTGAGCATTAGATGGTGGCGCTCTTGAGGCCCCAAAAGAAATACAGAAGAAGGACGTGCAGGAGGCAGTCCAGTTCCAGTCTGAAGGCAAGGAAGGAGGGCGATGCAAAGTCAATGCAACAATTCAGCAGAGATCCGGTAGAGTCTAGCACCGAGTGGATCTGAAGCAGGCAGATGATGGAAGGAGAAACAGAAGACGAGGAACAGACTCCCATCACTACTGGTCAGAAAGGCCACCCTTCGCTTGATGGCCCCCAGGCAGAGCTAGAAACACAGACTGTTCGAGGAGTAGAATAAGTGGAGAATGAAGTCGGAAGACATAGACTCCAATCCCCGGTGGCCAGAGAAGCTTGCCTTCACTCAATACCCCTGAGGCAGGGCTAGGAACTGAGACTGTCGGAGCATCAGAATGAAATGGAGGGAATGGAAATCAAAATTGGAAGACGAGGACTCCCAGCTCCAGCAGACAGGGCAAGCCCACTGATGTCCAGGAGAATCCTTGTAGACAGGGTACTGGACTCCGTTGCAGTGATGACATGATGGATAACTGAGCTGCCGGCGGGTAAATGGAGCATCAGCTGGGTAAGCTGAGAAGTACCTTAGAGAGCAGGATGGCTGTCAGTCTATGCTCCCCATGCCGAATGACAGTAGGACAAAATCCAGTCAAATAATGCAGACAAATGCGCAGTGAGAATTGGATAGATGCAGAATTGTAGCAAAGGGAACATTGGGGTCAGCCAGATGGAAGACATGGAAGCCTAATCTGGAATACCAGAACCAGAGGTAAGGTGGCTACAGCTCCAATTTTGACAGCTTAGTGAGCACACCGCATGAAAATATTATATTATACTTTGTGCCAAAATCAGATAGAAATGCAGACTTGACAGCCAAAACTTACGGGAATCTTCACTGTCAGGGTTTACATAGCATCTAACCTCTCTGGTGTGTGTAAACTTCTCGTTACACACACCACCCCATACTTTATTCTCCATGTAATAATCCTAACATCCAGGCTTGAAATAGACCACTGATAAACCCTGGTCGGAGTAAGTATGGCATCACCAACCTTGGTGATTTGCTTGACCCTATCTCAGGTGTCCTCATGTCCTTTGAAGACCTTCAACTTAAGTATTAATTACACAGTTTTCACTTTGTTACTTACCTGCAAATGAGGCAGGCCATTTCAGACTCTGTCTTAGACACCAATTTCAAAGCACCTCCTACGGAATCAGACTGGCGCTGGCTATGTAAAATAGCAAGTTTGAAAAGAGGGGCCTCCTGGATTTATAAAATCTTATTTAATAATGTAGATAGTACAGCCCTCATAGAAACTCCAGAAGCAACATGGGAAATGGAGATGGGATGTATCATTTCCATGGAGGTTTGGTTGTGCACTTGGGTAAATGCTTCTCATGCGTGTAGAGAGATCCAGAGCAGAACTACCCAGTTTAAGATAGTACATCAGTATTATTATTCCTCTCAGAGATTAGAAGGGATGGGATATAGGATAGGTGGTACCTGCTGGAAATACACTTACAAGACTGGTACGCTGCAAGTGGAAAGAAACAAAACCTCTATCCCTTGCAGAATGGTATGATAGTATGACCCTTCTAGCTGATAATGAAAGGATTTGCTAGTTGTTTTTATGTTTGTTTTTTTAAAAAAAAATTTTATTGAGGCTTTTTACATAATAGTAGTGCATTTAAATATTTAAGCTTGATTACAGTAAGAACGCTTTACATTTTGCGCTTTAGAGAAATCCTTCTCCATCAACATTCTAAGTTCCATTCTGTCCATCATTTCAGGAATAACAAGTTTGTACAATTCTATTTGGTGGTGACTTCTATTCTTAATTGAACAGTTGCCTGGTTGTTCCACCTCTGTTGCAGTGGCCACCTTCCCCCTCTGTTGTTCATTCTGCCACCAGTGGTGATACTTCTCATTTCCCGGCTATGGTTTTTACAGGATATGCTATTTGTCATCAGAACAGCTTGAAGTGTACTTGGCACTATGGAGGTCCTTGTTGGATCTCAGACTTTAAAGAACAATTAGATTTCTTCTTTAAAGGCAAGCCCCCCAGCTAAAATGTTACTAGATCCCTAATTTTATCTTTTATCCTTATTTGTAGGAATTGCTGGAGTATTGTTTCGCTTAAAATATTCTGTATAACGGTTGTATTTTAACTGTCAGTTTTTTTATTTCTCATTTTTGAATTTTAAGTGTGTAATTTTTATAGTTTATTTTATATATTCTGCTGTTTAATTTAATGGAAATTGTTATTGTATATTTTTTTTAAACAAAATAAAAACTTTTGTTGGAAAAAAAGCTTGTAGCCACTCCGAGGAGAGAAGAAGTGATGAATCTGGGAATACTTTTGATGGGGGGAGGGTAGTAGGAGAAAGCATTGTTTTCCAGGTGCATAAAATGCTAAATGTCCGTAAGGCTGAGTTTATTCTCCAGTCGTCTGACAGATTGTCTTGCCTGGTTTGGCTCCCTCTCTCGCCTTACCTCTTCTTTCCTTGCTGGGGTTTAAAACACAGTTAAAGTCCTCTCACCCTATAAGGTGGACTTGTCATTGGTCTAAAACAATGACTAGCAAGAATTTTTTAAAGAAGTGCATCTTCTCTGCCTCTTCATTTGAGGAATATAAATTTAAAATTGTGATAGAAGTATCTCTGCATGCCCATCATTACAGATGAAGCACCCTCCATGGTCTTCCTAGATAGCCTCAATTTGCAAATTATTATATCTACCCCGTGCCTGTGGGGATGGGCCTCGGAGGTGGAGACACAGAGCTCACCCTTTTAGTTCCTCCTTAAACTTCTATGATCTTCCTAGAGTAGGCGAGTCTCCTGGAGTAACACTATGGAAACATGCATTCTATTTAGCTCTTCCAATACCCTACTCCTCTTAATGGGGCTCTCAAGTCCCTTTACATTGTATGTGGTAAATATCAACTCACTCAGAGATGATATTTAGTACTATAAATGCCCTGTCTGTCCCCTCCTCACCCACATGTCCTCCTCCCAAGACCAAACCATGTGATATTACTTTCAGTTCACACAGCATATAAAAAACAGATATACTGCAAGTGTCAGCTGAACACAATCTGTGAACCATGCAGACAGCAGTGTTGGCAAAAAACACATACCAGCATGCATACCCAAGAAACTTTAACCATTGTGGGTGTCAACAGACCACAGCATTTTGGCCACGCTGATAACCACTCCATGGTGCAAAGGCACAGAGCACATTCTGTGATGGTAGATGAAATAGTTAGCTGTTGTGTCTGTCCTCTCCAGCTGGCACCCCTCAGGTGCTTTGCAGTGCTGACTCTTACCCACCCGTTTTCAGGCCTGCATCACTGTCCGTGTCACCTGCCCAGAATCAGGAAGCACGCCCTGTCCATCCATTCATCCCTGTCCATTGTCATCAGCATCCTAGGATCCCATGATGCTGTAAAAGGAAAAAAAAGAGAGGTCATGCAAGCAAAACTTCACTGAATGATAATTCAGCACAACGCCCCTCCTCCCATTGCTCTAGAGATAATGCAGTTTAATCTGAATGCATGAAAGGGAGAGAGTGTGGAAATGAATCCTTTCCAGTGGCATGTCTCTCATATTGCAAAGTACTGGGCACTAAACCGCATATAACTGCTGTTAAAGTCAAACTGTTGCGAAGTGTGCCATAGATTGATATGGACAAACAGGTTCTGACCCCTCTTCATGCTGTCCATCCAGCCATGTACAGTCTCTCCCTCGGGGCGTAACAGCAGTATGCCTCTCATGAACAGCCAATTAAAAAGCAACAAAACTGCAGTCTCGGTAACTTGAGAGCCCCTAGTGACAAATCAGTATGAATAAGGACGTAGTACCTGTGTTTAGCCATTCAGGTAGAGGAAATAATCTGGTCAAACACCAGACTCCATTTATGGTGTTGAATTTTCTACCAGTGGGTGCTCATGGTCCAAGATAAATGTTGTCCCTCGCTCGTTGTATGCTAGATGTACCATGTTTGCTTCACCATTTCATATTCCAGGTCTGCTTCTGCTGGTGATGCCTTTAGCACCATTTTAATTCCTAGTTGCAGCAGACCATGGGCATCATCCAGACATCTAAAGAACTTCAGACCTGAATTAGTAAATATTTGTGTCGGTGTAGGCGTCACTAGATGAGCTTTAACTTCCTTGGCCTTCAATGCATTTTGAGTTGGCAGAATTTTTCTCCTTTTTCAGGGTAAATGGGGCAAAGTCATGACTGAAACAATTCTCATATTTCTAAACAGTACTGTGCCTTCCTTTCAGACAGGCTGTTCTAAGAATCTGCATTTTAACTTCATGGTCAATGAATCTTGCTTGCCACCTTGGGTCAAAGTTTAGTCTTGCTGTCTGAGGTCTTAGGGGAGAGGGCACTGTGGGCTCATTCAGTGTCCAACTGGACCTCCATCCATAACCCTAGGATGTCCCTAAGGAAGAACTCTAAAAAACCTCACTATACCCCTTTTCTTGACTTGGGGCAGACAATATATTTCATGTTGTTTCTACGTGACTGGGACTCTACATCATCTGACTTCTCTATTCAAGTTTATTAATCTCCACCAAGGCTTTTTCAAAACGTACATACCAGACATAAATAAATGAAGAAAAAATGAATAAGAGAAATATAGTACAAGAAAAATATTAAGCAGTCTTCGGTTAAAAAAAATGTAAAAGGCTAATGCCTGCAGTTCTAGGGACGGAGCAACCAGTTACCCTTTCACCTTCATGGGCTATTTAAACCTGCTGCCTCCAGCCTCACTCGGAAGTACTGTTGCATTGCTCCTACCATCCTCCCCTCCTCCTCCTCCTCCAGTGGTCACTTCCTTTGTGGGGCACCTACCTTTACTGTTAAAGGAAAACTACACCCACATATCTTGTAAATGTTATTTGTTTCCATGTCAACAGACAGCTCTTTTCTTGTAAGTGTTAGGGATATATGTGATTGCTTTCGTTTTATTTTCAGTGTTCATACTAGTCTCCCTGTGACTATCCTGGGGGTCGCTATTTTATTACTCGGCTAAATAAAAAAAACTCTGACTGAAGCTCCTTACTGGACCTTATTCTGGTCAGTAAAGCACATAATATCTTCCATACTGGGGTCTTCCATAATGAACTGAGTGACCACTGCTCAATCACCTGTGTCAGGTACACCCCTCACCTTCCTTCCGCTTCCACCTTCAAGATAAAATGCACATGAAAAATGTTGTGCTCCATGCCTTTCTAGCTGACCTTGGGGACATCCGCTGGCAGAATTTCTACTTCGCACCCACTGTTTCAGAAACCTTCTACATCTTCCAGGAGTTATTACTTACGGTCGTCAACAAGCATGCACCCTTAAGGAAAATGAAGTTAAGGAAACGTGCTCCTGACTGGTTCAACCCAGCACTGAAGAGGGTCCTCCGGCACAGAGACCTCCTATGGAAAAGGCTAGGAAATCTCAGTCCGACACAGACTGGCTCTCCTTCGGAGTAGCCAGGAATGTCTGCACCAAAATGGTCAGGTTGGAAACCACCCTCGAGGAAAACAAAAAATGTTCAGCCAAATTCTGGCAGGTTCTAAGAGAGATTGAAGTTCACTCTCCCCTGCCACTCCTCTTCCGGCTAAAATTGTGGCTAATAACATTACATATACAGCCAGGGCTCAGATCATTGAACAGCTCAATAGCCACTTCGCAACTGCAGGCCTCTTCTTTGACAATTCACCTGCCAGTAAACTAAGCATCACTTGCTATGCCAAATCAACACCTAGCCCAGTCTCTACCCCTGGGGCTGAAAGCCCTCCATTCAAGTTCTGCCCGGTATCCTACAAACAGGTCGAGGACCTCCTTCTCTCATTGGACACTAAAAAGAGTGCGGGTGCTGATTTATTAGAACCTTTTTTTTCTAAAAGCAGGTTATTCCTACCTGACAGCACCAATTACCCATCTTTTTAATTGCTCACTAGTTCAAGGGGAATTGCCATATAGTTGGAAAATCGTGCATATCATTCCCCTTCTTTAAATCAGGAGACCCTACAGACTTGAACAACTACAGGACCATTTCACTGCTTCCTGTTTTATCCAAGATACTAGAAAAAATTGTCAACGCTCAATTAAGGGAGTACTTGGATAATGACAACATCCTCATCCCTGTTCAATCGGGGTTCAGGCCCAAACATAGCACAGTGTCAGCTCTAGCCGAAGGCTCTAATGAATGGTTACATGCCCTGGACAATGAACAATACATCTACGCCCTCTTCCTCGACCTTAGCAAAGCATTCGACACGGTTGATCACTCCATACTACTTGACATTTTAGAAAACATTGGTGTAACCCCCACTGCAGTACAGTGGTTCTGCTGTTACCTTACAAATAGAAGTCAGCAAATTAAAAGCCAAGATAAGCTCTCTACACTAAAAACCTTGCCACGCGGCATCCCACAAGGTTCGATCTTAGGACCAATCCGCTTTGCCCTTTATATCAACCGTATCGACTCCAGCCTTCTAGCCGGGAACATTCACCTCTTCGCGGATGACACTGTCATCTATTCAACCAACCCCTCCTTTGATCTTGCCCACAAGGAACTACAACAGGATTTTATCACACTCCAACACAACCTGCTGAATATGAAGCTTCTTCTAAATGGCAAAAAAACAAAAGCCATGGTTATCTCCCCATTCTCCAACCTCAATACGAAGGCCTCCAATACCAGTCAGATTACCACCCTCCTTGGTGAATCTCTAGAAATAGTGGACAAATTCAATTACCTGGGAGTATGGCTGGACAACAAACTGAACTTCAATGCACACCTAAATGAATTAACTAAAATACTAAGGCAGCGTCTTGGCATTTTCTACTGTATTAGACACTTACTTACCCTGGAAGCTAGAAAGAGATTGGTTCAAACTACCTTCCTTCCCCTGCTTGACTATGGTGACTTTCTATACAGTCACTGCCCTCGGCGTGAGCTCCAAAAACTAGACACTCTTTATCACCGCGCACTGAGATTTGTGCTTGCTCTACCCCTACAGACTCATCATTACTTACTGTACCAAGCATTAGACTGGCCTTTTCTCTCTCTGAGGAGACAAAAAAACTCACTCTTGTGGTTCTTCCGGGCCCTGACCAGCAATCTGCCTCCCTATATCAGCAAACTATTCAAGTGCTCAGTGTCTACCTACGGTAAAAGGAACTCCCATTTTATCAATTTTAAAATACCTCGGACCAGGACACGTCTTGGCTCCACTGCAATTAGCTCATTCCTACCAATGCTCTGGGACAACTTATGAAAAGCACTTAAACTCCCCATCCTGCCCAGCTTTTACATGTTCAGGCAGCTGCTAAACCGATGCTTGCACACGGTGTATGACTGTTTGAGGTAAACATATTCCCAACTGATCAACCATCCCCATAGACCGAATGGACCAGGCCCTTCTAGCTCACTTCTTGGGTGGATCCCATTAGGGTCAGTATACTCCCCCTTGGCCTGTTTCCACCCCAGCACTTAGCTAACTCCCTTGGGAGCCACCTCCCTTTTAGTGATACCCCCTCCACCTCTCTTTTATTTGTTACTCCCCTCCAACCTTCCCTGTGTCTCCCCTCCCTCTCCCTGCACGAGGTCAGTTATAGAATGTGAAACTTGACTATGTATGTATTCACCTCCTAAGCTATGTAAAGTTGTCTTTGACTTGTTTTTTACACGATATTACTATCTGTCATGCACAAACTGTCTCGTCTTGTTATTGACTACGTCCTATGTGTCCAGGACCATCTTGAAAATGAGCCTGCTCAGTGATGTAACTGCCTGGTTAAATAAAGTTTGATTGATTGATTGATTATTTTATGGTTGTTGAAATCTCTCTTTTTCGTGAGAGCTGCATTTGCACATAAGAACATCTAATGTGTCAGCACCCTTTAGACTCCACAGTATGCCTGTCTGCTTTTTTTTTTTAATTGCTACCCCGGGTCCCAGCCTTGCCACTCCTTCAGGCCTGCATAGCTCCCTGTGCTCACTGTCTCACCTCCACTGCCTCCCCTCCTCTGGTCATGGTCGTGCATGCCCTGCACCCTGAGGGTCCTGACTCTGACCCTATCGGAAGGGACCCTCCTTGCAGGGGAAGGGAGGAGAATTCGGGGATACAACCCCCCCGAGGCAGGGACATATACGGGAGGCGGAGGAGGAAGTGTGCTCCGGGGACTAGCATGGTGGGAGAAGGAGCGGCCATCATCCGGCCAAGATGGGCTACGTGTTTTCCATTTGCTGTCCTCGGCGTGATGTACCACATGACATCAAGGCCTAAGCCGATGTCCGTCATGCACCTTCCCTCAATGGAGCCCAACATGGTGCTGTGCCTGGGGCTTCCGCCAAGGGCCAGCAAATGCTGAGGCTCTAACTCCTCTCCCTCCAGCAGAAGGTGAGCAGTTGTTGGACGTGCGAGCCCCGGCTGGGCCCTGTGACTCCCAGATCCGCTCCCAAACCCAGGTCGTCGGTGTTGCAAGCAGAAATCCAACTGCTGCGCCGGCAGGCCAGCTGCCTGTCTGCTTAATTGGAGTTCAGCAAAGCAAGTTGCAGCAAGGTATGAAATGCCACACTTACTTCAGTTAGTTTTGAAAACTCAGTGATTTTTCCTTTAAATTGCGTTCAGTGTGTGTGTTCCAGAGAGTTATATTAGGATAGTTGTACTTTCAGCATAGATCTACATAGTATAGTGCTGTGACATCATGTTCTCATATGCTAATACAGCTGTCATGGACAATGAGATTTCAACAGCCATAAAATGGAGATCCCCAGAATAGTTACAGGGAACTAGCATGAACAGTGACGACAAGCTAAAGCAGACACAAATATAGAAACAGCTACAGGAAAAGAGTTGTTTGTTGACATGGAAATAAAATAAAAATTTGCAAGATATGGAGGTGTAGTTTTCCTTTAAAGAGCCCTTGTTGCGATTGTGATGACTTTCAAGAAATGTAATATTTAGACACCATTTAGCTTATGTTTAATAATTTTTACTGTAACTCTCGCTCTTCTTTACTACAAAGGACAGTTGCATGTAACAGGATTGCTGCCTTGTCAGTTCTGCCTGCTTGATTCCACCTGACATCACAGTTCTATGTATGACATCACAGTCTTTTGCAGTGGAAATAATTACGATGCCATACGCAGGAAATTATGATGTCAGGTGTAGGCAAGCAGAAAGGGCAGATAAAGTCTAAGGGATAGTAATCCTGTTTCATGCAACTCTCCTCACTAATAAAGAAAAAAGGGAAAGAATTGTAGAAATGTGGAATATAAACTGAATTGCATCTAAATCTCATATTCTTTTCAAGTTTTTCTAATGGTGTCAGGGTCTTTTTAAGGAACTGTGTCCCAGTGGCACCTCTTGGGGTAGACCCCTTCTCAAGATGTCCATAGGAGACAGAGGGCAGGATTTTCGAATGGTGTTGCAGGGCTTGTGCGGGACTTAGATTTAGTGATGTGCGAATTTAACTACCCATGCCCGATATTCCAATAGTGGGTGCAGTCACTACAGTTTCCGTACTTTACAGCAGCTTGCGCCAAATATCAGGCGCAAACTCCGTTACTTAGTTCCCAAGGAGTGGTGTACGCTAGATGGTGTGAGGAACGGCGCAGGGTGCAAAGGATGGAAAATCCTGAATGCCAGTCGGTGAATGCTGCAAGTCCCGTGCATCATATGTTTGGCACACTGGGAACTTGCAGCAGTATTGAACATTTGAAAATCCAGCCCAGAGTGTGACTGGCCAAAGTACAGACGTATAACCATCAACATTCTGTCATAGAACTAACCTCCTGACTTTCAGTAATGCTGCACAAGTGCAGTTCCTCACTTCGCTGTGTACACTGACTGAATTCAGAAATAAATGGCTACATCCATTTATAATTGCATCTGCAAGACATTTGACATTGAGAAAAGCTGGATAAACTGAATATGAATACTAAAATAGTACATCCAAGTATTTCTTTCTTCACAAATCAAAGGTTTATTATTGTAAACAGTTATAGTGTCAAAGAAAGTGTCTAATTTTTCTTCCATTTCTCACTCTTTCTCTATAAATATACTAAGGCTGAACTGTGATTATCAGTTTGTTCAGCCGTGTCTGTTAAGCCCTGTTCCAGGTCTGCAGTGCATGTCTTCAGCTATTTAAGGTCCTTACTGGTTTCTGCCAGGGTACTTTCCAGTTTCTTTAGCATGTAACTTTTTTTTTTTTTATTCTTATACCAACGATTTAAACGTAATTGTAAAATATTCGTCCTCACATTCCATGTCTGAAGAGCGATCTGGAAAGCCACACATACTAGTGGAGACACGGCAGTCACTGTGTATCTCTACGGTTGTAGGCTGTCTATCACAGAATCCTTTAATCTGCCCCATTCTGCCATTAGTATCAATTGTATTTTTGCTTCCTTCTGCAGTTTGGTATTAAAAGTGGTGAGGATTGCAGACGAGTCTGTGGGTCGGGGAGCAGAGCTCTTTGCTCTTGCTGTTACATTCCATGGTGACATCACTGAAAGTCCTGTCTGGTCCGTCTTATGGAGGAAGCAGCATGGCAAAAGACAACAGTTTTATTCTGTTCGCTACTAAGGCTTTTTCATCTTAGTTGCTCTCCACGGATGTCAGTGTGCAAAGGGTCCCATGTGATAACTGCGATCACGGAAAGGCGATCACCGTAAGGGTGAGTGTACATTGCTGAAAATCGGTTTCGGCGATGTACACTCCAGGTGTACAGCAAAAGGGTGCCGGAGACTTGGATTCCTTTTTTTTTTTTACGCAGGGGGCTGTGCACCCCGCAACTCTCCCCCCCCCACTAAAGGATTCTCAACTCCAGAGGGGCGCATCTCGGGGGTGGGGTGTGCAAAAGACAAAAAAATTCCCAGGCCGGCTGCCAAAAACGAGCGCGCGACCAGAACCGAACCTGGCACCCTACCAATCTCTAGCTTGCCACCAGCCCACCACGCCCACATGGCCAGCTCGGCAGCCCACCACCACACTACACCCCACAAACCTCCCTCCCCTTCTGCCTGTCGCACGGCATGATCCCCCCACGTGCGTGTACATATAGTGACATCCTGTCGCTATATTCGCCACCCCCCCAATCCGGTCACCCTCCTTGCCCGGTAGCCCTGTGCACAGGTGCCGTGATTGAGTCCCCGTTTTTGAAAATGCTCAGTCGTGGTCGACATCATCACAGGCTACCTCCCAAAGTGTCATGGAGAGCGCACACACACCCACCCACAAGGTATGCTCATGCGCAGATTCAGCCAGTGTCCCCCCCCCAAACTCTCTGCTGTTCCAGCTGCACCCATGTGGCAGTAAAGCAGTGGAGCCTGCAATCCTTCCTCCTTGGAAGAGGAGAATGCCCCCAGTCCTAAATGCATGGGCTCATTACCAAACCTGTGTCACTGACTTCATAGGCAGAAGGCCTGCTACTGCACTGACAGGCCAGCATTGATGATTTTTAAAGCTGCAGTATTCCTTAACATTTCTGTTTTAGGCTTTATATTGGTAAAAGCAAGAATAGTGATGAAGATTAAGCTTTAAGAGATGTAAATCTTCCCAGTGCCAGCTGCCACCAGGGAATGCAGTACCTTGTTTGTCTTTTCATACTTGGTTAGGCTATTCTAATGTTTTTCAAGTATAGTTTTGAAACCATCCATTTCCTGCTGTAACTATTATTTGTTTTGATCACTGTCAGCAGCATGTTCTCGTCTCTCAAGTAATCCACTGGAGGCATTGCAGAAAGACTTCCTTCATCTCCAGATAAGGGCATACTCTTTTCTTTGTGCCAGGATGGGGTACCGTGGACACCCTGTCGCCCCTGTAGTCAGCTGACTATTGGGTTGCTGAAGGTGTGGCAAAGAGTAGCGATAGGTTGCATTTGCTATTTGTGCTGGACTGTCTATGCAGGAATGCCATCAAATGCTCCGGGAGATTTGTTGTAATAACAGTATGATGCTAAGAATGTGAGAATGTCCCAGTGATCCTATCCTGTATAAATATTTTAAATCAACTTCATTTGCTTGCACTAATTACTATTTGGATGTGCTTACCCTTGCAGTTTGTTTCTGCCTTGTATATTTTAGCCTGCATGTAACTATTCCTGCTGGACAGTGTTAACTTGTTAACTGGTGCTATCCTCCCTGGGACCCCTATGAAAACAAGGTGTTGCATCTCCTGGGGTTATCCCGGTTGGGTTCAAATAAACAAGTAAATAATAAATGAAATAAAGAAACAAATTAAAAAAAAAACACTTTGGCTCGGCTGTTCTTTCTTGGCCACTTTCACCCCAGCACTAGCTATTGGGAATAAGACTTGGAAATGTGCTTAGTGTTTGGGATATCCCAAGAGACCAACAATTTATGTTGGATATTGGCATGGACTTTAACCAAATTACTGTAGATACCCGTGGGTATCCACTGCAGCTTGCAAAGCTGAGGTTTAACACAGTCAAACAGGAACTATTTTTCATTAGGAGTAGTAAAACCTTGGAATTCATTCCCTCTAAAAGTAATCATCACTGATACTAAGTCCACTTTCAAATATAGACTGGACGGTTGGTTACTGGCAGGAGGTATTCATTTGACAGGAGCTATCATGGGCTATGCCTTTTGCTTCTTGCTAGGACCCTAGTGGACCTTAGTGAATGTTCTTCATGCAGCTCAGCCATGCTGAAACTGATGCATAAGCTGACATGGAACGGAAAACATTCCCAGTTCATATTTGTTTGTCCCCTATTTCTGTATTTCTCTTTGTTTCTGTCTCCCTGCTCTTCAACATAATCTCTATATTGGTGCTGCTGAATGCCGCCGTGAGCTGAGCTTTGTGCTCCTGCATTGGAAGCGAGGGTTTGGGAATGAGCTCGGGGAGCTGGGTCGGGCGGCGGACAGGGGTTGGGGGTGGTGCTGCCATGTGGCAGCACTCCCAGCTTGGGAGGTATGGAGCTGTGGCTCTGCTTCTGCAGTTACCCCTGTAGTAAGCCAGAGAGTGTGCTTCCTCTGCAGGGACATCTCTGCATGTATGTGAGGCCTGACACAGCACCACCCAGCACTGGGGGTGGGGGTGGTGGCACCTGAGAGAAAACCATAAGGATCCCCTATATCTTCCAGGCCATCTGTATGACAGCTGCTGGTACTCTCGCATCGCACTTGATGTGGATCCCCTCGGGTTTCATCAGTGGGGAAATGTCATATGGTGCTAGAAGGTTGGTGGCATAAAGGGTCTGATGGAAGGCTCAGGCAGTGGTCCAGGGGCAAACAGCTACAAAGTACGGAACAAAATGTGGTCTGCCCCCAACCCCCAATTGTGCCATCATAGGTGCTTCATCCTGTGACATCTTTGGCTGCAATCAGCCTGCTGTGGCTTCGGAGGCTAACATACTGCTTGTGTAGGTTGCTTCTTTGATAAAACTGAGCCCATTGAGGAGCTTCTTCATTTTCTGTCATGCCGCTGTCCCTGTCAGTAGCAGAATCAGCATAAGATGCTTGTGACTGATGCAACTGGTTGTCAGGGGTTGGAACTCCCATAATGCTGCAGGGTGGGACACATCAAGTAGCCAGGTGGCCATGGACCACTAAAAAAACAGAATTTTTAATGTTTCCAGCTAACTAGCAACCTGTCTATGAAGTGATTTTTCAACTTTAAAAATGACGCATTAATAAAATATTGATTTGCCGCCCGCCGGGCAAGCGGGGTTGATTTCCGCCTGCGACGCCAGTGACCCGGTTCGGAACAGACTCGGGCTGCTGGAGGGTCGCCGGGAGAAGGAAATGAGCGCCTGATGACGGCTCGCCTTCTCAGGGGAGGTGGATACGCTGCTCGGCACCTGCTGACTCCTGGTGGAGGCTGGGAGCACAGCCAGGACATTGGCCCCAACACACTAGGGAGTAGCGGACGTCAAGCGTATACTTTGGCGTCGGTAGCACACACACTCCAGAGGCGCAAAGTGGAAAAAATGGCGCCGGGCCGATTGGGTGACGGCCCCCCAGAACCCTCACCACTGGACTCCCAGACCTCAATATGCCATCCCAGCATTACCCCAGGATCGTTGGTTGGCCACCAGGCCACTTCTTCGTTGGTAAGAGACCCGCCCGGTGAAAGGATACACTAGGGTGCAGTGACTGGCTGGCTAATATGATCGGTAGGGTTGGGAGAAGCTGTGGTGGGGCAGTTCATGTGGGGGCCTGACAGAGTGACTGGCCAGGCGTGGGAGGAGTCAAAAAAAAAATATTGACTTGGCTATCTGATTTTGAAAGCTAGTGGTCAAAGTGAGTGCTAGCTAACAAGCTGATTTGTCTCACCATGTAATGGTGTAATAAGTGAACTACTCATGCAGAGCTGGATTAGGGAAACAGAAACACAGAGTGAAAGGATATCTACAGTGAGGGATCATTGGTAGGCGAATAAGGATTGAGATGGCAGAAGTGCATGCCTTTTCTTTTAAACTTAAGGGGACACTTTCATCTCTTTTTGCATCATATTATTTCTCGTTGAAAACCCACATTTTATCATTGCTTACCTGCTCTCAGATTCAGTGATGCTGCTTTTTGTTTTGTATATTTCCTTTCTTAGTAGAATTGGAATGCAAACGAATAGTGTAGTTATGACCGATCTTCTTATGTTTTAAATTCTTGATCTACCCCCCTTGCATACATCCTGAATGTGATGAACACCCCCAGACAGTGCAGTCACTCTGGCTGCAATAATCTCCCATTCTCCTGCTGCATCTTGAGTGTCTAGATTGTGTTAGGGGTGTCGCTGAGTCCAAGGAAGATGCAGTGGGAGTTGATCAAGGAATGTAAACAAACATGTTTTTATGTAGTAACATCAGTATGTTGGGCAATCTGTTTTTCACTTTTTAAAAGTAAAAGCGACTCAGAATCAAACAACCAGCTACATCAGCAATTTGTACAGAATGTGAGCAATCATAACATATGTTTTTTAAAACTGAGAAAATTTTAAGTCTAATAGGGTTGACAGTGTCCCTTTAAAGAAGAAAAAAATATGCATATAGTACACTTTTTCTTTCCAGCCTCACTTGAGCTGTGTACATGCAGCCCCTCAGAAATCAGCCATCTTGCCCCCATTTCTTTTGTCCTTTAAGCAGAAGATGTTTTCTGCCATTTAATCAAAGCAGAGCCCCTGAGTGCAGTTTTAGGGTGGACCTGACTCTTGCAGCCCATTCACAAGCCAGTGATCCAGTGCCTGCTGGAATAGCCACCCCTGGCCCACAGATACCTACAGGCTGGCACTTTGGGGGTGGGGGGGTAGGGGATCCAGAGGTCTGGGTGCCACAGCTGGGTAGGGAGTGTGTGGTGGCATTATGCAGCACAGTGTCACCACCGTTTCCACCTGTTTTTCATCTCCGCATGCGCCACCTCTACCCCTTGCTGTAAATGGCTACTGACAGCAGGGGGGGCAGCCTGCTTCCCTAAACATTTTCTTTGAATGAATAAGGGAAAGTTAACTGATACAAATGTTGGAAATTTCCATTCTTAACAGTGCGCTGGGCCAGAGGACAACTGTGAGAATACTAGAATACTTGTACAACAAATGATTTGGCCATTCACTCTCTCTGTCTTTTGTCTTGAGACTATTGTTCTTGTGAAAGTGCTGCATGGCTTGGTTGTATGACCAAAGTAACCCCCCCTCCACCCTTAAAGGTGCCAGAGGGACATGGGCCAACATTTGAAGGATCCGTAGTCGAATGCGTTGGATTCCATGCCCCAAAGAAAAGAGAAAATGCTGCCAGAGGAGTAGGGAAGGCTGGAGGTGTAGCAGAAAATGAGCATCTGTCGTAGATGCAGCAGGGGCACCCAGTTGCAGTGCTGGGTTGGGGGTGGACTGTGAGTTGCCCTCTGCCACTGCCCCCCCAAACCAATCTATTAAATTCACTGCATCGGAGGACAAAGATGATTATGTTTGAATGTGTGTGCAGCATTTAGTTTGCTCATTCACTTTCTCATGGTCAAGGCTACCACCCTTGTAAGGGTACTACAAATCTCAGCTGTATGAGCAAAGGATTATTAAATGAAGGTTACTGCTTTGACGGAACCAGAGAAGCTTGGCCATATGGCTAAAGGAACTCATGGGAAAAGCACTAGATGCCATTCCCTGATGGAGAGAGATTGAACAGTGGTGCCTTTAACAGCCAGATTAGTCGCTGTCCAACTTCAACTCGCAGCAGAATTTCAGAGTGGAAGAGAGGAAAATTCCTCTTTTGGAGAAACCTCTGGGGATTCAAGGCCTTAGGTAGCCATCCCTTCCAGCTTTTTTTTTTGTCTTGTGGTATCATGAGCAGGACCTCCAACAGCCACAAACAGACTCATGCCCACCCTGAAACCGTAGCTAGTCCCTATCCCCAGTGCAGCTGGTTCTCAGAAACCCTGCAGATTGCCTCTTGTGGTGGGATCACACCAGTGCCCGTTTCCAGTGTCTGGTAGCTGAATCCATTTTCCACGTAGTGAGGTTGACTGACTGAGAGAAGATCCAACAGAGTATCCCACTGAGATGTTGAGAGGGGGTGATGAGCGTTATCTGTCCAGGCAAAGTCGACTGACTGCCTCTGTTTTCTCTCCTCCTAAATTGCTGCCAGATGAGTGCATCTTCATGTTGGTTTAGGCTTGCTGGCACACCAACAGCATGGCTCCGTAACTTGTCTCGCCTTGTACTGGCAATCCCAACTCCCCAGACCACCAGAGGAAAGTCAGGTGGCAGCATCTGTATTCCTTCCTCCCCTTGAGAGGTGAACATCTGCTCATCACTCATCTGGTCTGCTCCAGACATCCTGGGTTCAGGATGCAAACCGGGTTGCCACATGTGCCAGGCTGCTGCATGTTTTCTGGTGCCATGGAGTCAGCTCTTGAAGGCTTTTTGTTGTTAGTTCTAATTTAAAGGAGAGGAAGAATTAGCACGGTACATGGCACTAAAGGGACGGAGGAGCCCTTACAAACACCAGGATCACAAAATACTGCTTTGAGAATTTGACTGAGGAATTGTTTTGTTCTCCACTCCGTCCATCTGGGGACCATAACTGCCACCCTGGCAAAGTGTCACAGAGCTCTGCCTTATGACTAGAGGAGCCAGTTGGCAAGAGAGCCAACCCTGGGGGTGCCTGACGAGCAAGTTGAAGAAATGTGACAGATACATACCTCCAGAGAGAAAGAGAGAGAAAGAGAGCAATGGAACAGCCACTTGTGGCAGCGCAGTAACGGTCATCGCCCTAATGCTGTCGTTCCATCAGTGAGATACCCCAATGGTATGCTGTTAGTGTAGGCATGGAAAGAGACAGAACTAAAGCAGAGGAAGGGAGTTCAAAGCCCACTAGAAAAATACGTCAAAAAGCGCAGTACAGCCATCACAAGCTGACATGGAGGGAAGGGATAACGGAGCAGGGTAGACCAACAGCTGGTTTGCAAAAGAGAATCAGACCATTTTTTGAACGTGGATCATGTGGCTATAATCAGTGGTATTAGAGGACAGAAGTGTGCAGGTAGCCTTTACATTTATGGGGTTTAAAATGTTCTGTGGGTACAGACTTGGACCCAGTCCCTAACACTCAAGTTACAGTTACAGTTACAGTTACAGAACATTTGATCAACCACCGCAGAAATCTTGTGACAAATTGGTCTGTTGTGCTGTCCAGTGCACTAAGAAATTCACAAACCATTATGTGATCCAAAGGAAAAACCAAACAGAATTTATAATCTAACACTGGAGTAAAAGAAATATAGCTGAAGCTGGCACTTCGTTGGCCACACTGATAAATGACAGCTGATACAGCTTGTGAATTCCCCTGCTCTGAGGCCTCCGTTACTATTGATCTGTTTGGAGTACAGAATCAGCTCCTAGTTCTAGCTATATTAGTCGCTGCACTTTCTAATTAAAAACAAAACATTCTGTAGAATTCTGTGATCACTGAGTAAGGACAAAAAGCATGATTAAGAGAAAAGGTTCATAATGTTTCAAAAATGTTTCCGGTTCAGTACTTGACTAATTTTGTCTGGTAAGGGTTTGGTGAATAAAATGCATCTAATGTTTTGCATATGTGAGAAATGTCCTGCTTTTGTAATCCCAACTTTCCCCAGGAAACAAATGTCTTTGCCGTGGTTCCAGTAACTTCAGAAATGAATCACTAGATGCTTGTGAGACATTTGCTCCACACTTTATTTGCCAGAAGCAGCACGAGAATGAGTAATGGTTACTATACTGTGACTAATTTAAATGCTAATGAAACGCCAATTCAGCATGCATTTTCTTATTTGGGAGAGGTCAAAAATAAAATACAGCACTTATCTTACACAGCATTTTCAGCTGTCACTTTAGTTCTTTTACAGATATGGAGTGCCCATGTGACCTGCAAGAGGAGCATGGAGTTAAACTTGGCAACAGGAAGTACACAGTAAGACACGATAGGCTGTTTAACTATGGGTCATTATTGCACACCTTTTGAATGTGTTGATAGGCACGAGGCACTTACACTGAGTGCCTTTAAAAACTCAAGAGAGAGAGAGAGAAGTGTATTTGTTGACCATAATCACACGCCCTTGAGTGCTTTATTGCACTTACAATGTGTAGAAAAATTGAACAAAACACATACACAAGCAACCCTCTGTAGAAAATAGAAAACAGTAACATTTATTATTTAACAGGTGGGATATAAAGTAGTCCCTTCAGCAAGCAGGACCACCTGGGTTTCAGTTTCAGGAAGTTGGCATCGACTATCGGCGTTAGCAGTGCGGTTGGAGATGGGAGGGAGAACAGAAGGCAACTGCTGGCAGCATGAAGGTGGTTTCACTTTCAGGAAGCTGGTGTTGGCATCAGCCTTTGTTGTTTGCTGTGCAGGTCGGAGATGAGAGAACAGATGCCGACTGCAAGGAGCATGAAGCTGTTTTCGGTTTCAGGAAGGTGGTATCAGCGTCAGCGTTTGTCGTTTGCTGTGCAGGTCAGAGATGGGAGAACAGATGTTGACTGCAAGGAGCATGAAGCTAGTTTCAGTTTCAGGAAGTTGGCATTGGCGTTTGTTCTGTAGGTCGGACATGGGAGAGCAGACACCAACTGCGAGTGGCATGAAGCCAATGTCAGCATTTGTTTCTTGGTTTCACGTTTATTTTTAATGTAGAAGCAGCCAGCAGTATCAGTCAGACACTGACAGCAAGCAGCATGAGGCCATTGTCGGTGTTTGCATTTTGGGTTCATGTTTTTTTGTCATAGAAACAGACAGCATCAATCAGGAGACAGTGGATATGGAGGGATGTTGACGGTATGAAACTAGCAGTCAGTGTTGGCTTCTAGGTTTTTTGTTTTGTTTTAATAGAATCAGACAGCACCATTAATTGGGGGACTGTTGGTATGGAAGGGGTTTTGGCTGCCAGGAAAGGCAAACTGGAGTAGTAGCAGGCTTCTAATTGTAGTGCATTAATATAGTTAGGTGTTTTTTTTTTTCTTTGTTAACCGTGTAAGGCCAACTAGGCACAACTGCCTGTTTTCAGGAGTGACTCGGGTGCTTTCGGCTGGGTAAGTGACTTGCTTAGAGCCACACAGTGTGACACTTAGACAACTGGTTCTGATAACGCTATGATTTTTGTAGTATAAAAATGTAGTGGGATTGTCTGTCATGAAAAATCCTGTGCCTGGGATGACAAAACCCCACCCCCAAGGTATCAGTTCAAAAGACAGGATATATGTTAAACCAGCAGATCTCTGAATGCAGTTAACTTGTCCGTTTTCCTTGAAGCCAGGAACTAATATATCCATTTTATAACGTCCTCAGGAAAGTCATTTAATTGCAGCTGGTGTCATAAGGAAGTGGAATATCCATTTTATGACGTCCTCAGGAAAGTCAATTGATTGCACCTGGTGTCATAAAAAGTCCTTTGATGTGTTTGAGAAAGGGAAGTCTTAATTAAGAGTGTCATCATTTGAGCAATGGGTCTTGCTGGAGTCACAGAATCCAATACCTTGATGGGACTTCCTGTTTTGTGTATATATATATATATATATTTTTTTTTTATATATATTCTGAAAGGGAGGAGCTAGATGATGACATCGTGAAGAGGGATGAAACACAGCATTTTTAAACTGTAGTCTGTTTTCCATTGACATACATTCATATACTTGGACTGAGAGAAGGAACATTTAAGAGCACTGAAAGATTATAAGAAATACCTTAGATAAATAAGTCTAATGGTTGGTAGGAATTTTGCACTTTTAAACCAGTTTTGTTTTTAAGATTGTTTGCGTGGGATATTTTGTTCTGTATTTACTGTTTACCTATTATTATCTATCTTAAAGTAAAAATACATATTTTAAAAGAGAAACTGCCTGGTGTGCCTTGAAACTTCTTTTTTTGTAAGTGAAGCTTGGATGGTTAAAGTTGACACTGTGCTTAAGCTTATGTGGTAATACCAAATTGGGAAAAGGAAAGAGTAATCTGAGGTCTTTATTAGAGTTTTTAAGGGTTCATTTTGTACACCTGGTTAGGTGCCCGTAGGCGAAAGATATCTGGCTGCCCGAAGAGCAGAATTATCTGAGCCTGTACGTTGGGTACACTAGCAAGAGGTTAACAGTTTGAATCCCTCCAGAACTTGAGACCAAAGGTTGATTCGAACCCACAAAACAGACAGGAGAGTTACCCTGTTTCTGTTAACTGTTCACCGTACTACGTTCAGAGGCTGGCACTTTGGGAGTAGAGGGCTGACCTGCTGAGTGGGGTTGTGACAGATTGGTTAGCAGCGGTGAGGTACTTTTGGTATTATAAGCTTTATTGTTTAGTGTGTTAGCTTGAGACTGTTCAGCTCACTTGAAAAAAAGAAAGGCAGTATTTTATTTTAAAAGGAAATAAAACTATATCGCTTGGCTTACAGTCAAGTTCCTACCCGTTTTATTTTTTTTCGAAAGTGCCAGTCAGAGTAGCAGTAGTTAGGGAAGATGGCTTCCAACTACAGCAGGCACACTGTAGACTACTTAAAGCAGTTGTGCGGGGACAGAGGAGTCCCCTTTGAGGTGAAAGCCAGCAAACAGAACCGTGTGGATGCCCTGATGGTAGCAGATACCCAGAGCGGCGAGTCGCAGACCGTGCCTGAAAAGGACCAAACCTCGAGTGTGGCAGGGCTAGCGCCAGTGCAGTGTCCAGATCCGTTGAGGAGGGCAACAGGGCCACTGTCAGCAAAGGGCCACAGCAGCAGGGGAAGGTCACCAGTATCCTGGATCCAGAAGTACTCAGGCTGCAAATTGAGTTGTGCAGAATGGAGCTGGTGTTCCAGAGGGAGAGGGACTGTGAACAGCAGGCAGACCATGAGGCAGAGCAAGAATGCCGAGAGGCAGAGCGAGAACAAAGAGACGCAGACAACTTGAGACCAAAGGTTGATTCAAACCCACAAAACAGACAGAAGGGTTACCCTGTTTCTGTTAACTGTTCACAATGCTACACTCAAAGGTTGGCACTTTGGGAGTAGAAGGCTGACCTGCTGAGTGGGGTTGTGACACACAGTATGCAAGTGGAGGTTGGGGGACTCAAACCCAGGTCTACTGAACAAAGCTCACTTACAGATCGTTACTCTAACCTCTAGACTATACTGCTGGCTGCAGTGAGGTTTGCATGGGTGAAAGTAGTTCAGGCATGTAATTATGTGTCACTAATTTCATGGCTCTGAGCTGCTTTCAGCCAATCAAATAACACAAATATTTTACACGTGTTATTGCACGAATTATAAAAGAGCAAAAGACTTCTCTGCAAGTCTGTAGCTGCTATCATCATGACCAAAACCCTACATGCAGATGGTAAAACAGACTAAACCCTTGGCTATCTTTGCTCATTGAAATAATGATACATGTATCATTGACTGGGAAAATGTATGCTTTATGTTGATAATGTATCAGGCATGTCATTACAAGTTTGATTTAAGCAGTTGCTTTAGAGCACTCATATGTACAAGGTGTAGCCTGAGACAGTTCTTCACGCCTTAGAATCAGTAGATCTATCTACTGTCCGATGACATGAAAGAAGCCATACCCAGGCTGGTTCTCATTTCAGCTGATTGTGATGAAGCAAGTCACTGTGATGATGGGTTACAAAAGTGGAAATATTTTAAAATGGTGAAACCACATACCACGCATTATAGCTGTGCATTGCGATGCACATAAACTGCAGTGAGAAAATAAAGAAAGTGATTGGCTGAATCATATCATGTGACTGTGCAGTAAGATCTGTCTTACTACACAGCTGGCTCTCAGTCGAATTTAAAACATCTCTTTCAGAAATGTTTCTGTCTAAACGAGAGATTTTTATAAATGCAATGACCCACTACACATTGTGCATTAAGACAAATCTTACCACTCTTTCCATGTGGTTCAAAGCACTTGGCTACACCTCATGCCTCACATCACCCGTCTATCTTACTGCACACCCTGATGTGGATTATCACTTATTTGACAACTCTTGGTGTGATGAAAAAGAACCCCTTTGTTATTGAAATAAAGTTGCCAGCAGAAAAAGGCCACATGGTCTATCAAGTCCACTCATTGCACAGCTCATGAACTTAAGTTACATGATGCCCTTCCCCATTCTCTTTCACACTTACCCTCCCCCTGACCCTATCCCACCCTCTCTTGAAGTCCCCTGCTCTCTCCTGATTAACATCATTTAGAAATGCATTCCTCCCTACCACAACCCCTTCTCTAAAGAAATGTCTTCTAACTTCCTCCTTGAATCTTCCACCCGCAAGTTTGTAAGAGTGCCCTGTGGTGTTTTTATTTTCAAAGAGCTCCCTTATCTTAGCCTTGTTAATTCATTTTATGTACTTGAAAGTTTATATCATGCCCCCTATCTTAAAACACTTTCTAAGGCGTCTTTTAATGTTTATAAATGTGTTCTACGTACTTGAATGTTTCTATCAAGTCACTTATTGCCTTGCTTAAAACAGTCTGTAAGGCATCTTTATGTACTGAGGGGTGTCTCTGAATAAAAATGCTGTCTCATTCTGTTTGGGTGTGAGGACCTTGAAGCTGTGTGCTGAGTGGTCATATCATACCCCTGGATTCTTCTCCCTTTGATATCTGTGCAGCCCTCTCTTGAAGCCATCTGTACTCTCTGATTCCACCGGTGCGTGAGACAGTGAATTCCACAGTCTGATCATCCTGTTTGTAAAGATGTGCTCCCTTCAACATTACTTGCAGACAGCCATCATCATCAGTTCACTTGTAGCCTCTGGGCCCTACGATGCTCGACCAACTCCCAGAAATCTTCTCTGCGCGACCTCAGATACCCTGTAGGAACCATGAATACTGTAATTATGTTACACTACGTCTGTGCAATTCCAGCAGATTACATATTAAGTCTTTCAGCTCATCATCGTACTCCTTATTCATTAAATCTTTAATCATCGTAGCAGCCCTCCTTTGCGCCCCTTCCAGCTCCACAGTTTGAATATGAATGAAATAAATCATCAGTGTTGATTCAACCAATCAGTGTTAAGGATTTGTCTGCGTGTAAGGACCACTTATAGCTATTAGAGGGCCTTGCACACAGCATTTGCAAAAGTGTCATGTTCCACTTTTGAAACTGGGGGTTGCCTTTTTTTTTTTGTATTATCTGTTTTTCCCCTCCTACGTTCTCCACGCCCCGCCACTCCTTTGAGCCACCTAGGTCCCCCAACCCACATACTACCCCCTTTTGAGCCTCCAATCTCATATAGCAGCCGCCCCCAGGGTAACCCGGCGTAATGCTTCATGAGATGGGTCCCTCTCCTCTGAGGGGAAAGGCGTGGTGGGGGAGGCCAGTGCAACTGCTTGACCCTGGGGTGCTGCTGAGGCGGACATGGCTCCTTCGGTGGCGGTGGTGGACTGGCAGCTGTCATATGGCCGGTCGTGGAGCAGTTTCCGCTTTTCTAGTTGTTCCCTACTGAGCCACTCATGCAGCGCTCCCGGTCTCCACCAGGGGCCGCTGCCTAGTGACCCTACTCCACTACCACACCACAGGAGAGGAGAGCAGTCCCATGGATGCTCAATCTCCTTCCCTATTTGCCTCGGCCCCGAGTCCGCTCCTGAACTCGGTCGCCAGAATGGCGTGAGGTGTGGCGTCCAGTGCCTCAACCCTCAGCACAACTGGGCTGGACTTTTTTGGTTTTTTATTATTATTTTTACACAATAAACGTAAGTTGACCTGATGGTGCTGCACTAGCACTGTTGCTTGCAACCCTGATGAACCGGTTTCAGGATCAAACCCCGATCACCAGAGGGCTGGTGGGGGGAGGAGATCTGAGCATCCCACAGGACACTCTCCTTCTCGGGGTGGGACAGGCTGACAGTCTCCCACTGCTGCAGCACCTCCTGGGGAGCTCAGGGGGCAGGGTCATGCGGAGTGGCAGTTCAGGGAGGAGAGACGTGTAGGCTGTAGCAGTGAGCATGACCATTGCCTACACATGCAACCAGTGGATGCTGGCATCTCAGTAGTGGGCAAAAAGTGAAAATGGCGTCACCAACAGGATGACGACCCCCCAGTCAGTGTTGCTGTACAGTGACTGTCTGCCCAGCTCAAAGACTAACTCTTCCACCATTGGTGGACTCTTGGGGGGGGGGTTACAGCCCCTAAATGTCCTCACTGTGAGGGGTTAATCATGGTAGCAGAGAGGTAAGCTGGTCTCTTTTTCTTATTTTCAGCTGACAGGATTGAGCGTTGCCCACCAAGGAAGGGCACAGATGGGGGCCCGGGCTGGAGGCAGAAAGACTAATTAAATAAAAACATGCTATAAACATAAGTCACCAAACATAGTTTGATAATTTATAAAATATGTTCATAGGCTGCCGGGACTCTCTTTCGGCTGTAAGAAGGTCACCTCTTATGTCTCAGGTGCCGAAACGGCTCACCGTCAGGTTGCGGCCCTCGCACCCATAGAGATTGTATATATAAAAACTAGAGGTGTCAGCATGTGACCCCTCCACTTATTTGCATATTAGCCTCATTTACATAGTTAGGCCGCTTGCATATGGCGGTATGAAAGCCCCTAGCACTCCACGTGATGTCCCCTTTAGTTTTTCTATATGTAAGATCTTTATGTTCTCATCTTATGAATGTGCAAGGAGACACTTACAGGTATAAGAGTTAGCCCAGGAGCCATTTTAATAGATAAAACATGCACGTGGTACTCTTTTTGCAGTTTCAAAAATTCTCTATTGGTGCTGCAAATACTGCATCACATTTGTGAAGGTTTGAGCCATTTTTACAGCAGTTTGCAAGGAATTGTGCCTATAAGTAGCTGCAGAGTGGTGCCACTGGTAGACTTGAACAAACGTGTCTGTCATCACTAGTGATGCTGCAGCTGATAAATTCGATAAAGAGAATTTTTCCGGGGTCACGATTAACTTTTTTGTTTTGACAGGTTGATGTGGAAAGTAGGACCAAAATGTTTCTGTCCTACTGATGATCGCACATGCCTGTGGTTACAGTGGGAAGCAGGTTTGGGTGGTGCTTCACCATACAGCTTCTTCCAGTGCCTCAGCCCACCCTTTGGTCCTTATACTCCAAAAAACAAACTGGTCACACCCAGTTAAACAGTATTATGTGCAGAGATTCTCGAATAGCACCAAATCCAATCCAGCCGGATTGTGCCGGTCAGTTGAATAAAATTCAGAATCTGCTTTGAAATCCAGCATGTTCCGGTCACCAGTTGGGGGGGGGGAGAGACCTTGGTGTCTAGTGGCACTCTGTATCTCACCCCATCCATAAATATAATCATCCTGTAGTCCCTGACTTCTAGTGGCTCCCTGTCCTTCACCCCATCATCAATTGTGTCGTGTGTTTTTTCTTTTTTTTAACTGTCTAGTCCCTTTAATTCCTTGACATCCCCGGCATCCAGTGACACCCCCTCTCCTCACCCTATTGGCACCCCTCGTGGCAAGTGAAGCAACTTGAGCCCACTGCCTAGATCCTCCAGCGGCAACTGGCACAGCCCTCCACTCAGCTCCTTGGCTGGCTGCCATCTGACCCATATCGCAAGCAGCTGCTACATCACGCAGTGCTTACTTGGTGTCATTGTCATTCAGTTGTGTGAAAAATCATCATGCAGTTGATTAAGAATGACAAGCAAGCAATACAACACGGAGCAGCTGTTTGCGATATGGTTTAGATAACGGCTGGCCGATGAGATGAGTGGAGAGTTGTGCCGGTCATCTTTGGAGGAGGAGTTGGGCATTTGGCAGGAGTTGCTTTGCCTTCCACAGCTGGGGCCAATCATGATGTATTTTTGTAGTCACAGCTCAGAGAAAGCCTTTTAAAGGAAAGCAGTCCTTTGCAGGGGCTCCTGCCCCTGCAAACCTTACCCTTCAGTTTAGCTTTTCTAGAAAAATACATTTTCTTGCTCCACAAAGTAGTTAGATTAAATTGAAACAGTCTACTCAGTAGATGCGATGGACTGGGATGGCTCCATTAACTGTAAAGGTGCGGCAGCACCGGTGCGCTTCAATACAAATGCATTGAAGCACACAGCATGGTGCCACATCTTTACAGTTAATGGAGCTGCCCCAGCGTCTGCCATACTTCTGGGTAGTGGACTTTTCGTAATTGAATTAAGCTACTTTGCGGCGCCAGAAAAAAAGGTGCTATTTTCAGAAAAGCTAAACCAGAGGGTAAGGTTTGCCGGGACGGGAACCCCTGCAAAGGACTGCTTTCCTTTAAAGCAAATGCCAACACTCTCTGCAGCACCTTATGTACAGTCCTGAAGAAAACTGACTGTCCCCACACACAGAGCTTCCTAAAGTCCAGAAAAGAAAAAAAAAAATTCCCGCTATAGGAAAGAAAAAGAAAGTTCTGTCAGGCACACACACATGCAGAAGAGCTTGAAAATCCTCAGAGTTTCAAACTCAGTGTATCAGGCGGATTTATGTGATAATGGCGATCGCACAAAGACGATCGTCGTTAGGGCAAATGTACATCGGCGAAAATCAGTTTCGCCGAGTGTACACTCCTGCATACAGGTAAAGGGCAGCTGGGACTTGTTTTATTTTTATGTGGTTGTGCCCCGCACCTCCTACTAAAGGATTCTCGGGAAACCGAACAAAAATACGACAAAATGAACTTCATGCCCGGAACTGAACCCGCACCCTTGGAGCTCTAACCGGCCACCCACCCACCATGCCACAGAGCCAGCTCGGCAACTGACTGCTGCACTACCTGTCACAAACCCTCCCTCCCCTTCTGCCTGTCGCATGGTGTGCTCGCTCGCACCCCCCCCATGTGTGTGTACTTATAGTGGCAGGATGTTGCTATACCCACAGTCACCCCTCCATCCAGTAGCCCTGAGAACAGGCACCGCTGTTGAGTTGCCCTTTTTGTAAGCACTCAATAGCAGTCACCCTTCTCACAGTATACCATATCAGGCTACCCCAGTGATGCACAACATACGGCCTGGGGGCCACAAACGATGTCCACAACAGCTGTCTGTGGCCCCCGAGGACCTAGTAGCTTCCCCTTGCAGCCTTTGTTTATTTGATTTTGTTTTTAGTTTTAGTAATATGTGGATAGATGTTTTTATTTATTTTATGTGTACATTTAATAATGTCTTGCTGGACATTTGTCACCTTGGGCCGTTTTTACAGTGGCTGTCCTCCAGTGGCCCTTGGCCCTCGGCCTTGACTCAAGTTTTCAGTCTGGTCTTCCAAAACAAAGTTGTGTACCACTGCGCTACCCTGTCCGATGCAGGAGCTCATCACAGACATCTTCCTTGTTGCCTGAATGGAATCAGAAACTCAAGTCAGTATGCCTGTTCCAGTAACTGGTGAGTTAAAATCTGACCCCCACGTACCAATCTGTCACCTTCTAAGTCACCAAGTACAGAGAGAATTTTACCCAGTACACGATAGGAAAAACAAAACAAAACAAAAAAAAACCTTAGTTTTGTTACAGTAACCGAAACATTGAGTTACCGTACATGCAGCTAAATGTTTGTTTTGCCTTGTTCTAGGGGAAAATACTTAATCACATGCATGTTTGAACAATATTTTCCTTGCCCAAGTATGGTAACTCTGAACCCCACCCCATGTCCTCTTAAAACATGATGCAACTATTCTTTCCTTTCGGTGTTGTAAAGTTAATGTGTTGGTGTTGATACATTAGTCAAGGCATTAGTCAAGTGCAGATTCTGTAGATACCTGATGCTTACAGCTTTTATAGTATAATGGTGGCGGGAACTCTGTTTCAAAGGCTGTCCCCTAACTCTAGGTAGCCAGTTGTGTATCCCTTTACAGTAGTTTTGCTTCCCAATATAAAATCCCTTGAGAGACAGTATAGAATCTTGTTTACAAGGGGCTTTGGAGGTAACAGTAAAACCCACAATACCTCACAGCACATTATACAGGAGCAACATCCAACGTTCATCATACAGTATCTAGACTAGTAAGCAGGGGATAACGCACAACAGCAGCGAACGGTTCACAATGAGTGGGATTATAAATCACTAATATGATTTCAGCCAATCAGCATGCAGAGCCACTGTATCTCTTATCCTGTGTACAGTGTGCTGTTGTGCGGGAGCATTTGGAGGGAGCGCTCTACTTTAGCGCCAGGGATTGGGGGGGGGGAGGCGGTAAATGTATTATAAATCTTGTGAGCTAAACTTGTGTGATTTGTAATATGTTGGTAGGGCCCGCAAGTGGTGTCTTGTATGCTATAAGAGACTCCTGTTGTGAGGTTTGGGCAGAGAACCACCCAGCATCACGCCGCGGTCCTGTCACCCATACCTTACACTTAAAGGAAAACTACACCCAAAACTTGAGAAAATATATGCTGTACAGAGTGTTTTTAATTTGTATGTGAAGTTGTAGTTTTCCCTCTGACTGGTATTAGGAGTTTTCCTAAATTAGCCTGCTAGCTTTAAGGTAGTTTTACGACCCCTGGAGATCTCCATATCAAATAGCTTTATTGCATTTCTTTGTCCTACAATGCACCTTGTTTCATGTGATGGTGATGTAGCAGAGCCCATAAATCCAGCAGAAAGCATTGCATTACAATCAGTTCACAAAAATAGAGATGGCTATATTTTAAAATATGTAGAATTCAGCTTGGTGACCACCCTCATCCTAAAGGTTTTACTGTCCTGAAAAACTTTGCTGCTGGTAATTTTTGTGCAGCTTGTAAAGCTTCCAAGATATTTAGTTTGTTTGGCATGTGTGCTGAATGTTGGTCTCTTACATCACAGTCACATGAGACAAGATGCACTGTGGGAACAAGAAATACAATTATGCTGTCAGGTATGAAGATCCCAGGGTCGAAACTAGCATAAATCTAGCAGGCGAATTTGGGAAAACTCCTAATACCAGTCAGAGGGAAGGAAACACTAGAACTTCACATACAAATTAAAACACTCTGCACAACATATATTTTTTCAAGTTTTGGGTGTAGTTTTCCTTTAAGAGTCTCTTACATCATAAGAGACACCCTGTGGAGGCCCTATTAACTTATAAAACAGGTACCCGAAATAACTCCCTAAAACTAGTGGGGGAGGAGTGCAAGAAGGATTATACAGAAAGAGTGGTGGATTGCAAGAAGCTGCTAGAGGAGTTCACTGGGGCTGAAACAGTTGGGGTGTTAAAGGGGGATGGGATAGTCACATGGAAATAGTGTGGAAGGGGTAGTCTTGAGGGGGTGAGAGGTAGAGAAGACTGACAAAGGTAAAGTCCCAAAATTAGACATTTACGGGCAGACTGGGACAGGTCACTGGGCCTGTATCTGCTGTCATGTTTCTGTTTTTCTGTGGCAGTATATGCAGTTATAAGAGAATGTACGCACACCCTGAGGGTTGTTAGGTCAAGCAGCTTAAATTGGGATTGGCACTATAGTCTAGAGTAATGAGGTGTGAATGAGTCTGGTACATCCCAGCAGACCTGGGTTTGATTCCCACAACCTCCTTTTTTTTTTAATCCAATTGTTTTACCAGGAGTAACACACTAAGCTGAAAGCTTGTTTACAGGTGCGACCTGGGAGCACAGGGAAGTTAAGTGACTTGTTCAGGGTCACACAGTTATGCAAGCGGGGTCTCCAGATTTGCAGCTCAGAGCCTTAAACCACTGCGCTATACTGCCTCCCTGCATATTGCATATTGTGTGACTCTGAGCAAGTCACTTAATCACTGTAGTGCTCCTGGGTTGCCCCTAAAAAACAGGCACTTGTGCCTAGTGAGCCTTACCCAGTTACCAAAGAATTAAAAATAAAAATTAAAACACCCAGAAAGTACATGTATTCCCTACAGTTGCATACTCTGAAGTGTGTTATTCTGCTTATAAAAGGGACACTAGCATAATTTTAAAATGAGTAAAAGTTATGTAGTTAGGGTCTGGCGGGCAGTCACTAGCAAATAGTGCATGGTCGTGCAGTGTTTCTTGACCAGTGTGGTTACTGAATTTTATAGCACGTTATAAAGTATAAATATAACATGTTGTTCTCTATTGTAAAATAAACTTACCAAGCTGGCGTCACCTCGTGAAGGAGAAAAATCCAAAGATATGGAGCCTAGCTAATAAAAACTCAGGAGGTTCGGACTGGGGTTGTTTATGATAATATTTTACCGGACCTTTTAATTTTACACAAGGAAAAGGTTGTAATGCCTTAAGGACACATTTGCAATTTCTCCTCTGAGTTGTGACTGAATTCCATTTGAAGCAGGCTATTACTCTGACTGTATTCTTTCCTAGGCTCCAAATGGATTGAGGAGAGTCGCAGTTTCATAAACTGGATGTAAAAATAATCTGTGGGCTGGCATGGCAGTGTAGCCTAGAGATTAGCGTGACAAGCTTTGAATGAGATTGCTACATCCAGCAGACCTGGGTTTGATTCCCACAACCTCCAGTTGCATACTGTGTGACCCTGAGCATATCGCTTAACCTCTCCCGTGTTCCAGTGTCACCCTGAAAACAGGTGGGCCTTACCTGGTTCCCAAAGAATTAAAAAAGGAGGGGGGGAGGCTCTTGTTTAGTACATTAATAGAACAGAGGCCATTAAGGGTGACAGTACCTTCTGTCTCACCACATAACTCGCCAATCCCTGAACTTCCGCTAAGTTAAGACAATGTCTCCTCTGAATTCTGCTCCCTCTGTTTCTTCCTCTCCTTTGTCCGCCCGCCCTTCCTCCTCTTCTTCTCTGCTCTGTCCCCTACCTCCCCCAACCCTTTCCTCTCAATCCTGTACCAGTTGCCTACTAGTCTAGTTCTACTCTTCTTGTTTTCAGCCTTTACTGTACAGTTGTCTACACATTGAGTTTATATTTTTTGTTTATAAGTTGCATGTACCTGTCAATTATCACTGCGCCTCTGTGTTTTATGTAAATTGCTGCTTCATTTAATTTATCTTCAGGTTGCACCCTGATTGTATCATATTTTTGTACTTCCTGACATGGAGTCTTTGTAAATGAGTCTTTGAGTCAAACCTTTGTAGTTCCGATATTTTCAATAAATAAATAAATACTTCTCAGTTATTTGTCACATTTGATGATGTGGCTAGGGGTCACCCAAAAGCTAAAAAGACTCTTCCCCACTGGTTGGCTTATTGGCCCCATCTGGAATACTGTGGCCAGTTCTGGAGTCCTCACATGAGGAAAGACAGGCTAGAGACAGTGCAACACAGGGTGACCCAGAATAATTCATGGCCAGCAAGGGAACATTGAAACAAAGACTATGTCAGCAGAAAAGGACCATTTGGCCCATCCAGTCTGCCTAGATGTTCCCTGCCTAATCTGTCTCCGCAGACCCTAACTGGAAGAGTCCTATGAGGATTGCCTCAGGGCATTGAACACGTACTCGCTGGAGGCCAGAAGATAAAGACCTTCAACTTCCTGAAAGGAATAAACTACTACAATTACAAGAATTTATACAGAAGTTGAGACCTGTTGGTCTTGAAAAAAAAAAACGTTCCAACAAGAACATATTTACCTTGTATATGGTGACAATAATTTTCCATTTTCAGAAGTTACTAATTGTGTTTAGGTTGATACTGAATTCTTGAAGCTGTCTCATTATTTTGCTTAAAATGTTTAAAAATAGCTTATTTTAATACAGTGGGTAGCTGTGTGTTCTGATTTTCATCCTGCTCCTTAAAACTTTGATGATTTTTGCTTTGCAAGTGAGCTTCATTACTGCTCTACTGAAGTTTGCACCGTGCGTAGGGGGGGTTGTAAAATCCAGTGCATGGCTGTGTAATCAGAAGCATGTTGTTTAACCCCTCTTTACTATTGATATTTTGGGGTAATAGTCCTGTTTACACCAGATATACACTGAAAGCACAGAATGGATATAGTTCTTTCAGATCATACCAGGGATGCTGTGCTTAGATGAACAGGTTTTGGGGGTGGGGTATCACTAATATCAGGGAGGCAGTGCTTATAAGAACTGGGATCGGGAGGGCCCCTACCACCAAAGATGCTGTGCTTATTAGAAGAAGGATTGGGGAAGGGGTGCCACGAGCACTAAGATGCATTAGTGAGGGGGTACCACTGTCACTAAGGTTGCAGTGCTTATTAGAACAGGGATTGGGGAGGGGTACTACTAGCACTAAGGATGCTGTGCTTATTAGAACAGGGACTGGGGATGGGTGCCACAAGCACCAAAGAGGCACTGGGGAAGGGTTACCACTATCACTAAGGATGCTGTGCTTATTACAACAGGGATTGGGGAGGGGTACCACTAGCACTGAGGATGCTGTGCTTATTCATACGGGATTGAGGGGCGTTACCACTAGCACTAAGGATGCTGTGCTTATTCATACGGGATTGAGGGGCGTTACCACTAGCACTAAGGATGCTATGTTCATTCATATGGGATTGAGGGGCGTTATCACCAGCACTAAGGATGCTGTGCTTATTCATACGGGATTGAGGGGCGTTACCACTAGCACTAAGGATGCTGTGCTTATTCATATGGGATTGAGGGGCGTTACCACTAGCACTAAGGATGCTGTGCTTATTCATATGGGATTGAGGGGCGTTACCACTACCACTAAGGATGCTGTGCTTATTCATACAGGTATTGAGGGACGTTACCATTAGCACTAAGGATGCTGTGTTCATTCATACGGGATTGAGGGGCGTTACCACTAGCACTAAGGATGCTGTGCTTATTCATATGGGATTGAGGGGTGTTACCACTCGCACTAAGGATACTGTGTTCATTCATACGGGATTGAGAGGCGTTACCACTAGCACTAAGGATGCTGTGCTTATTCATACGGGATTGAGGGGCATTACCACTCGCACTAAGGATGCTGTTGTTATTCATACTGGATTGAGGGACGTTACCACTAGCACTCAGGATGCTGTGCTTATTCAGACAGGGATTGAGGGGCGTTACCACTAGCACTAAGGATGCTGTGTTCATTCATACGGGATTGAGGGGCGTTACCACTAGCACTAAGGATGCTGTGCTTATTCATACGGGATTGAGGGACGTTACCACTAGCACTAAGGATGCTGTGCTTATTCAGACAGGGATTGAGGGGCGTTACCACTAGCACTAAGGATGCTGTGCTTATTCATACTGGATTGAGGGGCGTTACCACTAGCACTAAGGATGCTGTGCTTATTCAGACAGGGATTGAGGGGCGTTACCACTAGCACTAAGGATGCTGTGCTTATTCTTACGGGATTGAAGGGCGTTACCACTAGCACTAAGGATGCTGTGCTTATTCATACGGGATTGAGGGGTGTTACCACTAGCACTAAGGATGCTGTGCTTATTCATACTGGATTGAGGGGCGTTACCACTAGCACTAAGGATGCTGTGCTTATTCATACGGGATTGAGGGGCGTTACCACTAGCACTAAGGATGCTGTGCTTATTCATACGGGATTGAGGGGCGTTACCACTAGCACTAAGGATGCTGTGCTTATTCATACGGGATTGAGGGGCGTTACCACTAGCACTAAGGATGCTGTGCTTATTCATATGGGATTGAGGGGCGCTACCACCAGCACCAAGGATGCTGTGTTCATTCATACGGGCATTGAGAGGTGTTACCACTAGCACCAAGGATGCTGTGCTTATTCATACTGGATTGAGGGCGCTACCACTAGCACTAAGGATGCTGTGCTTATTCATACGGATTGAGGGCGCTACCACTAGCACCAAGGATGCTGTGCTTATTCATATGGGATTGAGGGGGCTACCACTAGAACTAAGGATGCTGTGCTTATTCATATAGGGATTGAGGCGTATCACTAGCACTAAGGATGCTGTGTTCATTCATACGGGATTGAGGGGCGTTACCACTAGCACTAAGGATGCTGTGCTTATTCATATGGGATTGAGGGGCGTTACCACTAGCACTAAGAATGCTGTGCTTATTCATACGGGATTGAGGGGCGTTACCACTAGCACTAAGGATGCTGTGCTTATTCATACAGGATTGAGGGGCGTTACCACTAGCACTAAGGATGCTGTGCTTATTCAGACAGGGATTGAGGGGCGTTACCACTAGCACTAAGGATGCTGTATTCATTCATACGGCATTGAGAGGTGTTACCACTAGCACTAAGGATGCTGTGCTTATTCATACGGGATTGAGGGGCATTACCACTAGCACTAAGGATGCTGTGCTTATTCATACAGGGATTGAGGGGCGTTATCACTAGCACTAAGATGCTGTGTTCATTCATATGGGATTGAGGGGCGTTACCACTAGCACTAAGGATGCTGTGCTTATTCATACGGGATTGAGGGCGTTACCACTAGCACTAAGGATGCTGTGCTTATTCATACAGGATTGAGGGGCGTTACCACTAGCACTAAGGATGCTGTGCTTATTCATACAGGGATTGAGGGGCGTTACCACTAGCACTAAGGATGCTGTGCTTATTCATACGGGATTGAGGGGCATTACCACTAGCACTAAGGATGCTGTATTCATTCATATGGCATTGAGAGGTGTTACCACTAGCACTAAGGATGCTGTGCTTATTCATACGGGATTGAGGGGCATTACCACTAGCACTAAGGATGCTGTGCTTATTCATATGAGATTGAGGGGTGTTACCACTAGCACTAAGGATGCTGTGCTTATTCATACAGGGATTGAGGGGCGTTACCACTAGCACTAAGGATGCTGTGCTTATTCATACAGGGATTGAGGGGCATCACCACTAGCACTAAGGATGCTGTGCTTACTCATACGGGATTGAGGGGCGTTACCACTAGCACTAAGGATGCTGTGCTTATTCATGCGGGATTGAGGGGCATTACCACTAGCACTAAGGATGCTGTGCTGATTCAAACAGGGATTGAGGGGCGTTATCACTAGTACTAAGGATGCTGTGCTTATTCATATGGGATTGAGGGGTGTTACCACTAGCACTAAGGATGCTGTGCTTTTTCATATGAGATTGAGGGGCGTTACCACTAGCACTAAGGATGCTGTGCTTATTCATACAGGGATTGAGGTGCGTTACCACTAGCACTAAGGATGCTGTGTTTATTCATACGGGATTGAGGGGCGTTACCACTAGCACTAAGGATGCTGTGCTTATTCATATGAGATTGAGGGGCGTTACCACTAGCACTAAGGATGCTGTGCTTATTCATACAGGGATTGAGGGGCATTACCACTAGCACTAAGGATGCTGTGCTTATTCATACAGGAATTGAGGGGCGTTACCACTACCACTAAGGATGCTGTGCTGATTCAAACAGGGATTTAGGGGTGTTACCACTAGCACTAAGGATGCTGTGCTTATTCATACAGGATTGAAGAGCGTTCCCACAAGCTCTAAGGATGCTGTGCTTATTCATATGGGATTGAGGGGCGTTACCACTATCACTAAGGATGCTGTGCTTATTCATACGGGATTGAGGGGCGTTACCACTAGCACTAAGGATGCTGTGCTTATTAGAACAGGGATTGGGGACGGGTGAAAAATAAAATGTAAAACAAGTGCACTGTAAACATTTGTAAAAGAAAGCTGTTATTTGTGATATTAAACTGGTGCACTTTCTAGAGTTGACGAGAACACTTTTAGTAAGAAGAAGAGGACGAATCAGAAGAAAGGGGAGTGAAGTTGAGAGGAAGAGAAGGAAAGTGAAGCCATAGGAGGAAGTGGGAGTAGAAAGAAGGAGTGGGAAAACAGAAGAAAAAAAAATATCTATAAAATATTTTAATCTTTTGAAGGCCAAGGAAGTCGATAGAATCCAACTAACCTGGTACCTGAAGAGAGAATCAAGATGAGAGGAAAGTTCTAATATAAAAGTCTGAGGAAACAACAAAATCTTTGACCCCGTAACTGTCTCACAGAACCCGTGAATTTGTTCCCACAAATTGAACACCTGAGGGCAATCCCAAAGCACGTGGAAGATCAGCATGGGGTTTCTTACATCTCCAACAAATACCATCAGGACAAAAACCCATTTTTTCTAACCTGAATGGACAGTAATACTACTGATGCAGAATTTTAAATTGAATTGTCCTACCCTGTTCCTCTTTACATGCATGGTAGGCATTTTTCCACGCAGAAACCCAGTCTTCTAAGACAACTGCCTGCCCCAAGGCAGATTCCCATTTAGATTTTAAGGTCTCACCCACTAGGGGATAGTCAGCACTGTTACCAAGTAGGTTATACAGCTTGGAGACTTCCCCCTTGGAGCTAATGGTGCTACAGATTGAGTTCCAATCCTGTTCCCAACTAGGGAGCTTTAAGCCAGGACCTAATATAGAATCCTCTAAGGCCTTCCTGATCTGCAGATACAAGGCAAAATGAAAATTTGGAAGACTGAATTCCATACTAAGCTCCCAGAAGGACTTTAGTATCATAGATTTAGTGTCTATCAAATCCCCAGCGTTGAAAATTCCTGGTCTGAGTCATTCAGGATTTGATAGAGGTCTACCTCCATATGTATATTTGGATTGCACCAGAGGCCCTCCAGGTGTGGAGGAAGATTATCTAAACTGAGTTTAGTTTGTAGCAGTTTAATCGATTTAATAGAGCTGAGAACACAAGGGTTAGACTTGGTTATAGTGGAGCCCGCCCTGAACAGCAAATACGAAGGTTTAGCTGGCTTGCAAAGCTGTCGTTCCTCCTCTAGCCATAGAAGAGATTCCTTGGATAGTGGTAGGAGGTAATGGACAGATTGTTTGGAGAGAAAAGCTAGTTGATACATCTCCCACCAAGGTAAACCAAAGTCTCCTTGTGACCAGTGAGCTCTGAGTTTAGATAAGGACAGTCTAGGAGGTTTAATAAAGTGTTTAGGGAAGTCTGTTAAGAACTGTATTCTAGTATGCCCTCAGCAGAGAATTTCTTGTTGCCAGAATTTTTAACCTCCACAGGCTTGCCTCTCCTGAAGGATGAGAATAGAGATGCCCTAGATAGACGTTTGTCAGTTGAGGAGGTAAATCAGATTATCACTTAGCAGGGTCTGCATTACCATGATTCTCAAAAAAGACAAGGACCCTCTAACTTGTGAGAGCTATAGACCAGTATCATTGTTGAATGGTGACTACAAGATTTTGGCAAAGGTGTTATCCCTCAGAATTCAGAACCTAATCACCAAAATGGTAGGTTGGGAACAGGTAGGGTTTGTTCCCGGTCAGTCAGGTATGGGGAATGTTAGGCAACTTCTAAATGTTATATTAACAGCCCAAAAGACCAAGAAACCCTTAACGGTTCTGTCTATAGACTTTTTTAAGGCCTTCGGTACCTGGAATGGGAGTATCTTTTTCAGGTACTAGAGGCTTTGAATGTAGGTAAAGGGTTCATCCGGTGGGTAAGAACCTTATACAGTGCTCCATCTGCAGAAGTATTAATCAATCAGTGAGTCAAAATCTTTATTTATCTAGGCAAACATCATTGAGCAAGCTCATTTACAAGATGTATCTGGTTGATTCTGGGCCAAAGAATACAGTACATGAGAAGATTATTACAGACAATAGGGACACATAAAACAGCCTGACAACAGATAAATATCAAGTATAAACACAATGTAACAACAGTCATATACAGGGCAGCATAAACAGATCAGAGTGCTATTGTAATACATATGGATGAAAATATTGCAAGGAAGTTAACTGTTAATACCATGTCCTGACCATAAGGATAGGGCTGAGTTAAGGGGACGAATAGAATTCCCAGATGACAAGGGTGGGTGGAAATGGAATGAGAAACCATGAAGGAGAATACAGTGGTGGGGAGGGGCAGGATAGATTAACCAAGGTAGGGAGAAGGACGTGGGGAAGGGAGCCAGAGGCCAGGCAAGGAAATAGACAGCTGGTGTAAAGTCTGCCCCTCGTTTAGGCTTTTTAGAGGGACCAGACAAGGTTGTCCACTTTCCCCTTATTTGTTTATTTTTAGCACTAGAACCTCTCATTAGGACTATTCAGTTACTCTCCGATATTAAGGGATTCAAGACAGGGTGTGATATTGATAAAAGCTTTGCATACGCAGATGATTTGTTGTTCACTCTATCGCACTTTGGAGAGTCCCTCAGAATATTCAAAATCAAAACCAGGTCTGCTGGATGTAGCAAGCTCAACCAAAGCTTATGATGTCCTAAGGACCCATTTGAAATTTCTTCTCAGGAGGGTAGAGCTGTCCTCTGGATGCTCAGTCCTCTCTATCCCCAGCCAACCCCAAGCGACACAAGCTCGTTCCTGAACCTGGTCACCAGCATTATGAGAGGTACGGCTCAGCCCTCTGCCTCATGGGGCCAGCTAGTACCTGTTTTTAATTACTTGGCAGTTTTGGAATTCAGTAATTATCAGTGGTGCGGAAACCTAATCTGCAACTTTTGATGCAGGGCTTCTACTCAAAGTCAACTGTTTATAGACTGTTAAGTTATTAAAATATGAATAATTTGTGGTAAAAAGGCACCATTAACATGGAACACTAAATAAGAAAAAAAACTGGGAATGCTCCTGAATACTTACTCTCAGTTACCAAGTTGACTAAAAACTTGATTACATACTTAGAAAACTGTTTGAGCCAAGTGACATGACCTACAATGTGGTGGAAGCCTGTGACAGGGTTGAATGGGACCCTGTCCCATTTGTTGTGTGGAGGGAATTAGAAGTGGGGATCTGTTCTATCATCTCCTTTTCTGTCTCTTGTCTGATTGCACAATCAGATTTTCTTGTGAGACCTGGGAACTGATCACTCTGACAGTCTCTTGATTCTTTCCCAGGCAGAGAGATAGTGGTGGTGGTGGTGGTGGGGGGGTCCCCATCCTGCTATCTCTCTGCCATCACTTGCTGTTTATCTGTTTTCTTCCTCCTTGCTTATCTGTGGTTATAAAAGTATATGTGGAACTTTGTGTGAAACTGTATGAAACTGAGATCCCCTGGTCTGAAAGTGTATATAGTCACATAATTGAAATGATTGCAGAAAGCTATATGGAACTTAGGGGGTTAACCTTGAGATGCAATTTGACCTGCTCAAGCTCATTTTCAGAGTTCTTAGCAGGAGATTAGTTCTGGGTCACAATGCTCTGTTTTGTTGCACCTGTAAGGAAAAAATTGAAAAAGTTCTGATATATTTTGTGAGAAACAGGAGGTATCTTAATGTGCTCAGGATACTATTGTTAATTGCCAGGAAAATATGTTATATATAATGAGAATAATATTTTGTTGGAGAGAGATTTAGAATACGAGAAACCCTCAGATAAAGGAATTTTTCTTTGTACTGCCTTTGTAAAGAGCTATTCTGAACAATTTCATTTTTTATTGTCATTGAAAATAGAACGCTATGTGTGAATTTTAAGACTTCTGTTTTTTTTTATACTTCCTAACCTGCGCTTCAATGACAGTTGGTGTAAGATTCAGTGGGATTTACGCCATATAAACTGCAAGGAGTTTTGTGCCTGGGTACTAGACCTGGTACCGGGGAAGCACAGACGAAAGATATGGATCCTTCAACAGCAAGCCCAGGAATGATTACCAGAAGAATGTCAGTCAAACTAGAAGGAAAAACAAAAGTCCAAACTGAGACTATACAGCCAGAACTAGTGATAGAAGAAGAACAGGCAGGGACAGAACCTGAAAGCCTGTCTGCCTTCTTCAAATGGTGGGCTATACAACAAAGAGAGATGGAGAAGCAGAGAAAAGAATAGATGCAGTGACAAGAGCAGCAGAGAAGAGAAGGGATGCAGTGACAGAAGCAGTGATGGCTGGATGCCTTGCAAGCTATCAAAGCTGGAGGATCTGGCACAGGTCCAGCAGAGCAACAAAACTCCAACAACTTAAAAGACAGTAAACTTACAAAGTTGTGTCCCTCGGATGATATCAAAGCATACCTGACAACTTTTGAAAGGGTTGCTGCAGCCTGCCAGTGGCCAGAGCAGCAGAGGGCAGTGAGGCTGGTACCTTACCTGACAGGTAAAGCCCAACTTGCCTGTAGCAGCATGGACACTGCACAGTCAGAAACCTGTGACCTTGTGTAAAGAGAAATCCTGAAAGGACTTCATGGGGGGTGGGTATAAAGAGCAATCAGGGAACTACAGGCCTGTCAGTCTAACCTCTATCATAGAGAAGCTGATGGAGTCACTGATTAAAGAGTACCTCATAGATTACCTGAAGAGCAGCAGGCTCCAAGATAGTAAACAGTGTGGTTTCATGACAGGAAGATATTGTCAGATGAAACTGATAGTTCTTTTTGACTGGGTGACAAAGGAATTAGACAGGGGCCATGCTGTGGATCTACTCTACTTTGAGTTCAGCGAAGCTTTTGACTCGGTACCTCACAGACAGTTGCTCAAGAAGATGGAAGACCTGGGTGCAGCTAAAGCCATAGTAAACTAGGTGGGTAACTGGCTAGAGGGAATGCAGCAGAGGGTGGTGGTCAGTGGGGTTAAATCAGAAGGGTGGGAGGTTATGGGTGGGGTTCCACAGGGTTCGGTCATGGGTCTGGTCCTCTTCAACATAGAAAGGTGATGGCAGAAGGAGACCAAAGGTCCATCAAGTCTGCCCATGTGGTCCCGAGACCCTAGAAGATCCTGGGACCTAGCCCATATTTTTATCTGCAGATTTAATTCGAACATGCTCCTTATCCCAACCCCGTTTGAAGGCTGATATGGTCTTAGCCACCACTACATCCGCGAGCAGCCTGTCCCGTGGCTCCACTATCCTTTTTGAGAAACAGTGTTTCCTAAGATGCCTTTTGAATTTCCCACCCCTCAGCTTCCATCCATGCCCCCTTGTATTTGAGCTGGACGTCCTGGTGAATAGTTCAGAGTAGGGCATTGCAGGGATTTATTTAACTCTAAAAATTGATTAGCGTTTTGCTCATAAAAGTGCTACATCTTTGTGAAAATGCATAGCTCTTGCCTCACTGTGTTCAACAAACACAGCACTTCTAGAAAATATATATAAATACATTCTGTACAGTTAGTATAGTCCCAAGAAAAATACTGCTAATCAATTTAAAACCCTGCATTGCATTAATTCCCCTCATGTACGTGAAGGTTTCTTTCATATCCCCCCTTTCCCACCATGCCTCCAGTGATGCCTCAAGACACACTTCATACAGTAGCCCCTGGAGCCCCTATATCATTTTAGTCAGCCTTCTCTGTATGGTTTCTGGCCTGTCACTGTCGTTTTTAAAGTGTGGGCTCCAAAACTTGACACAGTATTCCAGGTGGGGTCTCACCAAGGATTTGTGCAGTGGTAGTATCACCTCCCGATACCTACTGTTGAATCCTCTCCTTATACTCCCCAACATTTTGTTGGCTCTAATATATGCTGCATTGCATTGGCTGGCTTGTTTTAGGGTGTCACATATGATAACTCCTAGATCCCTTTCTTCTTGTAAGGCACTGTGCTTAACCCCATGGAGCCAATAGACTGTCCTCAGGTTATTCTTGCCTAGATGCATCACTTTACACTTCTTGGCATTGAACTTCAGCTGCCAGTTTTTCAGATCTTTCTGTACGTTCCCAACTGCTTACTCACTGTCAACCCTACCACCTAGCTTAGCAGCATCTGCAAACAGTGCAATTTTGCCCTCGATGCCTACTCCTGTGTTGCTGATGAACACATTATACAGGCTGGTCCTAAGACCAAGCCCTAAGGAACCCCACTCATCACCTCTCCCTCCCCTGACTTCTCCCCATTGACAACTACTCTCTGCTTCCTGCCCCCAACCAGTTACCCACCCACTTAACAATGCAGTTTGTTATGCCCAACTCCTCTAGCTTCATCAGCAGGCATGTTCATTAGTGAAATTGGAGAAGAATCCAGGGCAGGTTGTGTCTCTTCGCAGTTGGCACAAAACTATGTGGGAGGGTGGATAGTGACGAGGGAATAAGAGGAATGTAGAGAGACCTACAAAAGCTAGAGTGGTGGTCAATGGTCTAGCAGTTAAAATTCTACACTAAAAAGTGCAAGGTAATGCACTTAGGGAAAAAGAACCCGAAGACAGAGTATTAGATGGGAGGAGAGAGACTTAAGCACTACAGATGAGGAATGGGATCTGGGAATTTTCATTAGCAACTCATTTGATCAATCAGGTTAGTGCAGCAAGGCCTACAGCAAGGCCAACAGGATGCTGGGATGTATCGGGAGGGATAGTGATAGCAGAAGAAAAGAGGTAACACTTCCTCTCTACAAATCCCTGATGAGATCTCACCTAGAGTATTGCACCCAGTTCTGGAGTCCTCACCTCAGAAAGGATAAGGATAGGTTGGAGACAGTGCAGCACAGAGTAACAAAAATTATTCAGGGCCAGCAGGGCAGATCCAATGAGGAATGCCTCAAGGCACTAAATATGCACTCAGTGGAGGCCAGAAGGGAGAGGGGAGATATGATAGACACCTTCATGTTCTTTAAAGGAATGAACAGAGTGAACTACAGGGAATTATTTAGCCTGAATACCAGTTTGTGGTCACGTGGACCCGAATGGTAATTAACAGGAGGTAGGTTCAGGAGGGATGTGAGAAAGTACTACTTTACAGAAAGGATGGTAGAACCTTGGAACAGTCTGTCAGCTGAGGTGGTAAGTGTGAAAACAGTCAGGGGATTCAAGCAGGGCTGGGACATAATGAAGGGAATAATGGTTACCAGGGTTACCAGACCATGGAGGGGAATAAGGAGATGACAGGGAGGGTTAGTACCCTGGAGAAAGAGTAGGTTCCGGGGATTGTTGGGAACTTGAGCCGACTGGATGGACCCCTGGTCTTTTTCTGCCATCATTGTCTGTTTCTGTGATATCTCAGGAGAAACCTATAGGCAAAGGTTCTGGTTCCTGAAGTACCACTCAGTTGACAGTCCTCGAGAAGCCTTCACCCATCTCAGAGAACTTCTTATTAAATGGCTGCAACCAGAGAGCAAAACAGTCCCATGGATCATCAACATATTGCAGTGGAGCAATTCATCAGCATCCTGCCTACAGACATGCAGTTTTGGGTAAAAGAACACCATCCAGAAAGTGGAGAAAAGGACCTTTCTTTGGTCGAGGACTGTCAGATGGCCAGAGAGACACAGTATCAGTGAAGTAACAGCCAAAGGCCAGTGAGACCCTCTTTTTCCTGATTAAACTCCAGATCAGATAAAAACTCGGGAGGGGTTAAAAATCTGCACACAGAGACTTTATTTACTACATCTGTAATAAGCCAGGTCATATTACAAAAAACTGCCATAAAAATATAGAGGGTAATACTGGTGCAGATTCGTCCTTAGCAAACGGGGTAAGTATTTAATAGATGTCAAGGTGGGAGGTAGGGCCGGCCCAGTGGCACTGAGGGTTAAGGCTCTAGATGACTCACCTCGCACCACGCCGATGACCCAGGTGTTGGAATGAGCCCTGGGAGTCGGGGGTTGGCAAGGGCGGGTAGGGATGAAGCGTCCGTGAGATGGTTCTCCCTTCCCAGGGAGGGATGTAGGGTTAAACGTTGCTCCTGAGTGACCCCTGGCAATGGCTGGGGGTAGCCAGGAAGTACGTGATACTGCTGGAAGGCACTGGGGGAGGAGCTCAGCGGACACTGGTCGTCATTGTACGACCAAGCTCCGCAGGGGGTGGGAGAGAACAATCGAAAATCCCCAGCACACCTGATAGGCGATGGCAGGTCCAGTGGTCGGTCCCCACGTTTAATGCCGGGCTTCCCAGCTCCATGGGGACACTCCCTCCGCTCCCTGGTCGCCCCTCTAAATTGTAGATAGAGCACGAGAGGAGTCGGCAGTCCTGCCCGTGGGACTCAGAGCCGGGGTCAGGCTGACCCGGGTAGATGCGGATAGGGGAGGTGGAGTCTGGGGCTTCAGGTGGACGGGACAAGACCGTACTGAGTGCCCTGCCGAATAGAGTTCGGGTCACAGGCATAGGAGGTATAAAGAAAGTTAAAAAAAAAAAAGATGGGAGGTAAGACTGTGAAGGGACTTATTGATTCAGGAAGCAGACAGACCCTAGTGCATGTTGAAGTACTGGGAAAACACTGTGCAAAAGGACCAGGTACTGGGGCCATCTGCATCCAGAGACATGTAATACAGTACTATCCCACCACCCAAGTGACTCTGAGCATTAATGGGATGCTGCACCAAATGAATGTGGGGGCAGTATCTAAGTTACCTGAGATTATTGGGAATTATTTTCCAGGATTTACAGAGTTAATCACAGCAAGACATAAATTAGTGTCGGAGACTTGATTAGAGGCCTTTGCTAATCAAAATGAAAAAATGATTAGTAACTGGTCGAAGTGAATTAGCATTGGGGGTCCAGAATGTGGGGGAGATAGCTAAAAATAATGAAAAATAGCACAGTTCGCACATTCCAAGCTCTGCTGTCCTAAAAAAAATCAGATTAGCACCTACTGCAAATCAAAACCTAAACTGATTCACAGTTGCTGGTTTTTGATTCACAAATTGCGATGTGAACCCACTTATTTTATGCCTTGCATAGAGGGAGTAAATCCTGCTATATCAGCAGCTGTGATTGCAAGAGCAAAAGCAAAGAAAATCTCAGATGCTGGGGACTCATTTCATTTTGGTAATTTTGATTCAGACTTGCTTGAGCACAGCTTCAAGATCCGGAAATCCAGGAAAATAAAGAAAACGTCTGAAAAAAAATGGCAGCAAAAGACCGATGGACATAAGGGATTGTCATATGAAAAATCTGAAACTAAACTAATAACTGATTGTGGTTTTGTTCCTGAGCAAACTAACAATGTTTCTCTCCAAAGTTATTTTAAGCGGGGGGGGGGGACAAAAACAGGGTGAACCAATGTTTAAAAAATGTAGTAGGTTACTGTCCAGAGCTTGGGCTGGTTACTATCAGAGATTTGTTTCTAGCTTTGCCCCAGTTAGCTAACCCTCTCACTTAACTCATGAAGAAATGGTGCCTGAATAATGTGAAATGGATCCCAGAGTGTGATGAGGCGTTTGGGGCCATCAAATCTGCACTGTGTCCAGCCCCTGTGTTAAGAAGCCCAGACTCTGAGAAACAATTTTTGTTATAGACAGATGCATCAGAGGTAGGCCTAGGTGCAGTCTTGAGTCAGAATATAGATGGTAAGGAACATCCCATTCTGTATATCAGTGGGAAGTTGCACGACAGAGAGAAAAGGTATGCCACTATTGAAAGAAAATGCCTTGTGGCAAAGTGGGCCATTGAGTCCTTTGAGTTTTAGTTGCTAGGAGCTGACTTTGTACTTATAACCTATCATAATCCTCTCAGTTGGCTTAATCGAATGACGGGATAAAAATTTTAGAATCACAAGGTGGTACTTACTACAGTCATTTAAATTCAAAGTGATGCACAAATCTGGAAAAGAGAATGTCAGTGCTGATTTTCTGTTAAGACATGGGTCCGGAATTGAGAATTCTGAAGGTTGAAAAAAAATGTGTGGGTTTAAACTTAACTGTTTGCTGTACTGATTGCTATGAAAAAAATATATGTTGTATATACACAGAAGTGTAAAGGTTATTGTGACAGGGTTGAATAAGACCCTTTTCCATTTATTATGCAGAAAGAGTTAAAAGCTAGGAGCTGTGCTATCCTCTCCTTTTCTGTCTCTTGTCTGTCAGTGCAATCAAATTTTCCTGTGAGATCTAAAAACTGATCACTCGGGCATTTTTGTGATCCCTCCCCTTGTCTCCCTGCCGTCACTTGCTATTTCTTGCTCTTTCTATATTTTCTTCCCCTTGCTTATCTGTAGTTATAAAAATATATGTGAATCTTTGTGTGAAACTGTGAGAAACTGGGATCCCTTGATTTGAAAAAGTATAACATTTGTTATACAGAAAGAGTTAAAAGCAAGGACGTGTTTTATCCTCTCTTTTTCTGTCTCTTGTTTGTCTGATTGTGCAATCAGATTTACTTGTGGGACCTTAAAACTGATCACTCTGACAGTCTCATGATTTCCCTTCCCTTGTCTCCCTGCCTTCACTTGCTATTTCATACTAAGAAGATTCATACTAAGAAAGTGTAGATGTACAGAAGGTTATGAGCCCTTAGATGTACATCTCCGGCAAGTAGGCTTAGCTCCCATTTACAGTATCTAACAGGAATCTATCCAACCTAGTTTTGAAGTTTAAGAAGGAACTAACTTCCACTACATCTCTAGGGAGCGAATTCCACATTGGTATAATTCTTTGTGTGAAATAACTTCTTCTAGTATTGTCTTTAGGATTGGATAGTTGCAGCTGGTATGTATGGCTCCTAAGTGTAATGTCTCTGTGTGCAAACACAAGCCCAAGGTCTGTTAATTAAGGTTTTATCTTTAGGGATGTTATACATTGTAAGAAGGTCCCCTCTTGATCTCCAGAGTTCCAGTGAATACAGGTTTAGATTTTTAAGTCTGTCATCATAACTTATATTTTTGCAACCATTGATCATTCTTGTGATACGTCTCTGTATCCCTTCCAATTCATTCACATCCTTACGTAAAGTAGGATTCCATAATGGGGAACAGTAGTCCAGTAATGGCCTTACATATGCTCTGTACAATGGTATTATACATCCCCTATTTCTAGAGACAATTCATATTTTTATACAAGAAATGGTTATATTTGTTTTTTCCCTTTATTTTATATTTATAAGCATGATGTGCATAACTGCCCATTTTCATATGCGACAAGTTTACAAAATACAAACATTTACAAACATGTTACAAAATAAATAGATACAAGCAGCATTATAAAACAATTGCACTTGTCGTTGTTCAAAAGCCAGTTCTGTAACAACTTTTTAAAACTGTGCAAAGATAACTGATTTGTTATGTGAGGGGGAAGTGAGTTGAAATGGCTAGGGGCAGTATACAGAAGTGATCTTTTAATTGCAAGTTTGGTACAGTGTTTAACAAACTTCAAGTCATTGGCAACAACTACCCCCAAATCTCTTTCATTTGTCACTGGACGTAGGATCTTTCCCGTCAGAGTGTAGTCATTACGTTTATTGTATTTTCCCAAGTGCATAACAACACACTTATCTAGACTGAATGTCATTCCAGCTGAACTAGACCACAATTCTAATTGTGTGAGATCAGATTTCAGAATTTCTACACACCTGTCTATGCTAACATCAGCCAGGATTTTAGTATCAATGGCGAATTTGCTGACAAAACTACTGATTCTCATGTCTAAAGAGAGAGAGCAATGAAGGCCCCAGGACCGAGCCCTGGGGCACACCAATTGTCACAATTCCTATATCTGATTTAAAGCCTCTAATTCTGACCACTTGTTCTCTATCTGAAAGCCATGCCATTACCCAGTTTATTACAGAGTTATTTAATTCTAATGTGATCATTTTTTTCAATGAGTAAGAAGTGTGGAACTTTATCAGAGGCGTTTCATAAGTCCAAATAGATAACATCAACAGATTTCTTTTGTTCTAGTAATGCACTTACTTTCTCATCAAAGATGAGGTTAACAGTTAGACAAGATCTCTGGGGTTTAAAGCCATGATGTGAATTATCACAAATGTTCTTATCAGTCAGTTCTTTTGTAATTATATCTTTTATTATAGATTCCATCAGTTTTTCAATAATGCTGGCCAGGCTAATGGGTCTATAATTTGTTGGACTAGTGCGATTTCCTTTCTTAAAACGGGGGATCACTTTTGCTTGTCTCCATTCTTTTGGTACCTTACCGGTATTTAAAGTTAAATTAAAAATTCTGTATAGCGGTTTGACCAACCATGATTTAATTTCTTTCAGTATTCTAGGGAGAAGTGAATCAGGGCCTGAGGAAGTATTAATTTTAATATTATTCAATTTGGTGATAATATCTTCTCTGCTTATTTCCAATAACTGCATATTTTTAATAGTTGTTCTAAAACTAGGAGATTTTTTATTTACTTCAAAAACAGACTATTTCTTGCTGTTTCTATCTTTTCTTCCCCGCTGCTTCTATCTTTTCTTCCCCGCTGCTTATCTATGGTTATAAAAATATATGTGAATCTTTGTCTGAAACTGTTTGTGTGAAACTGGCATCCCTTGATTTGAAAAAGTATAACATTTGTTATACAGAAATAGTTAAAAGATAGGATCTGTTCTGTCCTCTCCTTTTATGTCTCTAATCTGTCAGATTATGCAATCAGATCTTCTTGTGAGACCTAGAAACTGATCACGCTGACCGTCTCACAATTCTTCCCCTCCCTCCCACTGTTTCTCTTCCTTCACTTGCTGTTTCTTGCTATTTCTGCCTTTCCTTACCCCTTGCTTTTCTGTGGTTACATTGGAAAGAAACCGGCAAAGTTCTGTAACATTTTGTGAGAAAGAGGATGTCTCTCAATGCATTCAGGATGTAGAAATTAATTGCCAGGCAAAGACTTCTTATAAAAACAGAGCATTCTTTTGTTGGCAAATGAGTGAGAGAGAGAAAAAGAGATTGAAATTTATAATTAGAGATACCCTCAGATAAAGGACTTTGTTTTCTTTGTTTGTACTGTTTTTGTAAATAGCTATTCTGAACAATTTTTCACACTTTTTATTTTAATGCTATTGTTAATAATAAAACACTACTTGCTTCTTGATCTTTGCCTCAACGACAGTTATGAGGTAATGTTGGAAGAAAATTAAGAGAACGTTTTGGAAACCTGTTTTTTACATTTGCTTATGCAGGTACAAGAAACATTTTGTTACACTAAACAGCATTTTTCGGAAGTGTGTCACTGCTGAGCCCATTGCAGCTCAAACTGGAAGGGACTAGGCAGTCCAGACAAATGAGCATACACTGTAGTCGTGATACCACTTGCTGCTTGATGGGCGGAAACTTCATGTATTTAATAGAACCAAAGCTGCTTTAGTCAGAGGGAGTCTTCAGTACTTTCATTTGCATGAGGCTGGTCAGCAAGCAGCTGTTCAGCTTTCAGCATTTGCAGTGTTGCAGCTGTCCCGTCTTGGGTTTCAGTTTGCCCCTCAGCTCCACAGTGGCTCTGTGATCTATCTGTCTATCTACCTACCTGTCTCTCTCTCTCTTTCTCTGTGTATATATATATATATATATATATATATATATATATATATATATACACGTGTGTTTTTCTATCTGTCTGTTAAGTGGACTAGGGTGCCCACCCCCAGTACCACTTCTTTCTCCCCCTTCCCTCCAGGTGTCTTGTCCACCCGCCCTTCTCAGTCTTACATTTTTCTTTATCTATTAGCGGTCCACGGTGGCCACTCCAGAACCACTACTTTTGACCCCCGTCCCCTCCAGGTTGCCCATCATGTTCCCCTACTAGCACAACATTGGGGTGTCCAATTCCAGTGTTCGAATATTCCTGAAATGAAGAAAACTGTCCCTTGAAGTTTTTTTAACCTATAAAATGGAAAAGAGTCCCTCTTCGATCTGCCACACACACACACACACACACATATTCCAACCTCCCGTTTAGCACCAACCACCCTATACCCCCGACACATCCACATTCATGGGCTGGCAGTATAGCCTAGAGGTTAGAGTAACAAGCTGTGAATGAGCTTGGTACATCCAGCAGACCAGACCTTGGTTTGATTCTCACAATCTCCACTTGCATACTGTGTGACTGTGAGCAAGTCACTTAACTGCCCAGTGCTCCCAGGTCACCTCTGAAAACAGGCACTCATGCCTAGTGGGCCTTACCTGGTTACCAAAGACTAAAATATATAATTAAATAAAATAAATTCACCTGAACATGTCCCAGGGTGAAGATCCACTTTCCAATTGAGGACACGTTTTTCTGCTGGAACCGCCGACTGCGATATGAGAAACTGCGATAAGTGCAGTTCAGTCTATGTCAATGGAGTTTTGAATTTTGATGCATAACTCTCTAATTTTTGCATATTTTGGCCCCATATTTTCAACATGGCCTTACTGGGACCTCACTGCATGACCAGTGGTGGTGAAATTACGCAGCTCAGGCCTGAAAGGTGAGTTTGCATTCATGTTGTGAAATCACCTTTTGGTCAGAATTTGAAAATTTTCACTGCCCTTGTTCATAAGGTGGGGTCATAAGAAGGCTACTTTGAAAATTTGGGGTCAAAATATGTAAAAATGGCAAAGTTATGAGTATATGTTGAAATTATTCAACACTCGTTCCTGACTTGGATAATTTTAAATATTTTGACCCCAAATATTCAACATGGCCATTTTTTCACACCACCTCAGGAGTGTGACAGCTATCATTTTTTCAAATCCTGGCCAAAATGTCTTTTCATACCTTTGGCATGGAATGGCATTTTGGTGGCGCAGAATGGGGAAAGGGACAGACTAGATGGGCAAGAGGGTCCTTTTCTGCTGCCAGATTTCTGTGATTCTATGACATTTTGATGGGGATTTGAAAATTTTCACCTAACGGGTTCATGACATGGGGTAATAAGAAGGCTATGCTGAAAATTTTGTTTACAAATATGGTAAAATGACCAGCTTATGACTGAATGTTACAGTATTTCAACATTCACTCATAACTTCACTAATTTTCAATATTTTGACTTCAGACTTTCAACATAGCCATTTTTTGCACACCACCTTATAAACGTGACATGTCATTTTTTTTTATCCTGTATGAGATATGTTTTCACACCTGTGGTGTGAAATGCCATTTTGGTCAACATACTATAAACGGTACATGCCATGTTTATAAGACAAATTATAAAACAAGTGTATTGAAAAATTGGAGTCAATATTTAAAAAAAAATATAACTGTTTAACAAGCTTTGTGTGTAGTGCCAGTCTTCACCCCAGCAGCCATTCTTTGTGATCCCATGCCAGTGAGCTGAATTCAAGGGTGAGCTCAGTGACCCAGCTGGATGGGGGGAGGGTAGGAGAATGGGGCTGTTATGCAACACCCCCCTCAGCCAGGGGATGAAAGGTGCAGGGTAGTCCGCATGGGCCCAGGTACCAAATAGTGAAGACAACTGTCCTCTTGACATAGGGCTCTGCATCTCCCCACCCATGGGTGGCAGAGTGCCTTGTGCACTGGCTGACAGATGCACTGTTTGCCCTGTGCATCTGTATCTGCAGCCACATGGATGAGCAGGGACCACAGGGCCCTGCACATCCACAGCCCACCAGACAGCTCCATGAAATCTTCACATCCATCACTGCACGGAAGTACAGGGCCCTTGAACGGAGTCCTCCCTTGGTGCAGGGTGTCTGCATTTGTGCACTACCATCAGTACCAAACACCTGCACAGCACTTACATGCAAGCAAGCAACCGCTTGGTATACTGACAAATGCTTGTTTAAACAGGTTCCCTCTTGAAGGGGGTATATGACTGGGCTGAATGGGACCCTGTCCCATTTGTTGTGCTGAGGGAGTTAGAAGTGGGGATCTGTTTTTTCCTCTCCTTTTCTGTCTTTTGTCTGATTGCACAATCAGATTTTCTTGTGAGACCTGGGAACTGATCACTGTGATAGTCTCACTGTGCTCTCTCATTCTGCTATCTCTCTGCCTTCACTTGCAGTTTTTTTTAATTTTTGCTGTTTCTATCTTTTCTTCCACTTGCTTATCTGTGGTTATAAAAATATATGTGGAACTTTGTGTTAAACTGTTTGTGTAAAACTGGGATCCTGTGGTTTGAAAACGTATACAGTTATATAGTTGAAGTGACTGCAGAAAGCTACATGGAACTTAAGGGGTTAACCTTGATATGCAGGTTGACCTGCTCAAGGTCATTTGCAGAGTTGTCAACAGAAGATTAGTTCTGGGACACAGTGTTCTATTTGGTTGCACCTGCAAGGAAAGAAACTGACAAAGTTCTGATACATTTTGTGAGAAACAGGAGGTATCTTAATGAGCTCAGCATGCAGAAGTTAATTGTCAGGAAAAGACTTTATATATAAAGAGAGCAATCTTTTTTGGAGAGAGAGAGAGATGGGGGTATGATAGAAACTTTCAAATATATCATGGGTATAATAAATAAAGTACAATAGGGAAGCATTTTTCAGAAAAAAAGGTATTCAAGAACAAGGGGTCATGCTATGAAGCTGGAGGGGGTAGACTCGGGAAACATGAGAAAGTACTTCTTCACAGAAAGGGTGGTGGATGCATGCAACAGCCTCCCAACAGAGGTGGTGGAGGCAAAAACGGTAACAGAATTAAGAAATGTATGGGATAGGCATAAGGGAACCTTAGTGGTTAGGAAAGGGAGGGTATAGCCGGAGATCGAGTAGGGTCTGGGATATTGCAGTAAGTAGGGAAATTGGGCAGACTGGGTAGGCCAAGCAGTCCTTATCTGCCATCAATTTCTATGTTTCTAATTAGAGAAACCCTCAGATGAAGGACTTTGTTTTCTTTGTGCTACCTTTGTAAAGAGCAGTCCTCAATAATTTTATATTTGTTATTGAAAATAATAAAATGCTACTTGCAAATTTTAGGACATCTACTGGTTTTTCTATGCTTCCTGACCTGCTCCTCAATGACAATGCCTTCCTCTAAGTCATTGCTGAATCAATACTATATTGCATGCAGCATGACGCCCATACATTAGGAAGGAAAGGGGCAGGTTGGAGGCAGTGCAGAGTTGGGCCACCAAAATGATACGGGGCAACAGTGTAGGTCTTACCAGGAGCACTTGGAGCGTCTCCACATGTACGCACTGGAGGACAGGAGAAAGCGGTGACGTGATTGAGACATTTGAGTGCGTACCTCTGTAGAGTAAACATAGTAGATGGCAGTGAGCTGTTCACAATGAGTGGTAACACGGGTAGCAGGGGTAACTCCCTTATGCTGGTGGGTGGCAATTCAGGAGAGATGTCAGGGAGTACTTGTTTTACAGCAAGAGTGTGATGGACTTGAACAAGCTTCTGGAGGTCATCGTTGCTGAAACAGTGAGAGTGTTCAAAAGAGAATGGGACAGGCACATGGGAATAGTGTGCAAGGGGGCAGATGGTGCCAAACTGACAGGGGCACTGTCTCAAAATTAGACAAGCTTAGGCAGACTAGATGAACCACTAGACCTTTATTGGCTATAATTCTCTATGGTTCTGTACCAGAAACTGGTTTGAAGAGCTACCCAGTCTTAAAAAGACTTCTGACTAAGTCCACAGGAGTCTAGGTTATACAGAGCGTATTTCATGTTTATATTTTGTTTCACCTGCTGTACCTGGGTTCCACAATCAATCAATCACTCAGTCAAACTTTATTTAACCAGGCAATTACATCGTTGAGCAAGCTCATTTGCAAGATGATGCTGGACACACAGTACAATTACATTTACAGTATTCAACGTCAAACCATAAAATAGCAGACGGAGCAATCTAATTCTTAATTACAATAACAATTAATACTGGGAACAATCATATATCACAGTCAGTATGCATACACAGGCAGTTCATATTAATATGTTTGGGGACAGTGAAGGAGTGAGAAAGAGGAGGAAGACAAGGAGACAGAGGAGACAGAGGTATGACAGGCACAAGAAGGAAGAGCATGGCAATCCTGCCAGAGAATGGTCACCCGGAGGGATTTTCAAAGGGAGGGAGCGAGGGAAGGGGGGCTAGGAGGGAGTTAATTAAGGTAAGAGGAAGCCGGCCAGCAGGGGGACTAAGCAGGCCAAGGGGGTCCAAGAGCTGGGTGAGAATTCAGACTATATGTCCATGATTACCTGGAACAGTTGCACGCAGTTTTCAGCCATTGATAGTGTAGCTGTCTGAATATGTAGAGACTGGGCAGGAGGGAGAGTTTAAGTACTTTTTGCATGTTATTCCAAAGTGATGGAAGGAAAGAACTGATGGCTATTGAGCCAAGGCGTGTCCTTATCCTTGGTAGCTTGAGGAGGACGAGGGTGGAGTTCTGCAGGCCATATGTACCCCTTGATCGTTCGAACAGGTTACCAATGTAGGGTGGGAGTTTGTTGGAAAGCGCCCTGAAGAGCCACATGAGGGTGTTTCTTTGCCTCTTCATGATGAGGGATGGCCAGTCGATTGCCTGGTATAGCAGGCAGTGGTGAGTCCGCAGAGGCATGTCGAGTGTGACTCGTAAGACACAATGGTAGAGTGTGTTGAGCTTTTGGAGCGCATACTGGGGGCAGTGACTGTATAGAAAGTCAGCGTAGTCAAGCAAAGGTAGGAAGGTTGTTTGAACCAGCTTCTTCCTGGCTTTGAGAGTGAGCAGATGTCTTATTCGGTAGAATATGCCCAGATACTGTCTTAGTTTTTTGTTAGTTCACTTAGATGTACACTGAAACTGAGTTTGTTATCCAACCAGACTCCCAGATATTTGAATTTATCCACTATTTCCAGAGATTCACCAAGGAGGGTGATAATCTGGGGGATACCAGGTGTCCCCATATTGGGGGGGGGTGAGGGGAGATGATCCTTGTTTGGTCTTTTTTGGCATTGAGCCAGAGCTTAAGGCTCAGCAAGTTATGTTGGAGCATGATAAAGTCTTGCTGTAACTCCTTGCGAGCAAGGTCTAGAGAGGGATTGGTTGTGTAAAGGACTGTGTCATCTGTGAAGAAATGAACATTTTCTGCAAGAATGCCAAAATCAATGCGGTTAATATAGAGAGCGAAGAGGATAGGCCCTAAAATGGAACCTTGCGGTACACCTTGGTGCAGGGCTTTGAGTGGGGACAGTTCCCCTTGTGCTTTAATTTGTTGCCTTCAATTTGTGAGGTAGCAGTGGAACCATTTTACTGCAGCAGGGGTTAGGCCAATGAAGCCCAGAGTATCAAGCAGGATGGAGTGATCAACCATGTCGAAGGCTTTACTGAGGTCAAGGAAAAGTGCGTAGATGTGCTGTCTGTTGTCCAAGGCTGTTAACCAGTCATTTGACACTTTTGACTAGAGGCGACATGGTGCTGTGCTTTGGCCTGAATCCCGATTGGGCTGGGTTAAGGATATTTTCACAATCCAAATACTCCCTTAGTTGTGAGCTGACAATTTTCTCTAGTAGCTTGGATAATACAGGAAGAAGCGAGATTGGCCTGTAATTATTCAGGTCTGTGGGGTCTCCCGACTTGAACAAGGGAATAATATGCGCACTTGTCCAACTGAGCGGTAGTTCCCCTTGAATAAGTGAGCTATTAAACAGATGAGTGATTGGTGCTGTCAGATAATAGTATCCTGCTTTTAAGAAGAAGGGCTCTAACGAGTCGGCACCAGCACTGTTTTTGGTATCCAAAGATAGAAGAAGGTCCTCCACCTGTTTGTAGGATACTGGCTGGAAGTTGAAGGGAGGTCATCCAGTCTTGGGGACAGTAGCAGGGCTAGTACCTACAATGGCGGCACTTGGGGAACTCAGTTTACTAAATGGTGAGGCATCGAATGCGAGTCCTGCAGTAGCAAAGTGGTTATTGAGCTGATCGAGTATCTCAGCCCTGTCTGTGTAGGAGTTATTGTTCACAACAATTTTGGCCATGATTGGGGTGGCAGGGGAGTGTCCTTCCACCTCTCTCAAGATTTGCCAGAACTTGGCAGAGCAGTTTTTGTTTTCCTCAAGGGCGGACTGAAAGAACTGCGATTTTTCCATCATACCAGTTTAGTGCAGGCGTTCCTGGCTACCCGAAAGGTGAGCCGGTATGATTCTGACTGCAGCTTCCTTGCCCTTTTCCATAATGTGTCTTTGGACCGCGGGGCCCTCTTCAGGGATGGGCTGAACCAGTCAGGTGTCCATTTTCTGGATTTGACCTTTTTTAAGGGAGCATGTTTTTTGATTACCCATATTAGCAGATCCTGGAAGATACAGAACACTTCTGTCACGGTGGGTGCAATACAGAAGTTCTGCCATTTAGTATTCCCTAGATCTGTCAGGAAGGCAGGGAGACAGAATTGTTTTAGGCTGCTCTTTAGTTTGAAGGTAGAAGTGGAAGGGAGGTGTGGAGAGGACCTGACACATGCAACCACGCAGTGGTCACTCAAGTCATTATGGAAGTCCCCTTTATGGGAGATATTATGTTGCTTGTTGACAAGCATAAGATCCAGTAAGGAACTACGGTCGGGTTCTTTTTATTAGGTCGGGTAACCTCAGGGGTAATCTGAGTAAGCCCGTGCTTATCACAGAAGTCTTTAAGCCTGTTTTCGCGGGTGTCGTTCCAATTAAGGTTAAGGTCCCCCATTATAACGCACTCAGTGTTCGCTTTTTCCAGGAGGGAATGCAGATAAGGCAGTATACCCAGGCCAGCGACAGGCGGCCTATAACAAGCAGCTACCAACACGGCTACTCCAGGCGATAAAGTTAGCTTGAGGGCAAGACATTCAAACTCTTTGGGAATTGATGTACAGACAATGTCGGTGGTTAGGAATTTATCCTTAATATATATGGCAACACCACTGCCTCTGGTCGACCTATCACACCTGTGTAGGTTGTAGCCAGGGATGTTAATCATATGGTCAGGTACGTGATTCTTTAGCCAGGTTTCTGAGAACATTGCTACATCAGGTGTAGCGTGTAGCAACCATGTTTGGACCATGTCAAGTTTGTTGGCTAGGCTGCATACATTCATGTGAAGGAAGCTGAGACCCTTTAATTGTGGGAGCTCCTCTGGAGCAGCTAACAGACAAGGGGGCCCGGATTTAATTCCACACTACCTGCACAGAGCAACAGCAGGATTAGTAGTTTCCTGAGCCATCTTACAAGGAATCTCAGGAAGGCTTTGTTAGGTTAAATAGCATGTGCGCTGCCTAGTGCAGCAAGACATGCATTGGAGGGACAGCGAATAGTGGTCATAGCAGATATAGCTACCCTGACGGAAAAGATGAGAGGTGACTGCTTAGGGGGTATTGGACAGTAAGAGATGAAAAATATTCTGGATGCGTGTGGATTACTGCCTTTGGATGGAGTTAGCTGAGTAGTGAGTACCGTCCAACTTGGTTCCTGGCATGAAGTAGAGTTCAGGCAGGTTGTACTATTCAGTGAGATCGTATTAGGCTCCCAAGTTAGGTGGAGGACGCAGCCAAGGAAGAGAAGGTAGGCTAAGGGCGCCATCTTTGGAATACTGTGAATTAGAGGAGAGTCGGCACCTTCACAGGGATTTATGGGTGGCTGTCAGCAACCCTGAAAAGGTGACTAGACTGTAGGCCAGCCAGGGCTATAGAGCCAGACGTTGACTGAAAGTTTATGGCGAGGAGGGTTGAGAGGGGCAGTTGTAACAGGCAGTATATTGCCAGATAAGGTTATATACCATATGGCATAGTGCAGTACAGGAAAGAAAGAAAAAAAGGTGAAAAATCGGGGGAGAAATAAAGGAAGAAGTGTAGCATTAGTAGAGGATATATGGAGAAGTAGAACGTTATAGCTATAGGCAGTGGGTACTGAGGGACTTGGTGATTCTTGGTGATTCCACATCAAGATAGTGACTCCCAAATGGTGAGGCGTGAAAATGGCACGAAATCACAGTGTGACCACATATGGCAAACTTTCTGTTTGCGGGGGGGGCTTTGCCCCCCGTGCCCCCATCCCTTATTCAATATACCAACTCTGGGGCGGACCTCGAGGAGGGGAACTGTCAGTCACTGACCCGGCATGCGCTATGATTTTGTGCCGTTTTCACTCCTCGCCATTTAGGAGTCACTATCTTGACAGGCTACTCTGTACCTGGTATCAGATACCGTGGCTCCCCGATGGACTTTATGGCTACAGCCTTATTCCCCAGATAGTGTCAGCAGAAAGAGGCCTTTTGATCTGGCTGGTCAGCTTGAGTTTGCATACCCTTCAGTAAATACTAAGTGATCTGTCCCACTTCCCTGCTATCCACCCCCCCAACCAAGGCGAAATGGTCTAGCCAGTCTGCTCGACTTTGCAAACCCCTCAGTAATTACCAAGTGATCTGCCCTCCCCCGCTATCTGTCCCCCCCAGCCAACTCTCTTTTATTCTGTCCAAAACCTCTCTTGAAGCTGTCAACAATCTTCTGGGAGAGAACTTCCTCCATCAGTTCGCTCCATTTTGCCACCACCCTCTCAGTGAAAAACTGTCTCCTCAGTGGTCCTGTTCCCACTAAGGTTGAATAGACCCTCAGAGTTCACTTTGCTGAAATCCCTAATGTATTAAATGTTTTGATTATGTCACCCCTCTCCCTTTTATCCTCCAGGGAGTAACTCTTGAGATAGTTGAGTCTCTCCTTGTATGGCCTACCTTGTTGTCCCTGGATCATCTTGGTCGTGCTTCTCTGTACTGCTTCCTGTAGGTTGATGTCTTTCTTTAGGTAAGGGCTGCAGTGCTGCTTACTGAACTCGTGATGCGGTTGAACCAGTGACCTGCACAATGGCAGGACGACCACTGTTTCTTCTACTGGTTATAACCCTGGCTATACATCCTAGCATCCAGTTTGCTTTGGCTGCTGCTCTCTTGCTGTGTGCTAAGTGCTTCAGGTCATTTGTAATGATCAAACCCAAGTCTTTCTCCTCTTCTGAGTTGGTAAGATGCACACCTTCTAGACAGTATTTGCTCTCCGGGTTCTTCACCCCCAAATGCATTGCTTTAAAATTTTTGGTGTTGAATCCCAGTTGCCAAATACCTGATCACCTCTCCAGTTTAGCCAGGTCCTCTTTAATGTTCTGTCTCCCCTTTTCTGTGTCCACTCTTCCACAGAGCTTTGTGTCATTCGCAGACAGGCATATCTTGTTTTTTACTCCATCTGCAGTGCTGCTGATAGAGACGGTGAATAACATCGGCCCAAGCATCGAGCCCTGTGGGACCCCACTAGTGACTGGTCTAGCCTCTGAGAACCCCCCCCCCGACTACTATCTTCTGATTCCTATCTTGTAGCCAGTGTATTACACACCTAGCCAGTTTTGCCACCCCCCCATCTCTAGAGAGGTGTTTAAACAGGTACACCAGGGGACCCACCAACACCTCCGTTAACTCCCTCAGTACCTTCAGATGTATGCCATCTGATTCTGGAGACTTGTCCACTTTCAGGGCTTTTACTTCTCTCCTTGCCCTATCACTTTCAGTCCTTCTGTCTGTGACCCCCCCTCCCTGCACCCCATCACCTCTCCCTTCTTCCCCTGGGGTACTGGGTCATCTTTTCATTTGTGAAGCCTGAACAGAAGTCTGCCTTCTCTGCACTACCATCCTCCTGCGCCTCCTTGTGTTTCAGCTTCACTGTCCCATCCTTGATATCTCGCTTCTGCATGACATACTGGAAGAAGGCCTTCACTCTCATTTTCACCCCCTCTGCCAGCTGCAGCTCCTTCTTGGCCTTGACCAGTCATACTGCTTTGCTTGCCTCCATTGTCTTATTGCTGTACTCTTCTCTGTCCTCGTCCCTCCGGGTGCACTTATACTTTCTGAAGGCTGTCTTCTTGCTTTTTACTGCCTGGGCTACTTTCCTGTTAAACCAACTGGGCTTCTTGGCTCTGGATTTTTTGCTGTTTATCTTGGCACACTTGTTTGTGGTTGCCAACAGCCCTTCCTTGATGATGGCCCATTTCTGATCTACACCCCTTTCCTTCCTGATCCCAGCAAAACGCCCTTCCAGAAACTTCTCCATACTACCATAGCCCACCTTTGTAAAGTCTAGCACCTTTGGTTTTGTTCCAGTCTTCTCCTTGCTCATGTCCAGGTGAAACCATACAGTGTGATAGTCACTTCCTGCCAGTGGTACTTCCACCCTCACCACCTGGATATGCACTCCATTAGTTAGAACCAGGTCCAGTATAGCCCTCTGCCTGGTGGGTTCTAGGACCTATTGTGTCAGTAACCTACTTTGGAATGCTTCCAGCAGCATCTGCGTCCTGGTGCAGGTGGTAGCAGGGATCTTCCAATCCACCCCAAGTAGATTAAAGTCTCCCATGATCACTACCTCCCCTCTGCTGGCCATCTTTATAATTTTGGACCCCACCTCTCTGTCCAAATCCTCATCTTGGTTTGGTGGCCTGTACACCACTGCTACCCTAAGCGTTTTTGCTTTTATTGATTGTACCTGTATCCATAGCACCTCAATCCTTCCATCCATGTCCTCCAACCTTGTACAGGTTATCCCTTCCATCATGTACAGGGCTAGCCCACTATCTACCCCCATCCTTTCTATACAGTTTGTACCCAGAGATGGAGAAGTCCCAGTCATAGTTTGGTGTGGCCCATGTCTCTGTGATGGTGACCATGTCCACCTCCCCTCTGTCATTATTGAATGCAACTCGTCCATTTTGTTCCCTAAGCTCCTTGTATTCAGATACGCAACCCTTGATCATGACGCAAGTTCCCCATCACCCCTGGATTGCCTGCCTCCCTTACTTGGTCTGACACTCCTGCCCTTCATATTTTGCTTCTCGTCTGTCCCTTCCTCTTGCCCTTATTGGGTGAGAGTCTTGATGGCCTCCACCTCTAGGTAACTAAGGATATTATGTTATGACCCCTACTGCACTCCCATATCAGTTTAAATTCAGTTTCTTACCAATATACTCATCGAATCTAGCCTTCAGCACTCTTGCACTCTCCTTGTTAAGGTGTAGCCTATCAGGAGCATAAAGATCTTTGTTCTCCCACGTGTTCCCTAAGCCACCAGTTAGGCTATATCCCTCCTCTCTGCACCACCTTCTGAGTCAGACATTAAACAATTGAATCCTTGCACTTCTTGCTGTACTAGCCCTTGGTATGGGTAGCATCTCCAGAAAGGCTGCTTATGGAGCTCGCCACCTTACTGTAGAGCCTCCTCATTTCTCTGAACATCTCCAGGACCACCCCTACCTCACCGTCAGCAAGGTCATTCATACCTAGGTGACTGATGATGTGTGGCTGCCTCCTCCTCTCCTGTGGTTTTGACTGTCCTTGGCCCCACCCACCCTGCTGTCATCCCTGGCATGCATCGCACCCTTCTGCAATTAGCCTTAGCTCCTATGTCTCCCCAATTCACTCACTTAACTATGAGTCCTCTAAGATCTCGATCCTCCCCTCCTCACCTGCTACCTGAGTTCCCTACCCCCTCCTCCTTACCTGTTTTTCCGTCCTTGGCTGATCTTCCCTCCAGTCCTCCAGCCTGCACCTCAGTCTGACTACCTGCCCACCCCTTGCATTGGTTCCCCCATTCTCCCATACTACCCTACACCGCTTGGCCCTTTCTCTGCTTGCCCCTTTTCTTCCCTGCCCCTCCGCCACTACTCCCACCTCTACCTATCCTGTTTCCCACCCCTCTGTGGACACCTTCCCTAGTGTTCATATCCCCCTCCTGTTGCTGATGCCCACTCTCCCACACACCACTCTTGCTGGTACCCTTTGTAGTCAGTGGGAGGAATCTGTTCCACACCAGCCTCCCGTCCTTCCTTGTCCCCCCATTCCTTTTACTAGTCTCCATCCCTGTCCTGTAGTTTTCCTCTCCTACTGGAGAAGAGGGAGCCAGGAAGCCTGCCTTAGTCCCTCCTGCACTCCCCCCACCAGATCTCCCACTCAACTTAGGTTCCATCACTAGTCCCTGTCCCACTAGCCACCCTGCCTTGCTCCCCCCACACCCCCATTCAGTTGCGCCTGTCTACTAACACTCTTAACTCCTGTCTGAGTTGCCATACCTCTGCCTTCAGCTGATCTAGGCTCCTACAGATCAGACACCTCCCTACCTCCCAGAGAGTATCTAGGAAAACTGTTGTCCTAGACCCCATGCAACACGGTACTCTCCCCCTCCCTCCTGCCCCTTCGGCATCCCCCCCCTCCATATTATGTTCTGTCCCCTGTGACTGTCTGTACTGTTCTTGCAATCCTGCATGGCTTTACCCTATATAGGGTTGTGCTGCAAGCCCCTCGGAACCATTCAGTTTGAACCTAGTACTTTAACCTAGGTGGGGATGGCTGAAGAGCTGCAACCCCTTAATTTGGCTTTCACCTAACCTAGTACTATAACATAAGTGGGAATGGTTGAAAAGCTGCAATTCCTGTGAAATCCCTACAAACCTACTAACCTATATGAGGGTGGCTATAAAGCTGCAACCTCATAGCTAGGTTAATCAATGATGCTAGACAGGGACCAGCTGCATTCCCTGTCGGATCCCCTTCGTCTGCCCCATGTGAGCTGATCTAGGGCCCTTTGACAATGCTTGCCTGCTGCTTTGTGCTCTTACCTTACTGTTGCCTGACTTTTGTTGGGCAGCGTGGCCTGTGGTCCTCCGTGTGGATGCTTGACAGAGTGCTGAGACATCACTGAGTCAGACGCCACACTCCTGCTTCATGGCACTCACACTTCGGGGTCATTCTGCAGAAACATAGAAGCATAGAAACATAGACTTTGACGGCAAATAAGGACTGCTTGGCCCACCTAGTCTGCCCATTTTCCTACCTAGAGGATAAGCTGCAGATCCTATTTAACCAACAGCCTATTTCTTCTTACCCCCCCCACAAGAATTGCCTTATGTCTGTCCCATGCATTCTTGAATTCTCCACAGTTTTAGACCCCACAACCTCCTCAGTAAGGCTGTTCCATCGTCCACCACCTCTAATTGAAAAAATAATTCCTCACATTTCCCTGAGCCGTCCCCTCTATCTTCAAATTGTGTCCCTTGTTCTTGCGCATCTCTTTTTCTGAAAGATGCTACCCTCTTGGACTTTGTTGATTCCACTGAGGTACTTAAACATTTCTATCATGTTTCCCCCCTCCTCCTTTCCTCAAGGGTATACATATTAAGCTCCTTTAGCCTCTCCTGATGGCTTCTCTTGCAGACCCTGCACCATTTTAGTTGCCCTCCTCTGAACAGCCTCCACTCTGTCTATGTCCTTGCGGAATAGGGTCTCCAGAACTGGACACAGTACTCAGATGGGGTCTCACCAACTGTCTGTACAGGGGGATAACAACTTCCTGTTTTCAGCTGGTGATGCCTCTCCCTATACATCCCAGTATCCCCCCAGCCCTCCCTACCGCCTTCTCACATTGCTTGCCAACCTTAAGGTCATCTGATGTGATTACCCCCAGGTCCCTTTCCATTTTTGTTGTTGTTACTACCTCCCCCCTCCAATTGTGTAATCATCCCCTCTAGAGGGTAGCTTGGCCCTCTGGGTATTTTATAGAAGCTGTAGCTGCCCTATTGGCAGACTGCAGCCATGTGGTCATCTGCACCACCAGTGGCACCTGTTATGCCTTCCAGCACCCTCCCTCAGCCCTCCCACTGACGGCATCCTCCTTCCTCCCTTGTTCCCACACACAGTCCAGTTATGCAAGTACCATTTGTTTCCGCCTGCGCCTCACCAAGAAACTCAATCACAGAGGCACACTTCCCTGGAATGATGCTCCGTCCGAATATCCACTCACACTCAGCTGCGATCTGCTTCACAAGAGGAAGGGGCCAGGACTACAGCCTATTATGTATGAAAAAATACAGCTGCCCTATTGAGGGACTGCAGCCACGTTGTCCTCTGCACCACCAGTGGCACTTGCATTGTCTTCCAGGTCTCTCCCTCAGCCCTCCCACTTATGGTGTTGCCCTCCTCCTTCATTCTCACACACAGTTCCCAAGCAAGTATGCAAGCCCCATTTATTTCAGGATGCTGCCCCATCAAGAAATTCCTATCACAAAAGCACACTTCCCTGGAGCACAGCTCTGTCCGAATCTCTGCTCATACGCAGCAGTGATCTGCTTCAGAACAGGAAGAGGCCTGAACTACAAGCTATTATGTATGAAAAACTACAGCCATCCTATTGGTGAACTGCAGCCACATGGTCCTCTGTACCACCTGTAGCGCCTGCACTGCCTTCCAGCTGCCTCTCTCAGCCCTCACACTTATGGTGTCCACCTTCCTCCCTTGTTCCCTCACACAGTTCCCAAGCAATTATGCAAGCCCCATTTGTTTCAGCATTCTCCCCCACCAAGAAATTCAGTCACAAAAGCACACTTCCCTGGAACTCTGATCCGCCTGACTCTCTGCCCACGGTTGGTGGCGGTCTGTTTTGGAAGAGGAATGGGCCAGGACTACAGCCTATGTTATACGAAAAACTACAGCCACCTATTTGTGAACTGCAGCCATGTGGTCCTGTGCACTGCCAGTGGTGCCTGCACTGCCTTCCAGCTCCCTCCTTCAGCCTTCCCACTGATGGTGTCCACTCGCCTCCCTTGTTCCCTTGCACAATTCCCAAACAGTTATGCAAGCCCCATTTGTTTCAGCATTCTCCCCCAACAAGAAATGCTGTTACAAAAGCACACTTTCCTGGAATGCTGCTCTGCCTGACTTTCCGTTCACAGTTGGCAATGATCTGTTTTGGAAAAGAAACAGGATGGGGCTACAAGCTATTATGTATAAAAAACTACAGCTGCTCTGTTGATGGACTGTAGCCACATGGTCCTCTGCAACATCTCTGGCGACTGCACTGACTTCCAGCTCCCTCCTTCAGCCCTCCCACTGATGTCTTCCTCCTTCTTCCCTGATTGCCCGCAGAGTCCCCAAACAATTATGTAGGCCCCATTAGTTTCAGCACACTCTCACATCAAGAAATTCAGTCACAAAAACACACGTCCCTAGAATGCTGCTCCACCCAAATCTCTGCTCACACTCGGCGGCAATTTGTTTCGGAAGAGGGATGCTGAGTGGTCACACCCTTCAAAGGAATTAACTTTTTGAAAAAGATCGAGATCAAACTCTCAAGGTTGTGGTGGATCATGGGATATCCAGAGTCTCTTTGGACAACCTCAGATATGGAGCAGGCCTTTTCACCCCTAAGAGATCTTTAATTACAACCTAAGCCCTCAGATGTTGATTTTGTAACTTCTTGTCTTCCAGAGGAAACACCCAGTTTTGCAGCATGTCATCCTCTGGTGCTTTATGCTTCAAAAGAGCAGGGCCGGCGTTAGGCACCCGCCAACCCCACGGCCGTGGGAGGCCCCCAAATGTAGCATGTGGCACAGTCAGCACTTGAAGTGGGCCCCAGCACTCAGCAACAGCGAGACGAGTTACTTTCCGTGTCACAGTCTAAACCAAAATGTAATGTTCTCAAACCAAATTCCCACGGCACTCCCCTTAATCAACATATAGCAGCGGCAAACAGGCTCGGCAATACGGCTTTACTAAAACTCATGCTGCCCCCACCCGCCGTCTGCCTGCCTGCCTGATTTCTCCGAACAGCGAATGCCGAACCACCATGCTGTCCTGTTACCTGTCCACAGTCCACGCCATTATTGATGCCTTCCTTATGTATCAGGGGCCCCGCTGATTTTTGGCTGGCTGTTGCTGTTCACTAAAAATTAAAACTAATGTTGCCCGCCGACTTTCGATTTCTCCAAATGTCAATAAACTTCCATGCGCTCTGTCGCTGGCTTCAGCCAGTCCATGCCATGATGCTACTCGCTATCACTCTGAGCTTTGTTTGCTGTTTCCCCACGTCCCCCTGTTGTGCTGCACATGCTGACGTGGGAGATGCTGTTGGAGCCAATCACAGGGCTCCACTCTGTCCATTGCTATTATTGGACCTCCCCCCCACTCAGACCTGACAATTTCTGTCCCCCCTCAGGTCTGCAGCTGTGCTGGCAGCATAAAAGCAGTCCCTCTGGTGCTCTTGGAACCTTTCAGCCGAGGACCAGTTCCAGAGCGTCAGTGAGAAATTTTCTGTTGAAGCCGCTGGAGGAGAAAGAGAGAGAACCACCGCTCACTGCAGCTAGAAGCCAGCCAGACCTTCCCGGTTCCTGATCTCACTTCTGCCGTGCTGTCGCCGACTTGGCAAGGTTGGAGGAATGGTCAGACGTATGGCAGCTAGGATTCAATGCAAAAAAGTGCAAAATAATGCACCTGGGAAACAAGAACCCAGGGGAAGAATACACAATGGGTGGGGGAGGTAGTAACAACAACAAAACAGGAAAGGGACCTGGGGGTAATCATATCAGATGACCTTAAGGTTAGCAAGCAATGTGAGAAGGCAGTAGGGAGGGCTGGGGTATACTGGGATGTATAGGGAGAGGCATCAGCAGCAGAAAACAGGAAGTTGTTATCCTCTGTACAGACAGTTGGTGAGACCCATCTGGAATACTGTGTTCAGTTCTGGAGACCCCATCTCCCTAAGGACATAGACAGCATAGAGGCAGTCAGAGGAGGGCAACTAAAATGGTGCAGGGTCTGCAAGAGAAGCCGTATGAGGAGAGACTAAAGGAGCTTAATATGTATACGCTTGAGGAAAGAAGGGAGAGGGGGGACATGATAGAAACTTTCAAGTACCTCAAGGGAATCAACAAAGTCCAAGAGGGTAGCATCTTTCAGAAAAAGAGACTTGCAAGAACAAGGGGACACAATTTAAAGATAGAAGGAGGGCTGTTCAGGGGCAATGTGAGGAAGTATTATTTCACAGAGAGGGTAGTGGATGCATGGAACAGCCTTCCTGAGGAAGTTGTGGGGTCTAAAACTGTGGGAGAATTCAAGAATGCATGGGACAGACATAAGGCAATTCTTGTGGGGGGCAGGAAGATATAGGCTGTTGGTTAACTAGGATCTGCGGCCTATCCTGTAGGTAGGGAAATGGGCAGACTAGATGGGCCTAGCGGTCCTTATCTGCCATCAAAGTCTGTGTTTCTATGTTTCTATGACCTGCTGCTAGCCTGCTGCTGCTAGTACTGCTTGCTGAGAACAAGGCTGTAAATCATTTATTTATTTATTTTTAAAGCGCTCAGCAGCACTGCAGCAAGCAGCTGGCCAGCCACCTTCAAATCCTCCAAACCAGCCATAGAAAACTGCTGGTGCATGAAGCTGAGGAGAGACCCAAAGGAGGAGGAGCATTACACACCCACCCAGAGATAGACCAGTGCCTTGTCATGCTTCCTTTTTAGGTATGTGCATGTAAATACTACCGTCAGTAATAGTATACTGATATAACTAAGAGATTGGCTAGGAGATCAGATGGTCTGGACTAGACCATAATTTAAACTGAAAAATAAATGGTTTGCACAGCCTTTAGCCTCACTCTCTGACAACAACATACACATGATGACAGTTAATAACTGAGCAACTGTGTCATCGTGTATCTGTTATTGGAGGCTGTATTCTGAACATTTATTTCAGTCCAAATTATTGTCAGAGTTACATATATAATAGTATACCCTGTATATTACTAGTGGGAGCCGAGAGGAGACTGAATAGACGGAGAGCAACAGAGCTAGAAAAATGAGTGACAGCTGGAGGAACATTTTTGCAAGTACAGTATAAATTATAAATGTATTTCTAGATTAGTGGCTTGCCTTTAGGTTACTAGTCTGTGTGTCGGGGGTGCCTGTCTGGGGGTGGGGGGCCCCATCTGAGGGGCCATCTGTGGGGCCCCAGTCATTGAGTTTGCTGGAGGCCCCCAAAGTCCTAAAACCGGCCCTGCAAAAGAAATGGCTCCTCCTCCTCTGGACCTTTCTCCTAGGCAGTTTTCTGGGAAACTGGTCAGCCAGTTCTCAGTGGATCTGGTATTCTGCTCTTTGACTTGATCATGAGGATCATTGCCAAAAGTTATGGTCTGGAGCTGTAGGGAGCCCTTTCCAGCAGACGCTCTCTCTCTTGCTTTCCTCCTTTAAAGGGTCTCATTGTCTGAAAAAAGGATTCAGTGTTAGTCTAGAACCAGCATGCAACAGGGATGATTATTCCAGTTCCACCATCTGCAAGTCCGTAGTCCCAAACAAATCAGACTAGCCGAGAAGAGATTTCTGAGATGCACCCTAGTAGATCTTGAGTACAGTATAAGGGAGTTACCTCTTTTCAGTCGGTGGCTGGCCTTGGCGGTGTAAGGAGGGCTGTGCCAGTCACTGGCATGGGTTGGATTGGGAGGAGCGGGGTTGTGGGTCACTACCTGCCAGTGGTGGGGGGCCACTAGACTACCAGGGTGTTGTGATTGTTGCTGGGATAGAAATCGGTAAACAGGTGAGGGACCACTGGACCATTGGGGATTTATTTATATGAAATGCGGGTGGCGACTGGGGAATGAGAGAGGGACCACTGGACCGCCAATGATAATATTTTTCCAAATGGGGACAGGGATCAGGGCAGGGGAGGGAAGCGTTAAACTATGCTGCTGCTGGCAGCCATTTAGCACTTCTGAAAACTTTCGATATTGTTTTACGCTGCACATGCATGAGGGAACACTCATTTGCATAGGCACAATATTTTGCGCGACGGAACTGTCGGGGGTACACTACACATATGGGTCCTTTGAATATGGGCAAGCCCTTGACAGCTGGTGCTATTCCAGGTTAGCGCAACACAAACCCGGCTTGTGCCACACTAACCTTTTGAAAATGGGGCCCATAATGTTTTATGACAACAGAGCATCATACAGTAAGATTATGAATTTTTACTAGAAAACCTCAGTGAACAATATGAAATATCACCACTCCGTGTGATCAGACGGTTTCTAAAAGATAAGATGAGTGACATATCTCATAGTGTGTGACAGTTGGGAGGTATGGTACATGTGAGTTTCATTACAAGGGAAAAGTCTGCTGAACTTCAGGAACTCCTAGGCATCAGAGGAGCAATGTCTTCATCTGTTTGGGGTTGTAATCTCCTGTGGTAACGTAGTTCTCTGGGCCCCTTATTCACATGAGATTTCTACAGACCTGTTTCCTCAAGCAGTGCCTTATGAGAGCCTGCAACCTCAACAGAGGCTATTGGTGCCTAGTCCTGGATGAGCCCAAAACTTCCTACCTTGGTGGTTTTGTGTTTGGAAAGTGTTTCTAGGACTTTCCCAAACCTCTGTCTTTAATTGTGTGCTGTTATAGATGCAGGTCTCCTTGGTAGGGTGGGGGGAAGGGGGCTTATACAGTGTGGAAGGAAGCACATAACCCAGAGCTGCTGGAATTCTCAGGAAAGGTCTGTCAGCATCATTATAATGGACTGAGGGATTTATGAGTGACCTTTGCAGAACTGGGAGCTAACCGTAGCAGATCCTGGTCTGGCTTTGTGAAACCAACATGCCTGGTGCCTGAGAACATCAGCAGTGCCTCACACTAGATAAACTGGCAGTTAGAGAATAAAAGCTCTCGCCTACTTCTGCAGGCCAAGAACACAGAGGATAATGGATGGGCAACTGAACATCAACTCTGTGGTCACTTCAAGAGGTTGTCATGACAACCTACTAAACCTCGAGAGCGAAGCTTGATAGGTTTGTCATTGTCATGAAACCTCAAGAAGTGAAATCAGCATTGTTGTTTACTGTTGTGCAGCCATTGTTTGTTATGGTGTGTGGGCAACAGGTAAGCGATAATGGAGCACTTCCTGAGTATTGTGCAGCTGTTTCAGACTCCCCCCCCCCACCCTTTCGGAACAAGCCTCGCTATGTCCCTTTTTATTTATTTATTGAAATGTTTCACCAGGAAGGCACTCTGAACAACAAGCTGCTCATCTCCCGGGGGGGGGGTACAGCTGGGTGAAGAATTAGACATACAGTTTAACATTTAACATATCTGAGAAACTAAATATTCAATTACATTTGTAACAAGACGTACAGTTAAAAAAATATAAATAATCATACAGTCACATTTGTGTCATAACATGCAATTAAATACAGTATATCATACTTGTGGAATATGCATTTAATTACGAGTGGCATATCCGAGGAACATAGTACAGAAATTTAATGTAGCCTTGGAGCCAACTCCTTGCAGGAATGGATCACGGTTAAGAGGTAGATTATTTAGCAATTATTGAATGAATGAGGTGCAGTGAGGGGGACATCAAGGAGGGTAGAGGGGTAGAGAGGGGAAATCAGCTGGGGAAAGGAGAGGATAAAGATGGGGGGGAACATTACCGGAGAAAAGTGAGCAAAAAAAAAAGTCCCTGGTCCCCTGCTCTCACAGACTCAATCAGTTCTTTTTTTTTTTTTTAAATAAATAAATCATAAAGCGCCTACTGTTGTATTGAGGAGTCTGCGATGTCTATGCCTTTCTTCATTGCCACGGTTCTCCTAATACCACGCCTACAAGCAGGGTTTCGGTGTGTTTTATCAGCGTTGCTGCGACAGGAATCATCAGCAGCAATGCACGCTAGTATTCCATGTTGTACCATCGATGTGACATACTCTGGATGGTACAGCAGCTTGACGTCAGAATGATGGTACAACAACACTGGATAATGATCAATTTTGGTGAATAATGACCTTCTCCCATACACTATAACTTTCTGTTGCAGGCACAGCAGCTCACTGCAAAGATATACTGAACCATCAGAACGGTGTTGGCAACAGCCAATGACTTCACACAAATGCATTCTTTTAAGTGGATGTCTAAGACACTATAGCATTTTCACTAATTGACATAATGACATCTAAACTTTTTAGCCAAGTGACAGAACTGTTTTGAAATACCTTTCCATCTCTTATTAAAAAACATGTTTCTCGAAAGTACATGGTGTTTCATGAGAACGTGCAAAACAACACTGAAATACAACAGAGTCACACCGGTTACTGATCTGAGCAGAAACATAGAAATAGAGAATATAATGGCAGATAAGGACCGCTTGGCCCACGTAATCTGACCATTTTCCCTGATTGTTTCATATACCGCAGATTATAAGTGATCTGCGGCTTACCCCCTCTTTCCTATCACTAGAGTTCCCTTATGTCTATCCCATGTATTCTTGAATTTCCCCACAGTTTTTGCCACCACAACCTCTGCAGGGAGGCTGTTGTGTGCATCCACCACCCTTTCCATGAAAAAATACTTCCTCGTGTTACTCCTGAGTCTACTCTCCTCTAATCTCATATCATGGCCCCTTGTTCTAGAACATTTTCTTTTCTGAATAGAAACATGGAATATGATGGCAGATAAAGAATGCTTGGCCCACCTAGCAGGTATCGCTAAGTGGTGAGGTCCCACCTGGAGTACTGTCTGTATAGCCAGTTTTAGGCACCAGCAAACCCTACTGTCACTGGGTGGGGGCCCCTAACCAGAACCATTTCCCTTTTATCTTATTATCTTCTTCAAACAGCAACAAAGGGCTGTGCAGCACCTTCTGATGTAGCAGCATGATGTCATGAAATTCTTCACTAAGCTATGACCCAGTCAGCAAGAGGCAGACGGGCAGAAATAGACGGGATGGGAAGAACAGCCCCAAGGACCAACACTGCTGCCTCCCCCTAACAATTTTAAACATGTCACTGGTATGGGCAGGCGTCAAACACATGGAGTGATGGTTGGCCAAGTAGGGGTATCTATGATTTAACTAATCCTACTGCCCCCCCCCCACACCATGAAGCTGGCCCTGACTGGCAGTGCCCAGTTCTGAAGGCTGCACCTCCGCAAGGACATTGACAGGGTGGAGGTGGTACAGAGGAGGGCAACCAAAATGGTGTGAGGGTTGCACGAAAAGCCATATGAGGGAGGCTGCAGGAACATAACATGTACTCCTTGGAGGAGAGGAGAGCAAGAGGAGACATGATTGAGACCTTACAGGTACCTCACAGGGGTAAGCAAGGTGCAGGTGGGGTGTCTCTTTCAGAGAAAAGAAGACACTAGAACAGGGATTGCATGCAATGAAGTGAATGGGGGGGAGTTTAGAAGAGATGTGATGAAATACTTCATGGAAAGGGCGGTGGATGACTGGAACAGCCTGCCAGAAGAGGTAGTGAGGCAAATACTGTGGGGGAGCATCAGGCATGCATGGTATGGGCACTGGAGCAGATTGGGTGGGAAGTTGAGCTGCCAGTGATCAAATAGGGCCAGAGGTATCGGAACAGGCCAGATAAAGGGGCAGACTAAATGAGCTTACCAGCCCTTTTCTGCTGACAAAGTCTATGTTTCTGTGTAAGTATGGACCCAGAATTTGCATGCAAAATTGCTGAATGTTCTATACTTTGCTGTACACATTCTGATTATGTCCCCACCACCACCACCACTAGGGGCACATAAAATGACTGGTCAGAATGTATAAGGCTTTTATAATTTGATTGCATCAAACAATATGAGCTCGTGAACTAACTTATGCTAATGTCAGTTTGAAAATTGTTACCTTCATGTTCTGATGTTTCAAGTGGCTTGAGTTGGCTTTGGAGAACAAATTGGGGAAACTGCTGTTGGGGTGGCTTTTAGGTGCAAGACCTCATGGGAGGCCTGGATTAATGAGCAGACGTTGGCATCCCACTGTAGAACAACTAGCAGGCTATGAGTATCACAGAGATCAGGCACTCGGATCCCAAGTGAGGAAGAGTGAGAGATACTTGACCAGTGTTCCGGGTGATTTTGCTGGACATGAGTAATATACTCCCCATTTATGAAATCAGTTGAGTAAAGTTATATATTATTGAGTAGAAATTTAGAACCGTCCCCGGCTTCCTTGAACTAACAGCAGGGCTTAAAGGGTGAAAGAAAACTGCTGGGTCTGTAGAGGTCACAGTTAAAAGGAGATGGATGGACTTATTCAGAAGTTGTTTTTTGCTTCATAGTGCAGAATTTGCTTTTTTATTCTTAACGTGGTTGTATTTGTTAGTTAGCATACATTTTTATCAAATTGTTTTTTAGCAATAATATATTTCTGATAGAATTAATCGTCAGTATATTTTGATTTTTATTATGATGAATAATGTTTCTTACTAATTGTTTATAATTAATGACTCAAGTTATTAAAGATGGACACCACTAGCAATTTTTAAAAAAAATCTCCCTCGAGGTTACTGTTTGACTTCCCAGTGGCATCTAAAACTGTGGGAGAATTCAAGAATGCATGGGACAGACATAAGGCAATTTTTGTAAGGGACAGGAAGAAATAGGCTGTTGGTTAAATAGGATCTGCAGCTTATCCTCTAGGTAGGGAACTGGGCAGACTAGGTGGGCCAAGCGGTCCTTATCTGCTGTCAAAGTCTATGTTTCTATGTTTTTATGTTTCAGAGGCTCCGGGGTTGGGTTGTCCCTTAGGCACTCCGCTGTACGGGCTAGGATTCAGTGTTGGGCGGGCCCAAGGACCCAGGGAAATCCAGGAACTCCTGCCTTCATACAGATGGTACAGAGGCTTTCTCTCATTGGGTGTCTCCCCTGTCTTGCTTCCTCCCCTGGAATGGGCAGAGCCTGCCAACGGCCTCGACTGCATGCAGTAACATTCTGCATCGGGAGCAAGCCCACTTCAGGGGTTGCTGTGGCATTGGGAGCCTGAGACCATCCCTCCTGTCTTCAGTGCACTGCTACACATCAGCTACTACTGTTTGGCCTACCACCTGATATGGGGTCCCAAGCTTGCTTCTGAGCTTGGGTCACCTGCAGGGCAGCGAGACGTGCTGTTGCTCTGCCATTAATGTGGCCTAGAAATAGAGTGAAATAGAAAATAAATTGCATTCCAATTACTGTTTTTTTTTTCTTGGTATTTTTTTTTTACTTATTTTCTTCCCTTTACCAACCTGTCCTCCGGCTCTTCGTCAGGTCTGCCACCCCTGCACCAACCCTGTCATGTCAGCCAGTCCTAAGGCTTACTTACTTCCATTGTAGTCACCCCTGGTATCCTCACCCTGTGGTGAAGGTTGGCGGGGGTGGACCAAGTCCCCACCATAAGCTTTGGTTCCGCTTGGCTCTGGGGGGCTGCCTAGTTCGGCAGGTGTGGAGTCTGTGTACAGGGTGGCTGCCTTCATGGTGGTCCAGGACGCTGGCTGAAATCGGAGTGATGCAAGTGTAACTCCTAGGCAGCACTATTCCTAGAGTTACTACCCCTGCCTTGTGGGCCTGTACAGGGGTGAGGGGCCTGGGTTCCCAAGACCACATTAAAATTGGTTCTTTTCCAGATATTACATTTTTTGCAGTGCCTCCACCCAGAGTTTAGCTTTAAGTGGGCTAACTTTCACCTGGTACAACCCCCTGGGATGTCATACCACCCACTGCAACCATTAGCCACCCCAACACAGTACCCAGTAAACATTTCCCCACAATTCAGACATGTTACCATTTAAGGACTCTCTCTAATAATATGCTCATGAGACAGAATCTGCAAATAAACAAGTTTGTTTACAAGGGGAATATGGCTTAGAAATGGGGAAAGAAAAGAAGTAGAAGCTATCCAGTACTACTATTATTATTTACAATATTTATATTAGAATTGGATCTGGTTGGTGCTGGTGAAAACCCTCCAGCTGGGTAGGTGCACTGTTTTTAAATCAGAAAGCAATCAACATTATGCCAACACTGATGGCCAAAGCCCTGGCTATCTAAGCTGCTTAAAAATCAGATGACACACAATATAATTTCCCACAACTGGTACCAGTTCTCCGAAATTTAGTATGAGACCCCGCAATCCCACACAATTAAACCTGGGTATCCAGTACTTTACAATTCTTGCATGTTGCAGGCCTGGAAAACATTGCAGCTGTTTGTTGGCCCGCTTGATTAGCAAACGTTGCAAATAGATTTCCCAGCATTAGATATGTGAACTATTTACAGTCTCTCTGGAGTGTGCAGAGATTGCCCTACATGTTGCTGTCAGAAACATTGGTCAGGTGTGACCAGCCAGTTACACTGGGTTGGGCTCAATTGAAATTCTGAATATTCATCACATTTATAGAAGGTGTAGTGCCTCCCACCAGGGGCCAGGATGGCCGCCCTGGTCCGTTTGCACATCAAACACAGTCATTTCCAAGGTAAAGTAGTCAAGTATGATAGACTTGCGGTCTCAGTCCCATTTGTGGCACATGGCTGTAGTTTGCAGCTCCACTGGACATCTTGACCGAACTAATTAGCAAATACTAGACCTCCCAGGCAAAGTCAGGATGAGCCCCTGTTCTGAGTGCTCCCCTTCCAGTCTTGTAGGTTCCGTTGTAGACAGACACATATCAGCACGTTTCTGCATGTTAGCTGGACTCACATGGGTCCCTTAGAGCAGTTAGGTCCACCTGCGCTGGGCAAGACTTAGGCGCAGCAGATGCAAGGTGCAGACCAAATGAACAATGGAAAGGCTATCGCCTGTAGTTATGTGGGGGAAGAGCTCCTCCCCCACATCCTGTTTAAATGAGCAGGCTACATCCGCTCTGCCTAGAGCGAGTCGCACTCGCTGTCCTGCCATTGCTGGCCCGTGGCTACTGTCCTTGTTGTTCGTTTCCCCGCCCCCTTCCCGTTCGTTTCTCCTAGCTTCATCTGTTTTATTGATTTCCCCGCCTCTCCTTTTCGTCCCGTTCCCTGTGTTTCCGTTCGTCTGTTTGCTTTTTGTTTTGGGGGGGGTTCTGTAGCTTTCTTGTGAGCTCCGTCTTTACTCCTGCCCCTATCGCTCGCTTTTACTGAGCATTTGCTGTCTGTTCTCTCGTTTCCCCCCTCAAGCAGCCTCACTCCATGCCTTAGTCCATCGCCGCTTCTTCATCACCTACCTCCTTTACTGCTGGTTAGAAACATAGAAACATAGAATTTGATGGCCGATAAGGACCGCTTGGCCCACCTAATCTGCCCATTTTCCTACCTAACAGATAAGCTGCAGATCTTAGTTAACCAACAGCTTGTTGGAGCTGCCTTCCTGCCTTGCTGTTTTGCCGACTGGGTTCCTGCCTCCACACTGCCGCCATGCATGTTGCTTGACTCCTTCTTGGCACCATCTCACCTGCCCCTGTACCGTTCTTTGGCGCACTTAGCCACTGTTTCGTCTGGTGGCAGCTTCCTGGACCTTCCGCCCCAGAGTGCCTATACATCTTGCTAGCTCTGAAACGTGGCTGCCTGCCATTTACTTGCCTGCTCCACTAGGCACTCTACTTGTGTTAATTCCTCAGCCTGTAAGCTCCTTTCTGGCAGCACCTTGGAAGATGCATGGTTTGTCAGCTGCATGCTTCTCATGGGGAGATTAAGGAGTGCCATATTATTCACCTCCCAGCACTCGTACCTACAGCTTGACCGGGATCTCGGGGAGACCTCTATTTGGGGCTTATGTAGAAGCTTAAGTTGCACTTTCCCCTTTGTTGACATTTGTGCACTAACTCTTTAATGCCCAGCTCGTTTTGGGTTTGATCGTTGCTGACATCATACCTCTAACTACCGTGCTGATTTCCATGACATTCATTGTAAAACATTCCCTGGTGCCTTGAGAAAGAGTACATATCATGTGTTTGGGGATTTATTTGCATCTGAAAGTATATGCAGTTGTCATCGCCACAACTACATAAGTGGCATCACCATACCCATATAAAATACGCATGGGGCATTTGCAGCTCCGATGAAACTCATCCGTGATATGACATCCTGATTACTTATTGTACCTGACTGCTTGCTCCTAACCTGGCAAGCATTACTGCTCCTGTCTTACCCAGTGTGGGTTTGCTGTCCTGCTAGTCTTCCTAAGTCTTCCTAAGGCCTAGCTGCCACCTCTACTTCATCTCTTGGCTGACCTACGTGTGGTCCAGCACCATCCCCCACCCTACCCTACGGGCCTAGCTGCAGCCTTGTCTTCAGCCCCTAGATTCCTGTCGTACTTCAGTGCACTCTATCATTGCCTTCAGTGCCCTGCTCGGATCCTTCTGGCAGGCCATCACCTGAGCTTATCTGTCAAACTCGGATACATTTCAGAATGTCTCGCCGTCAGCCATGCTAATCGAGATCTGGATGCTGCAGCTCTCACCTTGCTTCCATCTCTCCATTTGTCTAGGATATCTATTGTGCTCCACTATTGACTTACTTTTACATTACGTCTCATGATTTACTTCATGTCCCTGGATGCCTATCATGTTGCTGCGCTGCATTTTACTTTATTACTACTCACTTATCGGCTGACCTATGTGTGGTCCAGCCGTACTGACTAACCTTTATGGGGCTTAGCTGCCACTGTTTACTTACCTTACCAGATGGCCTATGTGTGGTCCAGCTGTGCATGCTAGCTTACGTGGGGCTAGCTGCCACTCTTTACTTACCTTACCAGCTGACCTTGCATGGTCTAGCTTCATGCTAGCCTTCTTGGGTTTAGCTACTAATTCTGTTTAGTCAGCGAATGACATACTCATTCAACCGTACCAACTACGGTTCATCGACTGACCTACACGTGGTCTAGCCGCACTTCCCTATCTCATTGGGCTCGCTCCCCTTCGTTCCCATGGATGCTTCCTACAGAGCTGCTTTATTCATTCACACCTACCTTTCCAAAATATGCTCCCTAAAGCTTCTGCCTTCCATTGGATTATTTCTGGATTACATCAAGATATTCGCTTCAATTCTCTTAGATGCTCATCGCCATGCTACTTCAACTCCCCCGGAGTTACTACTACCGTGTCTGCCAGGACTCCCTGCTGACCTTCATTCCATACTGTCTTCCTTAGTTTAACTGATGCCTAAGAGATTGATTTACTACAGTTTCCGGATGCTTATTACCTCTCGTCGAGTTGCCAACTCTTCCGCCAAGGTCTCTTCACTGCAATCCTTACCATCCTCGATCTTCAGGATACGACAGTCTACAGCACTGTTCTGCTCTCATAAGTCTGCCTTAAAACTACAGTACTACTCCGCACTAACTGACTGATATGCCGCCATTACAATACCATTTACAATTTATTCCTCGCTACTTTGCTGCTATTTCTGCATTGCATGCAGTTCGACATTTCCATTACGTTATCTACCACTGCTCTGCAACTTGCCTCACCCTGCGGGGCCAGAGGTTCGCAATTGCATTTCGCTAGACATGCGCCCCTATGGGCCCGGGGGTCCTTTGCTCTTTCATTACTGCACCATAATCGCCTACTTCTATGACCTGCTTTCTCCCATCAGGCCGGGGGGCTTAACTACTTCTACTCTACACCTGCCTCGTCCAGCTCAGAGCCTGGAGGTTCGCATATTCTACTATATGCCTACCTGCTGCCATCAGCCAGCCCTAGGAGCTCCTTTACTATGGACTCACATCTGGATTTGTTTAGCCATTTGTCATCTATTCTTTGGATGCTTCTGCCCTGCCGCTTCAGTCATATGAAATTACTACTACTACACTCTTACCAGGACACTTAGTTGAGCTTATCCAGAAGACCTTCAATATCCTGATTTATGCTCTGAGGCTTCTTGGACCCTGTGACAACGCTACTTCAGTGACTCAGCCTCTTCAGTTGTCACCATCTATGACTCATAAGCTTGACTATTCAGGACTCGTCAGAATATTCTTTCCAAGTCAAATCTAGCTAATGTACCATTCTGGCTTTCCAAACGTGGATCTCAACATTGTTATGCAACCATTTGGATCACCAGAAGAAGCTCTTCGATTTCCATGCTATTTCCATTTCTTCATACACCTCGATGTATACCGTACATAAGCTATGCAATACTACTTCCCTGCTACTACGTCTGCATCATGCAGCTTTACTTACTACTACAACTGACCTACGTACAGGTCCACTTATTTACATCACTTGCTCATATTACCTGCTTTGCCCTTACAGGGCCTAGAGGTTCATCAAGACCGATTCCTTATTCTACAACCTACTCCCCCATCGGGATCTGGGGGTACATTTAACTTATGTCTCATATTCACACTAAAATCTATACCTAATTCACTTGCCTGCTTCCACTCCAGATCAGAGATCCCTACTGCTCCGCCCTCTCAAGATCACGCAGCATGCGCCCAATTCTTATGCTTCATCACTAAGGCCTTCATTTGCAAAGCTTGCCAAGAGGAATACGAACTAACGAACTACCTTCCTCCTACTCTGGACATGGACACTTAGCCTTTTGGTCACTGGTTCTCCTTGCAGAAGCTGTCCTCACCGCCAGGACATTTCACCAATGTAACTTCAACGCTTCGAATTATTATTATTGACCATGGATTCCAGTCTCTCACCATTCTGCTCCGGACATGGATTCTCAGACTAGGATTTGCTAGAAGGATGCTGCTACATTCACCAACCGGAATATTCTGTACTTATCCAGCTTTTGCTTCACTGGATCAGGATCTCGAACTTTGGAACTCGAATTAGCTTAATATTGTTATTTAGGATTATTCTCCCTTAGTATGCCCAGAAGGATGGGCAGGTCAGTAGCCATGGGTCCTCAGAGGTTTCCCCCAAAGGAATTTTTTCCTCTCCTGCGTGCTACTGGTCACACTCTCCGGAGTTGGAGGAGATAATCGTTTAATAATATTATTTTTTTTGGGGTCTCATACCACTGGACTAAACATTCTTTCTACGGTGGGATACAGAGTAAGGCCAAACCAATACCAAATCATAACACATTACTCATCAGCTCAAGCATCTAAGCACTTTGCATAGACTATCCAGCTCACTTGTACTATAATCGCTGACTTATAACTATGTTTAAAGTACCTAAGCACTGATCAATTCAAACTGCTAACTATCTGATGAGCATTGCCCTACTTACTGATCTGGCCTCTGTATCCAAGCACAACCTACATTATCCAATTATAGTACGTAGCACAAGCACTGAGCTAGGAACCACACATAACATAAATAAGCAACAGTCTCTGACGGGTCCCCCCATGCTGGGCTAAGGTTAGATGCAGCAGGATGCAAGGTGCAGACCAACGAACAGAATGACTCAGCAACAGTCTCTGGGCATTGGCAGCCCCAATAAGCAAGTTTCTTTCTTTCTTTCTTTCTTGCACTGGGGGGGTACAAGAGTACTCACTCAGGCTCCTCACGGTAGGATCTCCGCAGTGAAGGCTTCTGAAGTCTTCAGTTCTCTCACAACTGAGGCTGGATCAGCTCTCTCACAGCTGGCTTGAGGTCATCATGTTGCAGGACCACACTTTCCACAATGTGGAAGGGAGGGTTAGTACCTGGAGGACATTCTGGCAACCCCCAGGCTAGTAGGTACTGCATTAACTAAATTACTTCAAACTGTACTGCAAAGAAATTACAACCCCCTCCTGGATGGAGGGGCTTACACTGGATCACTAGGCCCAGTTGCATGACAGGGGTCCTGCGCCCCCACCCCTGTGAGGGGCTCCTGCTTGAATCTTTTTAATTTTATTTTGTTTCCAATTGTTTAACCAGGTGAGACACACTAAGCTGAAGCTTGGTTACAGGTGGAACTTTGGAGCACGCGGAAGTTAAGTGTCTTGCTCAGGGTCACACAGTATGCAAGTGGGGGCTGTGGGATTCAAACCCAGGTCTCCAGATTTGCAGCTCAGAGCCTTAAACCACTGCGTTATACTGCCTCCCTATCTGAAATCTGCTGGAAAACACAGTCTTTTATGGGCTTTCCTGAGGCTTCTGATTGGCTAGAGCTATTGGCTGCTTGGCCTTCGATTGGCTAGAGGGCCTGTCAATCAAGACAATGATTTATACATGATCCTCACTTGATGCACAGTTGGTTTACTATTTTGGCACCTGAAATTAGGTCCCTGCAGTTCCCCATGAGCACTTTGTAGTTTCCCACGGGTTTGACAAATGTCCCACAAGTCCTGGCTTTAAAATTCTAGCTTTCCAGTTGGCTGTGGCAGCTTTGTAATGGCTGCTGAACACACAGTCCCTTAAGCAGATTTTATACTGTCCCAAATAAAGTCCTGGTGCAGCCAGAATAAATAAAAATAGTTTCCCAAATGCCCCACAGTTTAATAGCCACTAGTGTGTCCTTGCTGTCGCTGCCTAGATATAATAATTTTCTCAGTCCGTTTGCCTGTCACTGCTGCCCCACTAATTATAGCAGGCAGGTAGTCTATCTGAGTCCCACATATTATACTAGTGCAGCCAGGAGTTAAGGTATTTTGTTTAAACACTGCCCCCTGCTCACACAATTGTTTCCCAACACCCACAGCAGTTCATTTATTTATTTTTATTTGGAACACATGTATTTTTCCTTGTCGGCAGTTGCCAAGAACACAGTTTCCCTGAGGGCAGACTAGACAGACCATCATGCATATGTATGAGTGATCGGGGCTCCAGCTCATCAATATTCATGATACCCGATCTGTACACCTTGTGGATCTCTTTAAATATTTTAGAAAGTGGTCGCTCAGGGCCCTTGCCAAGGTCGCCGGATCCCACTGACCACATGGGGACACCAAGACCACTGAAACACTCTCTCGATCGACCGCAAACACCGCGGTTGGGAAATCAAAGGTGCTGCCGGCGTCTTCGCAATCCTAACTGCACCAGGGTGCTTTGGCAATGCGGGTGATTGCGGTTCAACTCTTTGGAGCCCTGCAGGGCTGAACTTACACTGGGGCTGCTTTGGGATGTACAGGGGCACAAGCCAGACTGGGGGACCAGGAAAAAAAAATGCAGGCTTTCCTGGCGCTACAGAGGAGAGCGGAAGGAAACAGGAGCTACTGGGCTAAAAGGTAAGCCCCCAAATTGGTAAAGGGGTTACACAAGGTATCAGCTTCCACTCTGTGTCATCTCCTCCTCTTGTTTTGGGTCCTGCCTGCACTGCCACCATGATCCCCAGGTGGCAGCTGCTCAGCGGAACAAAGGAACCAAGGAGGGGCGCATCCTGTAGGACACTCGATTCTCATCACCCCGTCCAACCCCCAATGCCCTGGGCTGGTTCCCAAACCTCAGTCACCAGCATAGCGCAGGTAAGGCACAAGGCATTCCAATAACTATTTTATCACCTTACTTGGCTTCAGCTTATGTTCTTGCACTTTGTTGAGCATTGTGAAATTATACTGCAGCAGTTACAACACGGACATTTTTTTTATTTCATTGTACTTTATTTAATTTCTGAAAGAACATGTACACATAACCCATTACCAAACTTACATATACAACACAATCCCCCCAACAGAGCTCGTGCAATAATTTAATTTAAGCATACCATACCAATTTCAAAACTGAATGATTCACTGTGTCGTAATATACCAATCTGCCTTGGCCCATGATTAGGCACGTAAAATATCAGTGAAAGGTGTCTCCAAAGTAAACCTCCCATTAAGGAGGGTAAAGATATCAGGCCTGCTTACTGAGGGTCATAAACATCCTTGGGCTGCTACTCAGTACATCCTTGTTGACCAGGTTTCAGTTTATGTCACTAAAAAGGTTTTTAAATGAACTATGTATGAACCAGAGGATCTGTGAGACGCAAAAGTGTCTTGTTGGGTGCTGTTCTGTTTAAACATTTGTAAGCTTTCAGAGAGGTGTGATAAGATAGACACCTTCAAGTTCCTGAAATGAATAAACTCGCCGAACTATGAGGATACAGCGTTTAGCATGACTAACACTTCAGGGACATGGGGGCACCAGTGGAAACTGACAGGAGGGCGGTGCAACGGATACAAGAAGATTTTATTTTACAGAAAGAGTGGTGGAATGAGGTAGTGGGTGCTGAAGCCATAAATGGTTTCAAGCACGGCTGGGACAGAGTGAAGGGTATAGTGGTTACTCAGGGCAGAAGTAGTAATGAGGGGAACAGGGGGGATAGTGAGGGCTAGTACCGTGTATGGACAGTAGATCCTGGGGTTTGATAGTGAAATGTGGACAGACTGGATGAATGACTGGTCTTTTTCTGCTGTCATTGTCTGTTTCTAAGCAGTGGAGGCTTTTGCCCTGCAGGGGCCCCATGCAAAGCTTGATGCCGGGGCCCCTAACAGACAGTGTTACCAGAGGAGGGTGGGGGGGCAGTGGGGCTGTTCCCTCCCAGTTAGGGTAAATCACCACCACACTTCTCTTTTTCTCCTCTCCCTTGTCTTAGTTCATTGTCTGACATAACCACAATGGTACATCCAGACAGGGGTTAAATTGGGCAGGAGCCCACAGGAACTCAGTTCCACCACCTCTTAAAAAAACTCTATGACAGTTCCATTACCTCTGCCATCTTTCTCAATTGACTGTTACTATAGGACATTTCCATCACCTAGAAATGACAATCCCACCACCCTAGAAATATAGAAGTGAAAGTACCCCACCTAAACACTTCCAATTTAACCACTGCATCCAGATCAAAGCAAAAGTTGCCATAGAGGTTTCTGCAGACAACATACACACAATACTCACTGTCATATCTTCCCAGAAGAGTCAAGAGGGATCTCAGCTGGCCATCTTGATGGATGCAAAAAAAAAAAACTTGAATAGGGTAATTGGCAGTTTTTAAAATAAATGCTGGAGAGCTTTCAAATCCCCAAATATATACAGTAGACATCATTATGTGATGTCCCTTTATGAATGACCAGAAGTTGTAGCTAGTGAGACTGAACAGTATTAATCCTGGCATGCAGATTTGCTCTGTCATGGGGTATGAAGCAGGAGTGCATCCTTCTCTTATTCATATAAAAAACATGCTGAGCCTGCAACTGCTATGAACTGTTTATCTTCCCTCTGCCCCCTTGCCTTTCAAGGTATTTTGTTTTGTGATCATGCTACGGAGTTATCCCTTTATTTCATGACTTTTACATCAGGCAAAATGTTATTTGTAAAATTAGTTCAACTTCTATGTTCTGTTTGAGTATCAGAAATATATATAGTTCCATTTTATTTATTTATTTAATATCGTGCTGACATATGTATCAGAAGAATCAGAAATATTCATTAATCATTTGACTTTGCTGCCTCAACATCTTCAGCACATCAGCGGCAGGGGCTATGGGGACACTGTGACAGCAACAGCAAAGTACAAGTCAGCTGTCAGTAGTTGATGCATCCATCATGCACCTGGGAAAGTGTAACCCAGGGAAATTGTACTCAGTGGGAGGGGAGCAGCTGGTAGCTACCAGGCAGGAGCGAGACCTAGGGGTGATCAGATCAGATGACCTCAAGGTCAGTAGACAATGTGAAAAGGCAGCACTAAATTGTCTTAGTTGACCTCGTTTTTCATCCCTGCGTGGATGGTCCTGCCTGTATGTATCACTTGTATATCCCTGCGTGGTTGTCTGCTGTGAATTTGTTATGACTTTATTCATGAACCTGTGCCTGTTTAATTGACTGTAAACTGTACTCTCCCGGGCCATGTCTGAAAATAGGCAGGACTAATGCCTAATGCACTTACCCGATTATCAAAAGCAAATAAATAAATAAATGTGATGCCCATATCTCTTTCTTCCCTTGCGATTGCCAGCATTTCCCGTCCCAATCTATAGGTGGCTTCAGGGTTTCTCTTCCCTGTGTGCATGATCTTGCATTTCTATGTGTTAAACCCCAGTTGCCACTCTTTCAACCATTTTACCAGTTTATCCACCTCTCTTCTCATTCTGCCCATCCCATCTGAATCATCTACTCTGTTGCAGATCTTGGTGTCATCTGCAAACAGATAAACCTTACCCTCCAGTCCATCTACAATGTCACTGATGAAGGTATTGAAGAGGACTGGCCCCTGGACTGATCCCTGAGGTACCCCACTTGTGACTTGCATCTCTTCTGACTATACCATTTACCACCACTCCCTGTTTTCTGCCCACCAACCAGTTTGCCACCCAGTTGACCAACTTCTGACCCACCCCAAGCCTACCCAGTTTATTAATCAATCTTCTATGTGGAACAGTATCAGAAGCTTTGCTGAAGTCAAGGTAGGCAGCATCAACTGCACTCCCTTGGTCCACCACTCTGGTTACCAAGTCAGAGAAATCTGTGAGATTAGTTTGATAGGACCTTCCTGTTGTAAACCCATGCTGTCTTGGATCCTGTGCTCCTATGGATTCCAGGTGTTTCACTATCCTTTCCTTAAGGAGTGCCTCCATAATCTTGCCCACTACTGAGGTAAGACTGACTGGTCTGTAGTTCCCTGCCTCCTCACTGCTACCACTGTTATGGAGCAGGATCACATGAGCCCTTCTCCAGTCTCCTGGGATCTCTCCTGTGCTCAAAGACTTACTAAACAACCCTCAGCTCCTTTAGTACCCTGGGATGTATGCCATTCGGTCCCATTGCCTTGTCCTCCCTGAGCTTAGCGAGCTTTTGTAGGACCCTTTCTTTTGTGAAGGGACTTGTGCACACCTCCCTCCCCATGAGTCCATTGTGCTGAGCTGTGGGCTCTGCCCTACCTTCTCCTCAGTAAATACTGAGCAGAAGTATCTATTTAGGATAGATGCTTTTCCTTGGTCCTCCTCCACACAATCCCCCTTATCTCCTTTGATCTTAGCAATACTCCCTTCTGGACTTTCTCCTTTCACTAATGTATCTGTAGAAAGTCTTGTCCCCTTCTTTTACTGTTTGTGCTAGTGTTTCCTTGGTTTGGGCCTTTGCCTGCCTTACTGCCTTCCCTGCTTCCCTTAGGGAAGTTTGGTATGCCTCCCTAGCTTCATCCCGCTGCATTCCCTCATATTTCCTGAAGGCCAGTCTTTTGGCTCTGACCTTTTCTGCTACTGTTTTTGAGATCCAACGTGGTTTCCTCCTTCTTTTGCTCTTGCTTTTGTCCCTAACACAATGGGATGTTACTTCAAGTATTGCATCCTTAATGTTTGCCCACTTTGTCTGTACCCCCTTACCTGTATTTCTTCTTGCCAGGGCTAGCTTAACTCTGTTGGCCATCTTATCAAAGTCAGCTCCTCTGAAGTCCCTTATTTTTGCATTGGAATGGGATGGTTTAGTTCTAGTGGTCAAATTGAACCATACCATGTGATGGTCAGTGGCCCCCAGGTGACCTTCTACCTGGAGTTATGTGATCCTTTCCCCATTAGTCATTACTAGATCTAGCATAGCCCTGTCTCTTGTGGATTGTTGTACCAGTTGTTTGAGGCCCTCCCCCAGCAGGGAATCCACTGTGTGTCTAGTTTTGGTGGATGTTGCTGCTGGTATTGACCAATCTGTATCTGGTATGTTGAAGTCTCCCATTATCAGACACTCCCCTCATGTTTTTTATATCTTCTAACAGTAATGTTTCTTTGTCCTGTCCCTGGTCTGGAGGCCTGTAGACAATCCCAGTTCATATGGCTGTCCCATTTCCTGTTTCCAGGGTGACCCACAGTTCTTCTAGCTCCTCATGTGTATTCTGAATTTCTGTAGCTTTGATATTTTCATTGACATAAAGGGCTACTCCCCCCCCCCTTTTTTTTGCACCTCAGTCTCTTCTGAACAGTACATAGCCGGGTACCGAAGTCTTCCCAAGTGTGGTTACTGGTGAACCATGTCTCACTAATGGCTACTATATACCAGTTTAGCCTCTGTCATTGTTGCCTGCAGGTTCAGGAGTTTGTTTCCTAGACTGTGGGCATTTGTGTACATGATTTTCCATTGGCCAGATTTTGGTGCGTTAGTTGGGCGAGGTCCGGCGTTTCCCCTGCACATCGTATGAGGAGCTGGACCTTTTTCCTTACCTGGTGATGCAAATGAGCTACAAACATGCTGAACTCCTGTTTGATTGCTAGCTGAGGGGGAAGGGTGTTCTTCCCATTCGATGTATCAGGTGCTGCACCCCCCCCTCCCCATTGGCTAGTTTAAATAGTCTGCAAAGATGTCAAACTTCTGCCCCAATGCACTGACTCCCTCCTTAGTCAGATGCAGTCCATCAAATTTAAAGAACTTTTGCTCCCAAAACTGTTGCCAGTTACAGTACCTACAAATTTGTGTCCTTTTTCCTGGCACCAGACCTTGAGCCACTTGTTTAGCTCCCCTGTCTCCCCTTCTCTGACCTTCCGTCCATCTGCCCCCCTCTCCCAGACCAGCAAGATCTCAGAGAAGGAGATGCCAGATGAAATGGATGATAGTTTGTCTCCCAGCCTGGTCAAGTGTTCCTTGGTTTCCACAACTGACCGGCTGGCAAGATCGTTAGTCCCTATGTGTGCCAGGACATTGTTGTTTTCTCCTGCTTCCTGCACGATTTTAGCAATGCGGTCAGTGTCTCTCCACGCTGATGTACCCGGGAGATATCTGACCATTACCCCCAGCTGGAGGTAGCTATCAACTCCCCAAATCATGGAGTCTCATATGATCAGAAGTGTTTTGGATTTCCTTCCCCTACTGAAAAAGAAGAACTACGGATAAAAAAACAAGGAGGTAAGAGCAGAAACAATCAACCAACAACAAATGCAGTAGCCCTGAAAGCTTAGCCTAATGATAAATAAAACTGTAAACCTTGTAAGCACCACCTGCAGCAATTTCACTGAAGATATACCCTGCAAAAAACACTTTCCTACAGAGAAAAATAAAGCAGTAACAGAAGATATACCAAGCAAAAAAAAAAAAAAAATTTGAATCAGAGAAGATTACAGTAGTAATCTGTAAGCACAAAACTTTAACAACCCTGTAGGCACACCCTGTAATAATGCAGCAGAAGGTATACCCTGCAAAAGCAAATTGAATCAGAGATTACAGCAGTAAAATGTAAATAAAAAACAGTATCACATCTTGTGAGCACAAAAGAAAATGGCAACACACAGTAAATCTGCCTAGCAAAAAGAAGCCGTCATCTTTTTCCTTGCTCTGTCCTTATAAGCAAACCTAGAAGAAAAGAGCTCAGGTAAAGCTAGGTGCCTTTGCCAGCAAACTTAGTCTTCCACCTCGAAAACATCAAGAAACCTGACCTTTTAACCCTTACTTCTGTTGGAAGTAACAAGACTTTGTCAGCTCCACCCACCAATTATGCTCCTAATCCCCCGGAAGAGCTGTGGAAGGAAAGCAATTAGCTCCTTCAATGTGAGAAGGACATTGCAGCACATTTGAGACCAAACAGAAAACCTTTCAGCAAAAAAATAAAATTAAATACTAACATACTAACATAAAATTAAATAGTATCAAACAGTAATTTTGCTTAGCCTAATGATAGATAAAAAGTCACAAAAATGTAAGCAGCACCTGTAACAATTTCACAGAAGATATATTCTGCAAAAACACTTTGCTACAGAGAAAAATAAAGCAGTAACAGAAAATATACCTTGCAAAAAAACAGTTTGAATCAGAGAAGATTACAGCAGTACTCTGTAAGCACAAAACAGTAACAACCCTGTAGGCACACCCTGTAATAATGCAGCAGAAGGTATACCCTGCAACAGCAGTTTGAATCAGAAGATTACAGCAGTAAAATGTAAGCAAAAACAGTATCAAATCTTGAGAACAAAAGAAAATAGTAACACACAGTAAATCTGCCTAGCAAAAAGAAGCATTAATCTTTTTCTTTGCTTTGATAATGTTGTTCCATGCTCTGTCCTTACAAGCAAACCTAGAAGAAAAGAGCTCAGGTGAAGCTAGGTGCCTTTGCCAACAAAGACGGTGCAGGGCTTGCATCAGAAACCGTACAAGGCAAGACTGGATGACCTCAAATTATACTCCCTAGAAAAATGCAGGAACCATGGGGACATGATAGAAACATTCAGATACCTTAAAGACAACAGCAGGGTGCATGTGCAGAACCTCTTTTAGGTGAAGGACTACAGCAGGACTAGAGGGCATAACCTTCGACTTAAGGGAGGAAAGTTCAGAAGCAATACGAGGAAATTATTCTACCCAGAGCGTGTTGTGGAACCATGGAATAGCCTGCTGGAGGGGGTGGTGGGAGCCAAGACAGTGGGGGAATTCAAGCGGGCATGGGACAGACACTGTTGGATACACAAGCAGGCAGCTAAGCGGGGGTAGGGGTAGGAAGCCAATGGCAGACTTGATGTATCCTACGATCCCCATCTGCTGACAACTTCTATATTTTTGTTTCTATGAGGCTGAACCTTTACAAACACTACCACCCACACATACCCCCAGTGAATGTGTTGCTGGCCTTTTACCAGATGATCGCATTCAAAAAACAAGGACAAAGTCTGATGATAAACCTTCTGCTCTGTAAATTTCAGGAGCAGATAATAGCACATACAGCAAATAACTTGTACAGGATTTGTAAATGGTGAAATGTAATACAGTGCTCTCAATTCTTCTTAACCATATACCATATGTTTACTTACAGCAACTGTAATGTACAGAATCAAGTGCGCTAATATATTTCTAGGTGTTACAGGTTATTGTTGTCGCATGCAATACATCAGCTGTCTTTCCAGAGCCCCCTTTCCTCTCTTTTCCTCTGTCACCATGCAGTACATCAGCTGATGCAAACATTAAAAAAAAATTAAAATAAACAGTTCTGTGTAGCGAGACATCAGACATGTGGGAGTCAGGACAGCAGCAGAGCAGTTAAAGGTGATCAGTTGCTACAGGATGACTCTGAGCTTCAAGGCTGAAGAAAACAGTGGGCAGTTCAGTTGCTCTCATAATATTTTTTCTTGCAGTTGATTGCCAGGCTATACTCAGGTCAGGACAGCAGGGCCAGGGGGCCCTCTTGCTGACTGGGGGCCCCATGCAAATGCATGGGTTGCATGTGCCTAATGCCTCCATTGTTTCTAAGTGCACTGCAGCTAGTGGTGACGGTGGTGATCCTCTTTATCTGTCCTTGTGTTCATTTGACACGTACAGCTCTACAGGAGCCGAATTCATTGGGGGGTCTGATTACTTTCAGCCCAGTAATTGAGAAAAAAAGATGTACTGCAGGGAATGTTCCCTAGGCACCTATACCTGTGCTTTCATAGATTTAGATTTACACTAGATAATGCCATTCACAAAGCATACTTATGTTCCACGTGAGCTTCCTAATATTTTTCTTCTGAATCATATTGCTTCAAGGGGGATTTTTGCATTAGAATAAACTTTTGAAACGTAACCCCCCCTCCTCAAAAAATACTTTGCCCATATTTTTGCACACTAGGATAAACTTCTGAAAACATGATATTTAACCTCCCCCAACTCCCAGTCCCCCTCGAGAAATACCTTCACAGTGTTGCTAATTATGGACAGGCTAAGCAGTAAGGCACATCATGTGTTATGTAAGCAATAAAACATCACAGGGCATTACTTATCTAGGGTTAAAGGAGTAGTCCACCCAAAATTTGTAAAAACATTGTTGTGCAGAGTGTTTTGATTTATATGTGAAGTTCTAGTGTGTACTTCCCTCTGTCTGCTAGCAGGAGTTTTTCCGAAATTAGCCTGCTAGCTTTATGGTAGTTTTACAACCCCTGGGGATCTCCATCTGAGACAGAGTAATTGCATTCCTTGTTCCCACAATGCATCCTGATGTAGCAGAGACACAACATTCAGCACACACATGCCAAACAAACTAAATATCTTGGAGACTTTACAAGCTGCACAAAAATTACCAGCATAAAAGTTCTTCAGGACAGTAAAACCTTTACGTTGAGGGTAGTCACTAAGCTGAACTCTATAGATTTTAAAATATAGCCATCTCTAATGTTGTGAACTGATTGTAAAGCAGTGCTTTCTGCTGGATTTATGGTCTCTGCTATATCACTGTCACATGAGACAGGGTGCATTGTAGGACAAAGGAATACAATTAAGCTGTCTCAGATTAGATCTCCAGGGTCATAAAACTGCCATTAAGCTAGCAGGCTAGTTTAGAAAAAACTCTTAATAACAGACAGAGGGAAGGACACACTAGAACTTAACATACGGATCAAAACACTCTGCACAGCATATGTTTTTTGCAAATTTTGGGTGGACTACTCCTTTAGTGCATGCCTAGGTGCTTAATGAGGCACAAGATATTTGTGTGTCTTTAGCACCTGGAAGTGCATTAACGCCAGTCAACCAACAACCTGACGTGTCCTATTGGTTACATAACACATGCCCTGTTGTGCATTATTGCTTGATCTGTGTGCAGTTACCAATCTTTTCCTGAAAATAACTAGTACAAGGTAATCCCTCTCTACCTGTCAGCCACCTGTCTTTCCACACATACGGTAGATAGAATGTTTGTTTATTATGGAATTAAGCAATAATGCATGATCGGGTGTGTGCATTGGGATTTACCCTTACCTTATGTGGTGTGTCACAAGACACAGCCGAGTGACTTTAACCACACAAGAAGAGGGTAAATCCCACTACTACACAAACTGAAGTGCAGTATTGCGAGTTATAAAATGCGTCAGTGGAATCTGGGGAAACTTGAGGAGTGGTCATGGGGGTTGCAGCTGGGTTTCAGTGCCAAAAAATGCGGAGTCATGTACCTGGAGCAGGGAAACCCGGGGGCTGAATTACTAAGCAAGAGAGGGACATAGGAGTAATCATATCTGATGATCTCAAGGAGACAGAGCAGTGTGACAAGGCAACAGACAGGGTTAATTGGATGCTGGGGTGCACAGGAAGGGGATTTCTAGCAGGAGAAGAGAGGTATATCACTCACTAGTGGGACCCACCACCTAGAGTACTGTGTCCAGTTTTGGAGGCTAAACCTCTGCAAAGATATTGACAGTGTGGAAGCAATCCAGAAAAGGGCTATCAAGATGATGTGGGGCTTGCACGAAAACCACATGAGGAGGGGCTGCAGGAGCTTAACATGTACTCCCTGGAGGAGGGGACACTGAGACGGGACTTGATCGAGACCTATAGGTACCTCATGGGGGTGAACAAGGTGGAAATTTAAGAGGATGTGAGGACATATTTATTCACAGAAAGGGTGGTGGATGCTTGGAATAGCCTGCCAGAAGAGCTGCTGGGGGCGAAAACAGTGTCAAGCTTCAAACATGCATGGGATAGGCACATGGGCACAATGGGCGGAGGAAAGGGAGGAGGGAGGGTCACTTGTGACCAAACAGAATGCAAAGTATAGTGTTGGGCAGGGAAAATAGGGCAGACTAGATGGGCCTACCAGTCCTTTACTGCCATCAAATTCTATGTTTCTATGAGTCTGTATAAAAATAAAAAATTAAGTTAAAAGAAAGTAAATATCTGATCAGTTGGATGTTTACTGGTTGTCTGTTGCAGGATTTACTGATGGTCATTTTTTATTTTATTATATTTTTTTATTCTTCTGGTAACTGGGTGAGGCCCACTAGGCACAAGTGCTTGTTTTCAGGGATGACCCGGGAGCACTGGGGTGGTTAAGTGACTGGCTCAGAGTTCCACAGTATGCAAGTGGAGGTTGCAGGAATCAAACCCAGGTCTGCTGGATGTACCAAGCTCATTCACTGCTCATCACTCTAACCTCTAGGCTATACCTCCAACCCCGCGTCATGTAACATGTTTTGATCAATGAGGTTACAGGATTTTCGTGACCTATTTTATAATAGAGTAATTCAAACTTCTACATATATCCTATGGCAGAATTTTAAACCCCTCACACACAATTGAAGCTCCTGCTGTGTATGGAGCCAAGGTCTCAATGTTGTCTGTGGCAGGATAAGCAGCAGAGATTACCCTGGCAAGCTGATAAGTATAGGAGGTTTAGTTTAGTTCAATTTTTTTATTGGTTGACAAACAATATTGTCTTTACAATTTATTAAAAGGCAAAAAAACATGTATTCATAAATACAGGAAAATACATAGAAAGGATAATACATACAATGGCTAAACTTTCAGGGGCGTCTATTCTACAAGACCTGTTTACTGGCCAAAAATCCAGTTGGGGCTAACCCCGGCTGTCTCTCACTCCTGCAAAAGAGTTTGCAGGCTCGCACCACTAGACACTCTGACACTACTGCCTTCCATGTCCCTTTTGTGAAGACCACTGCTGGCCTAAGGTCCTTTCTGCTCACAGGGCCCCACTCTGGATGAACTCAGTCCCTGATTCTATCTTATCTATCCCTAGGCTAGGGCCTTTTAAACCTGAACTACGGAGCCACATTATATCCAGCTCTAACTGTGATTACAGATAAACTCCTCTACAAAGTCTAAAAGTTTCATTGCAGTTTATGTATTTTGTTTCCAATATATGCTTCAACTATACACACCTTTGGTGTTGCTATATGTATATATTCTGTGTCTTTGCTTCTGTACTTAGTACTGTATTCTGTATTCTGTTTTACTCTGTACCTGTCCTTATTTATGTATGACGCGGAGCCTTTGCAAATGAGTCCCTGACTCAAAGGGTTGTAATTCCTAGACCTTCAATAAAAAATAAAAAAATAAAAAACTATACATAACAACTGTAACAAAGTATATTGCACTACATTCTCTATTACTATAGGGTATTGTTTCACATGTTTTTTAGTTGTAATGTTGCAAATACACATGACAACTGCAACAAAGTATCTTGTACTGCATTCTCTATTACTATATGGTTTTATTTCAGTTTGTTTAGTTACAGTGTTGCAAATACACATAACAACTCTAACAAAGTATCTTGCACTGCATTTTCTATTACTATATGGTATTGTTATTTCACATTTTCTTTAGTTACAATGTGCAATTTTTTGTATTCTATTATCTTGGAAAATGATGCCAGACGATCCAGTATATTCTGAAACGTTGTGATTTTAACACAATCATTTCTAAATGTTTTGGTTCCAGAGCCATATCAGATAAGATTTCCCTCAAATACAATGTTCTTTCTTAATTATATAATGGACACAGTATTAATAGGTGGACTAAATTATCCCCCCAAGTTGACATTTACACATATTCTGCTTACTTTTGTTATAAAAGCTTCTTAATCTCTCGCTGTCATTATATTTGAATTTAAATCTAGTTACAACCTTTTTTTTGTTGGAATCTTGATTATTACCGAATATGCTCTATAAAGAACAGTCTCTTCTTTTCTGAGAGCCATTTGCTAATGTTATAATTTTTACATATTCCCAGTTCCTTTTGTTTATGGAGCTGTCTCATTTTGCCTTTTATTATATACTCCATTTCTTCCATATAGGAAGTGGATTTCTATTGGTCCTCAATCAAACACCAGGATTTAAAACTGTGACTAAAATACTTAATTTTTTAAGTGTAATGGTGTTCTGCTTTTTTGGGCCTGGTTGAAGGTTTTCAGTAAGTAAAGATGGCAGCCATGTGTATAAAGGTGATAAGTCTCTGAGCACAGGAGAGGTCCCAGAAGACTGGAGAAGGGCTCATGTGATCCCGCTCCACAAGAGTGGTAGCAGGGAGGAGGCGGGGAACTACAGACCAGTGAGTCTTACCTCAGTAGTAGGCAAGATTATGGAGGCAGTCCTTAAGGAAAGGATAGTGCAACACCTGGAATCCATAGGGCACAGGATCCAAGACAGCATGGGTTTACAAAGGAAGGTCCTGTCAAACTAATCTCATAGATTTATTTGTGGGTAACCAGAGTGGTGGACCAAGGGAGCAGTTGATGTGCCTACCTTGACTTCAGCAAAGCTTTTGACACTGTTCCACATAGAAGATTGATAAATAAGCTGGGTAGGCTCGGTGGGTCAGAAGTTGGTCAACTGGGTGGCAAACTGGTTGATGGGCAGAAAACAGAGAGTGGTGGTAAATGGTATACAGTCAGAAGAGATGCAAGTCACAAGTGGGGTACCTCAAGGATCAGTTCTGGGGCCAGTCCTCTTCAACATCTTCATTAGTGACCTTGCAGATGGACTAGAAGGTAAGGCTTGTCTGTTTGCAGATGACACCAAGATCTGCAACAGAGTAGATGATCCAGATGGGGTGGGTAGAATGAGAAGAGATCTGGATAAACTAGCAAAATGGTCAGAAGAGTGGCAACTGGAATTTAATGCAAAGAAGTGCAAAATCATGTACATAGGGAAGAGAAACCCTGAAGCCACCTATAGGCTGGGAGGAGTTGCTAGCAGTCACAAAGGAAGAAAGAGACTTGGGCATCATCATCACTGATGACCTGAAATCATCAAGCAGACCTCTAAAGCAGTAGAGTAGGCTAGGGGGTGTTAGGGTGTATTAGTAGGGGTATCACAAGTTGTAAGAGGGAGGTAATAATCCCTCTTTACAAGACACTGGCTAGGCCCCATCTGGAGTACTGCATGCAGTATTGGAGGCCACACCTTCACAAGGACATTAACCAAATTGAGGCAGTCCAGAGAAGGGCAACCAAAATGGTGCAGGGACTGCATCAGAAGACATATGAGGACAGATTAACAGAGCTCAATATAACCCTTGAGCAAAGGAGGGAGAGAGGTGATATGATCGAGGCATTCAAACACCTTAAGGGCATTAACAAGGTGAAAGAGTCAAACATGTTTAAATATAAGAAAAATAGCAGGACAAGAGGATACAGCATGAGATTAGAGGGGCCGATTAAGGGGAATGTGAGGAAATTCTTTTTCACAGAAAGGGTGGTGGATGCATGGAATGGCTTACCACAAGAAGTGGTGGCTATGAATACAGTGCAGGGCTTCAAACGGGCATGGGATAGGCATAAGGGAGCAATACAAATGACTATGAATAGACAGGCCACTGACAGAGCAAAGGCCGATGGCACATTTATAAGGTAGAAAAAGAAATGGGCAGACTGGATGGGCCTTGCGGTCCTTATCTGCTGTCAACTTCTATGTAATTATAAAATGGTTAGGGAATTTCTTGCATTCTAATTGGCCGAGCAGGTTCAGAACCCAGGTCCTTATGGGATGACAGCCACCTGTCCGGGAAACCTTCTTGCAGCCAGCATGCAGCGAGCACCACCCATTTTGGTTACAATCCCATTTTATAAACGCAGTAAGACATTTGAGGTTGGTGGTTGTCATGGGACAAACACCCCCCCAAGTGCTGAAGACCCTTATGCAAATGCCTTGGGCCTCGCTACCCACTTGGTCAGGTGTTACTCTTATGACAGTACCTTCTAGTCATTACTTAACACTTACGGAATAAGTGAAATTGCTCATGAGTTCTGTTTGCGACTGGCCCAAATTCCAAATCCCACTGCCTGAACTTGTTCCAGCCCATGCATTTGGGGGGAATTAACTTATGAGTCTTGGATCTCATTTAGCCAATCAGGATGCAGGAATTTTCCAACCCATTTTATAAGCTGGGATAATGTCCCACCTCAGGTGCAGTATGTGCTCCTCATGCTTTGATCCACCAGAAAAGTGACATTAACTAGCATAACAGAGCCGGCCCAGTGGTGCTGAGGGTTGAGGCACTGGACGCCACACCGCACCACGCTTGGTGACCCGGGTTTGGGAATGAGCCGCCGGGGTCGGCGGGAGAGGTCAGCCGCCTGATGGACTGCCTCGCCTTCCCAGGGGTGGGTACGGGTGCGCTCACTCTTGGAGCGACCTCTGGTGGTGGCCGGAGGATCGCCAACCACAGCAGCGTGGCGTATGCCTGGGGGGGCGGAGCCACAGCAGTCCTTTGCCTTGCTGGCTGGGCTCCACAGGGGAGAGGGGGGAACAAAGTACAAAAAAATCCCCGGCTCGCTGAGGAGATGACGAGGGCCCCAGGGATATCCCTCTCATCCCCAATGCCAGGCCAGGCCACACCGGGGATCCACGGCCAACCTCCCAGAGGGATGGGCCCTCTAATTTCAGAAAGAGTCACCGAGGGCGGCGGGCCTGTTCCGGGGGGGGGGTGATCCGGAGTGCTGGGAAGTTCTTCTGGGAGGGGTGAACTGGTGTTGGCTGGCCACGGTGGGGAGAAGAAGGGTATGATTGAGTGGGCACCTCTGATGGATGCCTAGGAGAGTACCGGTGCATAAACAAAATAAAAAATAAAAAAACTAGCGTAACACGCACCTTGGAGTGTAGCAGCAGTGAAATATGTTTATTTGAATGGAGAACCAGTGTATTGAGGGCAAGCTAATTTTCAATGGGTTCCTTAAAGATAACATATTAAATGTACAGTGATACCAGGAAACACATTGTAGGTCGAGGGAGCGCTCCAAAACAGTAAGATTGCTCATTTCCTCTGCACATGAAACACCTTTATTCTGTCAAGAATGTCTCATGCTTAGCTGCCTTGGAAATGGACATAATTGGATAAGGTATTTTAAATACACAATATATTATAGAATCATAGAAGCTTGATGGCAGAAAAGTATCATCCTGGCCCATCTAGTCTGCCCTTTCTTTTTTTTAAAGTACTGGTCAAGCTCGATTAATAATGTATTAATACTGGTGACAAGACCACTCTTACGGTTGTAAGAGTGGTCTCACTTATATTTTTATGGTATCAGAACTGCTTACTTTGGTTCATAGTTCTCATACTCTAAGAATGGGTGTGACACCACACTTACAGCCATAAGAGTGGTCTTGTCACCTGTATTAACACACAAAGAAGTAGCAGAGCTTAGGTCATAAATTAATACAGTACCATAATTTGCATGTTTGACACACTTAAAAACATTGCTTAACCATGACTTCTCTTCTCCCTCCTGCAACTGTCCTTGACTGCCGCCCCTCCCCAGTTTTGCTCTGGCAGTCTTGTTTCCTTCATAACCTGTATGTATGTTATTCCGATTTGTCTTTAATTTCTGATTATTCTCCATGATAGATTGTACTTGCTGTATATGATTTTCCTTATCCCGTACCCCCAGGACGCATCCAGAAAGAAGCTGTAATCAGCTCAGTATGTCTTTCTTGGTGAAACTTTTGAAATAAATAAATAACTAAAGCCCCGTTCACATGGCCAATTCTGGGCCATTGTTGATGGTGCACAGCAGCAAGATAATTGCCGCTGTGCACGTCTGAATGCCACCCTTTTGCCGTTTTCGGGTAGCGTTTCATTGTGACCGCAATCCTTTTCTTGGGATCGCATAGTGGTGCAGGTGTTTTGCGCCATTTTGTGCAGACGTCTGAACAGCTGGCACCACTCATAGATGCCAGCTGAATAGCCAGCCTGCAATTTCTGTAAGACGGTGGCAACGCAATAAGCAAGCCTGCAGCAATGCACAGCCATATCATGTGAATGCTGGTTGGCAGCATTACAGATACAGCTGTGGATCCAATGGGGATGGCAGTGATCCAGATACCTGCCATATGAACGAGGTTTACGAGACCATTGTGATCCACTAGCCCCACAGACTTTTCCACTGTCCCAGCTGATGTACTGTATTGAAATGTTACCTCCTACAGTACGATCAGCTGGGCTAGTTAAAGGAAAGTTTTACCCAAAAGAAAATCTGCCACCATTTGGCTGGTGGTCTGGTGCCAGTTTCAACGCCTGCATTGTACAGTACTGAGTTAACGTCATGGCTGGAACTGCCCCTAAACCAGTCCGCTTTCGGGATTTTTTTTTTCCTTTGGTCCTTCACAGCTCATTGACCTGTATTGACAGAGCATGCAATAACATCGCATTCCTGTAGTTAGGACATCACAGTCGATTGCCATTGAAATGACTGTTTTGCCACTGAGACAGGATTGTGTGAGTTCACAGTGTTCCCAAACAATGGGAATAGTGGACAGTAAGGGAGAAATCTTTTGATTATGCCCAGCTATCATCAGTAATTAGTGGGAAGTGAAACAGAAAGGATAATTTTCCATAGACTAAAATAAATCTTTTAAAGGTATGGGCTGCCCTGGTTGCCTAGCAGCGTATTGAAATCCTGTGCAGGTGACCTCACATTCAGGGGAGTTAATTTATCTGTGGGCTGTTACCCCTTCCACCAGAGGGGGTGGGCAACAGAATTGTGTGTGCAGGAGTTCTGGAAACCCATCAGGGTCTTTTATTATAAGATACAGGCTTGGCGCTAAGGAGAGGCCTCCAAATCACTGTGCCCTTCTTCCTCCAGCCACTCAATCCAAGGGGTCTAAACTTCCAGCCATTTCTCCTCGCTCAAATGTATCCTTGAGGTTAATCTTTCCATCTCACAGATTTGTGAGATCCTGTTACACCACTCTCAGCTTGTAGATGGGTAGGCATCCAGCCAGTGTGATGTGATGCCCTTCAAAGCTGCCACTGAGAAAGCAAGGGCCAACCTTCTTTGGTTAGATGTTAGCCCCACCAATATGGGGGTCCCTAGGACCCATTTGGAAAACTTACCTGGAACAGTAATATGAGTAATCTGCCTCACAGTTTCCTTTACTGACTTCCAGTACCCTCTGATTATCAGGCAGGCCCAGAAAATATGATAGTGAAAACCAAGTTCGTCATGATTTCACCAGCATAGTGCACTATATGTGGAGTGGAAGTGTTGGGTCACTGTTGGGGTCCTAAAATATCTGATCAATATTTTCCAGAAGAATTCTTTCCATTCTGGTAAGGATGTGATCCTCCATCCCACCCTCAATCTCTTATCCTAATCCTCCTTTGATAGTGTCCCTGGAATCTCTTTCTCCCACTCCTCCCTTACTCTCTCTAGGGGATCTGGGTCCATTTCACTTAACACTGCATACAATTCAGATGTGCACCTCACTTTTCTCTGTAATGTTACCATGCCATAAATGAAGCCCTCCCAGGGAGACATGGATCTACTCAATTGCATCCTGTGGTCTGCACTCATTATAAAATGTTTTACTTGTATTTTTTCACAGAGAGGGTTGTGGATGCATGGAACAGCCTTCCAGAGGAGGTTGTGGAGTCAAAAACAGTGGTGGAATTCAAGCATGCATGGGACAGTCATAAGGCAATTCTAGGGGGTTGGGGTAGGAAGAAGTAGGCTGCTGGTTAACTAGGATCTGCAGCTTATCCATCAGGTAGGGAAATGGGCAGACTGGGTGGGCCAAGCAGTCCTTATCTGCCATCAAATTCTATGTTTCTATGTTTCTATGACCTGGCTTCGGGAGTGAACACTGGTCACTGCATTGGGAGGAAGACCAGGCTGCAGACAGCTGCTGAGAGGTAGTGCCCCTTGGCCCGAAATGGCTGGTAGTAGGTTCCAGTACCATGGCGACCTCTGTGGGCAAGCCAGGCAGCTTGCACTTTCAACAGGGGCACACTGTGGATGTGCAAGTTGGACTGAGACACTGCCTTTTTTATGGGGAGGGAAGGAGGAAGGATATGGGCTAAACCTACTGAGAAATCCAGCTGCCATCTACATGGCAGCTGTGGCCTGGACTGAGTACAGTAAGGAATATCCCTGACAATCAGGTATATCCCTGACAACAGGGTCTATCCCAGACAATGGGGTCTAACCCAGATAATGGGCTGTTTTCCATACAGCAGGGTATATCCCTAACAGTAGGCAGGGGTAGAAATAAGGAAAATAAACTGGTGTGGGAGGTGGAATACCAGAAACCCAAATTTGGTATTCCGTCTCAAAGTCTGGTATTCTGCCTATCCAAAAGAGCATGCACTGCTGGGCAGAGGCATGGAGGGGTGGTAGTCCAGTCGGAATACCAGCATGATGAAAATGGTATTCTGCCTTGAAAACTGGTATGCAAAAAACAAGACGTAATACCATTCACTTCTAGCCCTGGTAGGACATATATCCATGACTGTATATATATATATATCCCTGATAATAGAGTATATCTGTGACAACAGGGTAGATCCCTGAAAATAGGTTGTTTCCCTGATAACAAGGTATATCCCTGACAACAGGGTCTATCCCTGACAACCGGGTCTATCCCTGACAACATGGTCTGTCTCTGACAGCAGGGTCTATCCCTGACAACAGGGTCTATCTCAGATCACAGGGTATATCCCCGACAACAGGGTCAATCCCCAACAATGGAGTATATCCCCTCACAACAGGGTCTGCCCCTGACAACAGGGTCTATCCCAGACTACAGGTCTATCCCTGACAACAGGGTCTTTCTCTGACAACAGGGTCTATCCCAGACACAACAGAATCTGTCCCAGACTACAGGTCTATCCCTGACAACACGATCTACCCCTGACAACAGGGTCTGTCCCTGACAGTAGGGTCTATCCCTGACAACAGGGCCTACCCCTGACAGTAGGGTCTATCCCTGACAACGGGGTATATCCCCGACAACAGGGTCAATCCCCAACAATAGGGTACATCCCTGACAACAGTGGTATATCCCTGACAGTGAGGTCTGTCCCAGACAACAGGGTCTATCCCTGACAACAGAGTCTGTCCCTGACAACAGGGTCAATCCCTGACAGTAGGGTATATCTCTGGCAGCAGTGTATATCCCTGACAGCCAGGTATATTAATAGATTCAGAGATTCATAGAAGTGTGACAGCAGAAAAGAACCGACAAGGCCTACTGAGTCTGCCCATTTGTTCAGCTATCTGCTTGGACATGCACCCCCACCCTCAACACTCCTCTGTGGCTGTCCCATGCCCTTTTGTATCCCTCCACTGTTTCTTCTCCAGCAGTCACCTCCGGGAGTCTGTTCCACTTATCCATCACTCTCTTTGTGAAATAGTACTTCCTAATGTTACCCCTGAACTGCCCTTCACCTGCAGGCCATGCCCCCTCATCCTCTGATTATCCTTCACCTGGAAGATGCTTCCACTGGCACCCTGTTTATACCCTTAAGGTACTTGAAGGTCTCGATCATGTTCCCCTCCCCTCGCCCTCCTCTGTTCCAGGGATTACATGTTTAAATCTCTCAACCTTTCTTCATAGGACAGGTGGCTCAACCCTTTTACCATCTCTGTTACTTTCCTCTGAACTCACTCCAGCCTCCCTAAATCCTTTTTGAGGTATGGCCTCCAGAACTGGGCTCCGTATTCCAAATGCGGTCTAACCAGATGGGTGTACAAGGGTACTATGACCTCCCCATTTCTACTGGTGATCCCCCTTCCTATGCATCCCAGCATGCCACTACCCCTAGCCACTGCTCTCCCGCACTGCTTTTCCACCTTCATGTCCCCCAATATAGTGATGCCCAGGTCCCTTTCTTGTTCTGTTACCTCCAGATCTCTGCCCCCATGCAGTACCTTGCCCTCCGGTTCCTGTAGCCAAGATGCATGACTTTGCACTTTTCTGTGTTGAGTGAAAGTTGCCACCTCTTTGCCCATGCCTCAAGCCTCCCCAAATCTCTCTGCATTTTTTCTACCCCTTCCTGAGCATCTACCCTATTGCAGATTTTAATATCATCCTCAAACAGACTCACATCCCCTTCAAGGCCTGCCACAATGTCCCCCACAAATATATTGAATAGTAGGGGCCCCAACACTGATCCCTGAGGGACCCTGCTTGTGATCTTGCCCTCTCCGGATACCACCCCATTTATTATGACCCTCTGCTTCCTGTCCCCCAGCCAGCTTCCCACCCATTTAACCACCCTCTGACACAGCCCCAGGCCTGACATTTTATATAGCCATCTCCTGTGGGGCATGGAGTCAAACACCTTCCTGAAATCCAGATAAACCACATGCACCGCACTCCCATGATCCAGTTCCTTTGTGACCACATAAAAAACTCTTATCAGATTTGTTTGACAGGATCTGCCTCTTGTAAAACCATGTTGCCTTGGATCCTTCAGGCCACTTTCCTCGAGGTAGCTGGTGATCCTGCTTTTAATTAGTTTCTCCATGAGCTTGTCTACCACCGATGTCAAGCTCGCAGGCCTGTAATTTCCCACTTCCTTCCTCCCTCCCTCCCTCCCTCCCCTGATGCAGCGGTACCACATGTGCCTGCCTCCAGTCTTCCGCACCACTCCAGTCTCCAAGGACTGGCTGAAGAGTGCAGTCAATGGCACTGCCAATATCCTCTTCAGTTCCCTTAACACCCTTGGGTGCACCCCATCTGGCCCCATTGCCTTGTCCACCTTCATGCAGCCTAGTTCTCCCAAAATCTCCTCCATGAAGAATGGCCTCATATCCTCTTCCCCCTTCCCTGCCATTACTTTTCCTGCTCTGCTGCCTTCACTGTCTTCCTCCCTAGTGAACACTGAGCCAAAATAGTTGTTTAGCAGGTCTGCTTTCTCTCTGTCCCCTTGAAGCAACTCCCCCTCATTTGTTTTTAACTGGAGTATTCCCTGCCTAGTCTTTCTCTTTTCACTTACGTACCGAAAGAAAGTCTTATCGCCTTTTTTTAACCCTCTAGCTATGCGCTCCTCTGTCTGTGCCTTTGCCTTCTTAACCTCTACCCCAGCTTCTCTCTGGCTCACCTGGTATTTTCCCCATTCCACTTCCACGTGCATTTCCTTGAACTTCCTGAAAAGCCTTCCTTTTTGCCTTTACCTCTTTTGCTACCTTCCTAGTGAACCACAGAGGCGTCCTCCTCCTCTTATGTTAACTTGCTTTCTTGGCACAGATGTCAGTGGCCTCTAGTATAGCTTCTTTTATCTTCCCCCACATTACCTCCACCTCTGTCAACTCCTCCACCCCTTCCAAGGCCCTCTCCACCATTTCCACCATTTTCCTGAAGTTTGCCCTCTTGAAATCCAGCACCCTCAACCTAGACCGGTGAACCTCTGCAGTGTTCCTTATTCTAAACCTGACTGTGTTGTGGTCACTCGTACCAAGATGTTCCTCCACCGATACATCTCCTACCCTATCCCCATTTGTCAGATCTAAATCAAGAGTAGCTCCTGCCCTGGTTGGCTCCCTGACCAGTTGATTTAGGAGGACCATTTGCAGGGAGTCCAATATTTCCCTGCTGCCGGTTGAAGCAGCAGAAAGGGTGTCCCATCCCAGTCTACGTCCGGTAGGTTCAGGTCCACCATCAGCACCATTTCTCTCCTTGCCGCCACTCTCACGAACTCATGAGCCATACTTCTATCCACTGACTCCTGCTGTGCCGGGGGCCTGTAAACCACCCCCATACACGCTGTCTCCCCCTTCCCCACTGCCAATGAGACCCAGAGTCCTTCGGCTTCTCCCCACTTACAATGCATTTCTGATGCCCTGATACTCTCCTTTACATAGAGGGCAACCCCCCCCCCTTTTCCACCCTGTCCCTCCTGAACAATTTGTACCCTGGTATCTGCATTTCCCATCCCTGCTCCTGGTGGCACCATGTTTCTGTTACCTGTATACCTGTATCCCTAACAGTAGAGTATATCCCTGATAGCAGGATATATTCCTGAAATAGGGTATCCCTAACAGTCGGGTATATCCCTGACAACGAGGTCTATCGCAGTCAGCAGGGTATATCACTAACAGTCAGGTATATCCCTAACAGTGGGGTATATCCCTAACAGTGGGGTATATCCCTAGACAACAGTGGGGTATATCCCTAACAGTGGGGTATATCACTAACAGTCAGGTATATCCCTAACAGTGGGGTATATCCCTGACAACGAGGTCTATCGCAGTCAGCAGGGTATATCCCTAACAGTGGGGTATATCCCTAACAGTGGGGTATATCCCTGACAGTGGGGTATATCCCTGACAGTGGGGTATATCCCTAACAGTGGGGTATATCCCTAGACAACAGTGGGGCTGGGGATAAAGGGAAGATGGAAAGGAAGGGGGATGGGGAAATTGTTTAACCAGGAAAGGCACACTACGCTGGAGCTTGTTTCCAGGTGTGACTTGCTCAGGGTCACACAGTATGCAAATGAGACAAAAGGGATATGCCAGTGGTGCTGGACAGCCTTTGGCAAGCTTGATTTGAGTCAGGTGGAAACAGGGCAAGTAAGATTCTGAACCATTTGCCCTGCTTATCATGTTATTGCAAAAGCTGATACAGTCACTCCCATAGGTCAACCCCTGATCCCCTTTTAGCAGTTTTCAGGTATCATCTGCATTTAATTTTAAGAGTCTGATTCATCCACGTTCAGTTGATATTGCCATTTTTTCAAGTTGCCGAGCAGACTGTGCTGTACTATATCTGGATCTTCCAGTCGCAGGGAGCTGAGAAGCTGCAGAACTAGCAGGGTCCCTTCCTGGGGCTTTCATTTCACCACATCCCATTAGTCTCTTTAAAGCTGGCTGTGAGCACCGATTCTCACCGCCCCACCCCTACCCCCCAACGCCTGTATCAAGGACTGAAGTTGCTCTGCATACCTCTGTAGATTCTGAACAGGATCCTTTTGTGAGGACTGAGCAAATTCAGTTGTGATGTGTTGTTGTTTTTGTAATATTGATTTTTGCATTGTACAAAAAAAAAAAAAAAATAACATGTTGCATCAGGTAGATAAATCAGCATACAAAAGTGCATAATTTTTACAGTCAGGATTAAATTATTTCCCACAATTGTTACTACAACAGTGGTATTACTTACTATGCCCATGAAATAATCAAAATGAGCTGCATGCCTCCATGAGCTTGAATTACTCTCAGTAAATCATTAAATCAGCTCCCCTCCACCTCTTCCGTTCTCTCCGTCTTTACACACCACCTAAGGCAACTTCTTACACCCTCCTGTGCCTGTCTTCCCCCTCATTAAACCCATATACTGTCCCTCTACCCTGTCCTGCTCAGTCCCCTAGCTTGATGTCTTTCACCTTTTTACCCCTACCCCAAAACGCACTGTACACTTTGCCTCAAACATGACTGTTCACTGCTGTATACATGCTGTTGTTATAGTATGCTAGCACATTTACTGATGCCACTGTATGTACCCGCAATCCTGTTATGCAATGCTGCATCTGTTTGTTTTGTAAGCTGTTACTCCCGACAGCCGCTTCCCCGATTCTCACCTGGAAACGAGCCTTGGCTCACTGTGCCTTTCCCAGTTACCCAGTTTTTAAATAAATAGAACTGCACCACGCACCCTATCTGAGGGCTAGATGTCCCCTCTTAGCCATATTGGCATCCAGAATATTAAAAAAGCAAACCGATCTGAGTTGAGTCTAAGCATGTACTTGCCACAGTGACCGCTGCAGAACCATATTAATAAGACGCACAACAGATTTAATAAGCGTATGTAATAACAAGTAAAGCAACAGGCTTATACAGTATACTTGCAAAGTTGGTGTGAGGTTTTTATCAGTGCACTGGAGTCATGTAGTAAACATGCGAGGGAGAGACAGGTGGGGCTTACAGACCCATTGGTTCCCAGATTTTCCACCACAGGTGATTTTTTGTCTCCTAATTGCCAGGATCATAACGAAAACAGTACAGCATGCGCAGGCACATTACTGCAATAACAAATCATCATTTTCAGCAGAACAGTCTAAAAAGGATATAAGGGGTAAATTCCCCCCAACCCGGTGAATGGGTTCATCCACAGAATCATTTTTTTCTCATCCAAATTTATAATGTGTGGAGTAACCCCCCTCCCCACACACACAGCAGTTGACAGCAGCTTCCAGTGTCTAGTTCCTTGATACCCATTTGAAAGCCTGGCCCTTCTTTTTTAAAGTTTGACCACTGTGCCTTAACTCACTTAACTCAGCAGACCATGAACCCAGCCCACCCCCACCGAAACTACTCAGGCCTTCACTTTTCAGAATTCTGCTGACACCCTGCAAGCTGCAAAGGGAGTGATTAGGCAGTCGCATTGCTTATTGCAAAGGCTGCATCTTAAAGGCACAGGCCTCCCTAGTAATCAATTAACATGACCAAAAAAACTGAAAGGCCAGGTCATACCATTTATGAAAATGGTAGGGCTGTGGACATAGTGGCCCCCCTGTTCCGGCACCTATGCAAATCACATACTGGATACATCGGCTGAGACAGCTGGGTGGCAGAGTAGATCTATCGATTTGCTTTTTCCTGCCTCTTGACTACTGTGTTGGTAACATGTACATATTTACAAGAGTGGGAATGGAAACAAGATTACAGTGAAGTCCAGCACCTTACATGTAGGCAGTAAAATCTTGGGTACAGGGGCATGTCTTTTCATGACATTTTGCATTTTTCTCTTCATGTGGCTCACCTGTATGTATCTGGAGGTACAGTCACAGCAGGAATCTGCACTGTCTTTTTTCCTGTTAAAAAAACTGGACTTTTTAAACTTATTTTATTGCATATTTATGCTGCTACCTGACTTCATCTGCACCACTTCAGGTGTGCCAGTTCCCCCATCGAGAAGGTGGAGGGTTACCATGTCTTGGGCTAGCCGCCTTTGGGTCCCAAGAGGTCCACACCACCACTTTGGCTCTGCTTCTATAGCTTTGCAGGCTCCCCCTCCTACTGGAGCATCTGGGGAGAAAGTAATAAACTATATTGCTGGGGGGGGTCTGGTATGCCAGGAGGGTGGCTCCTGGGGAGCACAAACTCTGTGGTGTGCGTTAGGCATTGCGGCCATCATCTGGCGAGGGTGCTGCCTGTAATTCAGGTATTGTCCCCAGACAGAAGAAGGGTATAGCCATTACGATCCAAGTTGTCAGGACTGAGGACAGAGGGAAACCCCTCCCAAAATATTCAAAATACAGGATACATGCTGCTAGGTAAGTTGTCAAGATTGCCAGACAGTGATGTTCAGTACAAACAGTAACACATAACCAAGTCTGCAGTGTGTAACAGCAGGGGATAAGGGTGCCTCGGTAGTCACATTTGTGCACAGTGTATCGGCTCAGTGCATTACTGAGGGCTCTGTGGCTGTTTACCTGTGACACCTTCAGCAGGTGATTATTCCAGGTCTACATCGTTAGCAGCGACATTTCAACAGTGACCGTCACTACAGTGGCTACAGTGCCAGGTTGCTGTAGTGATTCCAGAGGAGGTGGATACTGTAGTGGAATGCTGCCTGGCCAACTCATTTATTGCTGCAGGGTACATGGAAACAGTTACCCTGGGTAGTCTTAAGTTGGTAACGGGGGTTGAGGGAGGAGTCAGTTGGGAGCTACCCTCATCAGTTTTTCTCACCAGTGATAAGTGTTGAAGGCAGCATCCCTCCAGGCAGGGAGAGCCCAGCTACTCATACACTGAACAGCAGTGGGCACAGCTGGGGCTGTGTCAGACAAGTCTGCACATTTCCTTGGAGGCTGCCATCTTGTTAGGAGGCTTCTGTCTTGGAGCATCTCCATATATATTGTATGACTGTAAATCACCATCAACAGCTTAATCTGGTTCAAAGTCAGTTGGCATTCATCTGTATCCCCCTTCCCCTGGGTCGCACCTGAAAATAGACAGGATTTGTCTAGTGCACTTACCCGGTCAACAAAAACTAAATAAATAAATAAAAAAAAAAATAAAGGGTTGGAAGCAGTATTTGGGTGACTAGCTGGGGCTTTGCTTGGTGGGAACTCTGACTGCAGAATGCGCGGATTCTGGGGAATGGTTTTGCAGAGTTGTTTAACCTGGGTGGAGAACTCAAGGTGGGTTCAAGGGGCAGTCCTAAGTACCTGTAGCTCTGAATGCTGTTAAGAGGGGACCCATAGTTAGCAGAGACAACAGAGGGGCAGTTGTCTTTGTGAAGTTAAGGAGCATTCTAGATTGTATCAGTGTGTAAAAGGATTTAACAGCTAGCAGCATTTTCAGCCTTGGGGAACATATTTTAAATTAAAAAACAACTCTTGAAAGAGCCTAAGTTAAACTTGACTGGGGGGTTTCTGTCACCACAAGACCCTACGCATGAGTGGGGCTTGTGTGTGCTTTTAAATAACTCTATATTTAGCTGGAGCGAGTCTTTCTCTTGGGAGGCACGTCATCACTTCCGGGGTCTACACAGTATAAAAGCCCGCTGTAGCGAGCGGGGCGAGCGTGCGTGGGGCCACGCGTGGAGATGTGCAGAGACACGCGCGTCTGCACATGTCTGCTGTGTCCGCTGGGCCGGCTGGGCACTGGGATACACACATAGCTCGTAAGTAAATATTTGACTCACAAAAAATCTGTTTAAAGAAATGGAAGACCCTTTTAAAATTTGTACTGAGTGTCAAATGTTCATCAAAGGAATGCAAACAGATATATTTATATGTGATAAGTGTAAATTGGTGGAAATGCTGAAAGAGGAAATTACACGCTTGTTAGAAATTAAAACAGAAAACGAAGAAATTGTTAGCCTAGAAACATTCATAGATTCTATGGTATCTAAAATAGGAAATAAGGAACATGAAAGAAACTCTGCAAATGATGTAGGGCAACAAAAAAAACAAACTCAGACTTAGAACAGGTAACAGAAGAATGGGCTAAGGTATCTAAAGTTAAAACTAAGAAAAGAGGGGGTCAAATTTATGACAGTGCGCCCATTACATTACAGAATTGGTTTACACCTTTACAAACTATGGATTCTGGAGAATCTAAAACTGACGATGCCCATGATCAAAACTTACAGATACAAATCCAGGAAAATAGAGAAACAAAGTCACCAAATAGCTATTTGCTAGTTATAGGGGACTCTTTGATAAGGGGAATGGACACTACGTTATGTAGAGGAAGAAACGATACTACTACAGTGAGTATGTTGCCAGGAGTTAAGATACAGGACATACATATACTTTCTGGATGGACTTATGGAAAATACTACAAATCCTCTGGTTTTACTGCATATAGGAATAAATGACATTCCCAATTGCAATTTACAGGATATTTTCTCGGATTTTCAGAAAACTTTACTGAAAATAAAACAAAAAGGGGGTTCTGTAATAATATCTAGCATACTACCAGTTTTTGGTTATCATTCAGCTAAAACTTCCAAAATTAATACTTTAAACAGATGGTTGAGAGAATTGTGCAGAAAAGAAGGGGCAGAATTTATGGATAACTCATCAGCATTTAATAATCCAAGTTTGTTTAAGCATGATGGACTACACCTGGAGAGGGTGGGGACTCGATACCTAGCTAAGAGATTTAAAGAAGTCACAAGGACTGATTTAAACTAAATGAAAGGGGGGATGGGAGTTATGCCAGCACAAATACACATAGAAGAAAAAATATTAATAAAATTGATAAATCCGATTTCTGGAATTGTTTGTTAATTAATTCTAGGAGCTTAAAAAATAAAATGGGGGAATTTAGAAATATTCTAACCACTAATAATATACATATAGCTGCTGTGACGGAAATGTGGTGGGATGCAAACGATGACGGGGGTCAGGATATTGGTGGCTACACACTATATAGAAAGTCCAGAACACATAGGAAAGGGGGAGGGGTGGCTTTGTATATAATAGATAGTATAAAGTCAGAATTAATGATATCCCCTTTGGATATGATGGATCAAGTATGGATTAAACTACTACCGACACAGGCTCCAAAAATTATTTTAGGACTTATTTACAGAGCTCCATCATCAACTTCGCAATACAATAAAAGTTTGATTGATCACATGTTGACCCTAAATCCAACAGACAGGCTATTAATTCTAGGTGATTTAAATCTACCCGGAATAAATTGGGGAACATCTTTTGCAGTAACATCTTTTGAGAAAGAATTTCAAATAGCTTGTGATCAAATTGGGTTAGTTCAGTGTGTAACAGATCAGACCAGGGGTGAACATATACTAGATATAGTTTTAACAAATATGGGAGACACTCTGAGTGAGTGCAAGACCATTGCTGCTTTAGGAACAAGCGACCTCTTTAAGGTGGAATTTAAATTGGCTGAACCAGTATCAACTCAAAGGGGTAAAACCATCACTTATGACTTTGGTAAAGCAAACTTTGTAAAAATGAACGCAAATCTCTCAAAATGGGAGTGGAGAAAAGAGTTCGATGATAGACCTTTGAAAGAAATATGGGAAATATTTTCCTCAAAAATAAAACAGCAAGAAATGGAAAATATTTCCACAAAACAAAAGTATACCGGGAGAAATAAAAAAGTACAGTGGTGGACTCATAAAATTAGATCATTAATCAACAAAAAACATAAACTTTTTCAAAAAGTAGAAAACAAATAGATCAAATAAAATTAGAAACCAATATACACAACTAACAAACTACATCAAAAAACAAATTAGGAAGGCTAAAATTGACTATGAATCAAGCTTGGTTAATAGGGTAGAAGGAAATCCAAAGGCCATCTATGCTTATATCAATAACATAAAAGGGAATTCAAATACTATAGGCCCATTAAGAAATACAAATGGTGATAGTATATCTGATAACAAAGAAATGGCAGATATTGCAAATAAATATTTTTCAACTGTTTTCTCTAATGATAAAGTTACATATCCGATTATAAGATTCGATCCAGACCCAAATGAAAGAATATTAATAACTTATACAGAAATCAAAGAACGACTGGTTAAATTAGATCCTACTAAATCCCCGGGTCCTGATGGGCTCCATCCAAGAGTACTTAGGGAGCTGGCAGAGACAATAGCTCCCCCATTAACATACATTTTCCAGAAGTCCTTAGACACAGGTGAGGTGCTTGATTGCTGGAGAGCGGCAATTGTTGTCCCAATTTATAAGAATGGAAATAAGATGGATACTGCAAACTACAGACCTATTAGCCTTACTACCATACCCTCCAAGATTTTAGAAGGGGTATTAAAGGATAGAATATATGAATATTTAGAAACAAATCATCTCACAGATGAATTTCAGCATGGCTTTGTAAAGGGTAGGTCGTGTCAGACGAATATGTTGGCCTTCTATAACCTTGTTATAGATAGATTGGATAGGGGAATCCCTGTCGATGTGCTGTTTCTTGATTTTTTCGAAGGTGTTTGATAAGCTCCCTCGCCATGAATTAATACAACAAATGAGAAATCTGATTATAAACCCTAATATTACAAATTGGGTTCAAAATTGGTTACACAATAGAAATCAATGTGTAAGTATTAGAGGGGAACAGTCCGATAGCTTGGGAGTGACTAGTGGGGTGCCTCAGGGATCAGTGCTGGGCCCTTGTCTTTTTAATCTTTATGTATCATCACTTCAAATAAAACAAAAATCTGTATGGATACAAAAGTTCGCCGATGACTGTAGGATTGGTGCAGAAGTAAATATTAGACTAAACACATCAAATCTACAAGATACAATAGACAATATCTACACATGGTCAAATAAATTCAAATTGACATTAAATACTGTATAGATAAATGTTTTATTATGCATCTGGGCAATAGAAATCCTAAATTACCCTATAAATTAGGAAATATACCATTAAAAATAATAGATGAGGAAAGAGATTTGGGCATAACAGTATCCAGTAATATGTCCTTCTCATCACACTGTCAAAATATAGCCCAAAAAGGTAATAGAATCTTAAATTGTATACTGAGGCACATATCATCCAGAAGTAGGACTGTTGTTATGCCTCTGTATATATCCTTGGTGAGGCCTATTATGGAGTATGGAGCACAGGTGTGGTCACCCTTTAAAAAACAGGACTCAATCCTGTTGGAGCGGGTCCAGAAAAGAGCAACAAGAGCTATCCTCAATATGGTAGGAAAAAATTATGCAACCAGATTGACGGAGTTGAATATGTAGTCCTTGGAGGAGCGAAGAAAGCAAGGTGATATGTGCTTAGTTTACAAGGCTTGGCAAAGTGATGATCTTTGGGACATCACTGGGTTAGAATTAAACAGTAGTATGTACAATACTAAGTCTCACCTAGTCAATGCAGTTAACAGCATCTAAAAGAAAGAAAGTATGAAGTACATGGTGGTTTAATCAAAGGGTGGTGCATGATTGGAATACATTACCGTTGGAGGTTGTGGCCAGTCAGTCTATTACTGAGTTTAAATCTAAATGGGACAGGTATATGAACCAGATCAGAATTTAGGAGAAAGTAGCTAGCATATAGGACAAAAGTCCATCTGGCTCAGTATCGTTCCTATGATTCCTATGATTCTGCTCTTCATCATGCCCAAAGTTTCGAAAATATGATATTTGAGCTATTGCAATTTACAAGAGAATATCATTTTTTTTAATTTACATTTATTGTTTTCAACTGAACCAGCAGAAACAAAGGTACATAGTCATAGGAGACAGAAGGATAATCGAGATATATATCACATCAGTAAACGCTGCCCCCTCCCCCAATCTTTACACCAAGGAGTGGGGGGAAGTACCTAAAATAGTTTAAGTATTGCTGGAAATTAATGCTAGCCATGACAACGACTTTGGTGGCTAAGGAAACTTGTACAAAGGCAATATTTACCACAACTCTGTAGTTGCTATATAACCTTGAACTAGTACATTGAAAAGAGAAAATTAGATGTAACTAACCACAGTAACTTTTCTTACGAGGTAATAATGAAAGAATATGAAGTCAGGGGTTACAGACAATCCTGACTTGCAGATATGTATAACCATTCAACATTAACACATATGGACCGGTCTAGTAATGGCTACTTCCTAACTGCCATGGCAGTGCCTGAAAAAACTGTTCACAAAACTCAGTTATGAGTTTTCCATGCCAGGGTTAATAACAAATCAGGATAGTCTATCCAGAAAGTCTATATAAAAGGCAGTTGCCCACTTCCAGCTGACCCATGGGGCCTCTGTTTATGACATAATAGTGCACACCATGAAAACAGAGTGTGATGTCACAAACGGCCATTTTGAGGTTAGTTGGGGCCTGTCAGAGGCTTTTCAAAAGACTCGGTAACATACAATATGTGCTGCGTTATCTGAAATGTTTAGTAGCCCAACAAGAGAATAAAGTAAACAAAAAAGAAATACTTAAACATAATTGTTGCAAATTTAGTCATTTTAAGCTTTTTTCGTAGAGAGCCACTCTTCAAGGTTTAGTGCCAAAAGTGGAAACTATCATCCCCATACACGTCGATGCTGAAGAGGTTATCATTGGTAGAGATGTCATTCTGTAAGATGATTCCCAGAACTTTGTTTCTGTGGATCCTCCCTAATATCCACCACTGGGTAGTGTTATCTCGCTCCTTTATAGAATACGAAAATGGCATGCCCTTTAAAAAAAAGTTAATCACTTGTGTCAGATAATTGCTTTGGTGGGTTGTACTCTTGGTATGATGGTTGCAGAAATGCATTTCACATGAAAAAGGAAGCACTGTTGTCAGTTCATGGGCGAGCACTGAAAGAGTGGTATACGCCTGGAACAGACTGCCAGCGGAAGTGGTGGAGGCGAAAAAAGTAGGGGGCTTCAAGCATCTGTGGGATAGACATAAGGGAATATTAGTGAATAGGCAGGGGAAGGGAGGGTTCCCGGAGACCAGTTAGGTCTGCGGAGGCAGACTAGACAGGGACCATCTAGGCACACTGGGTGGGCCATGCAGCCCTTTTCTGCCAACAACTTCTATGTTTCTATGTATAAGCACCCCATCCCACCCCCAACACACACGTGCGCTCTTCGTGCATTGCGCATCTCTCCTGCTGTCTGCACTTTGCACTTCCACTGCTCTGTTTCAGAAGGCAGCTTTGTGGATGGGGAGGGGGGGAAAATATGCAGCTAGTGGAAGTTGACACATTACAAACAAATAGGGTTGCCACCTATCTGTTTTTTGATCGGATCATCCGGTTTTTAGGGTCCTTATCCAGTCATCCGGTTTTGGTTACATGCAGTCCGGTTTTTGGGCCATTTGGAGTGCTCATATACTCTTAAAACTGATGTGTCAAATCATTCACTGTTTTGGCTGCATTACATGTCCAGGTTACAAAGAAGTTCTGCTGTCACAGTCATTCAGACCTGCCTTTGTTTGTAAAACCAGACTGTCTGAGAGGTGTAAAGTATGGCCATTAAGATCATTAGCAGTAAATTAATCTATTCTTTTCCACTCTGAATTTTAAGTATGGTCTTTTACTGCTATTACAAGAAACAGTTTTTACACCTTTATGTGCTCTCACGTGTTTCTTTTTGTTTGTTCTATATTACAGCAAGTTTTAAACCCATTTTTGTTAAATTAATAATCTAACTTATTGCTTTTATCACTACGTTTGCTCTAATTTTTTTGTATTACCTGAACATTCCATGATATTAGCTACACTTTGACAGGTCATTCAGATAAACAGCATGGAATGGTGTATCTGAAATTGTGGAATGTCTTAGAAATGTGAAAAGAAACAGCAGCAGCTGCTGAGGTAAAGGGGAACACAGTGCAGTAATAAGGGTACCACAGTCAGGCACTGATAATTAAGTTATCAAAAATTGGTCAAATAATCAGAATACATGGCTGACATGGAAAGGAAAATGGGAGTGTGTTTAACAGAGGGCTGAGCAATAAGCTGTGGCTGAGCTTGGCACATCCAGCAGACCTGAGTTTGATTCCCACAACCTCCACTTAAATACTGTGTGACTCCGAGCAAGGCACTTAACCTTCCTGTGCTCCTGGGTCACTCCTGTAAAATGGGTTATGTGGCCTATGGGAGGTAACCTGGTTGCCAAAGAATAAAAATAAAGAACTGAATAAATAAATCAAATAAACTACAGTATAAAAATGATTTCCTATCACTAGCAATGTCTATTCCAACATTACAAATGGCTTTGGAGGAGGAGTGATATACTCGCCAGTCATGAAAAAGGGGTGGAGCCAGAGGCGGAATTTGGGATATAGTTCCGGATCCGGTTTTTACCTCGTCCAAAGGTTGTAACCCTACAAACAAACAAAAAAGTTTTGTGAAACGGGCCCAATTACCAATAGTATCGGGATAGTTATTGTGTGTACTTGGGCTGTAGATGTTTTATAATTACCACTATAGATGCTGAGAGTGTGTTGCAGTCCCTTAAAGGGACACTGTCAACCAGTTTTCCATCTTGATGTTATTTCTAGTTAAAAAACAAAATTTTATGATAGGTTACCTTCTCTAAAATTCATTGATGTTGCTGTTTGTTTTGTCTGTCTCCTTGTTTAGTATAACTGAAACGCATGCTAATGTACAGTTATAAACAACTTTGTTTATTTATAGTCCTGGATCTGCTCTTACTGAATACTTCCTGAACATTAGAAACACCTCTAAATAGTGCAGTTGTTCATGATGCAGTAGCCTCCTATACTCCCACTGCATCATGAATGGCTAAACTGTGTTGTGGGTGTACACAAGTCCAGGAAATATGCAGTTGGAGCTGATCAAGGAATGTAAACAAACCTGTTTTTGTGTGGTAACACCAGAATGTTTAGCAGTCTGCTTTTCGCTTTTTTAAAGAAAAAAGAATGAAGAATCAAACTACCAGCTACATCAGCAACCTTTACAGAATGTTGGCAATCATAAAATGTGTTTTTTAAACAAAGGACAGTTTGAGACCTAAGGGGGTTGACAGTGTTGCTGGATATTTTGATATCTTTCATCGGACCAACGCACTGTATGCCTTGTACAAAGATGGTACAGTACACATGCTTTCAAATCTGGTATAGTATGCTATCTTTGTACAAGATGTAGTTTGGCCCACTAAAAGGTATCAAACCATCCAGCTACTCCTGTTTTACAAAGGGCCAGTAATGGATACAATTGCTCTTTGCTACAGAGTGAAAGTCTCTAAAGCAAAGGGAAGCCCTGAGCACTGCCAGTTCATATTCGCATATCCTGTTCTCTTTCTACAGATGTCTTCCCTTTGTTTGTTTACTGTCTCCCTAAACTTTTAAACCAATTCTGCAGGTGTACAGCCTTATATTGCAGTATTTGCATGACTCCAACCAGTGCCATCATCTTTCACAGTCTGTCAGTGGCTTCCGATGCCGATACCGCCGACTACATGGCCTGCTGCACTGATGAAAATGGAGCAACTCCTTTAAAGTGACACTGTCAACCCCTCTTAGGCCTCAAAGTTTCCCTAGGTTAAAAAGCATACTGTTGTTACCACACAAAAATATGTATGTTTACAGTCCTTCATCAACTCCTGCTGCATGTTTTCTGGACTTGGGATCACCCTCAATGCAGTTTAGCCACTCGTTATATAGTGGGAGGAGAGAAGACTTTAGCATTGTGAGGGGCTGCTGCACTCAGGGGTCCAGGTAATTTTTAGGGCAGGGATGTATTTAATGCTATCTGGTAGTGTTTTCATCTACATGGTAGTAATACCATACGCTGACCTGCCTTGAAACCCCCACTTCTTATTCAAGTCTCAAACTCACTGGGTGACCGCAGCCTCTAACTCTTCTAGTCCGATACTGCTGTGGAGTGCTGAGATACTTCCTCACTGCTCTGCAGTTCTGTGACACTAGTTTTACCATTCTGCCATGTTCACAGCTGGCCTTCTGGCCAGTCGGTGAGCAGCTCCTGATGTGGTCTCCTGCACTGTACATAGCTGATACTTAGGTCACCATCTCTACTGCTTACGCTGTTACTATGTGGAGTGATGACTGGTAGCATTGCATTATGCTACCAGTTCTGTGACTATATAATCAACCAGTGTAAATGTGCAGGGAAGGAAACAAATTCCTAAAATCAGAAAGTGGGTGTAAATCAAGCAAAAATGACAGTAATATACTTCTTTACTCCCTTTATCTGTTCCCTTAGCTGCACTGTTTGGGGTGTTCCTATTGTCCACTAGTAAGAGTAGATCAAGGGTTTGCAGCAAAACAAGGATAGGTATAATTACACCATTAACATGCATTTCAGTTCTACTAAGAAAGGAAGCAGACTAAACAAACAGCAACACTGATGAATTTTAGAGAAGGTAAGCAATCATAACATGTGGGTTTTCAACTAAAAATAAAAGGATGCAGAAAGAGTTGACAGTGTCCCTTTAACAGAAACAGAATTTGTCAATAGACAAGAACTGCTTAGTCCACCCAGTCTGACCCTTTTTACCCTGCCTATACAGTCACCCAAACCCTACCTGATCTCTGGCTACCCCTACACTGTTTCCCAGCTAACATTCCCATGTGTCTGTCCTGTGCATGCTTGAAACCCACCACTGTTTTTACCCGCACCACCTCCCCTGGAAAACTGTTCCCCACGTCCATTACTCCTTCAGCGAAGAAGTGCTTCCTCGCATCCCTACTAAATTCCACCCCCAGCTTCATTGCATTCCCCCTAGTTCTCATGCGGTAGCCCACTGCACAGCAGCACCACACAAGTGAAACCTGAAAAAAAGACCTTTACAGCGAAAGTCGCTGTAATGGTCCGGGTTTCACTGATGTTGCATCTCCCAGTGTTCTGCCCCTTCCCCGAAACAATTCCGACCTGGAGTTGATTATATATAATTGGGGGGTGTGGGGGGCTCTAAAAACACTTTGTTTCTGGACAGCACAATACTGTGTGTCATCATTGTCTCATCGCTGTAGGGGATGTCGGCAGATTTGCTGTCGACAAAGTGGTGCTTCCATTCTCGTGCATCTTCTTCTCTGAAAAATACTCCCCTCCTGTACCCTATTCAACCCCAAGATGTATTTATAGGTCTCTGTAATATCCCCCCTCTCCCTCCTCTCTTTCAGGGCGCACATATTGAGATCTGTTAGCCTCTCCCCATAGGGCTTCTGGTGCTGCCCCTGCACCATTTTAGTTGCCCTCCTCTGGACATCCTCCAGGCTGTCTATGTGTTTTTTGAGATGTGGTCTCCAGAACTGGACACAGTACTCCATGTTGTGGGATCTCACCAACGATCTATAGAGTGGCAACACCAACTCCCTTCTCCTGCTGGTGATACCCCTCCCTGTGCACTCCAGCACCACCACCACCATCCCCCCATGGCCCTATCTACTGCCTTGTCACACTGCCTCACCACCTTGAGGTCATCAGATATGATTACTCCAGGTCTCTGTACTGTTCGGTGACCACCAGTACCTCTCTGCCCACGTTATAATCCGCCTCTATGTTTCATTTTCATTTCATTGCATTTTTATTATATTTTACTGGTGAGCAGATTGGTGACCAGTTTACGTAATTAACAGCATAGCATAAAACAAATTTACAACATTACTTAAAACATGAGCAGTCTGGCCCTGTAAATACAGTAGCATATCATATAGTTGGGTGTCAAACACAGTCAGTTTTTCTGTTTCTGTGCCCTAGGTGCCTGGTTTTGCACTTTTTGCATTAAAACCCAGCTGACATACCCTTGACCACTTCTTGAGTTTACTCGGAGCTCTGCACATTTTCTCTACCCCCTCGGGGGTGTGCACCCTATTTTAAATTTTGTTGTCATCTTTAAAGTGGCATACCTTCCCTTCTAGCTCTTCTGCAGTGTCACTTATAAAGACATTAAAGAGAGCTGGATGCAGTACTGAGTGGTGTGCCTGAACTGCACTGAAAACAGAACTTATGCAAGTAGCTGTATCAGTATCAGCCCGTACAGAAATACGGATGTGCAGCATGCATGCTGTGCATTTATATTTCTGTAAGGGATGAGCAAGTGACTCATATCCAGTGGTTAAATCAGACATTTATAACAGGGGAACTCCACCCCACTACTGCTATACCCCTAATGTGTACCATGAAGGGCCGCGGGGGGACTAGTCCCCCGAGTTCCCTCTCACTTTAATCACTGCTCATATCATCTGATGATGTCACTTGTTGGAGTGAGCATGTAACATGGGGTAGCAGAGGATTTACACAGGAACTGGCTTTTTTTTTTTTTTAATTTTCTTCTTTTTACCACTCGCCTCTCGTCATCCCTCCATTCTGGTCACGGACCTCTGGAGCCCCGGCCACCGGATATCGCCGACTCCCCCGGTCATCCCTGGCTTACCCCCCAGAGAGTGGGGCTGCGGTTCCGACCCCCTATATCGGACCGCGGAACTGTAACTGGTTGGGGAATGGCCCGTGGCCAATCAGGGCATTCCTGGGGCAGAGCGTCATCTAGACGCTTAGGCGCGATGTATTTTTACCCATTTTTACCTCCCCGAGGAGGCGGGACGTGTATGATGCCAGCCTGCCTGCCCCGCTTCCCTCCCCTCCTCTATATTTTGAACGCCGGCAGCGTGAGTTCCCCGCCCGCCAGGAGTCCCCAACACTCCGGATGTTGCCCGCACCCTCCCCCCGGAGAAGGAGAGCTGCCCATCGGACGCTCAATCCTTCTCCCCCCGGCCGGCCCTCCGACGATCCGGGTCCGTTCCTGAATCCGGGTCGCCGGCGTCGCAAGCGGAAATCCCACCGCTGCGCCGGCAGGCCGGCCCCACAGGAACTGGCTTTAAAGATGCGGGATACAGAAAACAGAGAAGGGGGGGTAGCCTGCCGACGGAGCGTTAGCGCTACTACTTGTGGTGACGGCAACCCAAGTTTGGAAGTGAGCTCAAGAGTTAGAGGGTCAGTGGGGGGGGTGAAGCATCCCAGGGACTGCTCTCTTCCTCCAGGGAGGGGTGGGAGTGTTGCAGGCCATTAACCTGGCCCCTAGCAGTGGCTGGGGAGCAGCACACCGACAGCACAAGGGAGGAGCAGAGGCAGGGTAGATACCCGACATGCTGCGTACAGGAGCGTGCGCAGTACAGCCATTGACGTCATTGAATGCTCCTTCCTCCACGCAGGACAAAAACGGAAATAATTGCTAGCCGGCAGGATGACACGGGTCTCCCGCAGGCCCAGCACCTGGCTATCTGGGCACATCCATGTGAACTGGATTCTGTTCCTAATGGGGTTTGGGGGGGGGGCCCACCGACCCTGCTGGGGGAAGGGTAAGCCCTGGGGCAAGAGCCAGACAGGTAAGTCCCAGAGGATGCTGGGGTGACGGGGCTGTGGAGACTGGGGGTGGCAGCTGGTTGGCAGGGGGAAGATACAAAAAAAAGAAAACAGAAAGCGATATAGAAAGAAAGCAGGAGTTAAGCAAACAATCAATTCTGAATGCTTGGGTGCTTCATCAACTTTTCTCCCAGTTTGAAAACTACATTGTAACTCTGGGTACTTGTTACAAAAAAATGTTACTTAAGCAGGCAAGTCGAACACACAAACGTTCCATAAACAGATCATGTTGGTAATAAAGGTTTAGTAGAAGAATGTGTTGGCTAATCTCAGGTAGTGGTTAACACCTTACTCCCACAGAAGGTACATTCTCCATTATATAACAGTAAGGTATTTCTTTCTGAGACATGAGGTCGTCTTTATCTTTTAAAGTCTCCCAAGTTCAGACTACGGCCAGAAAGGCTTAGGCTGCTATCATTTTCTGAAATAAAAAAAAAAAAAGTGGTTTGTATAAAGGCGATTTAATCCAGATTAGTTTCCATGTCTGACTCCAAATGCTGGTGTAATACCTCTCTGCACTCTGCTCAACTGCGACAGCCCCAGGCAAATGTCATCAGCTTGGGTTTTTAGACGCTTTTACACACAGGTTTATGTAACGGAATAACTGTTACAGAAACAGTATTCTGTTACATCCCTTGTGTGTAAAGTGCATCTGTTTCGTTCCATAGGCTAACGTTTGTCCAAACCTCATTCTCTGCTTTCGAGGTTTGCACCGTTGTGTTCCATTTTGTCGGGCTGTGTAAAACAGCCATTCCAAAGCGGTGCACAAACAGCAATAGAGCAGCAAGCTCTGTGGGGGTGCCGAAACACAAATGGAGGTGGGAGCTGCCGGAAAACTCGTGGAGTGTAAAGGGATCCTAAAAATGCAACAGAGCACAATGGCGCCACATGTAACGCTCATTTCATTTTAAAACCTGTGTGTAAAAGCACCTTTTGTGTAGTCTCCCTGCTCTGACTAGCAAGGTTAGTGACCTGAGTGGCTTCATATGTTGCAAGGGCCAAAGGGTTGAAGTTCAGAAAATATAAGGAGACACAGAAAGAAAAGGATAGGGTGGTGTACCTAAATTGTATGAAGGAAGCAGGGAATGCTGTTAGGAACACAGTAGTTTAGCCTAGAGGTTAGAGTAATGAGCTGTGAGCGAGCTTGGTACATCCAGCAGACCAGATCTTGGTTTGATTCTCACAACCTCCACTTGCACACTGTGTGACTCTGAGCAAGTCACTTAACCACCCCAGTGCTTCCAGGTCACCCCTGAAAACAGGCACTTGTGCCTGGTGGGCCTTACCCGGTTACCAAAGACTAAACAAAAAAGAAAAAGGTGCAAGAGAGGAAAGGTTAGCACAGACACTGAAGAAAGGGGACAAGACATTCTATAGGTACATCAGTGAAAGAAGAAGTTCAATGGGGGATTGTAAGGCTCAAAAGGGGATGAAGGTGAGGGTGTAGAGGGAGACCTGGACAAAGCAGAAACACTGAATAAATACTTCTGTTCAGTAGTCACTGAAGAAGGATAGGGACAGGGACCGCAGCAGGGCATCAGATACAAAGGGGGGGGGGGGTAAACACCGGGTCCATTTACAGTGGAGCGAGTCCGGGAGGAACTCACAAAACTGAAGGTGGACAAGGCAATGGGATCAGATGGCATTCATCCCAGGATATTAAAGGAACTACAAATGGAGCTAGCAGCGCCACTGGCAGCCCTGTTCAGTGAGTCACTCAACACAGGATTGGTTCCAGAGGACTGGAGGAGGGCATATGTAGTCCCTCTTCACCACAAGATTTGGTCAGAGCCTATACAGCTGCTTTGGGCAATGAGAGTGTGGCGAGAGAGAGTAAAAGAATACTCGGAGCTCTTACCATGCTCTCACTGCACCGGAGTCTGCCGCTCCCAAGATGGCAGTGCCAACAGAACTGTGCATGTGCGATACTCATGCATGTGCAGTTTGAGTTGGCGCTGCCATCTTGGGTACGAAGGCCGTCACTTACACAGTTGCTGAAGAAAAAGTAGAGCCCCACATGGGGGTATGTTTATGCAGCCGTGGAGGGGAAGGACCACATAAGCAGCACCAGTAGACATTCACCAGAACACTGTGGAAGCACACTGGACAGCAGTCCGCTCACGTGCTTCCACAGTGCTCTCCTAAACCTCCTATGATGGCATAACGACTGTGGAGGTCTGCCCATGCAGCCATAAAAATGGTAGCAGGGAGGAGGCAGGAAACTAAAGTCTGATCAGTCTTACCTCAGTAGTCAGTAAGATTATGGAGGCACTGCTTTAAGGAAAGTATAGTGGGACACTTGGAATCCAACGGAGCCCAGGATCCGAGGCAGCATGGATTCACAGCAGGAAGGTGATGTCAAACAAATCTGATTTTTGCTTTTACTGGGCAACGAAGAAGGTGAATCAGAGGGGAGCAGGGACATCACCTACCTCGATTTCAGCAAGGCCTTCGACTCCGTCCCACATAAAAGGCTGGTTAACAAGATAGGTAGCCTGGGCATGGGTCAAAAGGTGGTGTACTGGGTTAGAAACTAGTTAATGGACAGAAAGCAGAGTGTCGTGGTAAATGGGATTCAATTAAGGGAGAGGGCGGTGACCAGTGGGGTGCCTCAGTGGTCAGTTCTGGGGCCAGTCCTTTTTAATGTCTTCATTAGTGACATTGCAGAAGGACTGAAGGGGAAGGTTTGCCTGTTCGCAGATGACACCAAGATCTGCAACAGGGTAGACACTCCAGATGGGGAAGAGAAAATGAGGAGGGACCTGGGAAAGCTGGAAAAATGGTCCGAGGTGTGGCAACTGGGGTTCAATGCGAGGAAGTGCAAAGTCATGCACCTGGGATGCAGAAACCCGAGGGAGAGCTACAGGATAGGGTGATTTGCTGACAGTCACCAGGGAATACAGGGATCTTGGGGTTATCATTTCAGATCATCTAAAGGTGGCAAACAGTATACAAAGGAAGGGCCCGTGGCACGTTGGGGTGCATAGGTAGGAGTATCATAAGCAGAAGAAGGGAGGAGGTGATTCCACTATATAAAATACTGGTGAGGTCTCATCTGGAGTACTGTGTACAGTTCTGTAGGCTACAGCTTCACAAGGATGTAGACCGGGTAGAGGCGGTTCAGAGAAGGGCGACAAAGATGGTACGGGGCTTGCACCAGAAAACATACGAGGAAAGATTAAAAGGTCTCAATATGTATTTGCTGGAGGAAGCGAGAAGGCATGATGCAAACTGTCAAATATCTTAAAGGCATAAACAAGGTGCAAGGGGGTGACACCTTTCAATTTAGGAAAAGTACAGGAACGAGGGAGCATGATATGAGACTGGAGGGGGGTAGATTAAGGGGAAATGTGAGGATGTTTTTTTTTCGAAGGGTGGTAGATGCATGGAATAGCCTGCCACAGGAGGTGGTAGGAGCAAGCACAGTACGGGGATTTAAACATGCTTGGGACAGGCATAAGGGCACCCTAGAGGTGGGACGGAGAGGCCAAAGCCGATAACCAAGTAGGGTCAGCGACTGCTAATAAATGTAGAGTAAAGAGTAGGCTAGAGGGGCCTAGAGGTCTTTATCTGCCGTCAATTTCTGTCTGTCTATGTAATGTATAAGAAACCTTACTCCAGCCTCTTAACTTGGCATGCTCTTTAGTTTTTTTTGAAGTGTCTACTTTCCCATTTGCAAATTTAACTGCAAAGCCACTAGCAAGCAAGCAAGCAAATCTTTATTTATATAGCGCCTTTCAATATCAAGGCACTGTACAGAATATACACCATAAATATACAGGTAAACAACAATATAAACTTAAAATCAGCCGGGGAAAGCCAGTGAAAATAAATACGTTTTTAACAAAGATTTAAAACTACTGATGGTCAGGCATTCTCTTAACCGATGAGGTAGAGAATTCCACAGGGTTGTTGCTCTAAAGGAAAAGGCACGAGCTCCAGATGTTTTAAGATGAACCCTGGGAATCTCTAGCAATCCCTCATTGGTGGATTGGAGGGGACGATTGGGGGAGTAGGGAGTCAGGAGGTCTTTCAGGTAGTCGGGTCAACAGCAGTCTCTTGTTAAAAGGGGCAACACGTAATATTTACTTCTTCCTCTTAAAAGGGGCTACTTCTCCCTCGATCACACCTCTGACTTTCTTCTCCTCCCCTGTCTCCCAGTAGGTGAGCCCAATGTATATAGCCCCTCTGGGATTGTGGCAATAAAGAACTGCGTCAGTGATTCGAGCCAGGGACTGTTCTCAAACCTCAGACGCCTTCCCCTACGGATCCAAATGCTACTGTCCTGCCGCTCCCCCACGTGAAGCCAGCGCTGCCTGCCCAGACAAGGGTCGAGCAGAAGGAACCGCCAGAAAGCTGTAGGAATCCGACCGAAAAATGTCAAACGCTGGCCAGGACAAGCGCTTCTCTCCTGGGGACCCAAAACCACCGAGCAGCAGTCTATGCTTACGCTAAGGCGACTACAGCCCCTCTGGGCTTGTGGCATCAAGGAACCGTGTCGGCAGTTCAAACCAGGGACTTTCTCAATCCTCGGATGCCTTCCCCTATGGATCCATGTGCCACTTTGGCAAGTGCTTCTCTCCTGGGGACTCAAAGCTGCTGAGCAGCGGTCTGTGCTTCATGCCGGCTCCCCGCTCACCCAAGGTGGACACTTATTTATATAGCTAATTCTAGTCATGTGACAAACAAGACAAACAGCCTGCTTTACCATTTGCTCACTATAGAACTTGCCCACTAGTGGCTTTTTTAACACTTGCGTGATCTATTGCCAGTACACGCATCAAGTTATTTCAGGCGGTTGTCTCCAGATCCACAACAGGTCGTCGACAAAATATTTGTCGACAGAAGCGACAGTGAAACCGGCAGGTTGACTGCATTTTGCAGTTGGCTGCCGGTTTCCACAACACACTAGCAGCTTTTCCGGGCCCCCAAACTCCCACGCAGGGCTATGCCCCTGCACTCCCCCACTTAGGATACCCCAACTCGAGCCGCAGCTGATTGGGGTGCAGGACCCCACAGACAGTACCGGTTCCAGTGGGTTTCCTGCAGCGATGTGGCGCTGTTGTCTCTGCAGGGGCTCTACTGTCAAAATGTCGACATTGTGGCTGCATACCGTTGTCTCCCACGCAGCTTGACTTAACTACTCCACATTTAAATCACTCTATTTAACTATGGAAGGAAGGCCTCTGCCCCTGTTAATACTGAGCCTTGCTCTCTTTCTGTTAATGCTCCTCACAGCTAGGCAGGGCTCGCTTGATAGGCAGGGCTTGCTTGGCAGTGGAAAACCAACCTATGCACTGTTGTATTTTACCTACGCTAACCTACTTGTATTATATGTGAAGCATCATGAAACTACTCCTCTATTACTCCCTAGATTTTTCCTATACTTGGCTGTTGACTTTACCTCTAAATGATTCTGGCTAAATATGCTCCTGGCTCCACCATTTTTCCCACTGAAAATCTGGTACCTAGTGCTACTGGCCTTATTGTCTAGGGACATCAAAACACCCCCCATCCCTCTCTATTACTTCAATAAGTGCTGAATGCAAAAGGCCTTCGTATAGCACATTTAAACTTTAGAAGCCTTCTCTGTAACTTTGCAGAACTTGAGACTTGGATAGCTACATGCGATCCTGACATTCGTTGTCTGTCGGAAACATGGCTTAAGCCTACCACTCCAGACTCTTCTTGTTCCCTGCCAAGCTATACTCTGATTAGAGGTGACAGGATGTCTGTCAAGAAGGGGGGTGATGTGGCAATCTATTTCAAAAATCACCTGAATGTGTCCCTAGTGAAACACTCGACTGCCACTGCTGGTGAATCTCTACATGCCCTCCTCCTCCTTGGGGCTAAAAAGCTTCACCTGATATGTGCCTACTATCCCCCTAAATGAGGTCAGTTAGGCTGCTCCGAGCTGCTTGAGCACTCTACCTGTGCCGTTAGCCAAAATTAATTAATTACTCCCGGTGATCTCAACCTAAATTGGTTGGGGAAATATAAAAACGCTTTACAATCTTTGTTGCGTGGCCACAATATGCATCAGAGGACTGAAGATCCTACCAGACTGGTGCAGTCTGCTGCTGGGGCACTTATAGCCTGGATACTTACTAACCAGCCGGACAAGATTACCGCCTCAGGATTACTTCCAGACTCAATAAGCAACCACTGCCCTGTGTTTTGCATATGGGAAACAACGGGGGCTGCTGCCCAATCACCGCGCTATATCACTTTCAGGGATTTTGCTAATTTTGATCAGGCAAGCTTTCTACATGTGGTCTGTTCTGTAAACTGGGCCCCTATTTTTCAATCCATAATATCGAGACTGCCCTGAATCATTTTATATCTATATTCCTATCCCTTCAGGACATACATACACCAAAATGTACATGGTGTGTTAGGACCACATAGACTAGATGGTTGCATAAAGAACTCCTTGCCTCCCTCCAGACGCATGATAAAAGCTGGAACCGGTTTAAAATTTCTGGTAGCCAAATAGACTATGACACCTACAAAGTACAAAGAAACATGTGCAAAAAACAAATTAGGCATGCCAAAAGGTCGTACTGCAAGGGTCGCCTACTTGAATCTTCTGGGGACCCTAGGACATTCTGGGTGCATGTAAAATCCTTTCTGGGATCACATCAGTCACAGCACACAAATGATATGATCCTAAATGGTGTTCACTGCAACAACCCTCTTCCATTGCAGATTCCTTCAATAAATACTTTACCGACCTCTCTAAGTACACCGCCTCTCCTCCCAGTGAACCACATCCCTCCGTGCTCTACTGAAACTAGTGTGCCTAAACATCCACCTTTCTATTTTAAGGTCATTACAATTGCTGATGTCCTAAAACTATCAACAAAATCTCTGACAACACTAATGTAGGTTCTGACTGCCTGGAGCCTAAACTTCTGAAGCTAGCTGCTCCTTTTATTGCAGCTCCACTGGCTAAATTCTTCACCTTGTCACTCTGCCATGGTCGTGTACCGGATATTTGGAAGGTAGCAAAAGTTACCCCGGTCTTTGAGAAAGGAGACAAAAAGGACATTTCCAAGTATAGGCCCATTGCCATTCTTTCAGCACTTAAAAAAATCCTGGAGAAATGAGTGGCTATGCAGGTCTCTGAGTTCCTCTCCAAATACAGCCTCCTATCACCTACTCAGCAATGCTTCCGCAAAGGGCACAGCACCTCTACAGCGCTACTGCAATTCACTAATGCCCCTACTGCGATGGATCAAGGCCAAATGACAGATGGAGTGTTCATCTATCTCTCTAAAGCGTTCAATCTCGTTGATCACCGCCTCCTACTTACCTGTCTTGGCTCCCTTGGCTTCTCTGCAAAAGCTGTAAAATGATTCCACAGATATAGAAGCCAGCATGTTAAATTTAACTCTGAGGTGCCTGACTCTGCACATATAAGTGTTGGTGTTCCTCAAGGCTCCATTTTTGGGCCTTTTCTGTTCTCAATTTTTATAATCAACATACCTCCAATCACCCCTGGGTACTCAACTATTTTATATGTAGATGATCTTGTACTTTACACTTCCTCAGCACACATAAAGGAAATAAATAGTCATCTAACTTCTGTATTTCTAAAAATCCAAGACTGGATCCATAACAGTAGACTTGTCTTAAACATAAGTAAATTGCAGGGCATGCTCTTTGGATCCCCTGCTAAACTTAATGCCAGTCGCAGGCTCTTTAATGTCTTCTGTGCAAATGGCTCCTCTCTTACGGCAGTAACCTCTTTTAAGTATTTAGGCGTCCTACTTGATGAATCACTCAGTTTCGAACAACACGTCATAACCACATCCAAATCAGTCAACATTAAACTAGGCATTGCCTACAGAACTAGTCGGATGCTCACTCCTTCTGCTAGACTGGCTATTGCCAGGGGCATTCTACTCCCGTCCATCGCATATAGTGCCGTCACCTATACAAATGCCTCTAAAACCACACTCAGTAAATGGGGCATAACATCTAACAATGTCTGTTGCTGTTCCTCGGCTTCCCCATGCCTGAAACACCATTGCCTGCTGTATTCAGACCTAAGTTGGCCCTCTCCGTTTGCCCATCGTCTTCTTGCCCTTGATACGCTACTAGATAATATCATTAGAACTGGCCTTCCTACCTCTGTTGCAACCATGCTAGTGCCCCAAACCCCCGCCTATGGCCTCCGCTCCTCTGAGCTCTCGCTACTATGTACTCCCAGGTGTAAGACTCTGAAAGGTACCTCAGCTTTCTAATGCCTGTCCCCAAAGTACTGAAACTCCCTCTCCCTTGGTGTTTGCTCTGCTCCTAATCATGCAGCCTTTAAAACAATGCATCACACTCTCCTGGTCAAGATCGCCCAGTGCACCTGTTTTAACCCCTCCATAGGTTGCTGTTATTTTCTGCCTACTATCACTGAATGATCTATCTCTCTCTCTCTCTCTCTCTCTGTCTCTCTGGAACGTGACTACTGTAATATGTAGCACTTGTCATGGATGATATGCAAAATTTCTAGTACCTATGATTATATGAACTATGTAAATTTTCTTCCTAGCTGTTTTCTGGCATCGTATCATCACTGTTATTACCTGAAATGTCTTGTAGATTCTCTCTTTCAAGTTGTTGCTCATCTTCTGTACAAATGTCTGTAAATTATTTGACTGCTTAAAATGACTGTAATCTCCTGGGTTGTGTCTGAAAATAGTCATAATTATGGCTAGGATACCTTACCTGGTTAACAAAAACGAAATAAAATAAAAAATAAATACCCATGGCATGAGCAGTGCCTCTGTTGGCCTCGTACACACAGTGCCCCAGCGATGAGAGCATGCTCCCTGGCCCAGCCGCAAGGGTTGCTATGGTGCTGGAACCAGCCGCGAACCTTCCCTGACTGAGGCGTGCTGCCACAGCTGCCTCAGCCTGGTCTCCCTCCAGGCGTGGTGACCCATGCTCACTATCAACCTCAGGTGGCCAGCATGGCAGTGCAACGTGTGGTTTCTGGGCCACCAGGGCAGCCCGTTTATTTACATTCTATGGAAACAGAGCTTCCACAGTAGTCCAGATTCAAATGGTTATGCTTCACTCAGTAGCAGGTGGGGACAGAGGTTCTAAGGCATCTAACTTTGCACTGCCCTTTATTTTGTTTTATTTTTTTCCTCATATTGTTCCCCTGGCCCCCCACCCTGACAGTGGGGGATCACCATGGCTGTAGCTTTCCTCCAGCCAGAAGTGTGGATGGACGTCTGTTTTCACACCCCACGGAGGCCCTATTCACTTACTATAAATCCCTCAAGTAAGTTAGTGTGATTTGCACAAGCTGCCATATGAAGCCATTCACCCAGATTCATCTCTAGCAAAGCACCGCTAAAGCCGCCGATCAATTGGATTGCGAGCGCCTTCTGGCCCTTGCTCCCGATTGGCTTCTGCAGTTTACGTCGGCGATCCTTCCAATTCCTGCAAAATCAAATGGTCTGCATGTACTCTGCTAAAATAGCTATAACCACCTCTTTCCCTGACTGATGGGATTCTCTTTCTCGCGGCTTAGAGTGCAATTCTCGGGAACATGAGTGATTATGCTCCTTTTGTGAACCTTTGCCTGAGATTGGCCCTAGGCGCCTAGCATATTCATTATCTTCCCTGCACTGCGACCTTCCTGGGGCCAGACAGTCTGTTGGACATGGACAGCCAGTGCTAGCTCCTAGATTTGGAAAATATGTGCGGTAGGTGCTGTCCCATCCGTTGCCTCAGTACCTCGCTCACACCTTCTATTAGCAAGTCGAGGTACAGCCGCCTCCCAGTTCTAATGTAAGCGCTCCTTGGGGCTGCCGTTGATAGTGCCTGGCAGGCTGTTTGTTCCCATTCTAACCTAACCATACCTGTTTTATTCCTTTTGTAAACTGTGTCAAGAGAAAAGCTGTTATCACTTATTTTGTCTGACTGTTATGATAGCGATACCAAGGTCTCGCTTGTGTTTTTTTAGGAAAATTCTTGTGATAATATCCATCTCTGAATCTCTGTGGTCTAGCCTGTTCCCACTGTTCTATACTGTTCACTGTGTCTTATTGATGATCCCAAACTACCTGTTATGCTATGTCCGTGTATGTGTCTTGATTTGCACTCCTACTGTTTTATTCACATTGTAAATATGGCTGTTTGTACTATAATCTGGACTTAACCAGGTCCATCTTGTAAATGAGCTTGCTCAATGATGTTTGCCTGGATAGATAAAGATTTGATTGATTGATTGATTGATTGATTGATTGATTGATTCGGAAGTTAATTTGTGCCATCCTCCCCCCAGGTGTGAAGTGGAATCTTCCACTTGAAATGTTCCTATACCAGTGACCTCTGTACACAGAGTAAGCAGTACAGTGGCTCTGTGTGCTGATTGTTTTGAATAATAGAACATCTACAGGAAAGTAAGACAACAACAGAGAGAAGTGTCTGTTATGGTTTCTTGTACCATTTATGGACAACATTGGCACTGGCTGACCTGAAAGAGAGGTCTGATGGTTACAGGGGGGCACAGTTGGAAACTGGGAGGGTAAGTTCAGGAGGGATGTGAGGAAGTTCTTCTTCACTGAGAGGGTGGTGGAGCCAGGGAACAGATCGCTGGCGGAAGTGACAAAGGCAGGTATACTGAATTGGTTCAGGCATGACTGGGACAGAGCAGAGAAACTCGTGGGCCCATTACTGGGAACCAAGGAAAGAGGAAGCAAGGGAGCCGAGGGGGATAGCCCTCCCCAGTACAAGATGAGTTGTGAGGTAGTTAAACAATGGGCAGACTACATGGGGCAGCCATCTCTTTCTGCCTCCAGAATCTGTTTCTACGTAAAACATTGTAGATTGTCGTACAGCACTAAGCATGTCCCTTATTGTTTCAGATGCACAGCTCACCATGGATTCAGAAGATTCACAGCAAGGGAAGCAAGCAGGTAGAGTGCTTTTCTGTTTCTCTGCTAGTTAAACGGAAGTATGATAGCAAACGTTGTCTAATCAGGAGCTGAAGTAAAGGAAGCACGGCATTCAGATGCTGCTGCAGAAGTAGGTAATTTCCTGTGGTTTACACCACAGTATAATCCAATGTTTCCTGACACTTTGCCCGTCATATGATGGGCTTCTGAAGTAGAGTTGTGGCACTTCACTTCCTCCTGAGCACAGGACAGGCTGCTTGATAAAAATCAATTGCTACACTGGAAAGTTGCAGCAGCTGTTGCACCATGTTACTGTAGCAATTGGACTTTTTAAGAAAAGCACAGAAACATTACAGTAGCTTCTGTGGGGTGTCAGGATTTAGTAGGGGCCAACTTTTATAAAGGGGCTTCCTCTAAGTTATCCCCACCTTGAATGATGGACCCTTTAAGACTATAATTACAACTGGCCACAACCATCTACCAGTCGGACTTCCAAAATCTCATGAAGCATAGCATAGCACTGATGTCCAGTGCACTGACGTCATTTTATGGTCCGTAGGAAACTGTATTTGTAAAATAATTTTTTTTCTGCTCCTTTCTTGCCCTACTGCATCTGTCCATCAGATCTGCCAGTGCCCATTCTCCCACTATGGGTACCACATCCAAGGACGCCTCCTCTTTGAATCTCCCAAGTGATCTGTTCTCTTCCCAGGCTCAGTTTCTGTCCTTGAATGGAGGTGATCTCCCCATAAGTGTGAAGTGCCAGGGAAGCTGGAAAGCACTGTGTAGTGGGATTGGGGAGTTAAGACATCGGAGGAGGCGGCCCCACGGTGAATGTGTGTTGCGGGCTGAGCGGGGTGGCTGTCATCTGGCTCCAGTGGCTAGCAATTTTCTGTATGAGCGCTAAGGTCTAAAAAGTTCCTAGCTGTAGTGGCCAAAATGTACCAAAGATTTTTAGCCACATTGTGTCTGTACACATAAAAAAGTTAGTGAAATTCTGTTTACTCTAGTCACTGGAGATGGTGGCTATCCTCATTTTTCCCTTGTATGTCCTGCAGTCTGCGATACCAGCATGCTCCAAGTACTGGACACTGTGCACGTCTCCCTACCTGCTAAGCTGTCACTGCACACTACCCCCACTAAATGCTGTGAGGCAGCAGTGGAATGAGATGCGCAGTTCTCCCCCTGAGAAGGAGGCCATCTGAAAGGCACAGAATCTGTCCACTGCTCACCTCCACTCCTGACATCCCTGGCTCAGGATGCACACCTGGTTCATCAGTATGCTGAGTGGTCCCTTCCCTACTGCTCGGAGCCATGGAGTCAGCAACAAATTAAATATAAAATGGGTGACAAAAATCATGTAACCTTATTGGTCAAAACATGTCACATGACTGAGTAAATCCTGCAGCAGACAGCTGGTAAAGATCTTGCTGATCAGGTCTGGCCCAGTGGTGCTGAGGGTTGAGGCGGTGGACGCCACACCTCGCGGCACACCGGAGACCAGGATTTGGGAGCGGACTCAGGCTTCCGGGGGTCGGCAAGGGAGAAGAAGGATTGAGCGTCCCACGACAGCTTTCCTTCCTCTGGGGTGGGGAAGGGGATCGCATCGCTCTGCAGCGGCAGCTGGCGGAGGCCAGGGGCAGTGCTGGTAGCATGCGCAGTTGAGGGTTGGAGCACGGTGGGCGCCGGCACGTAGTGCGCTCACGCCATTGCACGTCCGGCCCCGAGGGAGAAAAATGGCGGAAAATTGTGAGACAGTCGTGACGGCTGATGGCTATGCGCTGCACCGCCAGACACAAGAGGCGTGCCCCCCAGGTATCAGGATTCAGGTCCCCCAAGGGGGAGTTCTCATGGCTGGCCTGCATGGAGGAGAGTGTCGCTACCCTGACCAGGTCCGGGGGGTGCCGCAGCCAACCGACTTGCCGCCCGCTCTACAGATAGAGAGAGTGTTCTGATATAAAAAAAAAAGATCCTACTGGTCAAATATTTACTTTCCTTTAACCTAATTTAATTAAAAACATTTTTTTTTATACGTATTCATTTTATAATCACAATATTGCACTTCAGGGTGTGTAGTAGTGGGATTTACCCACTTCTTGTGAGGTTAAAGTCACTCGTCTGCACCTCATGACCCCCCACACAAGGCATGGGTAAATTCCATGACAACACGCACCCTGTTATGCATTAATGTTTAATTTGGTGCTGTTTCGATTTTTCTCTGTGTCTTTTATACCCATTCATCCAGAATCTGAAATGCTTAAAGGTGACCTGCAAAATAGCATTGCAGCCCCCTCCCGTCCTCACATACCTTGTAATACTGTTGCGGGAGTCTGGGGTTGCAATCGGCATTATGTTTCATAAAGTGGTTTAATATTTAAAAAGTGCCACAACTTTCAGCCAAATGCAGAAGTGCAGAGGGGACCCGACTGAGCGGGCGCAGGTGTTCCTGAGTATTACACCCATTTAGTGACGTCACTGCCACCACTGCTATTATAAGTGCAACTTTGGCGGTAGTTTATTATGCTCATTTTATTGCTTCCCTGGGGGTCTTGACACCCCAAATATGACTTACAGCAACACCTGTGTTTGTATTACACAATTAACAAGAGTACCCTTGAGTAATAACTACTGCAGTTCCCACTTCTTCTTTTATTTATTTTTTTTGACAGATTTACTTACCAACTATTTGATTTTCCATTGCATGAGCCTAGCCCAGCACTTGACAGATTTATTTACAAGCTGTGCCAGGCAGGAGGGGCAACAGGAGGCACACATTGGGGAGTTCTTTGGGGTGGCCCCTGGGCAGTAAAGGTATGCCACCGGGGCCCGTAGGTTCATTGGGGCAAAGATGGTTGCTGCGATTCCAGCTCTGGCAGGTGCGATCTGCTGCAAAGCGGCAAGGTTCTGTGCAGTCGCCGACCATGCCAGGTAACAACCCAAGGCTCCAGGGGGAAACACATGTGATTGGGACAAGGCAGATGTCCCTGTGGTGTTGAGGTCAGAGCCTTGGGAAGTAATTCATGTTTTTTTCTGCACCTTGCAAATGGTATCGGGCAGTGAGATGTCAGGAAATGTGGTCTGTCTGCATATTATATGATGGAAAATAAAAAGATGAGCAGTAGTGTGTGACAGGAAGCCAGAGTCAGGAATAAGAGTGTTGGGCACTCATGTGTAGGGCGATCGACCGGATCCTGGTCTGGACATCAGTGGTGTCAAGGTTGTTATGGTTGCTTGGTCGGATCATCATGTTGTTCAGTTCCTTTTGCAGGATTCCCCATTTAGCCTCCCCTATGGAGATGGTCAGATACTGCTCTTTTAAAACTCTGGAGCCTTAGAGCATCCTGGCGGTTCTGGGCATCTGGAGTATGAAGATGGCTTGAGCAATGGGAGAGAGGCAGCTGTGGAGGGTTATAAATTAGCCCTGTCACCTGCTGGCATCTCCCTAATGCCGCTCCATGTATACCCCTTGACTTCCTGCCTCAGGTTGCCCTGGTATGATTCGGACCTGAGGAAGCTGAAAACTAAGGGGCAGAGGTTGGAGCATTGCTGGTGTAGATCCCGCTCGGAGGAGGATGAATTGGCACTGAGGGCTCACTACGGTGAGTATCAGCAGGCAATCACGTTGCAAAAGTCAACGTTCCTGTCATGGGCGATTGCAGCTGGAAAGAACTGGCCGACTCAGATCTTCAGCACTTTGGACAGACTAATAAACCCAGTCTGTCTACAGTACTGTTGAGCCTTTTCTTTTGAAAAGTGTGACGAGTTTATCTAGTTCTTCCTAGACAAGGTGTCTGCTATCCAGGCAGGGATTTCCCCAAACAGCCTGTCATTGGCTGACAATGTCCCTTCTTTGTGGGATGTAGGCAGTCCATTTTTGTGGGCTGAGTTTGAGCATGTTTCCATGGATTAAGTCACTATGGTGGTTTCTGGCTTGCTTCCCACCTTCTGTGCGTTGGATCCTGGGCTGACCAGACTTGTCTTAGAATGCTGGGACTTGCTCGGTCGTTATGGTGGTGATCAACAGTTGTTACCTTCAGGAGGATGTTTTTCCATTCACCCTTAAAAAGGCTGTGGTGAGGCCTCTCCTTAAGAAGGCTTCCCTGGACCCTGACGATCTCTCCAATTACAGACCCATTTCAAACCTTCCTTTTCTTGGGAAGTTGCTCGAAAAGGTGGTGGTGATGCAACTAGAACAACATCTGGAGAGATTTCCAGCCTTGCCATAGTATGGAAACTGCCTTAGTCCAGGTGCCCGGTGATCTTCTCTTAGCGAGGGATAGCGGATGTCATTCCATTCTTGTTCTGTATGACCTGTCTTCAGCATTTGACATGGTGGATCATGAGGTGCTGTTGGATCGCATTAGGCACTATGTGGGACTCTCAGGAACAATGCTATGGTGGTTTGAGTCCTACGTGTTTGGCAGGATGCAGCAGGTGGCTCTTAGTTCCTTTACATCAAGCAATGCTGCGCTGTGCTGTGCTGTGCTGTGGTGTGCCTCAGGAGGCAATTCTGGCTTCCATGCTATTCACTGTGTACATGTTGCCGCTGTGGGAGATCATTAGATGCTACGGCTTGGCGTTTCATTGCAATGCTGATGACACCAAGCTGTATGTGTCTTGTGTTCTGGATGATAGTGCAGCAGTCCTGGAACTAAGCGAGTGCCTCAGAGAAGTCCAAGACTAGATGGTGGCTAACTCAGTTAGGATTAATTCATCTAAGATGGAGGTGTTACTGGTGGAACCAGGCCAGTCAGGCTCAGCAGCAACAAGTGGTAGTGCAGCCCTTCCTCTGTTGGATGGTGTGGTCCTTCATGCTGCAGATAGGGTGAAGAATCTGGGGGTCATTGTGGACTCCAAGCTAACTTTGGAGTTCCAGGTGTCAGCTGTTGTCTGTAGTGGCTTTTGCCTTCTTCGTAACATCTCCTGGATGAAGCTCTATCTTGAACAGACTTATCTGGCAACACTGGTGCACACCTTGGTAACATCTAGGTTAGATTACTGTAATGCTCTGCACCAGGCTGATGCATCGTCTGCAGCTAGTTCAGAATGCGGCAGCTCGGCTGGGTGCTGGGACTTCCTGGTTCGAGCATGCATATCATGCCAGCTCTCCGCACTCTCCACTGGCTCCCAGTCCCATGGTGCATTAGCTTCAAGGTGTGCTTGTTGACATACAAGGCCCTGCATGGTCTGGGCCCAGGTTACCTGCAAGACCTCCTGGTGGTGTCCTTTGGCCAGTTGAGGCAGACCTCCTGTCCGTACCCAGATCTTGGCTAAAATTCTTGGGTTATAGGGCGTTCGGTGTAGCAATCCCGATTCTTTTTAATTTTTTATATATATTATGTTTTTTGTTCCGGCTCTCCCTTGAGCTCGGACACTCCTGCCTGCCACCCCATGCCCAGGCTTTCCTCCCTGGGTGGGGCCCCTGGGGCTACCCCCAGACACTGTGGGAAAAGCCCGGCTTACACCCCGGGTTGGGGCTATGGAGCAGACCCCCGGCAGACATCAGAGGCAGAGGATGGCAGAGCAGGGAGGGTCGTCATGCCCCGGGGGGTCCTTTTTTAAAGTGCTTGACCCTTGGGGGAGGGGACATGCAATAACATCCAGCATCCCCCCCCCAGACAGACTGGTGCTGGTCATGGCGGTACCCCAGCCTCCGCTAGGGGTCCATGATGCACTGGGTGCTCTTCCCCTCACTCCTCCCCCCGGAGAAGGAGAACAGTCCCTAGGATGCTCAATCCTTCTCCCCCGGCTGGCCCTCTGACTCCTGGGTCCATTTCCAAACCTGGGTCATCGGCGTCACAAGTGGAAATCCAACCGCTGCACCGGTGGGCTGGCAAGCAATCCCAGTTCTTTGGAATGCCCTTCCCTAGGAAGTGAGAGGTACTCCTTCACTGGCTGCTTTTAAAAGATCCTTGAAAACCCACTATTTTAATTAATGTTTTGGCCTGGATGCTTGATTTTAGATGATTCATAGTTCTGTTATTTAATTATTGTTTTATTTATTTTATTTAATGTAAGGTGCCAAAGCCTTAGGGATTTGACGTCATATAGATAAAATTGATATTGCCATTGCCAAAGATAAAGCTGCTTTGCCAGTGAGGGCCATGTCACTGTTGAAATCAGATACTTCCTTGCTCGCGCATGCTCTGGTGGTGTTGATTACATTGAGCATACTAAGGCACTACGGTTTGACTCACTCCAGTTGTTCCTCACTTATGGTAAGGTAGGGAAGGGTAAACCTGCTACTAAGAGAACTATTGCCAGGTGGATTGTTTCTTGTATACAATTCTGCTATGAAAAGCTAGGCAAAGTACCCCCCTCAGGCCTGAGGGCTTATTCGACTAAAGGTACAGCTGCTTCCCTGGCTGCTGCCAGGGATATACCATTGTTAGAGATATGCAAAGCAGCCACCTGGAAAACAGTCCATACATGCACCAAGCATTACTCTCTGGACATCCAGGCTAGGAGTGATGCTAGGTTTGGTACAGCAGTACTGTAGAGCCTATTCCCAAAATAGGTTCTGTCCCTCCTCCATGGAGGTACTGCTTGGTAGTCTGCATATTTTCAGAATACAGCAAGACTTCATGTTGTTTGAAAAAAAAATTACTCACCTTAGTAATTGTGTTTCTTCTAATGGAGTCTTGCTGTATTCTGACCTCTCCCCGCCTCCCCTCTCAGAACCTGTTTTTGGGAAGTGGGCTGGCAGGTGCAGTGTTGCACCTCAGGGGTGCACTTGGCATTTCCCCTTTTTAGAGAGGGGTAGTGGTTTATGTTATATTGTTTTTTGATAGTTATAGTTGTTCACTACCTAGTTCTTCTTTTGGATTTCTCGACTTGAGTCTTTTGGGATCCAAAATAATTGGTTGCCCTTTGGGCTAGTAATTTTGCAATTTCCACATAGTAGGTGTGGCTAGTTAGTGTTAGTTCGTAAGAATCTGACGGTTACACTAAGAAGTGCAGCAGACAGAGGTTTGAACCAAGCTCGAGCTCAACGTTCTATGCTGTGGCATAGCGTTAACTCTTTCCTCTCTGGAGCAGTTCAAGTGCTGGGGCTAACTGCATATTGTCAGAATACAGCAAGACTCCATTAGAAGAAACACAATTACTAAGGTGAGTAATTTTTTCTTCTCTACCATTGCACAGAATTTATTCCCGATCTTGATACCACTCTTACAGCAGATTTCCTAAAGATCTAAAACTGACTCATTCAAAACAAGCTGGTTCTAAATGCTAATAAAACCCAGTCCATGTTATTCAGCTCAGGAGCCAGATTAAGGAAAAGTGCTGGCAAACTGCCAATTACCTGTGCAAATGGTTCCCTTCTGGACATTTGTGAGCTCTGTCAAATATCTCGGGCTTATACTTGACCCCTCACTAGATTTTGACCTCCACATCACCTCTACATGTAAAGCTGTTAATTCTAAACTTGACATCGCCTATCGTACTAGTTGCGCTCTCACCTCTTCCACAAGGACTGCTATTGCACAGGGTGTCCTACTTCCTGCTCTTGCCTGTGGCTCAGTAACTTATGATGGTGCTGCTAAAACCAGCCTTCTTAAGTGGGATGTCACGTATAACAGCATTTGTCATTATGCCTTAGCATCACCACGTCTTACTCACCACTGTAAGCTCTATAGTGAATTAAATTGTCTCTCTCCTTCATCCTACCAATCTCAGTCCTTAGACTGCCTCTTAGATAACATCATTCGCACTGGCATTTTGCATCTCTTGCCAACATGTGACACCCATTAATCCCAGTTATAATATTCATTCTGGGAATAAATCCCTACTAAATATACCCAGTTGTAAAACTCAAATGGGGACTTGGGCTTTCTCCCATGCTGCACCCAATTTCTGGAACTCTCTTCCCACAGACCTTAGGCTGTCCCCAACATGTACTTTCAAAAGGTTGTTATGTGCTCATCTCTTGGAAAATGACTTGTGCACTTGCTTTTATCCTCCTTGAACTCCCTCCTTCTGTACCACTTTCACTTGCCTCTCTCGCTTTCCTCATCACATCAACTTCTGCACTTAAACTCTGCTTTCTCTCTACCTCAGTCCTTTGCCCCAGTTTCCTACTAACGTTATCCTGGCACTGCCTCTCTCTCTCTCTCTCTCTGTTCTCTCGCCTGTTAGACTGCCACATAGACTTATCCTTTCCCATAATGGAAAGGTGGATGCTTGTAGTTATATGGGGGAAGCGCTCCTTCCCCTCAACCTACTGAAAGTTCCGGAATGCAGCTGCTCTGCTTAGAGCAAGTCACACTCGCTGTGCTTGCTCCATGCTGCGTGCTGGGGCTGGCTCCTGCCTTCCCCCCCGCTCCGTGCCTTTTCTTGCTGCCTTTGTCTCCCGTGTTGTTTTTTTCTCTCTTTCTCTGCCCTCCCTCCGTGTTTATTTTTTGCTTTTTTGGGGAGGTTTCTGCCTCGCCTCTAGCCGCAGCACCGCAGTTCATGCCGCTTTCCTGTGCTCATTTTTGCTCCCTCCATGGACCTCCTCTGACTCACCATCCTACACTCTTCTTCAGAGCCTCACATACTGCCGCACTTAAAGTGCACTCTCTTGTTTCTCGGATACGCCGGTTGCCTGCTACCGTGCACCGGACCTCTACTGCACCTGGGCGCCTTAGCAACTGCAAGGTCAATTCCTTACTTACCAAATATTCGGACTAACACTGCGCTTTGTTCTGGGCATTCATGGCCAGTTACAGTTTGGGTTCTGGACCTTTGGCAACCCTGAGACACACATGTAACAGACATTATGGGCGACTTTGCCCAGATAGCTTGCAGTGAAATTCACTATGCATGCCTTGTGTTTACTGCCTGTTTGAAGTGACGCAACAATGTAGGAGCTTAACATGAAAGTTTTGGGGCACTTCTGTGTCGGGGACAGAATGTAATTAAATATGGCAGCCCCCAGGTACATCTACAGTAAAGGGGGCTACTTGCGACAGTGTGAGAGGGCATCCATAATTCCAGAGATTGTCAGCCAATCAGAAGGGGTGAATGGGAAAGTTATAATGAGGACTGTCACTTCAGATTATCATACTGTGCATACTGGGATGCCTACCGTTAATAGCCAGCATTGAGAGCATATGCCTTTAGCACTCAGGATATGGAAGCTATTACCATTCCACAACGGTAGCTGCCTAAGACTTCTGATGGCTGGCCAGACTGCGTAGCACAGTCAGTAATAAAAACAAAAGCACTGAAGCAAACGGCATGAACAATTGCCAATGCATGTGCAGCCTTTGCACTTTACTTGCATCAATTCGGACCAGACATAGCGTCTTAGAAATACTACTGCTGTAAAGTAGTCAAATCCCTACTTATGATACGAAGTTTGACTTTTTGAGTGTGGAATGAGGTTGAATTGTAATACCATTATCAGTCACACTGCAGAATTGCCGGCCAGTTGGCTAGGGTTGACACCTGTCAGGTTTTTTATCTGGTGATTAGGTTTTCAGGGTCCCTATCAAGTAATCCGGTTTTTCTCTGTGCTGGTCAGGTTTTTGAGCCACTTTGAGTGCTCACATACTTTGAAACAAATTCATTCATTGTTTCATCTACATGTCCAGGTTACAAACAAGTTCTCTTGTCAGTGTAGCCTTTTGTTTGTGAATGCAGTCACCCTGGGAGGTGTAAAGTATGGCCATTAACACCATTAGTACTTACTTGACCTAATCTTTCCACTGCATCTTAAAGTGGCATAGCAGCACAGCTGCCCTCACCTTTTGTGACAGTAACAGAGCCAGTTGTCCTCCATTTTCATTTGCTGGTAAACATTTTCATCTCTAACAGAATTTAGGCATTTTTAAATGTTTTAAATTATTTTTTTCCTCAAGAAAAAAGTATGGTCACTTCTTTGGCTTTGAAATAGTACTGTGGACATGAACAGGGAACGGAGCCAGAAAATCATATAAAGTATGTATAGTGTTGTATGCTATTTACAGTACTTCCCTCCTACCTCTCAACTGTCCCTGATTTTCAGGGAAGTCCCTGATTTTGCCTCAAAATTCTACTCTGTCCTTCCTAAAAATTCTGTTTCCGTGACTAAACAGCGGGGGTTATAAGCACAAAATAATGTCAAACATCAAAGTTATAGACTTGTTCTTCCTTAGAAAATGCATTTTACACTGAACCCTTTATTTTACCAGTTTCCTGAGTGGATATCTCCAATTTTGAAGACGTGTCCCTGATTTTGGTCCTTTGTCCCTGATTTTTTTAAGCCTTGTCCCTGATTAATGAGGCAGGAGGTTGTGAGGTAGTTGTCTCCCCCAGATTATATCTGTAAATGAGATTTCTTTTATCTCTGTATGTTTATTTGGTTAACCAATATCAATAAATAAATACACAAGTAAATAAATAATTAGGAAGAACCTAGGACGGTAACTTTAACAGGCACAGTACAGTATCTCAACATTTTTATTTAACTGCTGCTTTAAGTGTTGTTTTTTATTGCTATAACAAATGACCTTCTAGGAGGAACAATGCATGATGAGTCATGAAAGGGGTGGAGCTTAGGATCCGGTTTTTGCCTCATCCGAAGGTGGCAACCTTAGGCCCAGTTCTATTTAGGAATCTGAGTCTAACCACTCTCTGCTCCTGCTACAACCGCTGCTTCACTCCCTGCTTCGTTGTTGGACAACCTTCTAGTTACTCAGCAGCGCTCCCCATCATTCTGTCCTGCCCTGCACTGTCCGATTGGCATCCTGCTTTACTGCGGTCCCTTTTCCACATTATTCACCGCAGCGTACTGGATCATATTTCGACAATGGTACCTGGACTCATCAACATTCTGGATTGCCCAGTCATATGCTGCAGTGCTAGTTATTGATACCGAAGCTCGGATTTGGCATCTTGTTACCACTATGCTCTGGGAGAAATTGCATTTCGCTCTGCATCCAGGCAGACCATTGCCTCACATAACTTACATATGACTCCTCTACTCTGCGTATTAAAACTCTACTATAGCTGCTCCCTGCTGCTCCACAACTTATTTAAATCCCTGCTATGTCACTTCTTACCTGCAGTTCACACATGCCTACGCCATCGTTTCTCCTTCTTAAGCAACCATTGTTACTTGTATACTGCCATCCCCTTTGGCTTTAGCCTCTAGGTTCTTGCTGCACTCAGTTCTGCATTTGACTTTGCAAGGTCTCGGCGCCCAACGCTCATTCCGATCTCAGAGCACCATGCTCATTCAGCTCACAAACTTTTCAGTTCTCAATCAATCGGGCCTCGCCTGACCACCTTCGCTACTCAGTGGCTGCCCTACATGTGGGTTGCGGTCCGTTAACTTTTATGGGGCCCAGCTGCCGATCTCTACTACTTCCTCCGGCTGACCTTAGTGTGGTCCAGCTGCACATGCTAGCCTTTGTGGGGTTTAGCTGCCACTCTCTACTTACCTTATTGGCTGAACTACATGTGGTCCAGCCGCCATGCTAGCCTTTGTGGGGCTTAGATGCCACTTTACAATCACTTTCCTTCTTAGGATCGGATGCCCCGCCAGTTATTCTTCGCCTTCAGTCATACTACTTGGGTCCTGGGCCTCACAGCCTTCACCTTGCTGCTCACAATTCCATTTGTCAAGGATATGCTTCTTCCTTCCATTGGATTTCATTCTGGATTACATCGGATATTCACCTCAATTTCCTAGGATGCTTCTTGCTTTACTGCTTCAGCTCCTTCGGAGTTACTACTGCTGTTTCATAATGCCTTCCTTATGATAGCTTAAGTTTAGGACATAGATCTACTGCAGTTTTTAGGATGCTTATTACTTCTGGTCGAGATGCTAACTCATCCACCCAGGTCTTTTCATTGCATACTTTACCATCCTCAATTATCAGGAAATGACAGTCTACAGCACCCTTCTACTGCTCTCATAAGTATGCCTCAGAATATATTTCTGCGCTGCATGGACTAGGCTCAGGATTGTGCTACCATATATAATACCATTTACTATTTATTCCTTACTACGTCGCTTCCATTCCTGCATTGCATGCAGTTAGACATCACTATTACTCTGTCTACCACTGCTCTACAACCTGCCTCGCTCCGTGGGGCTGGAGGTTCACCGCATCACACTTCGAAAGTCCTTCGCCCCTACGGGCCCGGAGGTCCCTTGAACTTCTATTACTACACCATATTCGCCTGCTTCTATGACCTGCCTCGCCCATCGGGCCTGAGGGTTTAACTACTTCTACTCTACACCTGCCTCGCCCAGCTCGGGGCCTGGAGGTTCGCATATTCTACTATACGCCTACCTGCCGCTGTATCTACCAGCCTTAGGAGCTCCTTTACTATGGACTCACATCTGGATTTGTTTCACCATATGTCATCTATTATTTGGATGCTTCTGCCCTGTCGCTTCAGTCATATGAATTACTACTACTACTACACTCCTACCAGGACACATAGTTGAGCTTATCCAGAAGACTTTCAATCTCATGATTTGTGCTCTGAGGCTTCTTGGACTCTATGACAATGCTGCTTCATTCGACTCAGCCTCTTCAGTTATCACCATTTATGACTTATAAGCTCGACTATTTAGGACTATCAGACTATCCTCAATAAGTCAGTTCTAGCTACTGTACCATTCTGGCTTTCGAAACGTGGATATGTACATCGCTATGCAACTATTTGGATCACCAGATGAAGCTCTTCGATTCCTGTGCTATTACCATTTCCTCATGCTCCTCGCTGTATACTGTACATAATCTATACAATACTACTCCTCTGCTGCTACGTCTGCATCATGCAGATTTAATTACTACTACTACTGACCTACGTACAGGTCCACTTATTTAAAGTATTTGCTCATATTACCTGCTTCACCCTTACAGGGCCTAGAGGTTCATCAAGACAGATTCACCTATTCTACAACCTACTTCACCCCTCGGGATCTGGAGGTGCATCTAACTTATGTCTACCTATTCGCACTAAGATTTATACCTAATTCACTTACCTACTTCCCCACTCCGGATCAGAGGTTCCTACTGTTCCGCCCTCTCCAGATCACGTAGCGTGCACCCAGTTCCTGTGCTTCATCACCAGTGCCTTCATTTGCAAAGCTTGCCAAGCGGAACATGAACCAACTGTCCTGCTACCCTGGGCATGGACACTTAGCCTTTTGTTTACTGGTTCTCCTTGGAGAAGACATCCTCACCTGCTGCAGCGCCTCACAAATGCAACTTCGACGCTTTGAATTATTATCGACCATGGATTCCAGTCTACTATCATTCTGCCCTGGACATGGATTCTCGGACTAGGAGTTTACTAGAAGGATGCTGCTATGTTCACCCAACACTTCAAAATTCAGTACTTTCTTCAGTTTTCTGTTTCATTGGATCAGAATCTACAACTTGGATTTCGGATTAGCAGATTAAATTAAAATTGTTATTTAGGATTACTCTCCTTTAGTACGCCCAGAAGAATGGGCAGGTCAATAGCCAAGGGTCCTCAGAAGTTTCCCCCCCAAGGGGGTTTTTCCTCTCCTGCATGCTACTGGTCACACTCTCCAGAGCTGGAGGAGATAACCATACAATATTATTAATTCTTTTGGGAGGGTCTCATCCTGCTCAATTAAGCCTTCTTCCTGAGGTGGGATACAGAGAAAGGCCAAAACATCAAGTTATAACAAACTCACCAGCATAAGCATCTAAGCACCTTGAACATACCATCCAGTTCACGTGTACTATAATCACTGACTTGCTCATGTCCATGCTGAAGTTTCTAGCACTAATCATTTCATAAGTACTGAGCTATGAACCACATGTGATGGAAAGGCAGATGCCTGTAGTTATATGAGGGAAGAGCTCCTCCCCCACAACCTACTTAAACTTCCAGAATACAGATGCTCTGCTTAGAGCGAGTCGCACTCGCTTACCATCCTCACTTTACAACTCCTCCTTCTCTGGCATTCTTATCCCACATGGGGGGGTGGCATCTCATCCTACTCAACTAAGCCTTCTTCCTGAGGTGGGATACAGGGAAAGGCCAAAACATCAAGTTATAACAAGTTATTCACCAGTATAAGCATCTAAGCACATTGAACATACCATCCAGTTCAATGTACTATAATCACTGACTTGCTTATGTCCATGCTGAAGTTTCTAAGCACTAATCATTTCATAAGACCAATACCTTGTAAGCATTGCCCTACTTACTGGTCTGGCCTCTGTATCAAAGCAACCTACATCATTCAGTTACAGTACGTTGCGTAAGTTCTGAGATGTGAACCACAGATAACTGAGACGTTTAAACTGTGCATACCTCTTATACTCTGTTTTTCTTGATTCTTTATCCAGTTTCATCTATTATCAATTTAAAATAATTATATTCTCACTTCTGCTCTAAAATTATATGTAATATTTATTTCTGTCTTGTATTTTGGTTGTGTTTTTAACTGACGACATTGTTGGTGTAACTCTTACTTACAGAACTGTTTGATTGTTTGAACATTGTTTCATGTAGTTGCGCTGTATTTCTCCTTACCTTATTTTGGACTTGTAACTTTTATTTTCACAGACAGTTTTCTTCACTTGTACCCTCCCGGGTCATGCCTGAAAATAGGCATTTTTATGTCTAGCGCACTCACCCAGTTATCAAAAACTAAATAAATAATCCAGCCCCCGCCCCGCTTGAATTTCATATTTAAAGAATTGACTTTGGCTCTGGATGAGCCTGCCAGGATTTGTGGCATGTGTTTCCTTTCATGGAAAACTTTATTTTAGTTGCCATGACCTCTGCCCATAGAATTTCTGAGATTCAGGCTCTAATGAATGAGCCTCCTTACGTGATTTTTCACAGAGACAGTCTCTCTTTACATACCAATCCTAAGTTTTTACTAACGGTAGCATCAGAATTAGCACTGAATGAAATGATCCACCTTCCTGTTTATTACCCTGTGCATGCCAATAAGGGTAAGATATTGCTCCCTATTCTAGACATATGTACAACACTGAGATACTGTATTAATTGCATTAAGGGCTGCAGAAAGACTTCTCAGCTTTTTGTTTCCTTCATCCCTGGGTAGAGGGCGTTCCCGTATACAAACAGTGTCTGTCCAAATAGCTGGCTAACTGTATAATTTTTTTGTTCCGGGAAGTATAGTAAGGAACTTCCTGGTGCTGTTTATGGTCACTCCACAAGGGGTATGGCCACTTCTGTCGCTTCTTTTGGGAATGTCATTGCTGCTGATTTGTGCTGTAGCCACATGGAGCAATGTGCATACTTCACTAAACACTACAGTCTAGATATCTTCTTTTGCAGTTCTGCTGGCTTTGATCTTGCTGTACTGCAAGGCCTTCTGTCCTGATCACATATTAGGCTCAGCCATCTTACCTGGGTGCTTGGGAATTTATTCTAAAGATGTGGCCCAATGGAGGAGACATCCTCGATAAAGACAGAACAGTTATGTAAGAATTTACCATAACAGTAGCTCTTTGAGAGTATCTCCTCCATTGGGCCACGGCGTGCACTCCCATCTCCCTTTCTTCTGAGGGATAATCTAGACACTGTGCCCAAGGTGTTATTCCATGCATTGTTTCCAGTCCGTGCCTCTCTTTGTTTGCCTGGTACTGGTTTGGTCTCCTGGTTCCTCATGGTGTAAGACTCTCCGAAGCTTTTCTTCAGGAGGGAACTGAGGAGCATTGGAGCCACCCACGTTATATAGGCGGCAACGCTGCACATTATTGTAGGTGGCCCCCGGCTAGCAAACGTTTCTGAGTGGTCGTGATGCTGACAGCTTACAGTTCCAAAGGTGTGGCCCAATGGAGGAGATTCTCTCGAAGATCTGCTGTTAGGGTAAATTCTTACACAACCGTTCTTTCTCTCTCCAGCTGCTGTGAAAACTTGCGATTAGGGCGTCCAGAGTATAAATGAACATTTTTTGTTACCTTTTTCTGTACTTCTAGGTTTTGTTAATACCACACCATAACTTCCAAGAATGCCCTGTGCAGTCTTGCCCGCAGCAGCTGACTTCCAGCACGCTCAGTCTGCTAATGAGCACTACCGACCTCTGCCATAAGGTGGCAGTGCTCATTAGAATATTGAGAGCACAGGAAGCTGGTTGGTACACGTGAAATGGCAGCAGCCATCTCTCATTCTCAGAAGTTACGGCAGCATTAAAAGAACCTAAGAACTATAGAAAGAGGTAACAAAAAAATCTAATTTAGGCTCTAAACCATAATGGGGGGGGAGGGTGTCACAGCAGCTAGTGAGACAACTGCAGTTCTTTCATATTTTAAAATTTTTTTCTATGATCGTGGATATGTTGTTCATCCACACTCTTTGGCATGTCCCCTGCCACTTTAAGATGTACCGGAAGTCTCAAGCTGGCTCCTCCCATCCACCCGGGTGGTATATACCTCGGCTCCGCTCCATGATGCCAGATCTTCCTTTCCACTGGACGATTCAGGTTGCCTCCCTCGTGCTCATGTATTTCGTAGACCCTGGCTTTCAAACCTTCGGTTTTACCGAAAATTTGCATTACTCGCGTTAGCAATCGCAAATTTGTCACTTCGATTATGGAAGACAAGTCTTCCCCCGGATTTCCTTGGTGCCCTTGTGGCCAGAAGATGTCGTGCACCGATCCCCACACCATGTGCGTCTACTGCCTTGGTGTCGACCATGACACCTCTTCATGCAGTCTGTGTTTGGCTTTTCTTCCCAACGTCCTTGATGACCGTCTCGCATGCCTGAAGTTGGGGATGCCGGAGAAGAAGAACCCTTCGGTGAAATCCAAAGGGGCCTGGTGGGCGGTTTCTGTGGCTGTGTGATCCGCTGAGTAGTTGGAGCGCATGTAAGCGTTCGAGGAGGAAGTGGCTTGCGCTGCGGATTCCTCTCGGAGCTTTTTTGTTCCACTCAGTCTGGGCTCCACCTTCTCAGGCTCCTTCCAGGAGTTGTGCCATTTTCTCCCGACCAAGGGAGAGGCACCTGAGGGCTCGCACTCCTCTCAATCCCGTAAGCGGGAGAATGACCCGGGGGCATCTTCATCTCAATGGAAACGTTCTTAGGAGCAAGAGAGATCTCGGTCCCGAGAGCATGTGGTCTCGACTTCGGTCAAGATCACTTCTTCGGCCGCCGGCCTTTCGGCTTTTCCGTCTGGTCAGTCGATTATCTGTCGATGAGGTTGAGATCGTGAATGATCCTATAGCTCCAATATCACCGACTCTGGACAACGATTCCCTCGATCGAACACCCAATCTGTTTTTTCCAGATGACGAGACCCAGCCTGCTGGGATCCAGTCGAAGATGTGGTCACTGATCCCGGGAAATCACCGGTCCTGCCGGTGTCTAACGAGCCACCAAGTCGGCCCGCTCGATCTCGATTGAGGTCTCGGCCCCCCTCGTCCGAAAGGCAGAGGAAGAGCCTTAAACGCTCTAAAAAAAGGCAACACCATCGGTTGTCCTTGGATGAGGAGAGGCTCCGATGTAAACTCCGTCGGCACTATGAGGACCTCATGTGGCAATAGTTGATTTTGTCCGAGCACAAGCCCACTCCAGCTTCTACACCGGCCATTACTTGGCTTTTGCCTCCTAGGCCGAAACCGACTCCCTCAGAGCCGAACAAATCGGTTCCTTAGCCCGAGGAGCCGGCAAAACTACCGGTTCGCCCAAAACAGCCTCTCCACCAATTGTGGTGGAACCACCGCCCAGACAGCCTGTGAGAGGGTCTCCTTCCAAGGAAGACAGACCAGACACCGGGCTTCCCCAGCGATTGTAGGTAACTGTCACCCTGTACTGCCCTCGGCAGGTCGAGAGTGACCTGGGCTGTAGGCACTTATACCTGGATTCCTCTGATTCGGATATCACTGGCTTGCACTCACATCCAGGGGACAATGAGTTGACCATTGGCTTGGAGACGGAAGAAGGTCCCTCATCTTTTCAAGGGTTCCTTCACCTCATCTCTGAATCTACAGGGATGCCCCTGGAACCAATCCAGAAAAAGGCAGAGTACCCTCTTACAGATGTCCTTAAGAGAGGGGGGATGCCCTGACGGAGGCCCTTCCTGTGGCTGAGGCTATTGTTGGCATGGCCCTAGAACTTTGGCAGCGTCCTGCCTCTTGTCCAGCACCCTCTGCCTGCATGTCTCGCAAGTACGCAGTGCCCATGGGGTCCCTTGTGGGGTTTATAGAGCACCCGTCAGCCGAGAGCCTGGTGACCACCTCTGTGTTCGGGCATACTGGCAGTTCTGCTGACACTGACCGACCTCCTGATAAAGAGTCCAAGCTTTTGGACCATTCAGCCAGGAAGGTCTATGCGGCTTCATCCTTGGGCCTTTGTCAGGCAAGTTCAGCCGTCATTATGGCACACTTCTCTCACACCCTTCTGGGGTCACTAGAGGAAGTCCTCCCACATCTCCCCACAGACATGCAAGCAAGTCCAGGATCAGGGCCGAGCTGTCGCCAAACAGCAGCTTCAGACGATCCTAGACATTGGGGATTCTTGTGCCCGCTCGATGGCTGCCGCAGTTGCCTCTCATCTCAGGGCTTGGCTGAGGCTCTCCTCCTTTCCGGTAGATACCCAGCACAAACTAGCTGACATGCCCTTCCTTGGGACCAACTTGTTCAGCCCAGGAGTGGCTGGTCACCTTCAGCGCATTGAAAATTCCAATGCTACCTTGGATGCTACTTCTGTCAAGGGTTCTTCGGGCAAGAACCAACAGAAGAAAAATAAGCCTTTTCAACACTCTTCCCCTGTGGCTCAGCAGTCCTCCTTTCAAGGTGGACAGCAACACCAGCATCAGCAGCAGGCTCCAGCTTGCCGCTCTCGTCCCAAGCCCAGACCCCAACAGGTTCGAAAAGGAGGCCGAGGCTCAGGTCCTGGAGCCTCCTCCTCCTCCAAGCCTGCCCAGTGATGGGGCCGGGGTTGCCACCCCCTCTCCCGTCATGCCAGCTCTGGGTCCTCCCATGGGGGGCCGGGTCCGCCACTTCCTTTCCGCCTGGTCCTTTGTCACTTTGGACAGGTGGGTTCTCGAAGTGGTCGGTCAGGGACTGCCCCTGGAACTCAAGCAGTACCCTCCAAGCCTAGCCCGCGCCCCTCAGGAGGAATTTGTATCTGCTCAGACTGAGTCGGCTCTTCAGGACGACATCGCTCAGCTCCTTCTCAAGGAGGCAGTAGCTCCAGTGGTGGATCCTCCAGCAGACCCAGGCTTTGTCTTCAGGTACTTTTTGGTGCTCAAGTGAACGGGGGGCTGGCACTCCATTCTAGATCTGCATGACCTGACTCAATATCTCAGGTCACGCACCTTTCGGATGGTTACTCTGTCCCAGATCATACCATCCTTGGAGTGAAACATGTGGTTCTGTTCACTGGGTCTGCAGGACGCGTTCTTTCATGTCCCAATCCGTCCATCCCATCAGCGGTTCCTCCACTTCAGGGTCGAAGGGACCCTGTACGAGTTCTGAACCATGCCTTTCGGCCTGTCATCGGCCCCATGGGTCTTTACTAAATGCATTGCAGTGGTGGCGGCCAATGTCCGGCGTCGGGGGGTCAGGATTTACCCCTACCTCGATGATTGGCTCCTAGCAGGTTCCACCCAACAGGACATGGAGAGGTCCAGGGACCTGGCCCTCCAGACCTGCTCCCAACTCGGCCTCCTGATTAACGAGGCCAAGTTGGAACTCGTGCCTTCTCAGATGATGGGCTTCACTGGGGCAGAGCTCGGCCCCCAGCAGACAGATACATAGATACATAGACAGTGTCGGCAGATAAGGGCCTATGGCCCACCTAGTCTGCCCATTTGAGCTTGTAAGTTCAGTTTGTTTTCCTAGAAGTCTGTTTCCCCTTACCCCTGCCCTCTAGAATTCCTTTATGTCTATCCCATGCATTCTTAAATCCCATGATTGTTTCAGCCCCACCACTTCCTCTGGCAGGGTGTTCCACTTGTCCACCACCCGTTCTGTGAAGAAATTCTCTCATGTTTCCTCTGAATCGTCCTCCTCCAACTTCATCCCATGCCCTCTAGTCCTGAAACATCTTTTTCGCTTAAAAATAGTGTTTTCCTGCACCCTGTTCCTCCCTGTAAGATACTTGTATGTCTCTATCATATCCCTCTCTCCTCCTCTCCTCCAGGGAGTACATGTTCAGTTCCTTCAACCTGTCTTCATAGGACTTGTGATGCAACCCATGCACCATCTTTGTTGCCCTCCTCTGAACCTTCTCTACCCTGTCTATGTCCTTCACGTAGGTATGGTCTCCAGAACTGTACACTGTACTCCAGGTGGGGCCTCACTAGTGTCTTGTATAGCGGAATTATGACCTCCCTTTTCCTGCTGGTGATGCCCCTGCCTATACATCCCAGCATCCTATTTGCTTTACCTGATGCCTTGTCACACTGTTTCCTCACCTTGAGGTCATCAGAGATGACAACCCAAGATCCCTTTCCTGCTTGGTATGCTATATCCTCACCCCCAACTGATATATTGTGCCAGGGTTTTGTGCCCCATATGCATTATCTTGCACTTCTTTGCATTGAATTTCAACTGCCAAACCCTTGACCATTCTTCAAGTTTCTGCAGGTCCCTTCTCATTCTGTCTACACCTCTGGTGTGTCTACTCTGTTACAGAGCTTTTGTCATCAGCGAACAGTGAAATTCTGCCTTCTAGATCCTGTGCAATGTCACTGATGAAGATGTTGAATAGGACCGGTCCTAGCACTGATCCTGTGGTACCCCACTGGTTACTCTTCCCTCTGTGGAGTGACAGCCATTTACCACCACTCTCTGTGTCCTGCCACCCAGCCAGTTACCTACCCACCACACTACTGTCCTGCCCACACCCATATTCCCCAGTTTGTGTAATAGTTCTTGTGGCACAGTGTCAAAGGCCTTGCTGAAGTCCAGATAGGCCATGTCCACTGCCCTCCCTGATCCACCTCCTAGTCACCCAGTCAAAAATTCAATGAGGTTGGTCTGACATGACCTCCCCTGGTGAAACCATGCTGCCTTGGGTCCTGTAGTCCATTGACAACCAGATGTTCCACCAGTCTCCTTCAGTAGTGCTTCCATGATCTTTCCCACTACCAAGGTGAGGCTGACTGGTCTGTAGTTCCCTGCTTCCTCTTTGTTCCCACTTTTGTATAAGGGGACTACATCTGCTGTCCTCCAGTCTTTGGGTACCTCCCTGTTTCCAGTGATTGGCTGAACAGGATAGCCAGAGGTTCAGCCACCACCTCTTAGTTCTTTAAGGACCCTGGGTGCACCCATCTGGCCCCATTGCTTTATCAGCTCTTATTACTTCCAGTTCCTTCAGGACCCTTTCTCGTGTAAAGGGACTTGTGTCCATTTCTGCACCATTCTCACCCCTTGTACTCCCATCAGACCCATTACCCCCTCTTCCTTAGTAAAGACTGGAGCAGAAATACCTGTTCAATATGTCAGCTTTATTGTTGTCATCCTCCCCCGCTCCCATCCTCCCCTTCAGTCTCACTATCCTCCTTTGTCTTTCTTTTTTCTCTTATGTACCTGTAAAAGGTTTTGTCCCTTTACCCACTGATTTTGCAATGTGTTCTTCTGTCTGAGCTTTGGCTTCCTTTACTGACTTCCCTGCCTCCTTTGTTTCTCCTGGTACTTCTCCCTATCCCCTTCTGCCTGTGTCTTTTTGTATTGCCTGAATGCAATCTTTTGGCTTTCACTTCTTTGCTACCTCTTTGGAAAACCATAATGGTCTCCTCTTCCTTTTCCTCTTGCTAACCTGCTTAATGCATAATTCAGTTGTTCTTATAATCCCATTTTAAATACTGCCCACTGTTCCTCAACCCCTGATTCCTGTCCCATTCCCTTAATGCCTCTTTCAAGTATCTTCCCATTTCTCAAAGTCTGCCCCTAAAATCCAGGATCGTGTTTTGTGTGGTTTGGTTCTGCTCTTCTGTGATTTCAAACCACAATGACTGGTGGTCACTGTTACCCAGGTGCTCCCCACTGTTACTCCCCATCACACTGTCCCTGTTTGTGAGCGCAAGGTCCAGTATTGCCTTCTGCCGAGTTGGTTCCATGACCAGTTGCTTGAGGAAGGCACCTGAAGGAGTCCAGGATAAATCTGCTCCTAGTTGATGCTGCTGCTGGGATGCTCCAGTCCACGCCTGGTATATTGAAGTCTCCAACCAGTACTACTCTCCCTTGTCTGCCATCCTTGGATGGCTAGCATCAGCTCCTATCTGTTTCTTCCTCCTGGGCTGGTGGTCTATTGACCACACCCAGCGGGATGGCTGGCCCCATTTTCCTTTCCAGCTTAACCCACAGTATCTCTCCCCATTTTGTTCCTCCTGGATCTGTGTGGCCCTTATGTCATTTTTCACATACAGTGCCACTCTCCTCCCTTCCTGCCTGCTCTGTCTCTTCTGAATATGTTGTAGCCAGGTATGGCCATCTCCCAGTCATGGTTATCATTACACCAGGTTTCAGTGATGGCCACAATGTCCAGGTCTGACTGTACCATGACAGCCTCCAGATCTTCCATCTTGTTGCTAAGGCTCCTGGCATTTGCACACATGGCTTTCCATGATTTGACCTCCCTAGACTGCTTCACTGTTCTACCAGCCCCTTCCTTGGTTGTCATTTATCCCTGGTTCTCCTTGCTGTTTGCCCTTCTGCTGAATTTTGCCCTTTCTGCTTATCCACCTTTGGACACTAATCTCCATCTTTTGCACACTGCTTTGCAGAGATAGCCACCCTCTGGTTCACTGGTTCCACTACTAGCTGTGGGGGTGAGCAAGTAGGTACCGTCCTTGCTGGCTTGCCACCCCTTTGCTAGTTTAAATGCTTGTCAATGTAGCATTTAAACTTATCATTGAGTGCTTGATTCCCTCCAGGATGGATGCAGGCCGTCAGGCTCGAACAAACCTCCATCCCTCCAGGTGGGTCCCCAGCCACCAATGAATCCAAACCCTTCCTCACAGCACCAGTTCTTCAACCATGAGTTAAAGTTCCTGGTGCATGCACTCCTATGCTCTCCCTTGCCTCTCACAGGTAGTACTTCTGAGAAAGTGACAGAAGTAGCTACTTGACAGGGCAGAGGTTCTTTCCTCCTTTGCCCAATCATATCTGGTTGTTCACTTGCACCCTGCCTGGGACTTTCTTCGCCTGCTAGGTTACATGGTAGCATGCACCTCAGTGGTCCATTGGGCCTGGCTGCACATGTGCCCCCCTCCAGTGGGAGCTAGCCACCCAGTGGACTCAGTGCCACGGTCATTATGACCAGCTAATCACTGTGGCCCAGAAGATGTGGGACACCTCCAATGGTGGATCGCCCCAGACTGGTTGCAGAAAGGGATCCCGTTTGTCTGCCCCGAGCTGACAGTCGTCCTCACAACCGATGCCTCTCTCATAGGCTGGGGAGCTCACATGGGGAACGACAGGGCTCATGGACTGTGGACCCCTCAGGAGTCCCGATGCCGCATCAACCTGTTGGAGCTCAGAGCAGTCAGACTGGCACTGTCAGCTTTCACTCCTCAGCTCCGGAGTCAAGTGGTTCAAGTCCAGATGGACAATACCATGACCATGTACTACCTCAGCAAACAGGGTGGCACGCATTCCCATCTGCTCTGCAAGGAGGCGATCCACATCTGGATCCTCATGAGCCGGTTAGAGGCAGGTCTCCTAGCCATTCATGTGGCAGGAGCCTCAAACCATCTGGCAGATGCTCCCAGATGCTTAGGTCAGACATCCCACGAGTGGTCTTTCCATCCAGAGGTAGCTTACAGCCTGTTCTCCCACTGGGGCAAACCGATGGTGGACCTGCTTACCTCCAGAGAAGACACCAAGCTGAGGCTGTTTCATGCCCTCCCCCCTCAGCAGGGCTCGCTGCAGGGGGATGCCTTCTCGAGGCAGTGGACCCCAGGCCTCCTCTACGCCTTCCCTCCATTTCCCTTGATCCACAAGGTGCTCCTCAGGGTGAGGAGGGACAAGGCGAAGGTGATCCTGGTAGCCCCAGAATGGCTGCGCCAATTCTGGTATCCAGATCTCCTCAGCCTCAGCTGCAAGCACCCGGAGTGGCTTCCAGCATGCCTGGACCTGATATCAGTCAGGGGAAGGTATTCCATCTGGACCTTCAATCCCTGCACCTCATAGCCTGGAACCTGAACGGCTAGAGTTCCAGGCTTTGGGTCTTTTTGAAGATGTCTGCACCATGGTGGAGGCATCCAGAAAGGAATTGACCAGGAAATGTTATGCCTTCAAATGAAAAAGGTTTTCCATTTGGTGTCAGGACAAGGGCCTGGAACCTTTATCCTGCCTAGTGGCTAACATTCTTGACTACCTTTGATCTCTCTCCAAAGGGGGTTTACGGTCATCGACCCTTCGGGAGCACCTGGCAGCCATCTCTGCTTACTGGGCGAGGGCCGATCAACTGATGTTGGCACAGGAGACAGTGGTTGGGCGCTTTTTCAAAGGCCTGGATTATATATCCCCTCCGATGCATGAACCTCCACCTCCATGGGATCTACTGCTGGTACTGGCAAAGCTCATGGGCAAGCCATTCAAACCAATGCACAAGTGTGCCCTGTCACACTTGTCGTGGAAAACGGCCTTTCTGGTGGCTATCACGTCAGCCAGAAGGACAGGGGAGCTCCAGGCCTTTTAAATGGACTCCCCTTATCTGGTTTTCCACAGGGACAAGGTTGTCCTACGCCCCCACCCAAAATTCCTTCCGAAGGTGGTGTCAGAGTTTCACCTTAACCAGCTGTTGACTCTGCTGGTGTACTACCCCAACTACTCCTCGGAGGCCAAGTACAGGCTCCATATCTTGGGCCTGAGATGTGCTCTCTCCTATTATAAGGAGAGGACGGCGGAAATTCAGGGAGAGGTTCACCAGCAGTTTGTCACCTACACTGAAACCACTTCTGGCAGACCTGCAGCCAAATGGACTATTGCAAGATGAATCACATCATGCATAGTTCTGTGCTACGAGTTTGCAGGCAAGGAGCCTCCCAGAGGGATAAGAGCTCATTCTATTCGCCATACTGCTGCATCGTTGGCTGCTTCCAGGGACATCCCTATCCAGGAAATCTGTCGGGCTGCACCTGGAAGTTGGCAAACACCTTTATCACCCACTACCACATCAACCTCGAGTCATGCAGGGATACAGGTTTTGGGGCCCCAGTTCTCCAATCTCTGTTCCCTAAGTAGGGGGTGTGCACCTTGCCTCCCTTCTCCCGGAGAACTGGTAGGAGTCTGCCAAAGAGTGTGGATGAAAAACATATCCATTAATGTAGAAAAACAGGTGACTCACATGTAACAGTAGTTCTAGGAGTGGTATATGTTGTTCATCAACATGGACCCACCCGACCTCCCTGGCTGCAGATGCACACAACCTGGCTTCCAGCAGGCTAAGATCTGGCATCATGGGGCGGAGCCAAGGTATATACCACCCGGGTGGGTAGGAGGAGCCAGCTTGAAGACTTCCAGGATATCTTACAGTGGAAGGGGACATGCCAAAGAGTGTGAATTAACAACATATACCACTCCTAGAACTACTGTTACAGGTGAGTAACCTGTCTTTTTTGTTGTTACTTTCTATGTTCTTCTCTGTCTCCAGTAGACCGGGCTGTCTTTCAGCCTGACCATATCCTAGGATCCTACACCTACTAGCATGGTCTCCACTTAAGCCCAGATACCCACTACCTGCCTTTCACCTGCCCTCTTGACTGGAGGAATGGTGCAGCAAAGTGACCCTAATTGTGGGGGCAGGGGAGCAGAGGAAATGGGTAAAAACAAGAGAAAATAATAAAGAAATACCATAGGTCAAAATGGCCGGCTAGTCGCAGCTGTGGCAGGTTTGCCGCTTGAGACACCAACGATTCAGGTTTGGGAATGCGCCTGGGCCGTTGCCTTACTCAGCGAAGAAGAAGGAAAAAAAATAACCAACCTGGGAAGTAGCAGAAAAATTGCACTGCAGGAGGAGCAGGTCCAGGGTGGCATGGCACTGAGATCTAAGCCAGAAAGAAGGGAGGTGGGAGGGGCGAAAATGCCAGTTCAGTTTCCTGAAGTGTACACTTGCTGCCACACTTCCATTATATAGCAGTGCCTGCTTGAGACACCTCCAACTGCCCCATAACTTCTCCCCTCTGGGGGAATGTAAGCTCAGCACTTAAATACCCAATGAGGGGTAATTAACTCACAATAACTATTACAGCAAAGTAGAGAGAAAAACACTTCTAGATACATGAAATGTGCTTTAGTGTCCAACAGGTCTGTCCCAGTTCAGCAGAATTATTAGCCAGAGGTACCGACAATGTACACAGAAGGCAAACTATCTGCCCGTGGGAGAGAATAACGCAGTACTTGCATGACAAAGAGTCATGTCTGGTGTGCAGCCTTGGTGGTTCCCTTCAACGAGCTCTGCTGCAGGCCTTGAAGCATTTTCCAGATCTGCTGAATGGCCTCCGATGTGGTCATCTGGCCAGATAAACGTGTGCTCTTTGGGCTCCCACTATGTGCCAATCTACAGGTTGGGTTTTTCTGTTTGGTGATGGGCCATCCATAGAAGCAGGAGCCTGGATTCCCTTGTCTTGTAGTGCCTTTCTCGCCACCTCTGGAGTCTGGTAGACAGCTACTGCCTCTTCCTAAAAATGTGAAACTTTGCAGAGAATGGAGTGTGGAATTTAATTTGCTTTTCTCGAAGACACTTCCGCAGGTCCCTATATGCCATGCACTGTCTCTGTATTTGGGGGGGGGGGGTAGTCTTGATCAAATAGTAGGCAGGCAGCTAGATAGTTGATGTCTCTGAACATAGTGGGTAATTTGATGCGTTTTATTGGACTGACATGAGATTTATAAAACACAAGCTTTCAGGCTACACAGAGCTGTTCACCTGGCAATGGCAGTTTCTTCAGGAAAAAAAAACTTAAATACATTGGGTAGGACTGATACATAAACTTTTACATATGAGTGTGACGGTTCTGTTGATAAGGAAGTAAATAATTGGATATGTGCAGAAACAAGAAAAAGACTTTCATTCTGCTCAGCTAAGGACCTCGACAAAATACGGTTCTGTGGTGAACTATGAATACTTGTGTCGACTGCTACTAGAAGATTTTTTTCACAACAAAGAAGAAACCCCAGACATCAGCAGTCCATCAGAAAAGAAAAAGAAATCATTTGATTTCATCCTCATCCTGAGTGGATGCAGTGCCAAACTGGACACTGATACTCAAAGTTTTTGTCAGAGAGTCTACTGCCAGATCCTTAACCAGCAAAAATGAATCAACTGCAACCTCTCCCCATTAGAAAGGAGAGCAATATAGTCACTGAAATCCGGCCATAAGATTGTTATTAAGAGAGCCGACAAAGGCTCTGCAATTTTGATCTTAAAGGGACACGGTCAGGTTTTTACGCAGTTTTTATGGTCCCTATATTGTTTGGGTCCGTGAATAGTATTCTGCAAGTAGTTTCTGACCTGAGCTTCCATATGCACTTGGGCCTGGATATTCAGACTGTGCTGGGCAGTGGCGCAAGCCTGGGCATAGCGCAACTGGGCTGCACCAGGGCATGGACTAGGCGATATTCAACGGTGCTGCACCATGGCTCAGCACCATTGAATATGGCACAGAGGGTGCACAAACTGCTCATGGCGCAGTGGCACTGTGCCAGTGCAAGACAAAGAACAGGAGCAGAGGGATGTGCCAGCACAAGTGCAGTTGCGCTAGTTGCATCACCCGGATATTCAGCATGGGGCATGCAAATGAGGCCGTATGCATGCAAGCGCCAAATGGGGCATTTCCATGTCATTATGGCCCCATTGCATGCGATGCGCCAATCCCTGGCGACTTGTGCCTGGAGCCCTGCCAGGCTGCAGCTGTTAGGGACCGACACCCTGTCGTGCCATTGAAGTCCCCTCGCTCCAGTACACCCGATCGCGGGCATATGCAACAGTAAGATCCCTGATGGTCCAGTGGTAATGCCCCCATCGCCCGATCACGGGCATTTGTACATATCAGATCCCTGGTGATCTAGTAGTAATGCCCCCATTGCCTGATCACGGGCATTTGTAAATATCAGATCCCTGGTGGTCCAGTGGTATGCCCTTTTCGCCCGATCGTGCGTTTACATGCCCGTGATCGGGCGAAACGCCTGCCCTGAATCAGGTGATATTTACAAATGCCCATGATCGCGGTGATGGGGGTATTACCACTGGATCACCAGGGATCTGATATTTACAAATGCCCACGATCGGGTGATGGGTGGATTGCCACTGACCACCAGGGATCGTATATATACATATGCCCACGATCGGGCGATGGGGCGGGGGGGCACATATCTACCAGGTCAGGGTGCTTGTGGACGGTGTACCTGCTGGCCGGGTGGCCGCCAACGGCTGGCGGCTATTGTATTGTGCCATGCACTACAGCCGCCTGCCTGTGGGCGGCCGGCATTTGAGCCTTTTATTTTCTGCTCAACTTTGTGCACCAGTGTGCGGCGCATGTAGGGGTTGCACCAGCATATGCATGGGCATGCCCCCTACATCTGTGCCACATACATTATCAATCTGCCCCGGCGCATGGGGGGGTTGTGCCGCGCAGCCTGCCCTTTTGAATATCATGCCGGGGGGCATTGGGGGGTTGTGCATGGCGCAACCCCTTTCAATATCCAGGCCTTGGTGTACATGACTGCATTCATTTTTGCAAAAAATTATTTTTGGCCAGCCCAACCCATTCTGTCCTGCACGCTCCTCCCCATGCATCCACGATAGACATACATGTGGAATGCAGCCAAACTCATTCATGAACGAGTTCGGCAATTTTGGTGGCAGTTGAATTAAATAGCTGGCAGTATCAGCAGACGTGAGATGATTTCAGCAATACATTTAATTTGGCAGACCAAGGGGTATTTTGTAATATAGCATACATTATTACCCTGTATGTGTGTGTGTGTGTATATATATATATATATATAAATATATATATTTATGTGTATATATATATATATATATATATATTTGTCAGTACTGATAATCTACGTAAATTTAGGCAGGCCTCCTCCCCCCAATTCAATTAAAATGTCCGCACAGTTTCTGCAGCCCCGTTCCCTACTTCACGTCATAAATATACTGTTTTTAGGGGCGGGGCTGCAGAGCTCGGTGGCCGCTCAGACTCCTGCACGGAAGTTAGGAGCCGCGTGTTACAGAAGATGTAACTTTTTAAATACAGCACCAAAAATGATAAAATATAGCTAGGACAGTTCCTAGGGCAGGCAGCTTCATTGTGTGGGTTGCCTGTCACGTTCGAAAACTGATGTCAGCTGTTCTTTAACTGATCACATCTGCTACAGGGAACGAGCTAGTGATCCAGCTGTGCAATATACCGAAGAATGATGGGACATCGTTAAATAACTTCCTAAGCATGTCCAAGTCAAAATAACCGCTCTTATCTCAGATGAACCTATGCTAGGTGCGTTCTGCATGCTGCCGAAGATCCACAAACCTGGGAATCCAGGGAGACCAATAATACCCGACAATGGTACCCTGACAGACGGGATCTTGGGATTTATATAAAGCATCTTAGAACCACTTGTTATAGAAAGAAACAATTATATTTAGGATACTACTCACTTCTTGTGTACTTTTTCTGCTTTTAGAGATTTGCCGCCTAATACCATCTTAACCACAATGGATACTAACTCCCTCTGACACTAATACTTCACATCCTGATGGAATTTCAGCCTGTCCTAAATAGCTACAAGAGAAAGGACAGCACCACAACATCCACCCAGAATTCATTGCCAGACTTATCAAATTTATTCTGACCCACCCCAACTTCAGCTTCAACAGCAAACATTATGTTCAAACTATGGGAACAGCAGTGGGTACCAGGATGGCTCCACAATATGCCAACCCTTTCATGGTCAGTTGGGAGGAGGATTTCCTGCAATGATGTAAAATCAGACCACTCGCATACTTCCGATATATTGATGATATATTTATAATGTGGACAGAAGGGACTCACACACTTAAAGAATTTCATCAGGAACTTAACGTCTTCCACCCATCCATTAAACTTTTCAAGGAGTACTCTGACATCACCATCAGTTTCCTTGACACCAAAGTTACCATCAAAGATAGAGCCTTACAGACTTGTATCTACAGGAAACCAACAGACAGACAGCGATACCTGCAAAAACACAGCAGTCACCCTAGGCACACTAAAAGAACTGTAATGTACAGCCAAGCACTTCGATACCACTGAATCTGTTTGAATGAGAAGTACAGAGAAAAACACCTTGTTACATTAAAAAAAAAACACTTACTGAACAGGGACGCTCCTCTAGAGAAATTAACAGAGCTGTGGAAAGTGCCGTGCTTATGCCAAGAGAACAACTACTACAATATAAAGAAAAGACCACCACTAACCGGTCACTCTTGGTTGTTACATCCAGTCCTGATCTGGAGCCCATACAGGAAAATATTAAGGACCCACAACCAATATTCAGCAGGGGTCAAAATTAAGTTTTGCAGCCACTAGCCAGCAGGGCTAATGATTGGGAAAATCTACTAGCCCCACAGAATTTTTCACTGGCCCAGCTGGTGTACTTATTAAAATATTACCTTCTCCAGTACAAGCTCACAGGGCTAGTTAAAGAAAAATCTTACTAGCCAAATACAAAATCTACCAGCATTTGGCTAGTGCTCTGGTGCCAGTTTCGACCCCTGTTCAGGGAGGATAACTCCTTAAAATGTATTTTCCAGGATCCCCCTTTACTGTCTTTCAACCAACCACCAAACTTTTTCCAACCTGATTATCAAGAGCAAACTGACCAAAACAACAGAACACTAGGAGGCCCTGCAATATTGCTAGATGTGAAATGTGTGAGCAAATTTCCATTTCAGACTGTATCAACAGACCCCAAAACAAGCAACTCAGGATACTGGGGAGTTATACATGTGGATCCCAGAATGTTGTCTGTTACATTCTGTGCAAGAAGTGTCCACATACAGGCTATGTGGGGGAATCAGGGAACTCTCTGAATCCGAATGAACTCGCACAGGTACGACATAAAGGACAGAAAGACTGAAAAACCACTGGGACAACATTTCTCTCAGTCTGCTCACTCCATCTCTAACCTCTCTGTCCTGGTTCTCAATGGAGACTTCAGAAATACACAAAAAAGGTGGGCTTCTCGACACTAAAAATGATGGACTGAATGTAGACATTTAGTTATTATCTCTTACATTTGATATACATTTTTAGTGTGCCTTAACATTAACATGGTTTTATTTACATGCTTGATCATACAGTGTGTCTTCAGTGTTCACGTGGATATGTGTGTTTATACAGTGTAGATATATACATAAATGCTTTTTGTCTGTGTGTCTCACACACACACATGCACGCGCGCGTGCACACACACACGCACACACACACACACACACACACACACAGTCTGTCTTGAGGGAGGCTCTTAATGGGCCCCCTGCTGTTACATTCCGTCCATGGAGAGAAGTCTACATCTCTAATCTGATTTATAACCACCTATAATTTCAAAGACTGTTTTTACGTTTGTTACGTTTGCTTGCACATGTGCAAGAAACATTTTGTTACGCTAAATGGCCTTTTGGAGGTGTGTCACTGCCGAGTCCACTGCAGTTCACACTGGAAGGGACTTGGCAGTCCAGACCAGTGACCACTCACTGAGGTCATGACACCACTCGCTGCTTGCTGGGCGGAAACTTTGTGTGGTGCAAAGGATCGAAGCCACTCCAATCTGAGAGGGCTTCTGTCCATTCATTTGCATGAAGCCAGTCAGCAAGTAGCTGACTGGGTTTCAGAATTTGGACTGTTGCTGCCGCTGTCTTAGGTTTCAGCACATCCCCCCCCCCGAATGGCTCCCTGTACTGCAATTGATCAATCTGTTTGTCTGTCTTTCTGTCTGTTTATCTCTCTCTCTCTCTCCCTGCCTGTCTGTCTGTCTGTCTATCTATCTATCTATCTATCTATCTGTCTACTAAGCAGTCTGGGGTGCCCAACCCAGTACTCCTTCTTTCTCCCACTCTCCTGGTGGCTAGCCGCCCACCCTTCCAGTCTTATCATTTTTTAATATATAGACAGTCTGGGATGCCTACCCCCGGTACCGCTTCTCTCGATCCCCCCTCCGGTCGCCCTCCCCATTCCCCTATGCGCTTGACACTAGGGTGCTCAATCCCAGTGTCAGAATAGCCCTGAAATAAAGAACATCCGTCAATGTTTTTTTTTTCACCTGTAAAATAGAAAATGGTCCCTTGCCGATCTGCCACACACACCCTCACTCACCTGAACTGGTCACAGGGTGAAGATCCACTCTCTGATTGGAGACACGTGTTGCTGCTGGAACTGCTGACTGCAGTATGAGAAACTACAGTAAAGTAAGTGCGGTTCAATGTATTTCAATGGGGTTTTGAAGGTTGATGCATAGCTTTGTCATTTATGCATATTTTGGCCCCAGATTTTCAACATGGCCTTTTAGGGACCCCATCTCATGACTAGAGGTGATGGAATTATGCAAATCAGGCCTGAAAGGTGATTTTTCAGTCACATTGTGAAATCACCTTTTGGGCAGGATTTGAAAATTGTCACTGCCGTTGTTCATAAGGTGGGGTCATAAGAAGGCTGCATTGAAAATTTGGGGTCAAAATATGCAAAACTGGCATTATGCGCATACATTGAAATTTCGGTATGTCCCTTCCGACTTCGGTCATTTTCAACATAGCCATGTTTTTACAGCACCTCATGAACGTGACAGCTGCCATTTTTCAAATCCTGGACAAAATGTGTTTTCGAACCTGTGGCGCGGAATGACATTTTGATGGTTCAGAATGACATTTTGGCTGGGATTTGAAAATGTTCACTTACTGGGTTCATGAGGTGGGATAATAATAAGAAGGCTATTCTGAAAATCTAATGTACAAATACGATAAAAATCTGGGTTATTTATTTATTTATTTATTTGCTTTTGTTAACCGGGGTAAGCACACTAGACAGCCAAGTGCCTATTTTCAGGTGCGACCCGAGAGAGTTACAGATGACAACTTCATACATAATCAGTTGAGGAATTGAAAGAAATACATAGGATAACAACAGGCAATTCAAGACTGGCTCTGAAGACAACAGGCAATTCAAGACTGGCTCTAGAGCACGGTAGGCACAAAATACATTCATAGACAGTTGAGGGATGGAGAAAGTTACATAGGGAGTAAACAGGAATTTCAAGGCTGGCTCTAGAGCAAGGTTGGCACCAAGTTCATATGTGGACAGTATGACTGTCACACACCCTCAAAAACCTGATGTATCATTTATAAAATCCCGGACGAGATGTGTTTTTGCACCTACAGTACAAAATTAAATTTTTGTCAATATACTGTAAATGGTATGTCATGTTTATAAGGCAAATCATAAAATGAGTATCTTGAAAAGTTGGAGTCAAAATAAAAAAAAAATGTATTGTTTAACAGCCTTTGTATGTAGTGCCAGTCTTCACCCCAGCAGCCATGCTTTGTGATCCCATGCCAGTGAGCTGAGTTTGGGTGTGAGTTCAGTGACCCAGCTGGATGGGGTGAGGGTGGGAGAATGGGGCTGTTATGCAACACCCTCCAGCCAAGGAATGAAAGGTGCAGGGTTGTCCGCATGGCCCTGTGTGCCATATAGTGAAGACAACTGTCCTCTTGGCATAGGGCTCTGCAGCTGTCCACCCGAGGGTGGCAGAATGCCTTGTGCATTGACTGACAGATGCACTGTTGTGCTGTGCATCTGTATCCGTGGCCACATGGAAGTGTAGGGACCACAGGGCCCCTGCACTTTGCAGCCCACCAGACAGCCCCATGAATTCTTCACATCTGTCGCTGCACGGAAGTGCAGGGCCCTTAGGCAGAGTCTTCCCTTGGCACAGGGCATCCACATCTGTGCACTATCAGTACCAAACACCTGCACAACACATGCATGCAAGCAAATGTTCGGCATTTACAAATTCTTGTTTTGATTCTGCACCTATCCAGTTATTTACTTCCTTATCAGCAGAACTGTCACACCCATGTGTAAAAGTTGATCAGTTCTACCCAATGTATTTAAGTTTGTTTTTTTGAAGAAACTGTCATTGCCTGATGAAGGGCTCTGTATAACCTGAAAGCTTGTATTTTGTAAATCTCTTGTTGATACAGTAGAAGGTATCAAATCACTCACTTTGTTCATCTTTTTTGTACAAGGACTAATACGGCTGCAGACATTTCTCTTTAACTTAATAACTATTGAACTTCATGCTAGTACATTATAGTCTTGCTTGGGTATCATTTGACAGTGGTTGTGGGGCCCTATGCGCACACTCTGTGTTTAATGTATAGTCAGTAGGGGGAGTCGGTACATCTTTTAACAAATCCATTAAAAAGTCTGTTGTCAGCCCAGTTTCCACACCCTCCAGCAGTCCGAACATGCTCAGATTGTCTCTGTGTTATCTGCCTTCTAAGTCCAAACATTTTTCTTGCAATGCCATGGTATGATGTAGCAAGGTCTCCACAGCTTCCCGCAGCTACATGGTACCATTTTCTACAAGGGATACCCTGCTTTCCACACCTCGACCCTGCGCTCTGACTTCACAAGTTTCTGGTGGAATTTAGGAAACTCAAGCTTTGTATCCTCTCAGGAATCTCTAATTTCCTTTAATAGGATCTCAAATCAACTCTGGGTCAGCTTTTCAGCCTCACTGCTTGTATCATACCCCACCTACTGATGCCTGCACTTGAAAGACTCCAGCCGCTGTTTGGGTGGAGTGATCTCAATCTAGCTCCGTCCTGCTCCTAATTCGTACTTTTCAGCCTGGATCTGGTGGTGCAGTTATCCTTCTTCCTCTCTCCAGACCTTTCTCACGATTTTATTGCAGAATAAGGCAGTTTGAGAGGAACTATAGGTCTGGCGGGTAGGGAGCCATGTGTCTAGCTGCTGGTTGGGTCCATGACATCACCAGAAGTCTGCACCCAGCCTTTTGAAGGGCTGGGGGGAGATGGGAATGGAATGTCCCAGTGAGTGCTTTCCTTTTCCAAACTAGGGGGCTGCCTAGCTCCGAGTGAGCACTTCCATTTAGGTATCCACAGGCAGGAGTGCAACTTGGAGTGGCAAAAAGGGAGGGGGGAATTTCACTTGCTCTGCACAGTGTCACGCAACTGCACATGTGCACTGGAGCACTTGCATGTGAGTAGTTCCCAGGGGGCAGGCTTAAGGGGGAAAATCTCCCTGCAGTCACATTAATGACATCCGCTATACTCTGGCTCCATGCTGCCTTCTTACCACCAACATCTGTTGGGCCTCTGGAGGGAGATCTCTCCCCCGCCCTTCTTAGTGGGGATAAGCTAAGGGACTGATAACTGGGGGCCATGGATGGAGCAACAGGGCAGGGTGGTTGCCAGGACCAGAGAGAAAGTGGTCAGGACAGAGAACCTACAAATTAAAAAATAAAAATAAATAGGTCAAAATTGCAATACCTGGCCCATTTGAGGAGGCACAGCCCATCGTTTTCCCAGTTGGGCAAGCTGGGTTTGCTGCGTTAATCTGTCTATTGGTTTTGGGCTGGTGGTGTCTGGGAATGCTGTGGAGGCAGCATTATTGGTCTCTGCGAAGAGTGGTGGCACAGTGTCTGCTGTGGGGGATGGGGAAGCGTTGGACGTTGTGGGTGACCATGCAGCATCCTGCCCCTCCCCCACCCAGAGCAGTGTGCGCAGAGCTGCCTTAGCATGTGAGGGAGGTGGTGGGATAGAACACAAGAGAGGGGAGGCCATTGATGTTGTGGGAGACCGAAGCTAATGGAGTGGAGAGGAGTAGGTTGCACTGATTCCAAATAAAACACAAAAGAGCATCCCTCTGCTAGGTAGAGACTTCCAATGTCATATGTCATATGTCATATCAGGAACATCATGGCATTATTTTATAAGGTACAGCTCAGCCAGCCAGAGGAAAAGGAACAGAAACGAGAAGGGTGGGTAGGAGACCCTCAGCTACTGACCTTGGTGGTGGTGGTGGTATCCCGAGAAACATAAGGTCCTCATTGCTTTCCATTTGACAAACCTTGCTGTGTTTTTCCTTATTTAGATGGGCAGAAGGCTTTGGCAGGATCAGAGTCACCAAAGACACAGGAAGCTACAATGATGACTACCGATGAAAAGGCAGCTGAGCCCATTCAGCCGAAAGAAGAGACAACTGAGGGTAAGATGGACTTTCTGTCAGGGCTCAGAACTGGTACTGGAGATCTGGATAAAACCTGGGAATGTGTATCAAGCCAGTAAATGTTTCCTTTATCTGGTCCTGCTGGTTTTTACTGGAGAGGGTAATATTTCAGTGCCCCGTTGGGCCAGTTCCACGTCTGTGGGGAGTGTGGATTTTCCCAGCCCTGTTGGCTAGAGACTGAAAAACTTAATTTTGACCCCCACCCTTTACTAAAAGTACTGGAGTTGCAATGTACACCAAGCTGACAATCAGGTGTTAGTGCAGGTGAGGACATCATAGTTTATTCATTCTACAGCAGGACACTGAAGAATGAGGACATCTCTCTCCAGCGCTGAATGGTATTCTCTTTTTACAGGTTTGATCTATTCTTTGTCCTTATCCTTTGCCTAATTTGGGTCTGAAGGGTAGGTGAGAGGTTGGGTGGTAGAGAGTGGTAGGGTGGGGGTTCCATTGCTGTTTTGATGAGCTGAGTGAATGAGCACGGAGTGGGAGGAAGTAGGCGGTGTGTGATATAATGCGGCACAGGTTGGAGGAAGTGATCTATTACTTACTTTACCAGAACTGTGGGGGAGGTGAAGTGGGCTTTAGAGAGTGGGGGTAGGGTACAGTCTTCTAAAGGATCTATGTGGTGAGGGTAGGTGGAAACCATATATGTCTCGGTGGGGGTAGGTTACGTATTCAAAAAGCTTTTTTTTTTTTGTCAAACTGAAACACTTTGCACTGTTTTTAAAAAGTATGTATAGTGGCACTTGCACTCTTGCAGCCAGGAAAGTACACCGCCTGCAATCTTCGACATGGCGACAGGCACTTCACTAGAGGAGAAAACTACTGGAAGTGTGTCCCCTAGTGAAGCAGTTTCAGGAAAACTACATGAAAAACTTAATGTGGGGAGTTTCACCGCTTCACACGTCCCTGATTGGTGCGAGTCAAATGATGGCTGGCTGAAGAGGTGAGCAGAGGGTTTGTGCCACCTGCTGTTACGGGACTGTGGTGGGGGTTTGGGGTACTGGTGATGTGCCACTAGACACCAAGGAAAACTTGAAAGGGGACAGGGTGAGAGAGAGGAGGTGGCACTAGATGCTAGGGAGTACTTGGAAAGGGACAGGGAGAGGGGTGGGACAAACGGTGCATCTCGACGATCAGCATTGTTGTTTGGTATGGCATAACCGCAGTGTGGTCAGGCACAGCGGCATCCTAAATGACATCACAAGATCTAAAAATGGTGACGTTCTAGTAACAATTTAAGGCACACTTTGTCGTCAGTATCTTTTGACTGCTGCCAGCAGCCAGTAGGTGCAAACTCTGATTCACGGAATTGTATACTTCACATTTTGTGCTTTTTGCAAAATTTTTGATTTTTGCAATTGAAGGTCAAAAATCCTAATTTTGAAAAAAAAAAAACAGGCTATAATAAGAATCCGATCAGAAACCAACTCAGATTCCTCATCGGATTACATAATAACTCCCCCCCCCCCAAGTACACACAGTAGGAACCCTGTTTGCCCCATTCTGGAGAAAAAAGATCCACCCTTCCTCACCCTGGTCTCCCTCCCAGGCTTCATTACCTTAAGGCTGCTGGTCTTCTGCTTCCTGCTGGGGATCCCCTCCATTCAACTGTGCTGGAGTCCACAGTAGTCCCTCTGTGTGCTGCTGTCCGTTGGTGCCAGTGGCATTGATACACTGCATACTGGAGGCACTGAGCTGGGTTCGGCTTCCCAAAGAAGAAGGGCTCCAGTAGTCCATCTGAATCCACAAATCCTCCTCGCCATGGTGCTGTCCAAAGTAGAAAAAAAAAACAGGAACCCCACCAGCTCCATATGCCTGCCGCCAAGTCTGTCAGCTGCCAAGTCCTCCCCCACCCCAACTAGCTGCTAGCCCTGTCCCTCCCCCAAGTTGGACCCAGACTGATCAGTACCAGTACTGAACAGATTCCCCTTCCAGTTTCTATTAGGGTTGATCGAATTGATTGATTTCTTCCTTTGGGCATCCACTGGATTATCAGAAATTCTGATTGCATCTTTGATTGCATTCCGATACCAGTAAAGCAATTAGAGACTCCTGATTTAGCACTGGTGGGCTGGTTTGTTTTATTATAAAGAGTGCAACTGTTCAATTGTAATATATGTTCTCAGTGGGCTTGGGGGGAAGAGGGAGTGGGGGCTAGTGGGTGTGTTGTGCAGTGCAGCGTGGGGTATGTTATTGAAGCAAGCGGATGGGAACTTGTGGCTTGTGCCAGGGTAGGGGAACGCTTGAGATTTAGCACAGGTGGGGTTTGGTACATTTTATTATAAGGAGTGTGGTAATTTTAATATATGCTGTTTGGCTAAAATCTGAGATATCTATTTTTTCAGACCTGCATTTAAAAAGTTGTTAGCTAGTAGCAAAAAAAGAAACACAGGAAAGCTGCAGTAGTTTCCCATTGAGAGACAGTAACACAAATGGGGGCTGCTTTTACCATCAAAGATTCAAAATATACTAAGGGCCCTGGTTTCAAAAGATTTTTGCCATTGGTGCGTAGTACGAGAAACCCTTTTTAAAATAGAGACCCATAAAAATCTAAAGTAAAGGTCAGTGTCATTTTCAGCTGGGAGGTGAAGCAGTTTGGCTCCCCACATATAGGCTTGGTTCTTTAGTTGGACCCCGACAGAACTGACAGTTTTTTTTTCTAGCAGCAAGAGCGACAACGAGCTGTGTGCAGGGATGATATTAAAGTAGGGAAATTATGGCAAATTCTTACAATTTAAAGTTGAAAGGCAGGTATAGATATTTCAGGTAAGAGACCATGTTGTTGAGAAATCAACAATGAATAGAAAAGGAAATGAATAATTTATAGCCATAGAAATGATACAAGAAATCCATGAGGCATTGTAGTGCTGGACTCTACAGGTTATTCAAACCTGAAAGGATAGGTATATGACAAAAAATGTCAAGGAGAATTTAATAAATGAATTTAATTATGAACAGTGGAATCAGATTTGGACTGATATTTACAGTACTACAAACTTGCCATAGGATTCTTAAGCTGGATACATGTCAATAGCTTGTGCCAAATAGACTTGACATTATTTAATGGAAAGTAGTACTTTCTATATAAATACGTAATTTCTTTTTACAGGTATCAATTGTGGGCCGGTCCTGTGGCGCTGATGGTTGAGGCGTTGGGCACCACACCTCGCGCCACACTGGCGACCTGGGTTTGAAAGTGGACTCGGGCCGTCGGGGGTTGGTGGGGGAGGAGAGAATTGAGTGTCTGGAAGACTGCTCTCCTTTCCTGGGGTGGATTGCTGGGGATTCCCTGCTTCGTAGCGGCTCCCTATGGAGATTGGGAGCACTACACCAGCGGGGAACGTGGATGGGGAGAGGTGATGGCGGATGTCTGTGGGGGGGGGGGCAGGAGCATGCCCTCTGTGCACTGACATCATTGCATGTCCGCACCTTGGGGCAGAAAAATGGGAAAAGCCCTGGCACCTGGGTAGGTGAAGGCAGAACCCCGTGGATGGCACCCACATTCATCTCTGGGTCCTTCCAGCCGGCCTCCGGCTCTCACCCTTGCTCCAGCCACCATCTAGATTCTAGATAGAGTGCCGGAGGAGTTGGCGGTCCCACCTCAGGGGACTTGGAGCCGGGGTGGTTATGTCGGGGTGAGGCAAGAGAGCAGCCCGGGATGGAGGTGGTGATCGGAGGATTTCAGCCAGAGTGGGAGATGGCAGGTCCCAGTGGTCCATGCTGGAGAGAGTCCTATGGGGCCAGAGAGAAGGAGGCATAAATAGACTTAGAAAAAGTTTGTGCTACACGGGGGATCGGCACCTACCAAGGGCTCTGAATACACTTAGAGTTTCTAAACAAATATGTGTAACTTGGAGAAAAGGACTCACCCGCCTTCTCTTCATTCTCAATAAGTGGTACTTTATTCAGCAACAGCAAAATCCATAAAAATCCACGAGAATACAACAAACCAAGCAGTGCATAGGTTACTTCCTCATTCCTCCACGCGCTCCTTACATGCGACGTCGGTCACCTGACGCGTTTCGCCAATCAAGGCTTTCTCAAAGATGATCATGTCATACAGTACCTGAAAGAACTCCTGATTCCTTATCAAGCTGTGAGATCGCTCTGCTCAACCGACGAGGGGTTGCTAGAGATTCCAAGGGTGACGTTAAAATCTCCTGGGGCCCGTGCTTTTATGTTTGCGGCCCCTTCCCTTTGGAATTCTCTACTCTGTTGGACCAGGGAGTGCATGACTGTGGGGAGTTTTAAACAGGCTTTGAAATCCTTCCTGTGAGAAAAGGCTTATGGTTTTACTGTTCATTGATTTGTTTTTGCCTGTTTTTATAATATTGATTTCTGTATTTCTGTATTTTTATTGTATTTATTTTATTGGAGTGCGCCTTGATATTTGAAAGGCGCAAAATAAATAAAAATGTTATTATTACACTGATGAACCCTACCTAAACAGGGAGATTCCTTAAAGACACAGTGTGCAAGATTTTCATAATGTCTTACATGTTCACTCATATTTAGATCTTTTCAAACCAGGTTACATGTATGTTTCCTATTTACAAAAAATACAGATCTTCATCTCAGCAGCATTATTTCAAATAGACGGTATTCATATTAATAGCATCAATTTCGTAATGATCAGTACTTCTTAATTGTTCGTGCTTATTTTTAACTGTAAATATCTAGTCGGAAAATACATTTTTTTTGTTTAAAAACAGGCGTGCTCTATGAGGCCACGCCAAGGCACCTACTGTAGTCCTGAAGTTTGGAAATAAAATGTATCAAACCTGGTAATGGGAACCCGGTGACATGCAGGTATCCATATTACTGTCACTTATGGTGACCAGTGCATATCTGTGAACAAAAAACAGACTATTTTGTTTAATTATAAAATCATATTAATATTTTCAACAGTGTTTACAATACAACTCATCATTTCTTTAAAAATGGTTTTATCTGTATTCTACCATTTAATCCTTTACCCTCCATACCTTTTAGAGAGAATATCCAGAATTGTTCCCTTTTTAGTGACAGGTTGTTATAATCTCCCCCTCTCCTGGGTAGAGTGGGTTTCTCCAAACTAGTAAAAAGGAATGAATGTTCTGTTTTATTTCTACTTTTTAAAACATGCAATGCCAGAGCATTCTTTTGAACTCCATTTTCTATGGCTCTGGCGTGTTCACCTACACGAATCTTGAATGCCCTTTTTGTTTTGCCTACATAGTAGGCTCTGCACTTACACTCAGCTAGGTAAATCAGACCACAGGTGCTGCACGTCATAAAGCCTCTGATATCATTGACTCTACCAGTAACTGGGTTTGTAAACGTTCTGGTGTGCTGCACCTGTGGGCAGTATTTACAGTTTCCACATTTTGTGCTCAGATTTTCTCTACATGGCAACCACATTCTGGGTCTTTTTTCAACTGGTGGTACAGAGTGCATAACTATATCTTTAATGCTTTTTCCTTTTCTGAAACATGGGCACTGGTGGACTAACAAGGCCCTTGTTAGTCGACCAGTGCCCATGTTTAACCACAAACTGACCATTATAATATAAAAAAACTGCTCGGAAAGCTGCTGCCCATTCACTATAATGGAGCGTGCCCCTGCACTCTCCCTAGCATCATGTCATAATGTTGCTGAGCACGGGGGCGGACCTTGGGCAGCATTTCAGACTGGGAAGTCCTCAGGGACTCAGTTTACCTAAATTACGAGTGTTTTTTCAACAACATTACTGAAATATTTACCGATATATGGAGCTAAAAAGATTCCCCCAGAGGTTAGGCACCCATATATTGGGTGCACTAATGAAACTTGGGGAATCTCTTTAAGAGCCTCCCTCACCCTATCAACAGTAATTACATCAGTGAGCACCCTACCTTCCTCATTCCCAGTCCGCCTCCCCCTGTGCAGTGTTGACCCTCCATCATCCCTTGTAAAGACTGAGGCAAAGTATTCATTAAGTACCTCCGCCTGTTCTCTGGCCTCCTCAGCCCACCCACTCCCTGACCTCAGTCTGCTAAACTGCCCCTTCACTTTCCTCCTTTTCCTGATATGCCTAAAGAACCTTTTTTCCTATTTCTGATTCCCTGTGCCACCCTCTGCTCCGTCATCGCCTTGACTGATCTTACCACCCTGGTTATCTTTTTGGAAATCTTGTTGTACCCCCCCCCCGTCCCCTCACAAGAGCTTATATTTCCTATAAGCTCCTCTTTTCTCCCTCACCACCTCCTGAGCCTCCCTGGTCCACCAGCTTGGCTTTCTGGCCCTACCAAACTTGTGTCTGACCTTCGTGCAGGTCCTGGTGGCTTCCAGGAGCCCTCTTGTAATAATTTCTCACCTGCTGTCTGTGTCCATATCTTGTCTGATCCCCTCTAAATGCTTCTTGAGAATCCCCACCATACCCTGAAAGTCCACTCCCCTGAAGTCTGCCACTGCAGTTTTTGTGCGTCTTCCCTCCCCCCAGGTCGAAGGAAAACCAAACCGTGGCATGGTCACTCCCTGCCAGTGGGTCCCCTACAGCAAGGTTCCTAACCAGGCCGGTGTCAGACAGGACCACATCCAGAATGCAGCCATCCCTCGTTAGATCAGCCACCAGCTGAGATAGGAATGCATCCTGGAAGATGTCCAGCAAGCGCTGCTCCCTAGTTGATGAAGATTCCATAGTGCCCCAGTCAACCCCTGGCATGTTAAGGTCACCCAGCACCACAGTTCTACCCACCCCCTGACCACAATGATGTCTTAGATTCGCCACCAGTCCCTCTTCAAGCTCCTCAGCCTGCATGAGCGGCCTATAAACTACCCTCAGGTTGACCCTCTTTCCCCCAGGAGCATGCAAGGTAACCCATAACGCCTCTACGTTTCCCTCAGCCCCCTCCACCCTGCATATATCAGTGCCATTCCTAATGATGAGCGCCACCCTCCTCCCCTGCCCACAGCCCTGTCCTTCCTGAACACAGTGTACCCCATCAGGTTCTGGCACCAGTCGTGACAATGAGTGGCCCAAGTTTCAATGACTGCCGCCACATCCATGTCCCCTTCAAGTTAGCACCACCTGAAGCTCAGGCATCTTATTTCCCATGCTCCTGGCATTTATCAGGACCATCCTTCATCCCTGCCCCTTGTTGTCACCCGTTCCTCCAACCCGAGATCCTCCAGTTAACTGCACGCGTCTGCTCCCTCACGCACTGTCGGGTACCCCAGTTGAGCACCCCATCCCCCCTGCTGAGGGAGGAAGGCCAAATCCTCCCTTGATGTGCCTGCCAGCAGCAGCCTTAAGCCCCAGTCCTCCCCCCCTTCACAACTTTAAACCCCACCTGGCTTCAGTGAGTTCATAACTTCAAGTTGGTAACTTCAGAGTTAAAATGGAACTTGTGTTTATACAGCGTCATTCATACAAACTACAATGTATCCCAAAGTTATAAAGCAGTGAGTTAAGACATTAGCAACTCAAGGACTTCCAGAGGCCCCAGTGCCACAGCTGGGCAGATAGTGGCATCATCCACGTGACCACCACCGCCACCACCACACCTCTCAACCTCTCAACCTCTCAGCATTGAAATTCATAGCAGTGGCCTTCAAACTTCAGAGCACATGGCCAGAATGTGTAGCATTTTATTTTTGATATCTCTACAAATAGTGGGCCCCATAATTTAGTGTTAAGGAATGCTTCTTTTAAGCAAGTCCAGTGATTTAATAGTTTGTGTGTCCAGAAATACCTCTAAAATTCTTAAGAACATCAGTGAACCTTTGCAGAGCAAGGGTAAATTTGAGTGTAAAAATCATAGCGCTATACAAAATTCAAATAATTGAGCAGTATGACTACCACCGTTGTTTCCACCTATTTATTTTCGTCCTCATGTGTCCCACTCTCATCTGACTGGGGTATAGCCCCAGACTGGAGAGCTTTTGTGGCTAGTCAGAAGCAGACTGGGACCAAGCCTACCTACCACACTCTGACTGACATGCCTGACAAAGGACTGAACAGATGATGCCACCTCATTCTGCTCCGATGTACTGTATCACACTGGCAGCAGGATTCACCCCCGCCTGGAGCTATGCATTGCTGCCCACATGCCTCCCTCCCTCTCCCTGGGCTGTAAGTGGCAGTTGGTCAGTTGAGTAACTGCACTCTTTTCCCAAAAGGCTGGAATCCTCTGAGACAGTTACTGTGCCCTGCCTCTGCCACTCAATTTATATTTCCTTATCCCTGTTCTCTTTTTCTATGGCTCTTACCTCATTTTCTTTTTTTCTTAATTTACTGCACTTTTAATCCTTTTGCCAGTAAGCCCCAGTCAGTCCTACCCACTCACCTAGCCCCTTTACCCACCTTCCCCGGAACTTACCTCTCCTCCTGCTGACACCCTAGCTTCCCCCCCCAGCCCTGCAGGGTACAGGGAGGGGGCCCTGCCCCTGATGGCGACTCGGTCGGTGCTTCATGGGGAGTGCCTTTGTCAGCGATGTGGGGGGGGCGTGGTAAGGGGCGGATATTCTCCTGCAGAACCTGGCATTTCCCATTTTCTGTCCCAGCCCCTGTATGATGCAGAGAAGAACCCTCGAAGTGCCTGCACGCATGTGCGTGAGTTGCACATCAGAGCATGTCAGCATCCTGCCTAACTCCGCAGCCCTGCTTGCACTGTCATTTGTAGTCACCCAGATGGCAGTAGCACAGCGGAGTCTGTCCAACCCCCCCCAGGTGGATAGCGTCCTCTGGGACGCTCAGCTCGCCTCCCCCGACTGACCCTCCGACGATGGCAGGCTTGTCCCCGAACCCAGGTTGTAAGCGTTGTGGCTGGTAGCACTACTGCGGTGCCAGTGGGCCAGCCTCTTTTCTTGTTTTCTGTCTCCCTGTTCTTTATAACAGCTGTGTATGTAGCCCCCCCCCCTCCATGTGCCATTGTAAGTTCTTCAACCAGTGACACTGTTGGTTGCAGTCAGTTGCTTCTGACGCTGATACCACTACTTATGTGAGTTAGTGCTTTAAAGAAAATTGGGCACATTGAGGAGCTGCTCCATTTTATCAGCGTAGTGGTCAATGCAGGGAGCAGTATCGGCTGTAGGAGTTACTGACTGATTTCAAATGAGAATGCCACAGGGAAGACAAAACCTAAAAAGGAGACATATAAAGAAAGAGATGGGGGGGTAACCAAACATGGGACATGCAGTGGGCTGACTCTGAATACACTATTTACCTTCTCATGTGAGGGAGCAGGGCAATAACTCACGAGTGGCAGAGCCGCTGGTGAGTTAATGTAAATAAGAAGTCAAGCCATTGCATGTCCAATTTTTGCCACATATTTTAAACTATAAACCTTTTAAATTAGATTGTTTTCTGAGGCTGTAACTGGTTGTGTTTGATTTAGCTGCTCTGTTTTGAATGCGGGGGCCATTATGATGTCATCAGACATTGCTCAAGCTGCTCTCTCATTGGCTTAGGGTTCCTTTGTGACCTGTTTAACGTGTGGATAAATGGCCAAAGTGAGGGATAAATTATTTATAGTGTATAGTGAGAGTTTGTTCTGCATGAATTTCCATGGCAGCTGAAACCTTATTGTACCACAGTTCAAAGTGGCATCCTGTGATAATAGTGACTGAAAATGAGCGACTGCTAAAAGAGTGACTCATTTTCAGCAATATCACCAAGGGTAGCGACCCTACAGTGAAAGCGACTATAGGGAAAGTGACCGGAATGGTGGGATAGCTAAGGGAAGGGTCCGTAGGGGGCTGCTGTGCCTGCTTCAGCCAAGCTAGCCCTGTGGCACAGTGGTGAGGGTGGCTAGCTCTTGCTGAGCAGTTATGGGTTTCAGGGCTGGGGACCGGGAGGGTTACAATTTTGCTGCTGCCTGCGGGTGCAGCACTTAATTTTCCACAAATGCGGGCTGTGCCTTCCCCGCTTATTCCCCAGAGTTAGTAATCTTTATTCAAAGGGGTGCAGAGCAAAAAACCCCGACAAGAGGGGCACAGGGGCGAGCCCACCTGAAAAAACACTTTTCTTTTGTCGGATGTCGGTTGCCGCAAGTACAGTATAGATCACTGATTTGCTTTTTGCCGCTATACACTCGCCATAATAGCGACCACTATTTTGCAATCGCTATTATGACATGGAACCTTCAAAGGTCATGGAACATGGTTGAACCCTTCTGTGGTACAGCAGGGTTCCAGCGGATCGGAAATCCTTGAGGCAGCTGATGTTTTTCACAGTGCTGCTGTGCACACATCAGTTCAAGTTCTGAACTGATACCACCTGCGTGCCGGAGGAGTGCTGTGAAAACGCTTTCTTTTTTTAATTTAATAAAAACTATACACTATAAAACTATTGGTTGGATAATCACATGCCCAGCCAGCCTGAGCTGCCACCTTGGGATTCTGGTGACCTTGGACCTCTTGAGCTTCGCTCTTGAGGTCTGACGTAATCAGAACCTCTCTGTGGCAGCACAGGCTGGTTATGCATGGTTGCCCAAACAGTATTCTCTGTTTCTTCATTTTGAATATTTCAGTGCCTGAAAGAAATTATTTATTTGTAAGGTTCAACTCTCATACATTGATATAAGTATGAATGGGAAGTGATGCAGTGCTTCCCATAAGTTTACCTTTTTAAAGGAAAAGTGCAGTTTTCTGAAATCCCCACTCAATGCATTAGCCCCAATTAGCCCTTTTGCAATTAACAAAAAAAAAATTGTAGTACTATATACTTTATTCTACTTTTGTAAGTAGCTTGAGCAAGGAACATGGTGGGCGCTGTGTGCTGCCATTTCAGATTACATTACGGCTCTGCACGGGTCACTTGCATGCTTTTCCATACAAGCGAGTGGTTTCAGAGCCACAGTTTAACCTGAAATGGCAGCACGCGGCACCCACCATGTTCCCTGATGACTTTACTTAAAAAGTTAGAATAAAGTAAGTAGTACTGCAGCAAAAAAAAATTTAATTGCGAAAAGTCTAGTCAGGAGCTAAGGCTTTTTTTGGGGAAGGAGTTTTAGAAAACTACAGTTTTCCTTTAAATACTTTCTACCTTTCTGATCACATTAGTGGTACAGCATCTTGGGTTCCCTGGAGCAGCTCTGGCTGAGCCAAACACGATCCCGACAGAAGGTGTAACAAAGCGGTACATATAGAGTTGAACAAACACGTCAAACTTCTGTAGACACTGGTCTAAGCCCAAGTTGCAGCGCTACATTTAGAGAGCAATACCAAGATGCTATATTAACCATGATATATATGTACATGTAATAATGTTTTGGGGGTTTATTTTTGCTTACAGTATGTATTGGAAGGTGTTTTTTTTTTTACTTTTGTTATAGAATTGACTGTCCAGGAATGATTTTTTTGCAGTTGTCCCAAGTTTCACCACTAGTTACTAATATTATTTAGAGATAACAGAGAAACTTTGTAATCTCTGTCTGGTGTTAGTGTTTTATATAGACCACACAGATCAAATGTTATTTATATCTAAAGTCAAAGGACTAGATTTTCAGAGCAGTTAGATGCTTTCAAGGCAAGCCATTTGCTATATACTGTACTCTGATACAATTTAATTCAGGTCAAAGTTTATTTTACCAGGATAATACCATTGAGACAACTCATTTGAGAGGCGGTCCTGGGGGGACATAAGTACAACACAAAATACAGAACAGTTACAGTGGTACAATACAAATGCAGCTGAGATACCATATTCAAAAAAAGCAGACAAAAGGAAGTTAACTAGGCACAATACTGAATAGCAGAATATTTCCAAGTCTAATACAGGTGCCTATACAGGTAAAGCTAGTTGAGTACAACAGTTATGAAAAATGATAGGTGCAAAAAGTAAATTGGAACAACAGAAGAGGACATAGAGTGCAAGGTCGAGGGATTTTATTGCAATAGAGGCTGTCAAAGGCAGAAAAAGTAATACAGGTTACAGAAATATGACAGGAGGAGGAGAGGAGAGGAGAGGAGGTGGGGAAGGAGGGACAAAGAATGCAGAAAACTAGGAAGCATCGGGAGGAGACACGGGTGGGGTGGATGATATACAAGTGCTTAGTACTAGTGCTGGATGAGGGGAATAGAGGGGTTGGAAGCAAACTGGGCCAGAGGGGAAGTGGGGGAGTAGGCTGAGGATTAAGTGCCAGGAGTCAGAGAGAATATACATGATTACAGTAAGCAGGTTCAAGGAAGCACAGCAGTTACATTCGTCCTTCAACATACGCCCAATCAAGAACTTGAATGTACACAAGTCAACGGTAAGGTTAAGTGTAAGGTTTTTTTGTATAGTGTTCCATAAGGTTAACAGGGCATAACTTAGGGATGAAGAACCAAACCAGGTTCTAATCCGTTGAGTATCAAATGTTATATATGAGAACTTCCTGAGAGTGTACACACCGGAGGCACATTTAAACATGGAGCAGATGTAGGGAGGGAGGGAGTTTCAGGGTTAGAGCTCTGTAAATCCAGAGGAATGCATTGCGGCACGTCCTGACACTAAGGGATGGCCAATCAACCTGCAGATAAAGGGAACAATGGTGGCCTTGGGCAATCAACAAAGTCTTTTCGTGCTTGTATGCTCTGGGCATTTTTTGCAACTGTCTTTAGCAGCAGAAATGCCAGATGCAATCACAAACGGTAGGGGTGAGTTTCACCAGTTGAACATTTGCAATATCTGGAACGAAGAATTATGAACTGTGAATCTGTCCCTTTACATACTCAAGAAGTCTCCTGCCAGTTATATGTTTTTACTTATAAAAAATCTAACCCCAACCCTGATGGCCAAACCACTGATGTCAAACTAATGCTGCTACCGTAGTTGGTACAAATTCGGGGGTTAAATTGTTCAGTTCCACCACCTGCTGAAAAATAGTATGGCAGTTCCACCACCTCTGTTATCTTTCTCCATCGACTACTATAGGAGAGTTCCACCACCTAGAAATGACAGTTCCACCACCTAGAAATCTAAATGTGAGAATTCCCCCACCTGAGCATTTCCAATTTAATCACTGTACAAATGTATTGCACTTACTGAGCCTTCTCTTTCTTATGATTTACTTTCCTCACCCCCTACCTTAGGGTGCACCTGGAAATGAGTCATTACCAGCTCAATATATATTTTCCTGGTAGAACGTTTGAGCTAAATAAATAAATAAACAACAGGGCTGTACGTTAAAGAGCACCACGTTAGCTAAATCTCAGAAAGCAGTATAATAGGCCTTAACTCCTGGTAAAACAGCAGGTTGGATGCCTTTATTTTTTTCATTGCTGCAGTTTAGGGAGGGAAGGGGTCATATTTCTGGATCCATGGAGCTGGCATCCTGATCCATCCCTCCTTCCTCGTGATCCCACCTCCCTCGTTCCTTCCCTCTCTCCCTCCCTTCCTCCCTCCTTCCCAGGTAAGCATGCTAGTCAAACAAGTGCCTGTTTTCAGGCACGACCCAGTCAGAATTCACGGCACGGTACAAATTCAAATGCATTCAGACAGGGTGCTAATGGAGGGAATAACACACAGGGGACTGACAAGAACAAGATGAATTTACAAACAGCTACACGTATCAGATGTAGCCACCATTTTGTTAGTTGAGTGGTGACTTTGATTTGAAACTAGCGGCACTCTAAAATCTAACAACAACAAAAAAGGAACTGAACAGATACCCCAATTAAATCCTATGGAGAGGGCAGGAACACTTTCCAAAATAAGATATTAAAATATCTGAACGCGGGGGCATGCTTAATCTGTCTAATGATTAGGGGAAGTGTATTGGATTGGGCTGTCTGTTCCACATATACTGTCCCAGATGCTGTCCCTTCCGTCCTTAATTGGAGCAATGAGAAAATTATGGAAACCTATGTGCTGCCTTTGCAGGAGGTAAGGCATATTAGGATCCATGACGCCGGTTCGACAACAAAGTTGTCGACTGATGTTACAGCGAAGGGTTTATGTCGACTGCAATTGCGGTTGGCATAAGTCTGTCTGAAACACTTTGTTTCTTAAGGAGGGCTCTGCCCCCTGCACCCTATGTAATTCATGTAATCAACTCTGAGTCGGAGTTGATTCAGGGAGGGGGTGCAAGACCCCAGGAAAGCAGTGCCGGGCTCCCGCAGTGACAGTACAGCAACCCGTTGCTGTGTCACTGTACTGTCATTTGCGGTACAGGTGTCGCTGTTTGGTCAATATACATGCAGATTATACAACTTTGGAGTTGTTTTAAAATTTACCTCAGTTTGTGCTCCTTAAGGAAATTTTCAGGTAGTCACTTTCATCAATTGAAAAATCTTTGTTGGCCTAAGCCGCATTCCAAGTAGTTAACATCTGTTTTGTTTTTGCAATCTTTGACCAGGAAAGGCACACTGAACTGTGACAGCACATTTCCAGGTTTGTCCTGGGTGATGAGTTACACTGATCTGTTTTATTAATGGTGGAAATGCTGGCCCAGGCACCAGGGAAAATCCTCTACCCTTCAGATACGTGCCATGGGCTAATTTAATGGCCACCTAGACAGCCACCAGTGATGGGCAGAAGGGACCTCGGTTTAATGTCAGGGAGTGGGGCTGATAATAGGTGCATAAATGGCACTGCCCAGTCTGTGGACTTTTAAACCGACCTATCTGTTACTGTTTCGTTTCCCTGTCTGGCATATTTATGCTGGTATGACAAGGTACTATGCAGCGTTATTGAGCCCAGGACTTCTTTCACATGTGAGGCCTGCTCCCTGAACTGCTCAGCCCTCCCACTGGAACTTTCTCTCCTTCGGGGATGGGGAGGAGTAGAAGCAAGGTGAACATACCTTATTGCCTGTGAGTAGGTTAGAGTGTAATAGGGTTATGGGCTTACCATTCTGGATTGTACTGCTACACTTTAATTGTAGTACCTTGGACTTGGTGGGGCACATGTTTTTGATGTTACAGTATGTCTATTGATTTCTGTTACAATTAGTTCTGTACCTTCAGGGCGAGGGGCTTTGCCCTTTCTTTTCTTGAGTGTATGGTGTATGTTGTATGTCATATATTCTATAAATAAATGTTACGAAGGTCAGTACCATAGTAACGTAGCACTCCCCAAGTGCTTCACTACAGTGTTATTTGTAGGCATTAGCCCATGTTCCTGCTGTGGGTCTTGAACCCACAACCTTGCTGATCTTGAGAAGCGTGCGACCTGCTGAGCCACTGCACTGTTTTATTAAAGTTAGTGCTTGATTTTTAGGTAACATGACTGGCCAGCAGCTGATAGCTGGAGGCCAAATGGAAATTCTAACTGGAGTTTGGCTACCGTTCTGGTAGCCATGTAGAGCACTGTTTGCTGGTGTAGCGCCTTCCTTTTTCTGCACGAACCTATCAGTCCTGTCAGGCGAAATGCCATAGTCTCCCTCCCATTATCTTTCCGTCAACAAAGTATGGCATGAGGGAAAGTCAGACAGTGATGCAGAACTTGGCTGATTCAATGTACTGCTACCCCCCCCCCCCAAGATAACACTGATGTGCTACCATACTAATTGCTGCTCCAGCTGGACCAGTAGACAAGAATTACAGCCCATATCCAAGTATCCTGATACGTCATTGGTTACAAAGTTGGATACACTTGAAGTGGGAGAAAGGACACCACATTGCTGTATCAGGTAAGTGAACAGTTTGTCAGTGAGACATGGTGAAAACACTGACTCAGACAAAGCCCGGCACTTCAACACCCCCTGACGAACACCTACAGCTACAAAGCATAGAAACATAGAAGTTGACGGCAGATAAGGACCGCAAGGCCCATCCAGTCTGCCCATTTCTTTTTCTACCTTATAAATGTGCCATCAGCCTTTGCTCTGACAGTGGTCTATCTAGTCATACTCATTTGTATTGCTCCCTTATGCCTATCCCATGCCTGTTTGAAGCCCTGCACTGTATTCATAACCACCACTTCCTGAGGTAGGCCATTCCATGCATCCACCACCCTTTCTGTGAAAAAGAATTTCCTCACATTCCCCCTTAATCGGCCCCCCTCTAATCTCATGCTGTATCCTCTTGTCCTGCTATTTTTCTTATATTTAAACATGTTAGACTCTTTCACCTTGTTAATGCCCTTAGGTGTTTGAATACCTCGATCATATCACCTCTCTCTCCCTCCTTTGCTCAAGGGTATACATATTGAGCTCTGTTAATCTGTCCTCATATGTCTTCTGATGCAGTCCCTGCACCATTTTGGTTGCCCTTCTCTGGACTGCCTCAATTTGGTTAATGTCCTTGTGAAGGTGTGGCCTCCAATACTGCACGCAGTACTCCAGATGGGGCCTAACCAGTGTATTGTAAGAGGGATTATTACCTCCCTCTACGACATGATACTAATACATCCTAACACCCCTAGCCTTACCTGCTGCTTTAGAGGTCTGCTTGGATGATTTCAGGTCATCAGTGATGATGATGCCCAAGTCTCTTTCTTCCTTTGTGACTGCTAGCAACTCCCCTCCCAGCCTATAGGTGGCTTCAGGGTTTCTCTTCCCTATGTGCATGATTTTGCACTTCTTTGCATTAAATCCCAGTTGCCACTCTTCTGACCATTTTGCTAGTTTATCCAGATCTCTTCTCATTCTGCCCACCCCATCTGGATCATCTACTCTGTTGCAGATCTTGGTGTCATCTGCAAACAGACAAGCCTTACCTCTAGTCCATCTCCAAGGTCACTAATGAAGATGTTGAAGAGGACTGGCCCAGGACTGAACCCTGAGGTACCCCACTTGTGACTTGCATCTCTTCTTACTGTATACCATTTACCACCACACTTGTTTTCTGCCCACAACCAGTTTGCCACCCAGTTGACCAACTTCTGACCCACCCTTGAGCCTACCCAGCTTATTTATCAATCTTCTATGTGGAACAGTGTCAAAAGCTTTTCTTGAAGTCAAGGTAGGCGACATCAACTGCTCCCCTTGGTCCACCACTCTGGTTACCCAGTCAAAGAAATCTATGAGATTAGTTTGACAGGACCTTCCTTTGTAAACCCATGCTGTCTTGGATCCTGTGCCCTATGGATTCCAAGTGTTGCACTATCCTTTCCTTAAGGAGTGCCTCCATAATCTTGCCCACTACTGAGGTAAGCCTGACTGGTCTGTAGTTCTCTGCCTCCTCCCTGCTACCACTCTTGTGGAGCGGGACCCATGAGCCCTTCTCCAGTCTTCTGGGACCTCTCCTGTGCTCAGAGACTCACTAAACAGTTCTGCTAATGGCTCTGCTAGTTCTACCTTAGCTCCTTAAGTACACTGGGATGTATGCCATCAGGTCCCATTGCCTTATCCACCCTGAGCTTAGCAAGCTCTTGTAGGACCCTTTCTTTTGTGGAGGGAGTAGTGCTCACCTCCCTCCCTCCTGTGTCCATGGTGCTGAGCTGTGGGCCCTGCCCTACCTTCCCTTCAGTAAATACTGAGCAAAAGTATCTATTTAGGATAGATGCTTTTACATGGTCCTCCACCTCACGTGCTCCCTTTTCTCCATTAAGCTTAGCAATAACCCCTCTGGACTTTCTACTTTCACTAATGTATCTATAGAAAGTCTTGTCACCTTCTTTTACTGTTCGTGCTAGTGTTTCCTCAGTTTGGGACTTTGCCTGCCTTACTGCCTTCCCTGCTTCCCTTAGGGCAGTTTGGTATGCCTACCTATCTTCATCCCGCTGTGTTCCCTTATATTTCCTGAAGGCCAGCCTTTTGACTCTGACCTTTTCTGCTACTGTATTTGAGAACCAAAGTGGTTTCCTTCTTCTTTTGCACTTCCTTTTCTGTCTAACACAATGGGATGTTCCTTCAAGTATTGCATCCTTAATGCTTGCCCACTTTGCCTGTACCTCCTCACCTGTGTTTCTTTTTGCTAGGGCTAGCTTAACTCTGTTGGCCATCTTATCAAAGTCAGCTCCTCTGAAGTCCTATATTTTTACCTTGGAATGGGATGATTTAGATGTAGTAGCCAAATTGAACCATACCATGTGATGGCCACTGGCCCCCAGGTGACCTTCTACCTGGAGATCTGTGCTTCCTTCCCTGTTAGTCAGTACTAGATCTAGGATAGCCCTGTCTCTTGTAGGTTGTTGTACCAGTTGTTTGAGGCCCTCCCCCTGCAGGGAATCTACTATGTGTCTAGTTCTGGCAGATGTTCCTGCTGGTATTGACCAATCTGTATCCGGCATGTTGAAGTCTCCCATTATCAGAACCTCCCTTTAGCTGTCATGTTTGTATATCTTCTAACAGTAATGTGTCTATGTCCTCCCCTGGTCTGGGGGCCTGTAGACAACCCCAGTTCTTATGGCTGTCCCATTTCCTGTTTCCAGGGTGACCCACAGTTCTTCTGGCTCCTTATGTGTATTCTGAATTTCTGTAGCTTTGATATTTTCGTTGACATACAGGGCCACTCCTCCCCCTTTTTGCCTCGGTCTCTTCTGAACAATACATAGCCAGGTACTGAAGTCTCCCAAGTGTGGTTACTGGTAAACCACGCGTCTCTAGTTGCTACTATGTCTAGTTTAGCCTCTGACATTGTTGCCTGCAGGTCTGGGATCTTATTTCCCAGGCTGTGAGCATTGTGTACATGATTTTCCATTGGCCAGATTTGGTGTGTTAGTTGTTGGGTGAGGTTTGGCATTACCCTGTCGTCGTGTGGGGAGACAAACCTTTTTCTTACCTGGTGATGCAAATGAACTTCCAAACCGCGCTGAATCCCTGTTTGACCACTAGCTGTGAGGGGAGGGTGTTCTTCCCATTAAACGTATGGGGTGCTGCACCTCTCCCATTGCTAGTTTAAATATTCTGCAAAGACGTCAAACTTCTGCCCCAATGCACTGACTCCCTCCTTAGTCAGATGCAGTCCATCAAATTAAGAACTTTCGCTCCCAGAATTGTTGCCAGTTCCCTACAAATCTGTGTCCTTTTTCCTGGCACCAGCCCTTGAGCCACATGTTAGCTCCCCTATCTCCCCTTCTCTGACCTTCTGTCCATCTGCCCCCCTCTCCCAGACTGGCAGGATCTCAGAGAAGGAGATGCCGGACGAAATGGATGATAGTTTGTCACCCAGCCTGGTCGGGTGTTCCTTGGTCTCCACAATTGACCGGCTGGCGAGATCATTAGTCCCTATGTGTACTAGGACATCAATGTTTTCTCCTGCTTTGTGAACAATTTTAGCAATGCGGTCAGTGTCTCTCCATGCTGATGTACCTGGGAGACATCTGACCATTACCCCTGGCTGGAGATGGGTATCAACTCCCCGAATCATGGAGTCTCCTATGATCAGAAGTTTTTTGGATTTCCTTTTTGCTTTTTTTGTTTTGGTTCCTGATTTGGGTGCTGGGTTTGTCCGAGTCAGTGTCTGCATTTTCACTATGGCTCACTAACAGAGTGTTCACCAAGCTGGCACAGCGTTGTGTTCTTTGTTCCTCCCTGAGTGCAGCCAGCTTTGAAACCTGTGCTGTGTTGTTGGACTGGCTGTTCCTGACCACCCTGGCAGGTTCACTCCAGGCTATGCTGCCTTTTGTTCCTGTTTCACTAATGTAAACTATGCAGCCATGGGCAAAACCCAGGGATCTAAGGCTGTTTCGTACCAAATTGCAACTCGCTGAACTTCTACAGTCAGACTGTGGGCCGGATTTTCAAAGTTTGGTGCAGGGCTCACATCAGGCCCTGTGTCAGACCCCTTCCTTGCCGCAGCTGCGCCAAATGTTATAGTCTTGAACGCAGTTATGACAGTTTTCCAGCTTTACAGCAGCTTGTGCCAAATCTCGGGTGCAGGCTCTGTTAAAACAGAACCCCTTATTGACGCAAACTAGACCACAAAAAGATGGTATAGCAAGCATCAGTTGGCGCAAGGGATAGAAATTACCTTTAGATTTTCCACAAGCCCAGTGTGCCATATCTGTGGCACACCTGGGGCTTGTACCAATCTTGAGCTTTTGAAAATCCAGCCCTGTCACTGTAGTCAGAGGCTGTGGTAGGCACAATTGAACCCTCTCTTGTTCCCTCGCTACCCTCACCACCTAAGTATACTGCCCCCCCACTCACCTCTTACCCCTTCCTGTTCTCCCCTCCACCTCTCCCCCACTTTCCCACCCACCCTTGTCACTGCCCATTCATCATCACTAGCTCTATCACCTCTCCCTAATCCTTCTTCTTAACCCTGCTCTTCGCCCACCCTGTCCTCAGTTCCATCACAATGGCTCTCAATGCCAACTCTATTCTCTCAACACACATCTCTTGCTCACTCCCTTCCTTACCCCTGGCAAAGTCAGCCCAGTCTGCACTTCTATTCACTCCTCCTTCCCCCCACCACTTTTGCCCATACCCTCTGTGACACAAATCTATCAATACCTATTAGTATATATGATATGCACTATACTGAATTAGCTTACTGCACTTTATTGTTAACATTATGCGGTTTGGTATCCTGGTGTTCACCAGCATTTGCGACCTTTGTTTGTAGTTACCTTTGTCTGTAATATTAAGTATTGTATCCTGTGTGTCACCTGTCTATACCTTAGTGATGTGGGACCTTTGTAAATGAGCTTCTAGCGCAAAAGTATATTTCCAAGATGTCAAATAAATAAAATAAATAAATAAATAAATGAGCGCCCAATTGGGATGTCAGCACAGAAAGGAGGGTGCACTCAAGTAGAAAGCAGAAGCCGTGATCAGCTTGAAAAGCAAAAAGTGTTATAAAAAACAAAACTGTTGTCAATTCCCTTATATTCCTAGACTTTTTACTACTTTTTGGATGTGATGTGGGGCAGAAACGAGGAGAAGGGGTGGTGGGTGCAATAAAGGGGGCACTAGAGGTATTTTCTGCTTGGGGCGACATTAGATCTAAAACCTGTCCTGTGTGTAGTTTGTAGTGTTGATGTTTGAGCTGACAGAGGTTTTATTGTATGCCCTAGCAGAAAACATAAAACCAAAGTGAAATTTGAAGGTCCTTTCATTTTGTTGATGGAAAGTGCACAAGTCTTATAACCCCCCCCCTTAGATGCAGATCTCTTTAATACTAATGTGTTTGCAGCTTTCACGCTTCTAAATACAACCCACATTGTGGTTCATGGATGAGAAAATGCTATTCAGCTGAAGTATGTGCGTGTGTGTGTGTGTGTGTTTGTGTTTGTGTATGTGTAAGGGGGCTATTTTTTTAAGGCTGGAGTGAGACAGGAGAGGCTGAGAAACCCTCGCTCAAGTGTTCACTGAGGTTCCAGCGGTGCTGCTCAGCACACGCACTTATCGGCTTAAAAAGGAAGTGTTGATGTTATCAGAAAATTGCATCTCCCAAACCCAGATCAAACTCTTGTCTCTCATGGGACTGGGGGGGGGGGGTTATCTCTCAGCATCAGTGCTGCTTAGCTATTGAAGTTCACAGGCAGGGGATTTCTAAGTGTCAAAACCTGGCAGAAGGGTTATATGGCTTAACCATGTCACTGCTTTCCAGTCAGGTGGACAAACATTTAAACTTTTCAAACTGTGCATGGTCTTTATTTCAAGGGCAGCCCCGTGCCTGGTAATAACAGTGTCTGCATGTAGTGGCCCCTTGGCTAAAATCCAGGATAGCAGATGCAGTTGGGATTGGCAGCAGCTGTGTTTTGCCGTACAAGTCACTCACATTTAACCACAGAAGATTTCAGCTGTTACTTCATGTACACTTGCTGAAAGTATGATACTTGTAATTGGGGGAAGGGGATAAGTTGCATATGACCTGGATTAGTTGAAGGGAAATTTTTTAACCTCTCACAACTGTTTTGGTTGTCAACCGCTGCAGGAACAGAAGTCTTAAAAATTAAACTCAATCGCTATCTTTAGACTAAATCAAAAGGCAGCCTTAGTAACAACAGGTGGTACTGAAACCAACGTAAAAGGAAGCTCACTTTTGCCTCCTGTTAAAATTCACCTGCTGTAGCATAGCCATCAGAAAAGTCGTGCCCATTCCCAAAGGAATCTATGTGGCTTTTATTGTGGTTCAGAAGACCTCATGCTACTGTTCTTCCATGATCTTATTTTCATCTCCCTGGGTAGTTGACATCTTTGTTGGGGTCTTTGAGCCTCTGTGGTCCCTGAAGGTAACAGAAAGTCAGGATGGGGTATACAAAAATGTCTGAGCTACTGCGTGCAAGCAGAACTAGAGACTGTGCTCTTAAAGTTGGGGTGGGGGCAGTGTAAGAGGAAACATGGGAAAGTATTACTTCACACAAAGGGAAGTTAACATGTGAATAGCCTACCCTTGAGGTAGCAAAGGCAAGCACTATTCAGCTTTCCTAGCAGAGACAGATTCTTTAGAAAGGAAGAAATTGTGCAAATTAGGCTGACAAGGCATAGCCAGACCAGACACCACCTTTTAAGGTTTGGCATTTCACAGTAATATGGTATTATCAGCATACAGCTGTATTGAGACAAATTTAAATTATTTAGATGAGTCATTTAGAAAAACTGAGAATAGAAGTACAATAGATTTCTCTTGTGTGCCATTCAGGTGTATGCACATTCCGGCTGTGTGCACAAAAACCTGCTGTCCTGATTTCCTGTCCTGTTCTTTCAGTGTTAAAGCATCTGGTTGCATGCACACTGAATTTTGGTTGTGTGCAGAGTTTTTTCCCGAGAGAAGCTCCCTGAGCGGTCATTTTCGCCTGTTTAGCATGTGTGAATGCAGGTGTTAATGGCATCTACTAAGCATCCCTCTTCCTTCACCTTTCTCACCCCCTCCCTTACACAACAAGGCAGCTTCTAAACCCCCACCCCACCCCCACTGTAAAGCAGAGCCAAACTGTCCAGTCTCACAATCTGCCTTAAGATTTGCTCCATGTCTCTGACACAGCGTTTGTGGTTCGGCATCTTCACCATCTGCTGCTTCTTGTAATGCCACCTGATTGTGCCATGTCTCTGATACAGCCCACAGTCATACAGAGAAACTATGGCATTTCCCGAGATGTGGAGCACTCACCCCCCCCCCCATACCAATCTGTGTCATTCACTCCTTGATGCAAAGCCAAGTTGGGAGAGCAGGTTTTGAGATTGTCTCCGTGTTTCTGATACAGACACATAGAGACACAAAGACATTACGGCATTTTACCGCCCGACATAGGACAGCCAGATACAGCCTGCAGTTACACAATGGAAAAGTAATACATCATTCGGGGTTCAGCCTAAGAGGTACTACCAGACATTTAATGTATTAGCTAGTTAGTTACCTAGTGAGGGACCAATCAGAGTGTAAACTGCAGAGTGCAACCTGTGTAAACTGATCATGTTCAGTGTTTGAAGGTGTTTAAGAACATAATTTACCATTGAGTATAACGGCAGCCATTGATTCCTATGGCATTTCGATTGTATGCAATTTCAGATGCATGCACAAAATTGGCTAGTACCAAGCTTGTGCATACATCTGGAATCTACTGTATTTTCATAATAGAACCTTGTGGGACCTTTTAGATATTAATAAGAGGCTGGAACACATTCTACCAAGAGACACAAATTCCTCCTATGCAGGGATTTATTTAACTCCAAAATTTGGTTAGTGTTTTGCTCATAAAAGTGCTAAAACATTGTGAAAATACATAGCACTTGCCTCACTGTGTTTAATAAACATAACACTTCTAGAAAACCTAAATATTTTCTGTACAGTTGGCATTGTCCCAAGAAAAAAAACTGCTAATCAATTACTTAAAACCCTGCTATGCTTAAAGTGTATTTCCAGTTCCTAATAAAAAAAAACATTATGTACATGCTGCTGGAGCCCCCCAACAAAGTGTTTTATTTTGGCACCATTTGTCATAAAAAATTCAATAGTTTTAACATGCTGGTTGGTGACTTCATTGCAACCCTTTGATAAAAATATGTCACCACAAGGGGAGAGGGTGGAGCTGTCTGTTCTCCTGGTGCTCAATGCCTGGATGGATTTGACTACATTGGGGCTTCTCTCGCCCATCAATGGTTCAAGTGCTGGGTCCCTCGGTGGCAGCAGGATATCATTCAGGACTTACAGTGACTGAAGTTCTACCACCGAGGCCAAAGGAGCTGCTATGAGCAGTTCTCCCATTGCCGCACTGCACAGGAGGAGTTCCTCTCTTGAGGTGTGGAGCAATTCGGGAAACTCCAGCATTTGCCTTTCATTTTTTGCAGTAGTGTGTTTTGCCTAAACAAACAAACAAGAAAAGATATTGGTGGAACATGTTGTGAATACTGGGGGAACCTAAATCAATCCCCAAGGGACCTCTGTGTCTTTCATGGAGCAGATCTTGCTAAATTCCTTTCCCCTGCATCCCTCTTCTCCTCTGATACTTTTCCCCGTTCTAGAGAATTTCTAGAGGGCACACTATTAGAAATTAAGTAAGTGAGCCTGTTAAGTTATACTGTTATAACCCCATCTCCATTCCAAAAGCAAGATAGATAGGAATTTTTTTTTGGGGGGTATGTGCCCCTCTGACTCTATGGGTAGTGATGGCTCTGAGTCAAGCAAGTCAGCAGGATAGTGCCCCAATTCTGTTCTCCTTCTGAAGACTGTCTGACTGTAACACACAGTCAGACCCCCCAAGACAACCCCTAACCTTTCAACTTTCCAAAGGCTGCAGCTTGAGCGGCTAAAATATCAATGTGTAGATGCTCTCCCACTGTGAACCTTCTTTCTTATCTATCCCTCCAATAGTTAATGATTTGTGTGGACTTCTAACACCCCTTGTGGCTGGATAAAGCTGTACCTTATTGTTCTAATCATATTTCATGTTATTTTATGTGAGTAGTACATCAGGGATGCCCATGGTGGCCCAGTCTAACTTGCAAGGGATCATGGGTACAAAGAAAACATGGACCTTGGAATGATGTAATTCCTTGTTCCTGAACAGAAACTATTAGCTGCTTAGCTAGGGACTGGGGTTTGATTAGACCATTTAAAGGGACGGGGTTTGATTAGACCATTTAAAGAATACAAAAGGGCTAATTAAGCCTAGCTGGAAGGCCATGCACCTTGTGAAAGGCCTCGAGAGGAGCTGAGATGTCTGAAGAGCTTTTGTCCTGAAGGTCTGCTCTGAGCTAATCTAGTTACAGCTGAATGGAGCAGGGATTTAAGTAAATTGCTGTACTGAGTTTAGCTTAATTAAAGTCATTAGCAGGGGGTATGGGAAGGTAATGCTAACCTAAGGCTGGTTCAGACTGGCTTGCCTCTGAGACCTTTGCTCTCCTACTCAGAAATGAACACTTGTTTTTGTTTCTTTTGTAATAAAATATTAAAACCTGATTGGTTGCATAGCCATAGAGATGGAATGCTAGCCAATCGCAGGGCAAGCCAGTATTCACTGGACCTGTCCTTTGAGAACCCCGTAAAACAGGGGTGCAAGATTTTATCAGAGCCGTTTGCCTTTGGTGAAAGAAACTGCACTCGGGATCCTGTCCTGCTGAGAGAGGACATTTTATTTTTCAAGAAATTCTCCTGGACCACAAGAACCAAGATTTCAGCTACCATTTTTAAGAACACTTTGCTCTTCAAAATTCAGCAACCGAGGACTTGAGGTAGAACTTTCAAACGGGAATTTAACAATTTAGTTTTTATTGTATATTTTCATTTTCTTTTCCATATCCTGTAACCAATATCTAAAATGTTCTGTCTTTAAGTTATTTACTGTATTTAGTAATTAATTAGTAAAGCCTTTGGCTTACTTTAAGATAATTCTGCTGGTGTCGTTTGTGTGTGTGTTGTTTTTGTAAGGGATTGTTCAAACAATACTACACCTGCATGACTGCTTAAGGGCCAACACTACTAAAGGAAAGTACCACAAGGAACTCTGTGGACGAAAGGAGAAGAGGAATATGAAAGGTCTCAGGAAGGGGTCTGTGGGGGTTTGAACCAGTCTCTGCATTTTTGGAGAAAGACACATATAGGGTATATAGGGCAACCCCTGAAGGCCTATACATGCCTGTGGCTTTGCTGGCTCTCTGTGCAATAGCCAGAGAGAGGGTTCTCTTCCAGGAACACAGACTCGAGACTGTATTTGCACTCCCTCACACGGAGAGAGAGGGAGGGAGCCTCGGGATCCTCCGGCATATGTTCAGTTGTGAAACAACAAGTAAACTAAAAGGACATGTAGGGCCTTAAAGGTGAGTAAACCCACCTTGAAGATAACCCTCCACCTGACTGGCAGCCAGTGCAGTTCACGCAGCACCAGAGTTACATGGCAGAACCTTGAAAGGCTTGCCAGTAACCTGGCAGCTGCATTCTGCACCAGCTGCAGCCAGCAGAGGGTACGTCCTGAGACCCCGAGGTAAAGGGCGTTACAGTAATCAAGCCTGGATGTTACAAAGGCATGGACTAGAGTGGGCAGGTCCTTGGGCAGAACTAGGGGTTTGAGCCTGGCAATATTCCTCAAGTGGTAAAAACCACTTTGGACAACAAATGACACCTGAGATTCAAATGTCAATTCGTCCTCCAGGAACACACCGAAATCTCGCAACCTAGAGGAAGCCATCAATAATGTTGGCCCCAGGAAAAGGCCAGTCACTGCACTGGAGGCATTCCTAGCACACCTTCGGCCCGCTCCCACTACCAGAACCTCCGTCTTGTCGGGGTTCAGTCACAACCAGCCGGAGGACATCCAGTCATTGATCTCGGACAGGCAGGTATTTAGTACATCCACAGCGTAAGATGTTCCAGGGGCAAAGGACAAATAATGCTGGGTGTCATCTGCATAGCAGTGAAAACCCACATTGTATTTCCTAATGAGCTCCCATGGGGCAACATATACACTGCGAACAACATTGGTGATAAGATCAATCGCTGAAGTACTCTGCATGACAGGAGCTTCGAGGAGGAGGAGAAATTCCCCATCAGACCTGCATTACCGCCAGGCCTCTATGTGGTGGCAGTCAGAGGCCAAGACGACTTGCTTCCCCTTCCCGGGAGAGGAGAGCAGTCCTTGGGACATTCAGTCCTTTCCTCCAAGGCCAACCCCTGGTGTCTCAAGTCCGTTCCTAAACCCGGGTCATCGGTGCAGCAGCAGGTAAGGCACTTCAGCCCTCCGTGCCACTGGGCTAGCTGTCAGGGCCACTCTTTACCATCCTTCCCCCTTAAGAGTCCTTTTTTTTTCCAAACTCATCTTTATTCAGAGAAAGGAGCATTACATTACATAATAATCCAGACTTAGTCACTTGTTTCAAAGGAACACAGTAAACTACATCGGAAGGCAATTTTCCTTGTTTCTGCCCTCTTCCAGACATACCATCCTGCCCTGTTCCCTTAGTGTCCCACATGGGTGCACGTGATGTATCAGAAGGAATCTGCATCTAGCCATCCTGCCAAAAGTGGCAAAATCCAGCACTGGGTGTATTGTCTCTTTCCCCAGTAGTACACCGAAGTGCATTCCTCACTCTTCTCTCACCAGGCCGCAACTAGTTATGCCAGTCTAGAGTCTGCCAACCATAAGGGGTCCGTATCCTGGGCCATGTCTGAAGGCCCTGATCTTGTTAAACTCACTATACATAGCATGAAAGGGCCATTATTTAAAGTAAACTGACATAGAGAAGGTGGCACACTGACAGCAAACATGCTGTGGATGCTACCCCACCAAACCCAAGCCCAGGAAAAAGCCCAAGGCTGCCTGGGGTTGACTAAGTAAACATTTTGCAGTCCTATATGAACGTAATCATGTGATAGCCAACGGGTCATGAAGATCCCCCCCGATAGTAGGCTGACCTGCTTCGTGAAGTTATCCTCCCCAGACTCCTGACAGACCAAGTAGCATACCAGTGGTACCCCACCCCTTCATCAAATTTAGGAGAATAAAGTAAATGGTAGAAGAAAATGTAACAGCATGTATGTCCCGTCTTTTCTGTCTTTAAAATGTGCAGGAACCAAAGTGTTGTCAGCCTTGGAGGGGCTGAGATTAGATACACATTACGTGAAAGATGTATAGCACAGGTTGAACAGGCTACACATAAGCTGTTTGCTTCTGCCTAATTAAACGTAGGCAGTGTTCAGTGCCCAGTCAAATGGGCTGCAAAGTCAAGGGTCCAAGTGACCTGTAGCTGTGTCTGTGGAAAAAAAAGTACAAGCACAGTCATCTGCGATAGAAAGCCAAAAAGAGTTGAACAGAAAAAAAAAGGAAGAAACATTCAGACACCTTCAGTCCAAACCATCAAGACAATGATTTCTGTTACTGTACATGTCTCTCCATGAGGGCTCTGTCTGCTGGATCAGGTCTGAGGGCTAGAAGATTGAGGAAGAAGCTGATCTGTTTGTTTCTCCATTGCATTGTGATGTTGCTGCTCCCACCTTCTTGCTCAGAGATGGAGTGGAGGTAGTTGCTGCATGCGCCTTTCTCGTTGACATTTCGTCCCATGGTGTGGAGCCAGCCAAAATGTCAGCTACAAACCACTTCTGGACCTGTTTCTCCCCGTTATCCTCTAGTGCCATTTTTCAAGCTCTTCCAGCTTCTGTGGGTCAGTCAGTTCACTAACGTCAATCCCCCATTTAGCCAGGGTTTTACTCAGTTCAGTGAGGGTCTGGAAAGCATGCACCCCAGAGTCAGTAAATACTTTTAAAACTGCAGGATAATCAGTTCTAGACTTCATACCTTTCTCCCTCAGGGGTTTCACCAGAGGGAACAGCTGTTTTCATCTGTCCATTGTTGGGGGGGTAATCGTGTTTGGAAAAAAGTCTTTAACCCCAAACAGGACTTCATTTTTCTTCCAGGCTTGTTTCAGGATGTCCATTTTTGTTTGTAGTCCAACAAACCAATTACAACAGACCGTGGTCTAGCTGGAGGGTCCATGGGCATTAAAGCAAGGGCACGATGAGTCTGAATTATATTTAGTTTGTAAGTCTGCTCCAGGTTTAAGATTTCTCACAGAAAGCTGTCCATAAATTCTGTCGTGCTTTCTGACACATTTTTTACTGATATGCTGTGGACCCTAATGTTTATTCTGCGGGATCTATTTTTAGATCCTCCAGATTCTGCTGTAGCAACAGTTCCCAAGCGTGTAATTGAAGGAGGGGTCTGTTATGAAGATCAGTGGTGTGAGACAGTTCCATCTTGTGGCTCTCCACTGCCTCCATTTTCTTTTCCTGCCCCCGTATGTCTCAGCGGTTGTCAGCGACATCACTTTGAATTTTATTTAAAGTATCCCTCAGCTGCCAGAGCTCCTTAAACAGCTGCTTTGAAGGTATAATGAATGAGGATTTGTCCTCCTCCTTGTAGTCACTGCTCAGGGCCGAATCTGGTGAGTCAGCTCCCCTCGAGGAAGATCTGCTGATGCTGCAGGTCCAGGCAAAAGTGAATGGTTTCAGGTTTTTTTTGGGGGGGGGTCTCTGCTACAGAATCATGCAGTTGTTGCCTTGTGGCCATAATGAGGTCTGTTATAATGTGCTTGCTCGTCAGGGTAGTCCTTTCAGGAGTGCAGATTGGGCCCAGAGAAGCTGTGCAGCTTCGTTCTGTCATGGAGGAGGAGGATGTCACTGGAAGTCCTGAAGAGCACAGTTTGGGCCAGCCCAGTGGCACTGAAGGTTGAGACGCTGGACACCACACCTCATGTCATGCTGGCGACCTGGGTTCAGGAACGAGCCGGCCGCTGGAGGTCAGCGGGGGGGAGGAGATCGAGCATCCTTAGGACTGCTCTCTCTCTTCCCGGGGAGGGTTGGGGAGATGCGATTACTCCTGGAGCGGCCTCTGATGGTGATTGGAGGCGCCCAGTGTGGTGACGTAGTGGATGCATGGTGCGGAGTTGTGGCATCGCGTTGCCTTGGATAGCTTCACTCCGAGGGGAACAGACACTACAAAAAGAGAAGAAAAAACACTCTTGGGGATAAATGAAGGCACCTCAGGCCTTGTAAGCCCACACTCCCAATTTCAGACAGCCTCCTCTCTACCCGACTTCTCATGCCCAGCACTTTGCCCTAGAAATAGAGTGCCCTGGGCTGATAGGGTGACCCTACCTCCGGAGGGTGTTGACCCAGAGGTGATGCTGGGCTACATGAGAGGGAGGGGAGTAGCAGTTACGGAGGGAGGGAGGTAGCGGCTGGAGTCCCCGAGGATGCTGGAAGGAGTTCCACAGGTAGTGGCGATAAATAAAGTAAAAAAAAAAAAGAGTCCAGTTTGAAGTGTTGCAGTCTGAAAGGAGAGGCTGTTGAAATGTCTCCTGAGTGATAGGCAGTTATCTGCAAAAAAAAAAAAAACAACTTTGGTCGCACTTCATTTTAAGTGTCGGTTTCAGTGTAACTGTGGGGTAGGTAATCATTAATTGCATGTAACAGTGGTAATTACATGGTAGTTACACTTTTGTTGCATGTAACTACATTGCAGTTGAAGTGCAGTTACAGCGTAGTTAAGGAAGCTTAAAGTGTTACCCGAACTTTCAGATGTTTATGAGACCTCAGAGATGCATTTGTTAGCCAACAAGGAGATGAAATCAACAAAGTTACTGAATGGATTCTAGATGAGAGGACAACTGAGACAGTGTAGTTCAACTTCAGGGAAAGGGTTTTTAGTGCACATAAAGCCGAGACGAGACACATTTTTGAATGAGGTTTGCTATTAATGATAGTTTGGTCAGACTCATGTCTGTGGCAAGGAGCTTGTTGCTGTTTTTTTTTTAACCACAAAAATGTTTATTAATTGTTTTTATTTATTTATAAACAATCTGAAACAAAGATTACAACCAATATATAAACAGTTTGAAATGACATCTTTAAGCAGATTTTTTGAATTCACATCTCTGTACTCAGTGACTGTATCATACTTCAAGAATTTGATAAAATAAATTCCTAAATCTTAATAATTAAATTTTAGCTGTAAATAAAAAAGCATAACGCAATAAAAGTAATGTGCAATTAACCCTACTGAATCATAACAATTGTATATCTCTGTTTAGCATGAAATAGTAAATCCGAATTTAGGAAAGCACTCCAAATAATTGTAAATGTTTCTAAGTGATCTAACAATAAATAACTTATTCTTTCGTTATTTGCTATAGAGGCCATAAAGGAGTACCATTCAAGTAAGGTAGGAACTTGAGTAGGTCCCCACTTCCTCAGAATTAGGCGTTTAGCCCCTATGAATGCTGCAAATAGCCAATCCATTTGATGTTTAGTTATCTTTAAGTCTAATGGCACAAGCCCTAGATTAGTAAAGGAGGGAACGTGTGGAACTACGGAGCCCAATATTCTGGAACAATGACTTATCTCTTTCCAAAGTAAAGTTAAATAAGGGCATTCCCATAAGAATGCAAAAGATTTGCATGTTTTTCCTGACACCTCCAGCACTGACCATTGCTTGAGTATCCCATATATTTCAATCATTTAGGTGTGTAGTAATACTGTAATAATGCAATATTTTGAATTTCAACAATTTACCTTGAATCTCCTTGTTTGACTTGATGGCGTGTGCCTGGACAGAGGCCCAATCTTCTTCTGAGATGTTTATGTCTAGTTCCTCTTTCCATCTGGATTGGCTGAAAGAGTTGTTATTGTACCATCGTCAGCAAGAAGTTGATAAATCCACCCCGCGACCTGGTTAAGGGCTGCTAATTTCACTAACTGAGCCCACGTTGAGTCTACTTCCCTAGCCATTGCATCTTTTAGGGAACCATTATTAAGTGCATTTCTGAGTTGAATGTAGGTGCAGAGGTTAAATCTCTGTATTCTATGTTTTTCTTTAAGAGCCTCAAAAGTGAATAGCATACTAATGTTTGTATCGATAACATCTGAAAGACGAGTTATACCTAGGCTTGCCCATCCTGGATCTTTTAGTGGAACTTTGTTATAACAAATGTTAGGGTTGTCCCAAAGCGGTTGATTCATACCGAGCTGGTTGTTAATTTTAAGATGTCGGTATCATATCTTTTAGTACTTTAATTGAATTTGTGATATATAAATGATTTCTTAGATGGCTAGGAACTGAGAGAGTTAGGAAGTCTGTTAGAGGGGTTTCATTCGTTAGTATTAACTCTATTACTAACCAAAGTGGTGTGTCAGTTTTTCTATAGTTATTCAGATGCAATAGAGTTTGTTTGAGCAAAAACACTTCACTGTATTTTTTTCCACCAGGGTAAAGCAAAGCCTCCCTGTAATGGTTTTCTTTGAATGTTATTAAGAGAGAGTCTTGCTGGTTTAGGACCCCATAAGAAATTCCTAACCATTAAGTGCAGTTTTTTTCTCCGGTTTGCGAGGCAGGCTCGTTGGTGTCTTTTGAAGGACATAACAGATCTTGGGTGCAGAAATCGTCTTAATGGCTTGTGCTTTTCCCCTTATAGATAAATTCAGTGTGTCGCATTTATTGAAGTCTAATTGCAAGGTCTTTAAAATGGGATTAAGGTTATTTTCCAGAAGTGTATCTAATCTGTTAGATCCAGAAGCAAATGATTTGATACCTTTTAATGGACCAACATTGTTTAAACAACTGCCATGAGCTTCTGAAGAAGGACTAGTTGGTCCGAAAGCTAGAGCACTTTGTTCTTGTTGTCACATCTATGTTGGTCCATTAAAAGGTATCAAATCATTTGCTTCTGGATCTATTCTTGGAAGGACCAATACGGCAACTACTAAATCTAGATTTTTTCTAATCTGTTAGAAATTTCCAGTCCTAGGTATAAGATAGTATCTTTAAACAACCCCAATCCTATTTCGTGTTGTAATAGGTTTAGTATTGAGGGTAGATAGTAAAGGGGCATTATTTAGATCTTATCCCAGTTTAGTACAAGACCTGAGAATTCTCCAAACTTCTCAAGTATGGCTTTGAGTAATTTAGAAGATTCCCTTGGCTTGCCTACAGTAATAAACAAATCATCAGCAAATGCAAATACTTTATTTTCTCTTTTTCCTGTCAGTACCCCCCATACTGAAGTGTCCATTTGTATTGTTCTAATTAGCGGTTCAATAGCCAATATAAACAATGGAGAAACTGGGCACTCTTGCCTTGTTCCTCTATATATCGCAAATAGGGAGGAAATTAATCAATTTGTAATTAGTGCAGCCGTTGGTTTATCATAAATCATCAAGGCCCAAGTAATAAATTCTTCACAGAACCCAAAAGAAGCTAGAACTGCTTGTAGATATGGTCATGTTAAGGAATCAAATGCCTTGTGCATATCTAAATAGATTGCCATAGCTGGTATTTTATTCCGATGAGATGACCAAATAGCAGAGTATAATCTTCCAAGGTTATCTGCATCTGGTCTTCCTGTGATAAATCCCACCTGCTGTCTTCCAGTTAGTGACAACAGAAGTGCTTGAACCCTATTTGCTAAGATTTTTGTTAAAATTTTATAATCGCCATGCCACCCGATTTAGCCCTCGTGTCACCAACCTTTGCCCTCACTCTCCTATTTCACTAACCACCCCTATTCTTTTCTTCCTCCTCCAGACTCGCTGCCTTTGACTGGGCTCCCCCAGCCCTCCATCGAATCAGCTGCACTGTCACTCTTCTCCTGTCTGACCAAGGGACCCACACAGCAGGGTAAGAACTCCTGACAGCTCAGGGAAGCAGCGAGTTGCCGCCATTGTCCCAACGCTCCTCTGCGGTGAACCCTGCTTGGACCGCTACTCTCCCACTGAACCCTTATTGGCTGCTCCTCTTGCTGTACATTTTTCTTTGCTTCGGGGCAGTGCGCCCATTGACTTTAGTGGAAAGTGGCCAAATTTTTACGCCTGCCCCCCTTCCCCATCTCCGACCTTAATTAAATAGACCATTGCCACGCCCATCTTCAGAAGGCCCCTCCCCTACTAGCTCCGCACTGGTTCAGCGTTGGTCTCCTCCTCCTCTCTCTCTCTCTCTTCCCCCACCACCTATCGCCTGCTCCATCCTTATGACCGCTGCCTGTCTTGCCCTCTTCTTTTGTAGGCACTCTCTGTTCATCAAGCTTTCCCCCCCTCTCAAATCTCACCCTTCTCCTCTTCCTCTCTGCCCTCTTCCCACTTCTCATCCTTCCCAGAGCCTGCTTCCCTTCCCCCCCAAACGTACCAACTGAATATAGCATATCGTTATCCTGGCACTCTTTTAGACGACACAAACCCTGCCCCTAGGGGACAACCCCCCAACAAAAAAACTGTCCCCTACAGTTTGTGAACAGAGGGTTCCCTCATCTGCCTTCTATACAACTCTCATGCTAAACTTTCGCGTCCACATCATGGCACGTTCCTGCTTAAAAAGACAACGTAAGCTCTCCCTCAGGGAATTACGACTCTGCACCATGAAGCTTCTGCTACTCCTCCTGCTGTTGTTGGGAAATGTTCACCCCAACGCAGGCCCACACACCACCAGGGCCCCCCTACCAGAACAAACCCCCTGGCGCTCTCTCAATCATATGCCTGAATATCTGCAGTCTTCTTCCCAAGCTTGACTCACTGCAAACCTTTGCAAGTCAACATAACCCTGATATTCTGTCAGTTGTCGAAACCTGGCTCACCCCTCTGGTCCCTGACCAGACAATCACCATCCCAGGCTATAATGTCTTTATGCTTGATCGTAAAACTAAAAGAGGTGGTGGTTGTGTATTGTACCTGAAAGACGCTATCTTGGGCCATCAGTTAGAACCTGCCCTCGTGACCTCCCCAGCACAGATTCTTCCCATCAGAATCCTATTAGGTGCTCACAATAAATCCCTCACAGTCTTTACTGTATATATTCCTCCTAAACAGCAAGGACTGGGACTAACCGCTGTCTTGGACCTTGTCAGGTCACAACCACCTGACTCTGAAATCATACTACTAAGTCAACTGGCTCCCGGCTGAGGCAGGAACTCTTAAGGACTCTGTCTTATTGGCCAACCTAACCCAGATGCTGGACTCCCCAACCAGAAAGAACTATAAAACAGGAACCTGTACCCTTCTGGGCTGGATCCTAACCAGCCTCCCTTCATGGATCACAAACTCCACTGTCCTTCCTGACTCACTCAGTGACCATTCCCCTGTCAGCTGTACATGGTCCTACAAATTCCACAAGCCACCCCCTGAAATCATCTACAGAAGAGTTCTTCCCCATGGTCAGTTAACTCACCTCAAGTTCCACCTCCTCCAACAAGACTGGTCTCCTCTCTTCTTGGCAACTGATACAAACTCTGCCCTGGACCAATTCATCTACATCTTTAACAACACCTGTAACCTATTCGCTCCTCTCAAAAAGTGCAAAGTTAAAACTCTCTGCAAGTCTTGGCTATCTGGTGACCTCCTAAAAAAGCAAAAATCCAGGGACCAGCTATGGGAACTGGCTAGATCCACCAGGAAGCTAGTTGACATCCAAAATTATAAACGAGCTCGAAACAACTGTACAAAAACCATTCGGAAACAGAAATCTGATTACTACAAGAAAGCACTCACTGTCACCTGGGGTATGGCAGAGATTTCCAGAACAATTTAAAAGAAATCACGGGGAAGCAGTCCAAATCACCGCCGGCCGTGCTCAAGGTAAATGGGAATACCACACTTGACCCAAAAATCATTGCTGACACATTCAACAGTGCGTTCACTGACCTCTGCAGTGTTCTCCCCTCCGATTTCTTCAGTGATGATGATGATGATGCCCCCTCAACCCTCAACTCCACTACACCTGCCAGTCACCCTCCCGTCTACTTTAAATCAGTAAATAAGAATGATGTTCGGAAGTACGTCGTCAAAGCCATAAGCAAATTCAGATCAAGCAATGACACACTCGACCTCAAGCTTCTGTCCCTCGCGCTAGAAGAGGTTCTGGGGCCCCTCACCAGAATTTTTAACCTTTCCCTCACACTTAGCCAGTTCCCAGAAAAATGGAAGTCAGCCACTGTTACCCCGATCCACAAAAGTGGGGACAAGACTGCTCACGGGAACTATCGCCCAATCTCAATCCTGCCGCCCCTCTCAAAGGCCCTGGAATGCATAGTAACAGACCAGCTCACCGAATTTCTGGACAAGCACAATATCCTCTGCAGGCAGCAACATGGTTTCAGAAAACACCATAGCACTGCTTCCGCATTACTTGAATTCACCGGTGCAATCCACAGCTCTCTGGACAAAGGGTAACTCACTGGCGCTATCTACATCGATCTGACTAAGGCCTTTGACATTGTTCACCACCGCCTGCTACTTGGCCAGCTCTAAAATGCTGGGCTCTCCCCTGAATCTATCACATGGTTTAAAAGCTAGCTTGAGAACAGGTCACAAGGTGTAAAAATAGCGGATGTGCTCTCCAAAGCCAAACCTGTTTGCTCTGGTGTTCCACAGGGCTCCATCCTGGGCCCACTCCTCTTCAGCCTGTTCCTCAACACACTACCAGACTCCTGTTCTGCACAAATCATACTCTATGCCGATGATGCGGTAATCCTAGCTTCACACCAGGATCAGAACCTGTTGCAAGACAACCTCCAGGAAGGGTTCTTCTCAGTTGAGAACTGACTTATAAAGCATAAACTGATCCTTAACCAGAAAAAACAAGACCATGATCTTCGGTAGCTCCCACAATAAAGATAAGCACCACCACCTTTCCATTAACACCCGTCACGGTGGCCTACTAGAACAGGTCCTAACTTTCAAGTACCTTGGGATCACCATCGACTCGCACCTCTCCTATGCTGCCCACATAAATAACGTCGCCAAAGCTGCCAACTCCAGACTAGGCCTGCTGTTCTGCCACAGGAGACACCTTACTCCCGAAGCCCTGGCAGCTGCCGTCCAGAGCTCCATCATTGCCACCATTGACTATGACCTTATCATCTATGGCTCTGCTACTGTTACCGCACTCAAACGTATAACCACCTCCCTCAACAAGGCTTGTCGCCTCAGTACTGGCTCTCAGCATCTTACATACACCTGTGACCTCTATTCTCAAACCAGCTGGTTGCAACTCGACAAACTTATGCAATACCAAACCTACGTGGTTGCAAAGAAAATACTGATGGGTCTTTCCCCTCCTAGAGTCACTGCCTTCCTACAACCTAAAAACAGCAGCCACAACACCAAGGGGTCTAATCCGCAGCAGTTCCAAATCCCCCACTGTCGCACAACTCAAGGTCAAAGAGCTTTTGCCTACCGAGCCGCTAGCAGGCTAAATGGACTCTCTAGTGACATCACCACCACCACGCTCGGTGCCTTCAAAACCAGGCTCCGCCACTCACTCATTGCCTCCAGCTCTGTGACTGCAATGTCTAATAACAGACCGCCCACCTAGGACTATCCATTAAAGAACAGAACCTTTACTCTGAGGCTCCCTCTGCTTGTTGAATACTTGAGGGCCACCGCCTCTTAGCACCCCCCTACCTTGTTCAACTCATGCACTTCCTTTCTCTGACAGTGCCTCCTGGCTGCAGCCCCCTCCTGTTCCCTTTCCACACACCCAACCACTCTACCCTCCTGACCCCCACCGACATTACCTCAACCATCCCCTACCACGCTCCCCTTACTTGCTGTCTCTGTTCACCCTCCCTTCTTCCTCATTCCTTTTCTCTTTTTTAAAAAATTACACCAAGCTCTGTACTGCTAATGCTCTCTCTATGTACCTCCTTAAATGTTCTTAATGCCATTTATGTTTTGTCTTGCTGTAACTCATGATGTGGAACCTTTGTAAAAGAGCCTTGGCTCAAAGGTATTTGTAATCCTAGACCTAAATAAAAAAAAAAAAGTACTACTGTGTCCCTCATACAGTGGTTGTGTTGGAAGGCCATAAAGAGACTTTGCATTAGTTGACGCTTAACAGCTAGGCCATCCAGAGAGACTGTTGAGAGGTCCGGAGATCCAACTTTCCAGATCTGCTGAGACCTGGGTCTTCTGGTCAACTCAGACAAGTCCAAGCTGGTACCCTCTCAGGTAATGAAGTTAATCGGGGCAGAACTAGACTACCTGCTGGCCAAGGCATACCTCTGTGCAGACTGGGCACTGTGTCTTACCTCCTTTACCCGACCATTTCAAGTTGGGCTCTCGCACCTTCCCGAAGATTTCATGTGGCTGCTGGGGCACATGCCAGCCTGCCCCATCATGGTCTGTTGGGCCCACTGGCAAATGCACAACCTGTAGTGGGAGTTGGGCCATCAGTGGTCCTAGCACCTAGGACACCTGGACCAGCAGTCACGGTGCTCCAGCCAGTGTGGGATGCATCCAGTAGTGGCTGATCCCAGAACATCTGGAGGAAGGAATCCCATTTATCTGCCCAGAACTGCTCTCCAGGTTCATGACGGATGCATCTCTGCTGGGGTAGGGAGCACACCTGAGGGATGACAGAGCCCATGGGTTCTGGTCAGTCAGGGAGTCCTGTCATCACATACACCTGCTGGACCTCTGTTAAGTGTGGCTTGCTCTGATGGAATTCACTCTCTCTTTAGGTGTCAGGTTGTGCAGGTCCAGATGGACAACATCTCTGCCTTCCACGGTAGTCATCTCCTGTATTACTGTATTTATAAAAAGAGATTGCCATGTCCCTGACATTCTTGACTGGGACTCTATGGAAATAGAAAACACCAACAACTTTGATGTGGGAAGGAATGCCTCTGGTGATTGCAATCTTGGGTAGCCTTCACTGAATAATTTATTTTATTTGCAGGAAAACTCCATTGAGCATGCTTATTTACAAGGAGGTCCTGGTAGGACAAATGCAATATATAGACAGTATAATACAATGAGAAGTACACAGCAAAAGACAGGTAATTTTAGTACAATATTTTAACATAGCAATAACTGTAGTGAGGACAACAAGATCCGGGAACTTTGGGAAGGCAAGGGGTATCCACAGTCAAACAGTAGGGGACAGGTACATCAGGATACGATGGGGAGACAAGAAGTTGAGCCATACTCTGGCTGGGCAGTACAGAACAGGGGGGACAACAATGACCAGTGAATTCATTATAGGGGTAAATCTAAGTAAAGGGAAGTCATAGGACAGGGTGCTGGGGAGGGTGGGAAAGATCGGGAGCAGTGAAGTGCTTACTGTTGGCTGATGGAGGGGTGATAAGTGCAGACTATTAAACAGAAAAAGACTTTTGCATGGAGCTTCACTTATTTTTGAATATTGGTCTGAGAGCATTCCTTGCTGTCTATCCTTACTTCTGTTTCTCATTCCTCCGGCACCCTGAGAAATGTTAGTCTTAAGTTCCTTCTGTACTTCTACATGTCAACATAATATTGGAAAGCTTTCTTTTGGAGGCTTCCTACATTGTTGAACCATCTCTTTAGTCAGATTAAATCCTCTTCCTCCTCCTCTTCCTCCTCCTCACAGAGTTAATTTAAGCATCTAAGAGAACTGACTAGGCCAAGCTGCAGTTGCTTGCTTTAATCCAGTTGTAGTCGGATTAAAAATCTTATTTTGAAGTATCCTTTGTAATTATGTGGTTAATGATTTAAATATACTCTGAACTGTGTTCCTCATTTTCCTTGTATCTTTGCCACAGTTCCTGTTCCCCCAGGACACACCTGGAGACAAAATTTTCACAGCTCAGCTTGGCTTTCCTGGTCAGCTATCCTAACTACAGAAATAAATGGCGTTACTATTCGGGTGGCATGTTTTCCATAATTCACATTTGATCTGGTGCACCTGTATGTATTTCAGGGGTAACATTTATGCAGTTGCAGAACCAGACTTTTAATTTCACTCTCTCCTCCCCCACCCTACATTTCCACCACTGGGACTCTAAAAGAGCAATGTGGTTAAACAAAATTGTGCTGCTGGCCACTTGCGGCCACAGTGGCCGTATTTGAGAAAAACTGCTATAAACAGTTTAAAATAGATTTTATAATTAAAGGCACAGCTTTCTTAATATCATTTTAATAGCATCTGTCATGGAGCTGTTGCAGTATCTCACCCTCAATGTGCTTAAAGGGGACAGAACATTTGTGCTATGTCTGGTTGTAATGTTCCTATGTACAGAAATGAAATTCCTACCTCCAAATGATACATATTTGACTTGCCTGAAGAAATACTGATGTAAAACGATTTGTTTGGATTTTTTTGTTCATTGGACAACAATCTATAAACTTCTCTTCAGGGAACCAGTAATTTGGAGTTTTCACTGTCACGGTCTGTGTACAGAATGCTAAGCAAGAACTGTTGACCTATCAGAGCAGTGCCTAGAGTTCCACACACAAACCATGACATCCAGATGTCAGAACTCCAGATTACTGGTTCCATGAAGAGAATTGTACCGAATGCTGTCCATGAATGCAAAACAATGCAAAATACACTTTTGAACGTCACCTTTTATTTAAGGGACAGTTACATATGGGTCATTGCATGGTATAAAAGGATGTCATTTCAGAATATGGGAGCATTACAGACAGCTGCCAGTTAGAAATAACCTTGTGTCCCCTTTACATTGGCCTTTTCTCCAGACAGAGCTTTTGACTGCTGAGATCAGCATGACAGTTATTCATTAAAAGATGCCTTCAAACTCTAGATTTTATAACGTTACGAGATTCATCATTAAAGAAGGAATACTGGTTAACATACTAACATACTAAAATGCCAGCAGAATAGGCCTAACGGTCTTTCGTGTCTGCTCGTTTGGTCAGCCCCCACCTTGGTTGCTGACCTTGCTGCCCCCCTCGCCTTCTCTGGCTTCTCCCTTCCCAGTTCCGGATATTCTTGCTGCATTGGATTTTGCATCCAGAACCCTTCCCCTGTACCTGTCCCACCCCCTCTTGAACCCCTCCACTGTCTCTGCCTCCACCAGCCCCCTAGGCAGCGCATTCCATGGCTCCACCACCCTCTCAGTGAAGTAGCACCTCCTCCTCCTTTCTCCCCTGAATCTTCCCCCCTCCAGCTTCCACCCATGCCCTCTAGTGGCCCCCTCCTCCTTCCTTCGAAGCACCCTGACTGTTCCTCCCCTATTTTCCCTCTTCATGTACCTGAAGACCTCTATCATGTCCCCCCGGTCCCTTCTCTCTTCCAATGTGTACATATTTAGCTCTTCGAGCCTCTCCTCATAGGTCCTGTCCTCAAGCCCCAAATCATTTTGGTTGCCCTCCTCTGGACCCTCTCCAGGAGGTTAATGTCCCTCTTTAAGTGTGGCCTCCAAAACTGCACATAGTACTCAAGTCTGACCTCACCAAGTAGTTATACAGAGGGAGTATCACTTCCCTCCTTCTGGAGGTGATCCCCCTAGCGATGCATCCCAGCATCCTGTTGGCCTTGGCTGCTGCCCCTACAAGTCTCCGAGTTGTTCATCTTGACATCCACCACCACCCCAGGTCCCTCTCAGCCATCGAGGACTTGTAGCATTTCCCCCAGGGTGTACACTTGGCCCGGGTTCTGCTCCAGGTGGAGTACCTTGCATTTCCCTGCATTGAATCTCAGCTTCCACTTTCTAGACCATCTTTCCAGAGCCTCCAGGTCCCCTGTGGGCCACCCTCCCTCCTCCCCATCCACACACACGCCCCCAGTTTGAGTCATCCATGAGAACTCATCTCACTCCTGATTCCTGTCCTTATGTCAGAGGCGTGAGGCGTTGAACAGAAGGGGCCCAAGGACTGATCCCTGTGGGACCCCACTAATGACCCTCCTTGGGGATGAGACTGTCCCACCAACTACGACCCTCTGGGTCCGGTCCTGGAGCCAATTGCCTATCCATCTGATCGGTTGGTTCCCCACCCCCGTTTCTCCCAGCTTATCCAACAGGCCCACGTGAGGAACAGAGTCAAATGCCTTGCTGAAGTCTAGAAAGAGGACGTCCACTGGTCTACCCAGGTCCAAGGCACTCGTCACCCAGTCATAGAACCCCACCAGGTTTGTCTGACACAATTTCCCCGGGATGAATCCATGCTGTCTATCATCCAGGCATCCTGACTTATCCAGGTCCCCCCCCAGCCTCTCCTTGACAATGCCCTCCATCACCTTGCCCACCACCGATGTCAGGCTGACAGGCCTGTAGTTCCCTGCTACCTCCCTTGATCCCCCTATGTGTGCCACCTTCCAGTCCTGGGGCACCCACCCTGTCCTCAGAGATGGTGAAAAGCTCCGGCAGGGTTTCGCCAGACATCCATGAGTTCCTTCAGCACTCTGGGATGTAATTTATCCGCCCCGGTGCTTTCTCCGTCTTAAGGGAGCTGAGGGCTTCCCTCACTCTCTGCTGTGATTTCCACCTCGGTACCTCTTCTCCCTGCTTAGCCCTCCCCCTCCTGCCAGTGATGCCTCCCCCTCTCCCCAGACCCGCCTGATCGGTAAGGGTCCCCCCTCCTCAGTATCTCTGTCTCCTCCATGTATGATGCAGCACCCCCATTTTCCTTGGTGAAAACTGAGGTGAAGTACTCATTTAGTACCTCAGCCTGCTCCCCCGGGTCTTGTGCCCATTTCTCCCCTGATTTAATCCTGCTAATCTGCCCCTTCACCCTTCGTTTTCCCCAATGTATCTAAAGAACCCCTTGTTCCCTCTCCTAATTTCCCTGGCCAGGTTCTGCTCCTTCCTTGCCTTAGCCGCCCTCACCAGCCTAGTGGCCCTTCTAGTCATCAGCTCGTACTCCCCTCGATCCCTTTCACTCCTTGAGCACTTGAATTGCTTATAGGCTGCCTTCTTTCCCCGCACCACCTCCTGGACCTCCCTGGTCCACCAGCAGGGTTTTGGGGCCCTACCGCATTTTCGTCTTACTCTTGCACAGGTGCTGGTAGCATTCTGCACCCCTCTCCTAATGATTTCCCACCTACTATCAGCATCCATGTCTGACCCAATCCCATCCAAATGCTCCTTAAGGATCCTTCCCATTTCCTTAAAATCCGCCCACCTGAAGTCGGTTACTTCCGTCTTTGTGCAGCCTTCTACCCCTCCTAGGTCCAGGCAGAACCAGACCGTGGCATGGTCACTCCCCGCCAATGGGTCCCTTACCTCCAGGCCCCCAATCTGGTCACTGTCTGCCAGGACCACATCCAGTACCTGCACCTCCCTGGTCGGTTCCCTCACCTGCTGAGTTAGGAACGCGTCTTGAAAGACATCCAACAACCTCTGTTCCCTGGTCACAGAGGATGTCATAGTCTCCCAGTCTGTTCCTGGCATGTTTAGTCCCCAACACCACCACGTTCCTCTGCCCAGTCTGCAGTGTCTCCAAACATCTGCCACCAGACTGTCCTCCAGCTCCTCCACCAGGGCAGGGGGTCTATACACCACTCCTATTTTTACTCTCTTGCCCCCCCCTTGTTATCAGGGTGACCCAAATCGCCTCCACGGTTCCCTCCGCCTCCTCTACTCCCCATGCCAATGTAGTTTTTGACTATCATTGCTACCCCTCCTCCCCTTCCCTCCCCCGTCCTTCCTGAACATAGTGTAACCCTCCAGGTTCAGGTCCCAGTCGTGTCGTGCAGTGGCCCAAGTCTCAGTGACCGCCACCACATCCACTGCTTCCTCAGTTAGCATCGCCTGGAGCTCAGGCATTTTATTGCCCAAGCTCCTGCATTTAGCAGGACTACCTTCCACCCTTTCCCTGTAGTTCCATTTCCCTGCTCGTGTTCCCATGGGGATTCTGTTTCCCCTGGTCTGCACTTTCCAGTTGACCTTTCCGCAATCCTCCAAGCTCCCAGGGGTGGAGACAGAGTCCTCCTTATCGGCACCCTCTTGACAGCCTTTTCTCCCATCCCTGCCCCCTTCACAAGTTTAAACCCCACTTTTCACCAATGAACCCTCTATTTTCAACTTAGGATCCCTCCTCCAAATTGAGATGGAGTCTATCTCTAGCATACAGCCTCTTATCCTCCCAGGTCTCCCCCAATCCCCATCAACCCATACCCTCTGGCCCCACACCACCCCTGAGCCACTGGTTTATCTCCTCAATCTTCCTTTGTGTTCCACTAGCCCTGGCACTGGCAGGATTTCTGAGAAGGAAACTGTGCATCCCATGTCATGACAGACCCTGGCAAGCTCCTGAATCTTGCCTGTATCTCTAGCTCGCTATTTCCCTCAATGTCATTTGTACCCAGGTGGACCAGTATGTCTGGGGAACCCCCACAACCTTTGCCAGCTGATATACCTCGTGCTTAGCCCTGTGCACCGTAGTCCAGGGAAGCATCTTGTTCTAACTGGCCAGGCTTCTCCTCCCTATCCCATTTGATACCCCAGATCATAGAATCCCCAACAGGAGCACTCTGACGCTCCTTTTCCTCCATTCCCCCCTGTCCCTCATCCTTTCTACCGGCCCTCCACCCAGCCGGCTCCTTGTTCCTCCCCTATCTGGGTGCCACATGCCACCCCCTCCTTATTAACCATGGCCACCCTCCTCCAATCCTGCGCCTCCTCCTCCTGAGTATCCTTCTGTACCTTGCTAACTCCCCTCACTGCTTCAAGCATGGTCCTTCTCCCATCTGCTAAACTAGCCTGGCTCTGCCCCTCCCTCCCTTCCTGTCTCCATTTAGTTCCTCCTTGCTCGTCGTGGCCCCTGGCCAAACCCTCAGCTCCCTTTACTGAATCCTCCTTGTACTTCTGGTCCTTCTCCTTTACCTTTCCTCCCAACTGGTCCTTCTCCTTGCGCTTTCCTCCGTCTTCCTCCTGCCCCTCCTGCTCTGATTCACTGCTTCCCCCATTTTCCTGCATTCCAGGTCCCCCCCCCTGTTCTTCCTGCTATCTGGCCCCTGTCTCCTGCCCCCCACTCCCTTTCCATCTCTAACCACCCCTGTCGTGGCTACATAACCCCCCTCATCCTCGAGCAGAAGAAGAGATTTGAAGCAGTTACTGAGTGTAAGGTCTGATTCACCTCCCCGCCTTGCTTCCTTCTGTCCAGCCTTGGCCATCTGCCTACTTCCCTGAGAATGTTGTCCCTCCGTCCCTCCTTTGTGCGGGTTCCCAGTTACCTGCCTGCTTCCTTGGTAGTGTCCTTTTGGACCCCCTCTGCCAGGGTCCCTATGTGACCCCTGAGTATTCTCCTGCACTCCTTTCCCTATGCCCCCACCCCCAGTGCTTGGTGCTACCGCATGGGAGATCCCCAGCCCCCTTCCCCAACCATACCGCCCCGCCTTCTCCCAGCTGTCTCCTAATCCCCGCAACCTCCTCCCTAAGCTGTGCCAGCTGGTAGCACACTGGGCAACCACAGAACTTCCAAGCCTAGTCCAGTATCATGGCTGCTCCACACCCTGTGCACCCCACCACCCTCCCAAAGATGCCGGCCCTAATGACATGTGGTTTCATCCCCTTCCAAATAGGTTTCCTTGGGTGAGCCACCAGGTTCCCCCCAGTCCAAGATACACCCTACTGCCTTATCAGGTCACCCACTAATCTTAGAGACAGTCCCACTGTACCAGTAACCCTGTTACTAGGTGCAGTACAACACATTAAACTTATAAGGAAATGAACAACTCCCTAAGCTCCTCTCTCCCAGCCTTTAAATCCAACCCCAGTGGCTAGAACTACATGAGCTGCACCTGCAGCCTTTCCTCAAATTGCAGGGCAGGTGTTCCCCTATAAATTAGCAGAATTCTGGGGAGGGCGGGTCTTGGGCAGACACCTGACTCGAGAGAGAGAGTGTATCAGCCCTGTGTCTCCCCTCCAAGCCCAGCAGCCAAAGAACCAGCCCCAAGCAAATCCCACCAAATAGGTTTTAAATAAGAAGAAATAGGCCTCCACCAGCGCAGCCTGTTACACAGTGAAACATCCACAAAATGAGCCCACTTACAGCCACCAAACTAGTTTTCAAACTTCCAGCAGCCCCAAAACAATACCCTGCTAGCCCCTTAGAAGAAAGAAAGAAAAGAACTAACCTTCTACCAAGTAAAATCCACAAGAACCCTGAAACAACAAGCAGCAGCTACTGTCCTGGAACACAACTGATCCTGTCTCCTTCCAGTTCTTTCTGAGAAGACAAAGCAGCTAACACCTCAAACCTGATTCAGCTCTGCCTCCAGTCAATTGGCTGAGTGAGACCTGGCCAGACCATTAACACCCTTCCCCCACTATGCACTAACCTTGCAGCTAGTGGAGTCAGCAAAAGGAATCAAAATTCAACTCAAAGCTCCCTAAAATATGTTTGCTGCCAAAGGAAACAGGTCTCCAATTTAATCAGCTTCACTAACAACACATCAGAATAGGCTTGAAATTAACAGATATAGGTCTCCAATTTAAATAACCATCTCCAAGCAAATCCCACCAAATAGGTTTTAAATCAGAAGAAATAGGCTCCACCAGCACAGCCTGTTACACAGTGAAGCATCCACAAAATGAGCCCACTTACAGCCACCAAACTAGTTTTCAAACTTCCAGCAGCCCCCAAAACAATACCCTGCTAGCCCCTTAGAAGAAAGAAAGAAAAGAACTAACCTTCTACCAAGTAAAATCCACAAGAACCTTGTGAAAACAACAAGCAGCAGCTACTGTCCTGGAACACAACTGATCCTGTCCCCTTCCAGTTCTTTCCCCCACAGGTTGCCACAGATGAGTGTGTTAGGCTCAGGGGGAAGAACACAAGGGCCAAAGCGCCCAGCTGGTTCAGTTCTGGGGTTGCCAAGGCAGTAAGGGAAAGGAGGGTGGCCTATAGAAAATTCAGGAAGACCAAGAGAGAGGTGGATAGGGAAAATTACCTAAGGTTGGCTAGTGAGGCAAGTCAGGAAGTCCAGTGTGCAAAGGCACAGAAGGAGCTGCAAATTGCTGAAGCAATTAAGAAGGGGAGAAGGCTTTCTTTCACTTTATAAGTGAGAAAAGGGACAAGAAGGAAGGGATTGTTAGGCTTAAGAAGGGGGTGGAGTGGGTGGAGGATAATGGAGGAAAAGGAAAGATACTAAATTAATACTTCTGTTCTGTCTTCACCATGGAGAAGGATGGACCAGTGCCTTCAGGAGGGAAAAGAGGAGCTGGGGAGGAGGGAAACACAGATATAGTGATAGAGGAGGATAGCATGAGGGAGGGTCTCCTGGCATTGGAAGTGGACAAATCATCAGGTCCGGACAGAGTACATCCAAGGGTACTAAAGGAACTGTCTGAGGAGCTGGCACGGCCACTAGCAGACCTATTTAATAGCTCACTAGAGTCAGGCGTGGTACTGCAGGACTGGAGAACAGCACATGTAGTGCCCCTTCACAAAAGCGGTCCCAAGGATGATCCAGGGAATTACAGACCAGTCAGTCTGACCTCCATTGTGGGAAAGCTCATGGAGACCATACTAAAGGAAAGGTTTTTGGCATATCTAGAGGAGCATGGTCTCCAGGATGAGAGGCAGCATGGGTTCTTGGGGCTGAGATCTTGTCAAACAAATCTGATTGACTTCTTTGACTGTGTCACTAAGACAGTAGACAGGGGCCAAGCAGTAGACATCCTCCATCTTGATTTCAGCAAGGCCTTTGACTCTGTGCCCCACAGAAGGTTGACCAGGAAGTTGGTGGATCTTGGAGTTCGGGAGAAGATGGCCAGATGGTTGGAAAACTGGCTGAGGGGCAGAACCCAGAGGGTGGTGGTGGGGGGAAAGTTATCTGGCACCAGAGATGTAACCAGTGGGGTCCCACAGGGCTCCGTGCTGGGGCCAGTGTTGTTCAGTGTCTTCATCAATGACATTGGGGAATGGCAAAGGCAAAATGTGCCTATTTGCAGATGACACCAAGCTCTGTGGGAGAGGGGACACAGCTGAAGGAATAAGGGACCTACAGGAAGATCTGGAAAAGCTGGGGAGGTGATCCAGGATCTGGCAGCTTGGCTTTAATGCCAAGAAATGCAAAATTATGCATATTGGAGCCAAGAATCCCAGGACAGAGTATTACCTGGGTGGAGTCCGAGTAGCTGCATCAGAGGAGGAGAAAGACCTGGGAGTGATGATTACTAGTGACCTGAAGGACTCCACGCAGTGCAAGAAAGCAGCAGCAAAGGCAAACAAGATGCTGGGATGCATAGCTAGGGGGGATCAGCAGTAGGAGAGAGGAGGTTATACTGCCCTTGTGCAGGTCACTGGTAAGGCCACATCTACAGTATGGAGTTCAGTACTGGTGCCCACACCTCAAAAAGGACATTAACCTGCTGGAGAAGGTACAGAGGAGGGCTACAAAGATGATAGCCAGTCAACATGGCAAGGCATATGAGGAGAGGTTGAGGGCACTGAACATGTACTCCCTGGAAGACAAGAGAGAGAGAGAGAGAGAGAGAGAGAGAGAGAACATGATTGGGACATTCAAGTTCTTGAAAGGGATAAATAGTGTTGATAAGGAAAGTCTCTTTAAGCTGAGTGGCAACCGTATCCCAAGGGGGCACAGTCTTAAGCTGGAGGGTGGGAGGTTTAGGAGGGATGTGAGGAAGCACTTCTTCACAGAAAGGGTGGTGGACACTTGGAATGCGCTGCTGGAAGAGGTCATCTTGTTAAAGACAGTGAGCAGCTTTAAGAGAGGCTGGGATAGGCATAGGGGAAGGTAAGAATCATGGGTAGGGGGATGGGAGGAGGGGAGGGAGGGAGGGCAGGGACATTAGCTCAAGCTGTGGACCCTGCAATATGAGCAGACTTGATAGACCAAATGGCCTTCTTCAGCTGGCTTGTTCATGTGTTCTTATGTTCATCCAAACCTGAAAAGATACCATAAGAATCTATTTGAAATAGCAGTGAGGATCTTAAAAATCACTTCCTCCTGTACGAAGGGAACCAACATGGACCAAATGTCCATCATACTGTGGACATACATTGCTTGGAAAGTTGCTGCAAGAATGTGATAAAATGCCAGTTACGTTAAAATGAAATGCTGAGATGCCCTAAACTAATAAATTTGAACTCAAAGATCCCAGTTGCGTAAATTGCACAATCATCTAAATTTTTTTGGCACTTAGTTGGTCTGTAGCATATGTTTATATCTGGTTGATCCTGCAACCCTCCCCCCCCCCACCTTAATGGCTCCTAGGAACCCCATAACTCAGCCTTTGTTGACATGAATAACGGGTTGAGCCTGGAGGTCATCTGTGTACCAGCAGATATCCTTGGTATTGTAGCACATTTCCACACTGACAGTGCTGATACCGATGTTGCTCATCAAGGCTGGGGAGCAACACTGGTATCGACAGTGTCAACGAGGAAATACACTACAATACTTACTGAAAATGTAAACGATATATGCGGGCACATAGATGACCCCCCATTGCTCGACTCATTGTTTCCATAATCAGAGACTGAGTAATGGAGGTCACTGAAAGCCATAATTGTGGCGGGAGTTTAGAGGATCAACCGGATATAAACATATGATTCAGACCAAGGAAGTGGCAAAATTATTATTACGCGAATTGCATAATTGGGACCTGTAGGTGCCAGTCCATCTATTTAGGGCATCTGCACATTCCCCTTTAAGAAAGTATTCATTTATTTGAAATTTGGTAACTGGGAAAAGCACACACTGAGCCAAGGCTCGTTTGCAGGTGCCGGGGGTAGAGGAACAAAGGATACAGAATAACTATGAAAGTAACAAGCTACAGTAATGGAGTTAATAATAAGATCCCTCAAGCTATGAAAGCAAGAGCAGGCATTTAACTTGTATAGTATACAAGATGATTATTGAACAGATGCGACCCTAGGGCTAAAATCAATTAAATATTGGGCAATAATTGTCCAGTGTCCCAGCAGAAGTGCTACATGCCCCCGAGATGATGACCTGGGAAGTGTTTGCCACCCTGCTGAGCATGGCTTGATGAAGTTGCAAACTTCGGGTAGGCACAAAGTTGTCCTTGTGACCAGTTTCTGCCCACAGTGCAGCTGCGAATCTGGACCATTTTACATGCTGGTCATTGTGGCAAAGAGTATCAGCAGAAAGTGGTTAAAAAATGCTCTCCAAGCAGGGAGGAATACATGCAAAAGAAGCAGATGATAGACATTGTAAGACTGCAGCAGATTGCTTTTAACAATAACTGCACCATGCTTAATAATTTTTGTTAAGTACAGTTCCAGGGACAACATTGCAGCTAACGGAAAGAAATTAAGGTTATGTGGATTTTCATTTCTTCTTCTTTTTCATCCCAGTGGTAACTCACTTAGTTCCTTCGTACCTTAGAAAGCCAAAGATGTTTAAGGAGATCTGCAGATCAGGAGGAGACACTAGTATAGTAAGTTAAAGGGGAACATACTTTATATAAATGGTGATCCTCATAGTTTGAGAGCCCATGAAAAGCTCTTTCTAACGAGCCGTTGAGCTTACCTGTAGCTGGCAGCAGTTCAGACAACATCTGCAACCCCGGCCCACCATGCTGTGCTGGTGTGGAGCCACACTTAGGGGTGAGGGGCACTAGTCTGGACTACAGTATCCAGTCTTATGCCCGTGCCAGGCTACTAGTGGATCCCTGCCTGTGAAGAGTTGAGGGGACAGTTTGATATGGTAGTCTAGGAGGACTGCTGTATCCCTGTCGGGATGCTGGCAAAAACGATGCAGTGTGTGAAATCTTGCCAGCCTTGGTACTGCTCCCAGTTCACTGTGGAGGATTTCAAGACTGGGGGCTGATAGGGCCCAGGGATGTAGATGTGGTTGGGCAGAGGGAGTTGCATAGGTAACCCGTGAAGTGGGTGCATGTGGAAGGGCGCCGTCCGTTATGGCGACACCTTCCTCATGCAATCCACTCACGGCGACTGACAGGTAGGGTGACCGGATGAGGGGGTGGGCGAACTAGGTGACAGGATGTCGCTATACGCACGCGCACGGGGTGGGAGCGCAACACAGCGAACATATGGGCTGGAGGGGTGAGAGGCTGTAGGGGTGGTGCTGTAGTCGCTATTGAGCTGTGGCATGGCCGGGATTGGGCAATGGCTGGGGTGACTGAGGTACTGGGTTTGGGTCCGGGCGCTGGTGTGATTTTTATTGTGCCCGGCCGAGAGTGGTCAGGCACCCCCAAGTAGTAAAAACATGTCTTGGCGCCATTGTGCTGGTGCGCCAGGGGTGTCAGCAGTGCGAAAATGTGTTTAGCACTCTGACTGAGCGATAACGGCGATCGCCTTTAGGCGTTCGCCGTTATCACATAGACCCGGTTGCATAGCCACTAATGCATCCCTTGGGGCTGCATATCATCTATCCCCTCTGCACCAAGGAGATTGTTTTCTGGATGTGGAGCATATCTGTACTCCCCCTTCGGCCCAGCTGCCCACATAGCCATGCATGCAGCTCCAGATCTGGTGTGAAGAGGGTCAGCTACCAGGGCTGTGGATGTGCGGCGGTCCCCACATAAGTGGAACAGGACCTCGCACACCACAAGCCCTCATAAACCCCCTTCTCCACAGGTGCACAAGGCGGAGTGGGCCATTTGAGGATCAGGCTCTTAACCTGTCCCATGGAGAGACTACATTGCCACAATTTTTGGAAGTTGTGATGTCATACCGGGGGGGAGTGAAACTGTTCCAAGCTACATAGTAATAAGGCGCATCTTCACCATTCGTGACAACAGATGCTCCCTAAAATGGTGGCAGTGAAGTACCGACAGAAGGCAGACTTAGAGATCTTTCCAAACTATTGCCAGTTATAGGATGGTACTGTAAGTCCAAATACTCATTTGAAAAAGCATTTCCTGGGTTTTCAACCTATGAGGGACTGTGTTTGTAAATGTTCTCCTTTGACATGAGGCCAAATGATCTAGACAAAGTAGTGGATTGTTTTTCTGAAATGGGCACATAGGACTTGAAAACAGAAATAGAACTATAGGCACCAGGCAGAGACTCTCTAGGCTCCTGGCCCTACCTGGCTTCCACAACCTTGATGGGACCATCTTGGAGGACAACTCCTCATTTAGATATCTGGGGGTTTGGCTGGACCAGCACCTCAACTTCTCTGTGCATATCAATGCTATCCTGAAGACACTGTGCCCCAAGCTTGGTGCTCTGTACAGAAATAGTAGTTGCATCCCGCTGACTGCGAGGCGCGAAACTGTCCAGAAGATGATACTCTCAATCTTTGACTACTGTGATGTAGTCTATGGTGCTGCTCCGAAATTTTCCCTGACCAAGTTGGACACTCTTTAACTCCTTCTGTCGTTTTGTTATCGATTCCCGTTCCACCACTGTATCTCTATCACTCTCTAACCTTCTTTCCACTATCTCACAGATGCATCTCTCACTGTGCCAAACTAACCTCCAAATTCTGGTTCGGGGGGCTCCCCTCCTATCTGTCATCCTCTCTCTCTCTCTCCACTCCACCTCCCCCCTCCCACTCTCTCAGATCAAATGACACCCACACCTTGACGGTCACTCGCCGCTTCACCCTTATCAGTCAGACCGTTTTAGCCTTCGTTTCCTAAATCTGGAATCCCGAAATATAACATTCCTCCTCAATACTCTCTTACCTCTGCCCTACACAATTACCTTTCCCTCATCTGTTCCTGCTTTAACCCACCTTAATACCTATCCCAGTTTCTGCCTTCCTACCGTGACCCCTCCCCCCCTGGCAGGGTTCTCAACATCCTGAAGGGGGAAATCAGGAAATGACTACCCCTTCTCCTCATATTCAGTTCTTGCCTCTCCCCCTCTCTTCTCCACCTGCCCTTCTGGGTCACAGTGTGCTCACCCTAACCCCATCCTTTTTACTCCAACAGCACTTGCGTACTACCTTGAGGCTTCTCCTGGTACACTCATGCACTATAAATGGTTCTATCACATTATTACTGTTTTGTACGTTTATATGTTCTTTTGTATGATTTTGGACATGTATTGTAATTTACCCAATGTTCTGCTACAGTTTATTGTACAATAACTTGTGTTCTAACTGTTGCACAATCTTGCAATGTTGTATTTTTTGTACTATCCACATACTATTTTAACTGATCATCCTTCACAACCCTATGTAACCCCCTCCTCCCAGGTCGCACCGTGAGATGAGCAACTAGTTGTTCAGTGTGCCCTCCTGGTGAAACATTTCAATATATAAATAAATATAGTGTGTAAGTACTTGGGGGCATTTTCACAAGAGGACGCAGGCACACCTCCTGACCTTGAGCACCACCGATGCGCAGAAGTGGCTCGGACCAAGTTTCAGATGAAATGCCACATTTATGTCAGTTTCACTGACTAACAACAGCTCGTGTCAAGAAATGTGTTGCATGTGTTGCTTTTTTTGGTGCAAGCAGACCCTTAAGTGCCCATGGTTGGACTGGAAAGATATTTGTAACCAAAATAGGCAGCAAAGAGTCTGACTGAACCTGTATGAGGTTGATTTGTAGGCAATAGCCCAGCTGAGAAACAACAATTTTTCTTTTTAAACATTGTCTTCTAATTCGATGTTTTAAGTTGTTAAAAACTCTGACGGTACATTTTACATGTGGTGCCCCTCCACAAAGTAGTCCTAAGGATGACCCAAGGAATTACAGACCAGTCAGTCTGACCTCAATTTTGTACAAGATCATGGAGACCATACTTAAGGAAAGGTTGGTAGAATAAGTAGAGGGGCATGGTCTCCAGGATGGGAGCCAACATGGGTTCATTGTGGGAAGATCATGTCAAAGGAATCCGATGGACTTCTTTGACTGGGACACTAAGGAGACAGGGACCAAGTGGTAGACATCCTCTATCTGGATTTTAGAAAGGCCTTTGACTCTGTGCCCACAAAAGGTCAATCAGGAAGTTGGTGGATCGTGGGGTTGGGGAGAAGATGACCAGATGGGTGGAAAACTGGCCGAAGGGTAGAACCCAGAGGGTGGTTTTTGGGGGAGAGTTATCTGACACCAGAGACGTCACCAGTGGGATCCCGCAGAGCTCGATGATGGGGTCGATGTTGTTCAGTGTCTTCATCAATGACATTGGGGGAAGGCATTAAGGGCAGAATGTGCCTATTTGCGGATGACACCAAGCTCTGCAGGAGAGTGGACACAGCTGAAGGGATACAAGACCTACAGGATAGAAACGTAGAAACATAGAGGTTGACGGCAGATAAGGACTGCATGGCCCATCCAGTCTGCCCATTTCTTTTTCTACCTTATAAATGTGCCATCAGCCTTTGCTCTGTCAGTGGCCTATCTATTCATACTCATCTGTATTGCTCCATTATGCCTATCCCATGCCTGTTTGAAGCCCTGCACTGTATTCATAGCCACCACTTCCTGAGGTAGGCCGTTCCATGCATCTACCACTCTTTCTGTGAAAAAGAATTTCCTCGCATTCCCCCTTAATCGTCCTCCCTCTACTCTCATGCTGTGTCCTCTTGTCCTGCTATTCTCCTTATATTTAAACATGTTAGACTCTTTCACCTTGTTAATGCACTTAAGGTGTTTGAATGTTTCGATCATATCACCTCTCTCCCTCTTTTGCTCAAGGGTATACATATTGAGCTCCGTTAATCTGTCCTCATATGTCTTCTGATGCAGTCCCTGCACCATTTTGGTTGCCCTTCTCTGGACCGCCTCAATTTGGTTAATGTCCTTGTGAAGGTGTGGCCTCCAGTACTGCACGCAGTACTCCAGATGGGGCCTAACCAATGTCTTGTAAAGAGGGATTATTACCTCCTCTTAACAACTTGTGATACCCCCTACTATACACCCTAACATCCCCTTAGCCTTACCTGTACTACTTTAGAGGTCTGCTTGGATGATTTCAGGTCATCGGTGAAGATGATGCCCAAGTCTCTTTCTTCCTTTGTGACTGCCAGCAACTCCCCTCCCAGCCTATAGGTGGCTTCAGGGTTTCTCTTCCCTATGTGCATGATCTTGCACTTCTTTGCATTAAATCCCGGTTGCCACTCTTCTGACCATTTTGCTAGTTTATCCAGATCTCTTCTCATTCTGTCCACTCCATCTGGATCATCTACTCTGTTGCAGATCTTGGTGTCATCTGCAAACAGACAAACCTTACCCTGTAGTCCATCTGCAATGTCACTAATGAAGATATTGAAGAGGACTGGCCCCAGGACTGATCCCTGAGGTACCCCACTTGTGACTTGCATCTCTTCTGACTGTATACCATTTACCACCACTCTCTGTTTTCTGCCTGTCAACTAGTTTGCCACCCAGTTGACCAACTTCTGACCCACCCCGAGCCTACCCAGCTTATTTATCAATCTTCTATGTGGAACAGTGTCGAAAGCTTTGCTGAAGTCAAGGTAGGTGACATCAACTGCTCCCTCTTGGTCCACCACTCTGGTTACCCAGTCAAAGAAATCTATGAGATTAGTTTGACAGGACCTTCCTTTTGTAAACCCATGCTGTCTTGGATCCTGTGCCCCTATAATGATCTTAAAATGATCTTAAAAAGCTGGGAAGGTGGTCTTGGATCTGGCAGCTTGGCTTCAATGTTAAGAAATGCAATGCACATTGGAACCAAGAATCTCAGGATGGCGTACTACCTGGGTGAAGTCCAAGTATTTGCATCAGAGGAGGAGAAGGACCTGTGAGTGATGATCACTAGTGAACTGAAGCACTCCACGAAGTGCAAAAAAACAGCAGCAAGGACAAACAAGATGGGGGGATGAATAGCTAGGGGGATCAGTAGTAGGGGAGAGAGGAGATTATACTGCCCTTGTACGGGTCACTGGTGAGGCCACATCTAGAGTAAGCCATTCAGTACTGGTGCCCACACCTCAAAAAGGACATTAACCTGCTGGAGAAGGTCCATAAGGGAGCTATAAAGATGATAGTGGGTCAGCAGGGCAAGGCATATGAGCAGAGGTTGAGGGCACTGAATATGTACTCACTCCAGGATGGGGGGGGGCATGACTGAGACCTTCAAGTATTTGAAAGGAATAAATAAGGTGAACAAGGAGGGTCTCTTTAAGCTAAGTGGCAACCATAACATGTGTGGGCATAGTCTTATGATGGGGGTGGGGGTTAGGAGGGAGGTCAGGAAGCACTTCTTCACAGAGAGGGTGGTGGACTCTTGCAATGCAATGCCAGAAGAGGTGGTCTTTTTGAAGAAGGTGGGTTGCTTCAAGGGAGGCTGGGCTAGGCATAGGGGGATGGTAAGAATCATGGTTAGGGAGGATGGGAAGGTTGGGAAGAGTGAGGGGGGGCAGGGTTAGTAGCTCAAACTGTGGACCTTGCAGTATGAGCAGACTAGATAGACCAAATGGCCTTCTTCTGCTGGCTTCTTTTTATGTTCGTATGTTTACAAACTCCGGACTGGGGAGGGGCATGGGACGGTCGTGGTGCACGGGGACAAGGCTGAGTAGCAACCCGGTTTGCCAACAGATAATAAAAACCTTTACAGCAAAAAGAAATTAAAAAAACAGTGCATTCACAGTAGTAAACAATGACAAAACAAATTGGAACCCCCCTACAAATGGGGACTCCTGAAAAGTCTTCCTCGAGCTTGCCTAAATGCTCACTGCCAGGCTGGTGTCCTGCATTTTAGCAGTTTAAATGTTATTGCCAGAGAGTGCCTGAATAGCCTCTGTGTACTGTCTCTTTAAGAGCTGCCTGGATTGGAGTCATAAGTAATCTGAGCAGGATCTCTGTTGAAAGATGTAACTATTTGCTGAAAATCATTTAGAGTGATAATGACAATATAGTTTGTCTAACCTGCCCTCTTTGCAGCAGGGACTGTTTTGTTTATCTCCACTGTCTTGGTCCTGGACTGCGAATTGGACCAATCAGTTCTGGTGGGACCTAAAATGGAGCCGGACTACAGGAGCTGTCTGGAGTCAAAATCTGTAGGGATTGTAGTTTTGGGCTTCTTGCACCTTTTTGCACCTGAAGAGGGAGCCTTTGTTGTGGCTGACAGGAGGATCAGCCAACTGAACCTTTTGGATCTTGGGGAAATTCCCAAGCTGCTTGCTGTTAGAGGCAGATCTAAGTTGGGAGCTGAAGAAGCAAGAGCTCAATACAGTCTCTGTGGAAAGGCCTAAATTGTAGCCTGCATATCTGCCTGCTGCCCCGAGAGGGAGAGAAGAGAATTATTTTGGACTAATTCCAAGTTTGTGAGAACGAAGTAAGCCACTGATTTTTCACCAGGCTCATACCTGAAGAAGACCGAAGATTTTGCTGAATGCGATCGGCCTGTCAGGAGTTCCAGCTGCTTTTGCATCCCCGGTTTGTGCAGAGACTTTGCGATCATGACCGGTGAGCGGTTTGGCTGGTACAGTAGACTTTCCTTATATGTAAATGTGCTGTGCATTAAAAGTGGGTTGTGATTTGGTTCCCCACTGTGTGAACTGTGTTCTGCTTGCTGGAAGCTGTACCCAGCCCAAACGGACTGTATCTGAATTTGTCTCCATTTGGTCTGGGCCTTGCCACACTGGCCCAGCCAGACTTCCTGCTGCACAGAGAAAGCCATCGATGAGAGACCTGCCTGGGGATCAGCCCCCTGCTCCATGCTTGAACAGGAATGACGCCTTGGTGAATCATATGGGCCCTGCTTCTCCTGGCACTTCAGATCAATCACCTGCAATCTCAATTTTCATCCAGCCTGTGTCCAGTCTTGGGTATCGTAAGTAATCACCAGGGAAGCTCCCTGCAACAACAGCCTAATCTAAAAGTGTGACATCTGATTGTCTTGTTGTTTTCTTTTCACAAACTGAGCCCTCCAGCTCCGGATTACAAATAGTGTGTTTTGTGCATGTTGTTTTCTTCCATCACAGGGCCCCAACCAGCTGCAACGTTCCTGGCTAGCCCACCATTCTCCGCCTGGGTACCCTGAGTATGTGACTGTTCATGGACCCTGAAGTGCATGAATAACTGTTTGATTGATACAGCCTTTAAGCAAATTAACCTGATTACGCCCCTCCCTTGTTCAAGTCCCTTAAATAAATCAGAGCTAACTCTTTCTTGCATTTACCCTGACTGTGGTTCCAGTTTGTGCAAGAGTACTGTACTGCTGTTATTTGCTGTGTATAACCTTCTTTTACAGGGGGTCCCCAGGCCCAGGCCATAGGAAAGCTCTGGTGGTAAGTGCAAACAGTGTGGGTACTTGTGTTGTGTATCCGGGGGAATTGTGAAAGTGATTATTGTGTATTGTTCTGGCCACTAGTAAGGAAAGTTGGGGGTTACAGTGTCCCAGAGGGTTGTGCCCAGGTTAGCTTGACCACTACCAACCCTGACCTCCGGGTGGAGGCATCCATTTCAGAACTCAGGCCCCTTAACCTGCTACTAGCCAAGCAGGCAGGGGTAGTAGTCCTTGGGATAGCGCCACCTAGGGGTTACAAAATAATAAAAAGATGTAGGCACAACAGGCTGTTTGCACATTACACTGTAACGCAGATAGTGCCCACAGTTATGGGAGGGAGGGCATGACAATCAATGTGATTATTCGACAGACTTGAAACGGATAAGCCATAATGTACAATACATGGCTGGCAAATACACGGTACAAAGTACCAGTATGTTTACGGCACGATAATACCTAATATAAAAATATTCATATACAGACTTCAATTTTTTATTTACAACCTTGACTTCGATCCCAGGAAGTGAATGCCTTCTCATATACCTAGTCTGAAACTTGATGCAGCGAGGGGGCAGTGCTGGAGAACAGCCTCCATTTAATTTGGCAAAGAGTTCAAGTTTGGAGGTCCAGCACGAACAAAGCTCTGCCTGCCCAGATTACTGCAAACTGCTGGATACATAGATTTTATTCCGGCACACGATCCTTTTCAGTGGGGTCCTGCTAGTGCCTGTTTCCACAGCTGAGTGAGGCTGGTGCACTGAAGAGATATATCGTTATAACATTACTGAAAAAAAGACAAAAAAAACTGGAACCTAGTTTTTATGCTATTGTTTAAAAGAGATAGAAAAAAACATTTAACAATTTTATCTCCAGTTTGGTATGCGTTGCACACAGGGTGGGTCAAATCAGTTTAGAAGTTGATGGACAAGTTGGCCACTAACTTTTAAAATCTAGTCAGGAGGCAGTATAGCGCAGTGGTCTAAGGCTCTGAACTGCAAATCTGGAGATATCCAGCAGAACAAACATGGGTTTGAATCCCACAGCTTCCACTTGCATACTGTGTGACCCTGAGCAAGTCAGTTAACCTCCTTGTGCTCCCAGGTCGCTCCTGTAAAAAAGCTTTCAGCTTAGTGTGCTATACCTGGTTAAACAATAAAATAAATAGTTGCAAAATCAATATATTTAATGGCCATCATTTTTAAGAGCTCAGAATTCATTTTGTGGGCAGGTAGGTGGTTGTCTGGTAACTTTCAAAATCTGGTAGCCAAACCAATTTTTTAGTGGCCATTGGCCGCCTGGCTACCTGATTTTTCCCATCCTGGTTGTCCACACATAAAAAAAAAAAACAACAACAAAAAAGTAAAATAAATCATAAATTCTGGGGTATTATATTTTAAGGGAGAAATATTAAAATGTAGTGTATTGCACCGATTTTTAAAGCAGCTGATGCAAATGTGAGTGGCACAGCCCGTATAGGAAATACACTTTTCCCCCTAGGATTCAGTTGTCAAATACCAGAAGGAAAATGGGCAGAAAGTACCCGAAAAGATACTATAATGTAAGATTAGCTGTTTACCCAGTAATGTTTCTTTTCTAATCATTGCAGAACTGCCCTTTTACAGTCACAGATGATATGCTCATATTTAAAGAATAAATCATCCCTGAATGTGAAGAACAAGCTGGTTCTCACACCAAGTAAGTATAGTGACATCATAACTCATGAGAGCGAACCTCGAGTGCTCTGTGATGCCACTGTACGTACCAAGTTTGAGAACCAAGCTTGTTTTTTTGTTTTCACTTTTTTTTAAATAATATAAACTAAGCATCTTTTTTAAGCAAGAATGTTTGCCTTACCAAATTGAGCTGGTCAGGCCATTCCAGAAAGGTTGCTGTGCTGCGATAAAATCAAGCCATACTAGTGATATCGTGTCTAGACAAAATACGTTATCTAGACTAGTTACCGAAGTGGAACCTCGTCCCTCCATGAGTGCGATTTGATCGTGAGCCCTCTGTCTTTTTTCCCAGCTGTACTCATGATTCCTTGGACAAAAAAGTTGTCCTCAAAGTTCTAACGTTAAGAACAGCTTTTTAGAAACACCAAAGATGCTTTTTTTTATCTATCATGGGCGCTGCGCTGGGCGTGCTGAAACTGTGCCGCACTGCTGACAGCTAGATTTGTTTTCTTGCCTGTTTTATTTAACTTCTTTTAGCCTTTTTGCTCCTTTCCAGCCTGAATAGTTAAACCGTTCTACTTTAATTAGGGCATAAGTAACTAGTTACTTAGCCTTAGAGTCTTATCAGAGTCGTTCGACCGACTGCAAAGTGTGCACTGGGGCTGTTCGACCGGGCCCGCTACCACTCTGAATGTATGAGGAGAGTTTGTAAGACTGTAAAAGGAGCGTTCCTAAGACTGTGCATTTTTAAATAGTTGCTGCCCTTTTGTGTCTATTCCGTTCATCGTAGCGGGGAGATAGCTGTGGAGTGAGGATGCTGTGGTGTGGAGCAAAGTGGAGTAAGCGCCCGGTCAACAGAGTGGAGTGAGTCCCTGAAGGACAGTTCTTGGGGGAGAGAGACCCCTCAATCCTGCAACGTGGTGCAGAGTCTGAGAGAATTATATCTTGGGTCCCGACTTGTTTGGATCGAACTGCCAAGAATTCGCTTCATCTCTGGAGGTGGTTGTCATTCGGAGGTTAGTGCCGAAAATGACGTGGGTTTTAAATTGGATTCCCAGCAGGCCAGGACAGCAGGACCCTATATTTGTGGGTGGTTAGCCGCTGGAGTCTGTTTCTGCTCGAGAGGACGGGGCCTGGACTGACTGGGAAGTCAGCCAGTGGGCCCGTGGTTTTCGAAGGCCTGTCGCTGAGCCAGCCAGTGGGCTAGTGCAGATGAGGTGGTGGGGCAGATATTTCTGGCGGTGGCCCTCATAGGGCTTTTGGGCATCTGGTACTGTTGAGCAAGATCTGGATTGATATCGGGAGGTCCTTACTTTAAGGAAATTTGCCTACTGGAAACTTACGGTCAAAACTCAAACCTTTTTCCTTTATGATTTTGTTCTGGGCAGTGAGAGTGCCTTTGTTTATTTTGGACTTCCCAGGTAGTGAGAGGGCCTCGGGGTCTGAACCTCATATGACATTGCTTATTTTATTTTATTTTGTACCATCAATGAGAGGAGGGGTACTTAAGTCTTATTTCGTTATTTGCTGGTTCTAAATTCAGTCCATATAGTTTTAAATTGTTTCCATTCCGTGACTTGAAGTTCCTAAAGTGGAGTTCCTTATGGTGTTCCATTATCTCTCTCCCTTGGACTTGCACTACTTATTCAGACCAATCTCCTCATCCGAGACTTTAGTGTTTGGACTGAAATATTAAAGTTCTCTTGGAAGTGGTTTTATATTTTAATTTATTATAGTTTTATTGCAGTATAGTTTTCTATGGGTGGGGTGGGTGGTTAGTATGATTTATTTTTGCTGTTTGAATCTCTCCCCTCAGTGAGAAAGAGTGGGGAGTTTCAGAAATAAGTGGGGTTTAATTTAGTTTGTTTAATATTTGGTTGGTTGTTTGTTTTTTGTGATTTATGTTTGTTGCTCCTTTAAATGAGAGCTGAGGGAGTAGTGTATTGCATTTATATTCTGCATTTTGTTTTGACGGGGATCTTTTTCTTTCTTCTCACTTGGTGCATTTTATTTATTTTGAGCCTGTAATATGTGTTGTAGGCAGGGTGGGACAAATAGGGTCACCAGGTCGCCAAATGCGACCTGGCCAATCATTCTGACCACCAGATTTCTGTAAGAACTCACCATTCTGGCGAGTAGTAAGTCGCACCTTCGGCGCACATGCGCGGTATCTCAGCAGCCTTGTCGATGAATTTTGAGCTGAGCTGCCGAAATCACGCATGCGCGGGATCGAGACTCCCATGAGTGAGAGACAGCGCGGTCGTGTGAATGGAATTGCCTCCATTTGTCTACGTACCTGGGAGGAGGAAGAAGAGATCCATCAGTCCAGCGCATCACCCACCAGCGAGTCTGCGCAGAGGAGGACACCAACGAGGAATCATGAGGTGAGCAATTGGGTGTTCACCTGAGTGGTGGGACTTGATTATCACTGGGAAAGCCCACCATGCGCTATTCTGATTTCAGGCAGTGAGAGAGGGAGATGGGAGTGAGCTCTAATGAGAGTCGAATTTTGTGTGTGTGTGTGTGTGTGTGTGTGTGTGTGTGTGTGGTGGGGTGAGGGGGCTGAATTAGCCATCAAATAGTCACTGGCACCGCATCAAAAGCCCTTGTAAGGGCTCAGTGAATAAAAGCTACAGCGTGCCACTGACTACACGGTATTTTCAGTCCTGATCTGGGCATTTTCAAACGAGACAGTTTACATTTAAAGCAGGCGACGACATACTGACTGGGGAGAGGAGGGGGATGTCCAGTCCGGCCACCGTGTTTCTCTGCTGGTCCCATCTTCCGCAGTGGGTGTGAAAAAAAAAATTGGCCACCTAAAAAACATTTTAGCCACCAGATTTTGAGGTATGGTGGCCAAACTGGCCACCAGGTCAAAAAGTGATTTGTCCCACCCTGGTTGTAGGTCTACCTCCCCGTATTGTGCGCTATTCATCCTCCACCCTCCGCGCCCTCTGCCCTTTCTCCTCCCCCCCTTTAGTGTTTTCACTCTGTCAGCGCTGTAGAGTGCTGGGCATTGCTCGTAGGAGGGGGGAGGACACGGTGGGGGGTGCGAACAGTGGAGGATGAATGAGCGGGGCTCTCGCATCAGGGTAGTTAAGTCCAGGGCACCAGCATTATTGGTGGGCAGGTAGTTGGGGTGGTCCTGGAGACCTGTCCAACCCGAGCGGTGCTATGCATTGCCAGATCTGTTATTGCAGATCTTGTTGGGACAGCAGATCTGGCTTGCATCACTGAGACCTGGCTGGATGAAAATGCTGGCCCCACGTTGGAGGCTGCGATTCCATCCGGGTACTCAGTGTTACACCGCTCGAGATTGGACCGCATTGGAGGGGGGGGTTGCAGTCTATTTCAAGACTGAATTGGACCTCACGAGTGTACCAGTTTAGGAGGCCAGGTCATTTGAGTGTACTGTAGTAGCAGGTGTAGGCTGTAGGATAGCCCTCATCTACCATCCACCCGGGGATGGGAAGTGATTCCTTCAGGAAGTAGCGGACTTCGTGATCAATATCGTGTTTGAGTCCCCCAGGCTGAAGGTCTTGGGCGACTTCAATGCCTGGATCGATGGTGAACTCTCACAATTTGGACAACACTTCCTCCAGTTGATGACATCACTGGGCCTTACACAGATTGTTACCTCTGCTACTCACAAACATAGTCACTCCCTTGACCTGGTTTTCCTCCTGGGGATTGAAACCTTTGATTTGGGGGTGGAACACATCGGATGGTCTGATCACTACACCGTGGGGTTCAGTTTTTGCGCCCCTTCGTAGGCCTACCCTTGTGGAGATGGTCAGATACCACCCTTTACAGGATGTTAGCCGTGAAGGCCTGGCAGCGGTAGTTGACCTATCAGAGTTTCCTGTGGCAAGCGGGAATCCAGAGGCTTTGGTTTTTGTCTATAACAAGGTCGTTGCCGTAGACCTGGATTCTATCGCTCCTGTCTGTGTTCATCCTCTCTTCCTTCGCCCTCGGTCCCCTTGGTTTGACGGGACCTTGAGGAAGTTGCAGCGACTATTACAAAAGTTAGTGTTGCTGGCAGAAATCTGCCCTGAAGGCCGACAATCTTAGATTGTTAGAACATTATCAAGTCTACCAATCAACAATCTCCCATAAGAAGGCATAGTTGCTGTCCGGGGAGATTGCTGCAGCTCAGAACCGACCGACTCAGCTCTTTCAAATAGTGGACAGGCTGTGCAACCCAGCTTGCCTGCAGTCTCAAAGAGCCTTTTCAGAGTTGGAGTGCGGATAAGGTGGCTGACATCAGGGCAGAGATCCAATCGACACTCTGTGGGGGATGCTATTGATCGGTGCTAAGCCACTATCCCTCATTTTTCCTGGAGTACTTTTTGACTGGGCGGAGTTCGCCAGTGTCATGCATATTGTCCAAGTTATGCACCCTACATGCTGTAGTTTGGTTCGGGGCCCAACTTCCCTGATTATGGGTTGTTGCGACATCACTGGCACAGTCCTTACACAGATAGTCTGGTGGTCCCTTGAGTTGGGTGTTTCCTAGCTCCCTGAAGGAGGTGGTGGTGATGATGACACCCCTCTTGAAGAAAGCTTCTCTGGACCTAGACTGCCTTGCTAGCTACAGACCTATCCCTAACCTCACTTTTGTGGAAAAGGTGATTGAGAAGGTAGTGGCTTTACAGCTGGAGAACCACTTGACCATCCATAACATCTATGAACCTCTCCAATCCAGTTTTCGAAAGAGGCACAGTACCGAGACTGTGCTGGATCGGGTGCTCAATGATCTCCTGATGACAAGAGATTGGAAAAGCCGTTCTGTCTTGGTGCTCCTTGATCTCTCTTCAGCTTTTGACACCATGGACCATGGGGTGCTACTTGAGTACCTGAGGCTCATCTGTGGCCTGACTAGTACTGTCCTCAGGTGGTTTAAGTCCTTCCTCACTGGCAGAACTCAGAGGGTGGCGTCGGACCCTCTCTCCCTGTCATGTGGGGTCCCTCAGGGCTCAGTGTTGTCCCCCATGTTTTTTTTTTTTTCCTGTTTATTCTTTTTGGCCCTCTGTCTCACCACTGATCATCCACCTAGTCACGGCACCTTTATCGAGCTTCCACCTACCCACTGTGCTTCTCCTCATGAAACCCCCGACTTACCCCTTGGAGGGTTGGGTTGAGGCACTGGCCAGGAGCCACAATCCTTGTATCTAACTGGGGAGAACCAGTCAGGAGGCTAATTGAAGCAGAAGGCAGGCTTCACGAAGGCGGGAGGCAGAGGGAGTTTTCTCCCCTATTTTTTGACTGAGGACGGGGATGTGCAATGACATCCTGCGTCCGCCCCGCTCCCTTGGTGCTGTTGTTCGCTGGTAGCTGCGGCGCGCCTCGCCCTCCGCCAGGGGTCCATCAAGCACTGGACGAGGTACCACCCTTCCCCGAGAAGGAGAGCTGTCCATGGGACGCCCATCTTTCCTCCCCTGCCGCCTTCCAGTGACCCGGGTCCGTTCTCGCACCCGGGTCGCCGGCGTCACTAGTGGAAATCCAACCACTGCGCTGACGGGCCAGCATATGCTGTCCCCATGTTGTTTGCGGTGTACATGCTGCCCCTTAGAGACATCGTAAGACAGTATGGGCTGATGTTTCACTGCTATGCTGATGATACCCAGCTCTACCTGTCTTTTGCACCTGACCAGGATAGTGCACTCTCGGTATTCAATAACTGCCTTGCTGAAATCCAGCATTAGATGAATTCCAGCTGGCTGAAGTTGAACTTGGGAAAGACTGAGGTGATGGTTGTGTATCCGGGTGGCTGGATAGGGGGGTCGGGGGTCTGGTCAGCCTACGGGGATTTTCCTGGGGAGCTTCCAGCTCCTTACCTCTGAACTGGTGCAGGACCTAGGGGTGATGCTTGACGGTGGGCTGACACTACGATCTCAGGTGTCGGCAGTCATCAAGTCATCCTTTTACCACCTGAGGAACATCGCTAGGATCAAGCACCTTGTTCCATCCAGTGACCTTCCCACGCTGATCCACGCCTTTGTGACCTTGCGCCTTGATTAGTGCAACCCCCTTTACTTAGGGCTACTGGGTGTTGATATCCGCCGCCTACAGCTGGTGCAGAACGCTGCAGCCCGGTTGTTGACGGGGACTCCCTGGACATGTCACATCGCACCGGTGCAGCGCAAACTGCACTGGCTGCCGATTCAGTGGCGGATCACCTTCAAAGTTGGGTTACTGACTTATAAAGCCCTACATGGACTCAGCCCGGACTACCTGAAAGAGCTTCTGTCCCCTTACTGCCCTGAGCAATTGCTGTGCTCGGCTGACGAGGGGTTGCTAGAGATTCCAAGGGTATTTTTAAAATCTTCAGGGGCCCATGCATTTATATACACAGCCCCAGCCCTTTGGAATTCTCAGCCCTGTCAGCTTCAGGAGTGCGTGACCGTTCGGGGCTTTAAACAGACGTTAAAAACTTATTTATGGCACTGAGCCTATCCTAGTTATTAATACTGAATATTGGATTTTTATTGAATATCTGTTTTATACAGCTGTTTTATTCTGTTTTACTAATTTTATGTAAAGCACCTTAACAAACTTGAAAGGCGCTTAATAAATAAAACTATTATTATTATATAATAGTATGATTTTGTTTAATTTTTAATTTTACAGTTTGTTTACCCATGATATCCCAGATGAGATGCAACATCTCATTTCTAGTGGGGTTCTGCTGTTGCCTGTTTCCACAGCTGGGTAGATGGGAGCACTGGGAGGTTAGACGACTTGCCCAAGGTCACACAGTGAGTGTTTGGCTCTAGCAGGGTATGAACACTGATCTCCTAGTTCCCAAACTGGTGTTCTAACTGCTAGACCACACAGCCTCCCATTAAGTATTATTACCTAGCTTAACTCAGCTTACTATTCATCTCTGAAACAGAAACTCTCAGTTAGGATGTGCGAAAATAAACTCAGTGTGTGATGGAAAAATGTATTATAATTACTTAAAGGGGACAGCAAATTTGTCCTACTTGGCAACAGTTTGTAATGTTCCTATTTATAGACATGAAATTCATACCTCCAGGTGATCCAGATTTAACTGTATCTGAATAAACACTGAGGTGAAAAAACATATTTTCAATGTTGTTGTTGTTATGGACACCATTCTGTACAGTTCCTTCATGGAACTGGTAATTTGGCGTTTCCACTGTGTCACGGTTTGTGTACAGAGCTCTAAGCATGAGGGGCTGACCTATCAGCACTATGCTCAGAGTGCTGGACTCAAACGGTGACATTGTTTAAACTCCAGATCACTGGTTCCGGGAAGAGAACTATAACAGAATGCTGCCTGTAAAAACACAACGATGCAAAATACAATGTTCACATCACTTTTTATTCGGGTTCAGTTATACTGTATATTGTTCATGAAGGGGTATGACTATCACTTCTGAAAATAGGAACATTATAAATAGCTGCTAATTCAAAATCATTTCCTGTCCTCTTTAACAAATCCAGTGTATGAACTGCCACATAGCACTTTGCTATTCATTTCTGTACTCTGTTACAAATAGCTTTGGTTAAATAGCCACCAGCACCTCCAGACCTTTGAAAAACATAATACTTGAGACAAAGCAACTTATATTTCTCATGAGCTCTGTTTTTCTTATCCCCATTAATTATGACTGAGGACAGATGCATGAAAACAGGATCTCTGTTCTTTGAGGGTTCATCAGCTCCTATTGCTTATTTATTTATTTAAGTTTTGGTTTGCACATTTGAGCCAACAAGGCTCTTTTACAAAGGTTCCACGCCATGGAAATTGAACAAGTTATAACAATACACATAAATTAATAACAGGTATGCAAAACAATGTATAACAGAACAGGAAAGTTAAAATATTTATGTAATAAATATTACAGAACGGTAACAGTACATGAGCTGCCAGAGGCTTTGTCAGCAAGTCACTGATGGATGCAATTGAAAACCATATATTGTGCACAAAATTTGGAGAGGTTACAGAGGAATTAGTGCTCATAAAGTGTGAAAAAGGGACGGAGGTAGGTTATGGTGAGGACTCAGAAGTGAAAGAGAGGTCAGGGTAAGGGGGAGAGGGGGAAGGGGGAGGGATTAGAAGGGGAGGAAGGGAGGGGGCAGAAGGAGTGAGGGGAAACAGGGAGCGGTGGCATGGTATAGGGGCAAGAGGAGGGAAGGGAAGAGAAGGCTGAACGAGGCATGTGATATTCCCCACCTGATGTCATTATACTCTGCTTGTGACATCACGGTTATACCCCTGGCAACTGACTGTGGTATCAGAACCGGGCAGTATGATTTCAAGAAGAGAATCATCTTAGGGGCAGTTGATCTCTAAGAGATAAAGGTTCTATTTTTGTGGGAATTTTCTCAGTTATAAATACATGAGGGAGGAGAAAACTACAGAAGGCAAATGAACTACAAGCTACATTGTGTCTCAGTGCTATTATAATGTATGGGGAGCCCTTATTATACACTGATATCACACCTTTTACAGTGTTGTTATAGTATCGTCGTGACATCAAGAGGTTGTTAACCCTCTGGCTACGCTACATCGATACCATAACAACTGGAGTGGATCTGCGCATGCGCGACTTTGCACTAGCGCTTTACAATGAATGGCCGCAGTGGTGAGAGTTTGCCCTAAGTGAGAGCGGCGCTATGGGGAAACAAGTAAAAGTAAGGTTAATCTTCGCTTAAACTGGTGCTCAGTTTAGTTTCTCACTGTTTTATCCCATGCACTATAAAAAATAATGACTAGGTTTCGGTTAATAACCTGGCTGAAATCACCCCTTGTATTTGCCAGGACAACAATAAACCTCTTGAGCTGCACTCTCGAGGTTTATTATGTTGTCCTGGCAACCAATTGAGGTGATCTACTGTGCAGTTCTGAATGAAGCCTAATCATTATCCTCTGTATTATTATTATTATTTTTTGAAACTTTTCCCAGCAGTATCAGCAGCTCTTTAAATAGCCACTGATTGCTGCTGCAGTTCCACTGGCAGCAGACAGGTCACGTTCAGTGTTGTTCTGCAATGTTAACTAAGGGTTTGTGACTTGGCTATAATGCTCAGTTGTCAATTAGCCCAAATACTGTAGAGTTTTTAGGCTTCCAGCTTAAACACTGCATATCATTGGTTAATCAGTCGGTACAATATGTTTACATGCTTTGGCAGTTACTGTAGCTACTGTACTGCTTATCGTACCTCTCGGTCCCGAGTAAACTAACAGGAGCAGAATATTCTGAACATTTTCCTAAGGTCATTGTGATCTCTGATGTCTCAGCTCGCAATGGCTGTTGTTTTCCGTTGAGGTTCTCTGACGCCTACACTCAAACTGAAAAGCAATGAAGCTTTGATGGGATAGCACCCACAGCTGGAGGGGGTGGGTGAGCTTAGCTCAGGTGCATCCTTTTCTTCGTCTTTCATCAACAACAGAAAAAAACAACATATAGGAGAGGGAAAAGCACGCAACATACACAGACTTGAAGCTTCTGCCTTTCGTTCACAGGTGGCGAAAGTTTACAAATGTTAAAAAATGTGAAATCAGGGTTCTGGGGAATGTTTTGCTGCGGCCATGGAATTAAACTGGTTGTACTGGCTTCACACAGATTTCAAGCAAAGTATTCCTAAAGAGCTTGTCATCGACTTGTGGGTTTTGAAAATGGAAACAAGTGTCACACAGGTTCTGCTGAAATGCTATTCAGAGCCTAGTCTTGGGGTGTATTGTCAAAAAACACACAGTAGTGGTACAGCCTTTATTGTTCCCCATTAAAAGACACTACAGTATTTTAGCACATAGTGTACATGGTCTTTGTTATAAAAATGCTAACAGCTTCAGTTCAGTTGATAAACATTGTAAATATACAAAACAGTATATTTTCTTATAGCGTCTCTAAAAAAATTATTCTAGTCTGAAAGGCACATTACAGTCTGTTGAACTCATCATATAGTCAAATATGTGTAAGATATTTGCTTGATAAAATAGTTGACAGTTACTTTGTTCTAATAGCCTTATACCATATGCAGGTAAACAAAACGTGAACAAGACCCTAACCCAATAGGGAGAAAAAATATATCCTGGTCTAGATTTTTAAGACGTAATTATTTTGTATATCATGTTATTGCGCCCACATTAAGAAGCAATCTGTCTTATCTTAGGCCTTTAGTTTCAGAATGTATGTTGAGTACATATCACTGGTGTTGGTGTTACTTTCCGGTATGAAGATTAATTTTATAAGCTCAAAAAATATAATAATGTCATTGTACAGATACTTGGTTAGGTCTCATCTAGTACAGAATGTATAATTCTGGTCAGGGCCTTTTGGCCCTCGACATCAGTTACTGGCACTTCAGGACATAAGAGCAGCCAGCTGCCATTCACCCTTACTGCAGCAGGATGTGCCAGTGGGCGCCAGAGAACATGCCAGCACTTTGGTCCAGGACCACTGTTAATTTATTTTAGAAGTCCCAGACTCCTGGGTGGGGGGAGGGCAAACACTGTGGAGAAACGTGTATACTATAGAAAAAGTATAGATGAATTAGCAGGATTTCAAAGGAGAGTATCATACTGTAAATCATAGGTGGTACGGTAGTGAACTTAAACTGCATGCTAATACAGCCACTGAGACCATGCTTACAGTTGTGAGAGTGATCTGACACACTCTCCTATGGTATAAGAACCGCAAACCGAAGGTGAGGGGTTCTGATGCCATAAGGATGTAAGTGAGACCACTCTTACAACCATGCAGGTGGTCTCTGCAGCTGTATTAATATGTTATTGATTGAGATTGAGCAATACTATATTAACTTTTAAAAAAACAGCCCAAATATGCCTGTTTCCAGGGCAGTTGTGTGTGAGGCACTCGTCACAGAATAAGAGTGTCTCGCTTGCAGACGAAAGGAGCGTTCTGATTGGTCAGGAGTGCTCCCTTGATCTAAAATATAAGGACAGACTGTCTGACCTGGGATTCTTCTCGGTAGGGTAGAGATGGAATATTTCTAATTTTGTTTGTACCTCTACATTAGCTAATTTTTTATGGTTCTTGTATTTTATCCCCAGTCGTTCTGATGGCCCTCATCTGCACCCCCCCCAACTCAGTCACCCACCATCCCCATGACTTACCCCCAGATACTCACACAACTTGCTCCTTGTGACGGGGTTGAAGGGACTGCCCTAGACTCGATGAGGCAGGATCCTCTCAGGGTGCCTAGTCAGTGGTGCCCAGCCTGTGAGGTGCCATCTGCTGTCTTGCTGGGTGAGGGTGCCCTGGGAAGTCCAGCATGCAGTGACACAGTGAGTGTCTGCTAGCAGTCCACATCCTTCTGGGGCTCCTGACTCCTTTGACACTCAGCTTCCGATAGGTGTCAGGCGCATTATGGGAAACACAACCCACCCATACACCCCATGAGAGGGGAGCAGTCCCTTTGACATTCAGTCCTCCCTACCCCAGCTGACCTCCAATGGTTCAGATTTGCTCCTGAATCTAGCTCACTGCCCTACTGCTGCACTGCTGGACTGGCATCCTACATAACACATGCCCAGTGCATGGCATTATGGGTAAAATATGCAAATCATCATGAAGAAATTTAGGCTGGCTGTGTTCATTACATACAGTATGCTGTTGCCAGAATTGCAGCCCTATCCAAGTTAAACATATGTTTAACAAATCTTTGCAAGAAAAATATTTATTTTTTAAGGGGGTAGGTCTTCTTGTCCTTCATGAAAATTAAGAAGTTCAATTTATTAAAAAAGATTGTACATTTCAGACAGAGAAGTCATATCTGCCTTTGCAGCCACAATGTCACTGTTTTTTTTTTTTTGCTAATCAAGCTTTGAAAGTAAGGTATTGGTTCAAAGGCTGGGTATTTTATCCTCCAGGTGGTACTGTTTTATGTGGTGTAAAGGAGGTTGAGGTTCAATATGCTTACGCAACTTGGTGTAGCATTGTGCTTATGCAACTTGCTGAATACACCTTTGTGGCCATTTGTCTCTCTCTGTTCCTTGGGAATACCACCCTGTAGGGATGCTGAAGGCAAAGAACTCTGGAGGAGGGTTCCATTCTTAGAAGTGCCACAGGAAGGATTCCCTTAGGCTAAAGTTACCTTAGGAAGGAGCCCTGAGGAGAGAGACAAGCTGCTGGAGGAGGAGGGGAGGATGGTGGAGCAAAGAAAAAATGCTTCTGAGTGAAACAGGAAGGACAGTGTTAATTATGTCAAGCAGGGGGAATGGCTGGTTGCTTCAGCCCATTGAACCACAGGCTAAGCCTCAATTCAGTGTGCTTACACAGCTTGGTGTAGTGAACTTATACAACTTGTTGAATAAACCTTTGTGGCCGTCTGTTCGCCTCTCTGTTCCTTGGGAATACCACCCTGTAGGGATGCTGAAGGCAAGGAACCCTGGAGGAGGGTTCTACCCCTAGAGGTGCCGTGAAAAGGATTCCCCTGGGCTAAAGGTACCTTAAGAAGGAGCCCCAAAAAGAGTGTAGAGCAGAAAGCATCGCAGAAGATTAACAAGTAGGTATCATGTAGTTAAGACTTTTACGTAGGTTAGAGGAGACAATGGGTAATGTGTAGCAACCTTCACATAGGTCCGAACAACTAGATAGCAAGGAGGCATGACTTCCTAAGAGGAGAGAGGGAATGGCAGAGGAGGGCTGCCATCCATCTCCATCCAACAGCAGAAACCTACCTATGCAATCTAGGGAATATGCTATTAAAACAACTAACTAGATATTATGACCTTTGGCACAGAGGAGAGGGAAAAAAACCCTTTGAGGAGGGAACCTCTGGGGATCCAAGGCCTAGGTCGACTTCCCTCCAGGCTTGGGATATTTTGTTTAGTGACAGCGCTGCTGCTGCAATTTAGAAGCCCCAATTCAGGAGAGATTCAATTTGGAGGAAGGCTCTCACTCTATTCCTAACAGGAACGCCGTGAAGGGCTGCAAGTGCACGCTGCAGCAGTGGGTGGGAGTACCATCCCCCAGGGTAGGAAGAGGAGAGCAACGACTGATGAGGCACTCAGCCAGCCTACACAAACCTAAGAACAGACCAGGTGAACCAGAGGCAGTCATAAGGAGAATAGCTTAGAAGGTGCCGCCGAGCCTGCTCGGCGAGTTAAAGGAGCCCTCTTGGGCTTAAGGGCCCCACCCCTTGTAGCTGAAGTCTTAAATTCTACATCAGGAGATGCCACTGATACGTCTACATGGCTAAAGCTCTGCCCAGAGTGAGGACATTCCCACTGTGTATCAGATAATCCCCATCTGGAGTACTGCATGCAGTACTGGAGGCCACACCTTCACAAGGACATTAACCAAATCGAGGCAGTGCAGAGAAGGGCAACCAAAATGTTGCAGGGACTGCACCAGAAAACATATGAGGACAGATTAATGGAGCTCAATATGTATACCCTAGAGCAAAGGAGGGAGAGATGTGATATGATCGAAACATTTATTTTTATTTATTTATTTGCTTTTGGTAACCGGGTAAGCACACTAGACAGTCAGTGCCTATTTTCAGGTGCGACCGGGGAGAATTACAAGGTGTACATAGGAGAAATACATTAGAATTACAAGGTGTACATAGGAGAAATACATTGTCGACATTACAAACCGGGAGCAGCATGCTCCAACAACGGGATAAAACAGCAAGGGTATTCAAGGCAGTAACATAGCAAAGGGATTACATATCAGCAAACACAGTGGGTCAGATATAATATATACAGGCCCAGGGGCAACATGGTGGTATAGGACCTGCCCTAGGTTGAATAAGAAACAATATATAACATAACCACTAATAAAGTGCATCACCAAGGTGGCGAGGGGGACAGAGCCTAGCTGGGGTACCATAGCAGGTTGGTGGGCTGTAGGGCTGGGCGTTAGGTGGCACACAGGCAGGTTGCAGCAGATTTCAGGAAGCTCCAGAGGGAGGTTTTGAAGGTGGAATGGGAGGGGGAAGCACACACTTGTAAAGGAAGGGAGTTCCACAGCTTAGGTGCCTTGGGTGGTAAATGCCCGATCCCCTGCGAGAGTGCGGGTCTTGGGGACCAGGCGGGTCTGAGACGTGCAGGACCTGAGGTGGTAGATGAGGGAGGCATGTTTCAGGGGGAGGGCAAGCGATGCGGGAGTGGCCATTGAATTATGTTGTCAGTGAAGTTTCCCATGATGTAGGTCTGGTGTTTTTCCGGGGGGAGCCATTCCATTCGAGAGTAGAACGTGCATTGGTGTGTGAGATGGGGGGCCGTGAGTGCAAAGCGGCAGATGTTGTTGTACGTGGTGTCCCACTTTGCTAGGCTTGAGGAATGGACAAAGGCAAAGGCAACGAGACCATAGGAGAGGGTGAGAAGTAGTATCCCCCTGGCTATGGCCAGCTGGGCAGCCGGGGTAAGGCAGTCTTTAGCCCTATATGCTAGGCCAAGTTCGCCATTTGTAGTGTTGCATATGCTTCTGATGTGTCCTGTGAGGTCAAGGTGAGGGTCAAGGGTGACTCCCAGGTACTTAGCAGAGTCGATTGTCGGCAGGAGGGAGTTGCAGGACCCATGGATTTTGAGGGGCGTTGTGCAAGAGGAGATTTTGGCTGCGGTGCCAAAGAGCATGGCCTGTGTTTTCTTTAGGTTGACTGTGAGTTTGTGCCCGGCAAGCCACGCTTTGATACGAGAGAAGTCCGAGTTGAGTTGGGTATTGGTGCTGGTCACATCAGGGGCGCTGGCTAATAAGACCAGGTCATCCGCATACATGGTTAGGTGCACTTCTGTGGCAACAGAGGGTAAATCATTGATGAACAGGGAGAACAGGATAGGTCCGAGGACAGATCCTTGCGGTACCCCGCTATTCACGGGTAGGAGGGGCGAGAGGGTACAATTGAAGCAGGTGAGTTGCTGCCTGCCCCCAAGGTAGCTGGTGAACCAGTCGAGGGAACGGAGGAAGAAGCCAAGGGTCTGTAGTGAGGAGAGGAGGAGGAGGAGATGATCCACACGGTCAAAGGCTTTGGATAGGTCCACAAATATAGCCCCGTCAACTTGCCCTGGTCAGTTGCAGTCCTGATTCTGGTGGTGACCTCAGCAAGCACCGTCGAGGTGCTGTGGCCTTTACGGAAGCCATGCTGACGTGGGGAAAGGACATTGTATCCCTGTAGGTAGTGGGCTAGTTGTGACGCTACAGCTTTTTCCAGGAGCTTGCAGGCAGCCGATAGTATGGCGATGGGGTGATAATTGTTGATGTCCTTAGGGTCACCATTTTTCAGGATGGGGACAACCCTGGCAACTTTCCATATGTCAGGGATGACCCCGAAGATAAGCGAGGTGTTGAATATGTGGGCAAGTGGTCTGGCGATGTAGGGGCCCCCAGGCTGAGTAGCCTGGGTTCCAGGCCATCCTGACCCGCTCCCGTGTGGTGAGAGAGACCAGCAAGGAGAGCCTGGGTCTCGATCACGGTGATCTTTTTGAGGTAGAAAGGCGGACGGAGGGGCCGGGAGCCGCAAGCATGAGCTGCGGCAGAGGACTGTGGGTGGGTGGCGGCCGGCAGGTCCGTGAACAGGCGGTTGAAAGAGGAGGCAATAGTTTGGGAGTTATTGCAGTTGGCCTCACCTATTGTCATGTCAGTGACTTGTGCTTTGGTCGAACTACCGACTAGATTTTTTATGTTCTTCCAGAAACATCGTGGGTCACTTGCGGTGGCAATCAGCGCTGCACTGCTGTACTCGCTTTTCATGGTACATTCAAACACCTTAAGGGCATTAATAAGGTGAAGGAGTCTAACATGTTTCAATATAAGAAAAATAGCAGGACAAGAGGACACAGCATGAGATTAGAGGGACGCCATTTAAGGGGTAATGTGAGGAAGTTCTTTTTCACAGAAAGGGTGGTGGCTGCATGGAACGGCCTACCTCAGGAAGTGGTGGATGTGAATACAGTGCAGAACTTCAAACAGGCATGGGATAGGCATATGGGAGCAATACAGATGAGTATGACTAGATAGGCCATTGACAGAGCAAAGGCTGATGGCATATTTATAAGGTAGAAAAAGAAATGGGCAGACTGGATGGGCCTTGCGGTCCTTATCTGCCATCAACTTGTATGTTGCTATGTAGATAAGAAGAACACCGCCCCAAGTTTTGCATGCTCAAGATGCGGACTTCATGGTTGCAGAGCGAGACTGTTGGCTGTTGGGCAGGCCATTTGCCACAGTCATTAATGACCATGGTTGGCATGCCTCCGATGTATGAAGGAGAGCACAAAGTCAAATGTGAAGCATTTGTGGACCCTCACATAGGTCATGCACTCTATTCATCAAGCACAAAAAAGACTAAACCTCCAGGTAGGTTAGTCTAAACAATCATCAGACCCCCACGTGAGTCTGAGAAACCGAGCAGAACATCAGTTCCTGTAACCTCCAGGGAATGCATGCCAATCAGTTCCACAAGGGAAGCCAAATTATTGTGAAATTCAGAATTCTCAGCACTGTACATTATTAGCCAACATAGTAAATTAGGTAATCCATTATTGGACAGCTTAGGAAATTAGATAGTGTGGTGCATATATTCATATTCTTTTATGTTTCGTGCACACGGTATATTAATATGGGAGACATACCATGATTCATGAGATATGGCATAACTGAAAATATATAGGCAGTCCATACCAACTAGTTGAATTACGGAGGCCAAATTATTGTTAAATAAAATTTTCATTACTGTTCAGATTCAGAAGCTTGCACAGAAACTCTTGGATGCCGTCCCATAATTAGGGAGGTTAGTAGTAGTTACTGACCAGAGATAAGCTGAACATCTGAAACACTGGAAATGCTATCCATTAGGAATGCAGCATAAATTATTTAGATTACTAAGGAGCAGGGTTAAAATTCAGACAACTTACATAAAAGCTCGCTCATGCCCCACCGCGACACCACAGTCCCCCACCATGGGAATGACAGCAATGCTGCAAGCAGACCACCCTTAGTTGTAGTTACTGGCTCACTTTCGGTACGTGAAATAGCATGAGAATAGACACACGACTTAGAAAACTGTGAGGCACTAGAGACAGTGCTTCAAATTAATAAGGGTTACACATAAAGACTTTCATGCATCCCAAAACTTGAATAGGAAGTCAATATCAATTACAACACTTGCTAGACCTCCATATAGCTGGTAGGCTGAGGGAAGCCAGGTGTAAATAATTAAAGGTGCACGATCCAGATTATACAAGACTCGCTTTATGTGCTGAGAGAGGCAGTGGAGCAACAATGAAACTGCCAGAAAAGCAAGCACATGAGAACTGAAACGTTGAGAGCGCTAGAGAGCCATCTTCCAGGCTGGACGAACTTTATTTGTGCTGTCCACCTCAATAGGCATTCAATATTAAACAAAACTCAAACAAAATGATAAAAATCTAAAAATAACTACTAGAACTCGATGTAGCTGAACAGTAGGAGTTGATTGAGCTACATGGGACGACAGAAAGTGCAACCATCAGGTTCGGCAAAAGGACAACAGCAGCAGAACACCAGTAAGGCCCTGGGAGCAGCGACTAGTGGTGGTAATGGAGCCCAGGGAGTGTGTGAGCTGCCATGGAATGCCATGCTAGAGTCCACTTGGGCGATGGTCACAAAGATAGAGAAGACTCTCCAGAAACTCGAGACACACGATGCAGCAATCCAAAAGTTGTCTGGGACAATGGCGGAGGCAGAGAAGCGGTCTGTCTCTACCTTGACTGTGGCCACACTCACTAAAGAAAATGGCCAGCTCCATAGCCACCTAGAATCCATTGAAAATGAAATCCGTTTGGGCAACATTAGAATAGTAGGTTTTCCTGAAGGAGCAGAAGGTACTACATTACTGCTGTATTTGGTGAACTGGCTCTGAGAGGCACTGGCTGTACCAGATGGATTTAACTGGGCATCCTTAACAAAGGCTTACTGGCTCAATCCTCAAGTCAGCTCCTCTAACCCAAACCAACCACGTACTGTGCTAATGAGATCCACTGGTTCGGAAATAAGAGATGTGATGATTCAAGCGGCTTGTGCTGCTTACCCTCTGGAGGTGAATGGTTCTGATGTTAAACTGTACCCAGACCTATCATTCCAGACCCAAGTATATTGGACGGTCTTCGATGCAGTGAGGCAGAGATTGAGGGCCCTGGGTGTCATCCACTCGTTCTTGCTGCTTTCCTGACTCAGAGTGGTGTACGGGGGAAAGACATGATGATTTAATAGTCCTCAAGATGTGGGTCAATGGATCATGAGTTTCGAGGAGGAGGAGTTTGCCACTCGCAAAGCTGCAGCTGAGCCGACACATTCTTCCTCTGACTCAGAGGACTGAGTAGCAAGTTACAATCATCTCATAAATTGTGGACTGGGTGTAAGGTGCAGCCTGTTGGGTTTAGTATTGCTCTTTTTAGGGGCAACCCATTATATTAAATAAAATGTTATTGGTATTGGAGGGTTGGTAAGGTGCTTTAAAGCAGTTTCTGCAGAATAAATGCTTATGATATATTTGGGAACTCATTCTTAGAAGTGAGAGCAGGAAAACCGCCATTTTGGTAGCTCTGAGCTTCTTCGTGACTCTCCATATTAACAGTGGAGGCAGCCATTCATCATTCTGCTTTGAATTGTGAATACTCACTTATTTGGTACAAAAATGTTAAACAGCATTGTTGTAGCTGTGTGAAGTTAAATTAGTATGAGTAGCAATTTGGGGGTTAGCCTTTAAGGGGTACCTGGATATTATTTGAAAGTTCAACTATTACTGGATTTTTCTCCCTAATCGTAACCAGGTTAAATAGCAATCTTATGAATGTGCTTTCTGTTCTTTGCTATGTTCTAGCTAAAGGATATGCCTTCTGCCTTTGAAGTGGATGGCAATTATTAAAAACTTTTGGACTTAGGTTCTTACAAACATTTCTTGTTTGGGTTTCCCCCATCTCATTTTGTAATAGAATGCAGGTAAATGTTAAATATGTACTCCATATGACTAGTTGTAGGCCAGTGTGGCCAGATGCTGTTTTGTAACCCTGTTTGAGTGCTGTATTTGTACGCTGTATGATTATATAGAAAACAATAAACATAAAGTTAAAAAAAAAAAAGAAAAGTTGGGAGTTACAACTGCAGAGTGGAGCCAGGCACTGAGTGAAGCTAGGTCCAGGTGCAAACAATTTAGGGTAGATGTGAGCAGGAGACTGCTGCAGGCAGGGAAAACAAGTGGAGCTGAAAAGCATATAGATATCAAGTGCAGTTAAACTGAGGGTTTGCGAAAAGTATAATGAAGTAAATGGGAGCCTGGATAGCAGCACAGTGCAAGCAAAGGGGGCAGCAGGATACTAGGAAAACTAGACCCCCCCAAAAAAAAAAAGTAACACTGAAGAAACACAAGCACAGGAGAACAGGAGAGCAGGCACAGACAACAGCGAGAAGTACATGCAGCAGCCAGAGGCTACAGCACAATACAGACCCAGAAGAGCAGGAGAAACGCAAACTAGCAGAAAGGCAGCACAAACCAAGCAGAAAACCCAAAACACAAGAGGAGGGAGACAAACGCTGAGGGGGGGGCAGAGCCCCCGGCTGGGGAAGGCAGAGTCCACCCCCTTCTGAGTGAAGCAGGAAGAATGGTGCTAAATAGATCAGGCAGGGGATGTGGCTGGTTGCTTTAGCCCATTGCACCACAGGCTAAGCCTTTCAAATGTTGTTCACTACTTACTAAAATGTCCCCAAAACCTGGCCCTCAGAGCAACTTGGCAGAAACCAATGAAACACTGTGGTCCTCCAGCTAACTCTAGAATAACAAATAAACTGCTCGGTACACTCTGGCCTAGTTGACCTTCCATGCGGCTGACGCAAGGGATCGGGATCAGCTTGGCACATACATGATGCATAGCCCAACTGGGGAAAGTGGCCTGTTCCTGGCCCGCGTATATGTTTTTTTTTTTTTATCTATATAATTTACGTTTATCAGTACTTCCAGGATGTAACCTGGCTGTGGGTTGCAGTGATATGTGATTGGTATTGGAAGGGAATTCACCCCAATCTTCCTGTGATAGGTTTGTGGGGCCTAATTATAATGTTCTGTATTAGTAGCAGCCAGTACCAGGATAGTGAAGAAAGTTACACGCTGTCAAGTTTTTTGCCAGGTGAGGAAGCCGAAAAACTTCTAATGACCACCTAAGGTCCAGCAATAAAAGACAGAAATTTGAGACCCAGTTTAATTTGGCTTTGGAACCCTGGGAGCTATACTGTCCTTTAGTTATATTTTAACATGGAAACATAGGATTTGATGGCAGAAAAGGACTGCTTAGCCCACCTAGTCTGCTCAGATGTTCCCTACCTGTTCTGTCTCTGCAGACCCTATACGGTTGTATATTATACAAATGTTGCACCGTTTTTTTGTCCTTATTGTACCTTTTGCCCTGTTGCCTCTCAGCCACTGTATTATATGCACCATCTATGCCTCTTTTGATTGTTTACAGTTCTTCTCCATCTTTGCACTGTATTGTTTTATTGTTCATCCTGTTTATTGTTGTACCAGTGTATATCTAATGCTGCATGTACCTTCAGTGTCCCTCGCAGGACCACTTTGTAGGGAGGCAGTATAGCGCAGTGGTTTAAGGCTCTGAGCTGCAAATCTGGTGACATCCAGCAGACCAGACCTGGGTTTGAATCCCACAGCTTCCACTTGCAGACTGTGTGACCCTGAGCAAGTCACTTAACTTCCCTGTGCTCCCAGGTTCCACCTGTAAAATAGCTTTCAGCTTAGTGTCCTAGTCCTGGTTAAACAACTAAATTAATAAACTTGAACTTGGTCCCCGGCAACCCTCCCACCTCCCAGCATCCTATCTGATGTACCCCTATGTCTGTCCCATGGATGCTTGAAGCCCCACACTGGTTTAGCCTCCACCACTTCCACCGGCAGTCTGTTTCAGTGAAGAAATACTTTCTCACATCAGTCTTGAACCTCCCTGCCCCGCCCCCAACTCTTCCTTCCTTCCTTGCATGCCCTTGGTCCAGGTGCTTGTTCTCATTTGAAAGAGACTCCCCACCTGTATGCTGTTCACTCCTTTGATACACTTGTAGGTCTCTATCGTACCCCTTTTTTCTCTCCTTTCTTCCAGGGTCTACATGTTGAGTGTCCTCAGTCTTTCCTTGTAGGGATTCTCATGCAAACCGTGTGCCATTTTAGTTGCCCTCCTCTGGAATGCCTCTATTTTTTTTTTTCTTCCATTAAAATTTTTATTGATATTCCAGTTAAAGGTACAGTGCATACTGTAAAGGATACATAAGAACATTGAAATATGTTTATGTGCATTATCCTGAATCTGTGCTATTGCAGGTATAACAGTTACATCTTAAGACACACAAAACCTGTAAAAGTACTGCTTCGATAAGTATTATAACTCTGCAAAGTCTTAGCTTGGTGTAACTTGTTTGTAAGATAATCAGAGTGGATATTACTACTTAAGATGCATCCAGTTTTGTTATGCTTATTTGTCCTTCACTTCTTCCAAGAAGGTGACCATGTAGCTTCAAAGGTGTCTAACCTATCTAGCAACTGGTGACTGATGCATTCATAGTTTTCTGTTAGGTTCATATATTCAAACCAATCTTCTATGGTGGGTACCGTGTCTGTTTTCCATTTTCTAAGTAACACACAACACCTACTGCTGCTGACCACTTCTATTTTGGGTATGTCCTTTTAAGAGGTGTGATCTTGTTTTAGTTCATCTTCAAACCTTGGTAAGATTATGGGTTCTTTGAGTGATTTCTTATGGTATGAGAGTGTTATCTTGGGCAGTTTAGGCGAGAGGACCGCAAAGCAAAGCGGAGCAGTTATGTCTGCCCAAACTGTGAATATGGTGCTCTTATACCATGGGACAACTCACACAGAATCTGTAAACATATTTTAAATTAGTCACGTTGACTAGAGTGCTTTATATATAGAATAATATATGGGGTGCTGTCTTTAATGAGAATTTTACACACACCCTCGGTGTTGGATGCTACATAACCCCTGAGAGCAAAGCTCTAGGGGTTTATTTAAGCATCCAACATCGAGGGTGTGTGTAAAATTTGAGTTTTACACACCACCCCATGTTTTATTTTATGTTATACAATGACAAGAAAAAATGCTTGCCCCTGATTGGTCAGACTGGGACTGGAGCTGGGATGTTATCCCAGCATAACATCCCGGCTCTAGTCCCAGCATACTGTCAACGCATTAAACGTTAAAACATGCCCCTCCACAATCCGGTGCCTAACAGTAGTGTCAGCAGTCCCGCTCTGCTTGAATGCAGCGGCTTCTGCTAAGTTGAAAATCTACATTTCCCCCACGTGAATTGGCGCTCTCCGCCAGTGTCAGAATCAGTTCCCCCATACCCCGACACAAACCTCACTCGTACCTGTACCCACTTTGGTAAAAGGCAAAAAAAACCCAAAAACAAATGGGTGAACTGAAAGCTGTATTTGGCTCCATAATATTTTTTTGAATGGCAGTTCAGTGTCATAGCTGAGCACGAGCATTACCGTGCATTAAACTTCCTGACCGGTTTTCTGCTGCCAGTTCTTTCTCCTGGCAACAATAAAAGTTGTACCAGGAAAAGACAACTTCCATGGTGTGATGGGGTTCAGGTTGCCGCATTCATACACGAACAGGGGATTACCTCTGCCGTCACCTCTAACTTCCACACAGCAGCAGGTGGCTGCATAAATTGCAGGGCGGGGGGGGGAATTTAGGAACAACAACAAATGTATGCAGGAGTGCAGAGCCACAATAACAACAGCTTCAATACACCTACTTCTCTAAATCAGCACTATTTTCTTACAAAGTAAACCTACGCATTAAATAAACACAGAAAATATACTTTTAAATGTATTTTTCTGTATCTTTTCAAATTTTTTTGCACTCACGAGCCATTATATAATAGGAATAATGCCCTCCAGGGTGGGTGTTATTCTGGGATAACATCCCTTCTCGGGTGTTGGACACCCTCGGCCAGTGGCCTCAGACCCAACCACCCGAGGCGGGATGTTATCCCAGCATAACACCCACCCTGTCAGGCATTATTCCTTTATAATTGCTGGGGAGCGTCTTTTTGCCATAGCAGTTATATAAAATACAAACACATCACTGTGCACCTGCAGTCCGGGTCAGGCTCAAACATGGTCCAGTGCGGTCGGGTTCAAGCTGCTGTGGAAACTTTAAAAAAAAATATGAAATGGTTCATCCTCAGGGTGTATTTCCTAGAGCTAAGTTCATTTTTTTTAAATTTACTTATGACAGAGTTCGAGTGGTGGTGAATTGTCCAGCACCACGAACGGAAGAAGGATGGCTGGCACATTCATGGAACGAAAATCTAGCACGTGTTCGCCGTTATAACCAGCTGGTTATTACAGCGAATTATAACCGGGTTTCCCTGTGGGAAAAAACACTTCCTGGATATTATAATGAGTTTTGCATTTTGTTTTTTTTTAATTATAAAGAAATGTGTCTGCAAAGCTTCTCCGATTCTGAAGTGGTATGCTCTTCTTTTTGATGTTGCCACACAAGATGACTATACACTGTATAAGAGGCCCTGTGGTTCTGAGAGCTGATTGGAAGAAATTGTGTAAGTGACGTAAATTTATGTTAATACACCCATGGAGATCACTCTTATGGGTTGTAAGAGTGGTTTCACGTGCGTTCCTTGGGTGTGAGAAGAGTTCTGATACCCTGTGAATGTGAGACTGCTCTTAAAACCATAGGAGCCATCTCCATGCCCATATTAATATACTGTTAACCAGGGCTAATCAGTAATACACAAAATCTTTTTTTAAAATCTCCCTCCAGTGTGCCTGTCTCCATGGCATTTGTGTGTGACACATTCTATGGAACAAGCGTTTCATGCCCAGGGAAAATAAGTGCTCTAATTAGTCAGGAGCACTCCCTTGATGTATAGAGTTCTAACTGCTGGTTTGTTTATCATTCTGTATTTTCCTGTTTAATGGTGTTTGAATTTTTTTGTTAACAATTTAATTAGGACAGCCCAGCTAAGATGCAGTATCTCATTTTCAGTGGGGTCCTGCTTTTATCTCTTTATACAGTTGGGTGGATTGAAGCATTGAGAGGTTAAGTGACTTGCTCTGGGTCACACTGTAAGTGGCTCAGGTAGGATTTGAACCTAAGTTTCCTGAATCCCATAATCTTATTCTTGTTTTTGTATAAAGGGGGTCAGAGCATCTGTTGATCTGTGCTTTTTGTCATGCCAGTGGGAAACAGACAATAGATTAATACTGCAGAAGTGAGTCATAGAGTGGAAAACCTGCGATTACTGAAGCAGCCACAGCACTTTAAAAATCCCTCCCATTTATTAGAACCTGGATACAGAAGAGCCCTCTGAAGATCTTTTCCATCTCTTGAAGCCATTTAGTTGGTTTTGGGTTGTCATCACCAGTCATTAAAAATATGAATTGAATCTGGCTATCTGAATTAGCTTGTGGGTTGAACCGGACCAAATGTTCTAACCATTTTGGAGGTTTTTGCTATTCTCTGCTGCAGGAAGCGGCATACTGGTTAGAGAATATGTAACAGGAAGGTGTGGTGCCTTGAAAGTCAACCACTAAATGATGTCAGACCTGATAATTTACAGGCCCTGTGGGAAGAGTTCGTTATTTGACGTGATGTCATGGTGGTTTATTATCCTTTAACTCCAATCCCTGCTGTACAGTTTTTTATTTTCTGTAGTATGCATTTTATCAATAATAGTTTAGTATGGGCTAATCTTAACTTAGTGTTTTCTTTTCTGGATATCTAGACCCCATAGCACAGAACCCAGTTCGTGATCAAGTGCTTGAGGGGCCAAGAGTACCGGGGGGGGGGGTCTTCATCAATCTTCTGATGAGGTTTTTGTCCCTGCCCTCTCACATCTGTCTGGCGCCACCCTCTACATACTTGAGCTCCACAGCGTTGATATGACAAAGCTCCATGACCAATGGCGGGGGGTCACCGTGGGAGCATACGCTGCATCTCCCCTCCCCACAAGGAAGTGCTGGCACTGGCATAACCCCCACTCTGGGGTCACCTACCAGACAGAGATTGGGCCTTGTTCCTGAATCCAGATCACCTGCAGTAGTGCAACGCTTTACCATAGGGCCGTTGGGGCAAATCCTTATCTTACTGTTTTAATCACTGCAGGCTTAAGCACACAATGGACATACCTTTTATTCACAGTACTGTTGCACTGTCATGCAGATTCAGCGACTGTCACAGTGGGTGTCCTTAGCGTCTCCCTCAGCGATCATTTTTACTTTAAATTCAACAGTAGTTTTCTTCTTTCAAATGTGACTTTGATGTGTTAAAAATGATTGAATTAGCCATCCGAGTGGCACTGAGGGTTGAGGCACTGGATGCCGCACCTCGAACTACTCTGGCGACGTGGGTTCGGGAATGGACTCATGTTGTTGGGGAGCCGGCATGGGGGGAGGAGGAAGCAGGACTGAGCTGCCTAATGGCAGCTGTCCTCTCCTGGGGAGAGGGGGGGTTGCCCTCCTGCAGTCCCACTGCCTCTGGATGGAGGTCCAGTGGTGGCACAGGCAGGTAATGGGCGACTGGTAGAGTGAGGCGTCCTGCAGTGTGTGACGCATGCATGCCTCCACATGTGCACGCTTATGCCAAGGATGTGAGGGTGGGCAAAAATGGGGAAGACTTACTAAAACAAATAATAGAAAACAAAAAAGATTTAATTACTAAAAAAAATTATTTTGGTAGATCTCGAGCACAACCCTCCAAGAACTGCCAGTGGGCATATTACATATGTCGTTTTTTGGACTGTACCACTGAAGTGTATGCCATGAAGGGGGAACAGTTTGAACACAGTTTGAAATCTCTTTATAGTAACACATTGTCTGAACTCGTTTTCACCAAAATAGTTACATAGTGGTTTATAATATAGTCACATGCCTATGTGTGTGTACCTTTTACTGCTCCTTTGTAGAGATATGACAATCTCAATAGGCCAGGAGAGCCATCCCAAACTGGAATCTCATCACCTGAAAGCATGGTTCCTGAGGGGACAGAGTTTTCTGCCTTAAATCTCTCTCTCTCTCTCTCTGGTCAGGTTATGGAGATCTTTAAAGAACAAGTGACACAATCCTGCCAGGCAATCCACACAATGGAATTGCCTGCCTTAGGAGCTGTTTTAGCCATCTTTTGTCTTTTTTTCTTACTTATTAAAAAGGTATTACCTCTGTAAATCCCGGCTTATAACTTCAGTGTATGAGCTGAGAAGTCGCCGAGCGTGGTAGCCCCGCCTCTAAAAACAGCATAATGGTGATGCGAGGTAGGGAACAGGGCTGTAGGCGCTCTATGGAGAATGTAATAGGACTGGGGAGGGGGGCCGCCTAAGTGTACTTAGATTATCTGTGCTGGCAGTTATACATATATGGGGCTATAATATTTTTATAAGTAAGAATAAAATCAGGGTTGATACACAAGGGGGATGGAAAGGATGAGAAGGGACTTGGCAATGTTGGAGGAATGGTCAAAATTATGGCAGCTTACATTCAATGCAAGGAAGTGCAAAGTAATGCACCTGGGAAACAAAACCCAGGGGAAGAGTATACAATTTGGGGGGGGGGGGGACTAACAACAACAGCAAAACTGGAAAGGGACCTGGGGTAGTTGTATCAGATAACCTTAAGGTAGGCTTGCAATGTGAGAAGGCAGTAAGGAGGGCTGGGGGATACTGGGATGCATAGGGAGAGGCATCACCAGTAGAAAACAGGAAGTTGTTATCCCTCTGTACAGACAGTTGGTGAGACCCCATCTGGAGTACTGCATGCAGTTCTGGAGACCCCCATCTCTGCAAGGACATAGACAGGATGGAGGCAATCCAGAGAAGGGCAGCTACAATGGTACCGGGTCTGCACCAGAAGCTATATGAACAGAGACTAAAACAGCTTAATATGTATACCCATGAGGGAAAGGGGGGACATGATAGAAGCTTTCAAGTACCTCAAGGTACTGGTAATCAAGGTACTGGTGGTCACGGTAATATGGAGGCAGTATAGCGCAGTGGTTTAAGGCTCTGAGCTGCAAATCTGGAGACCTAGGTTTGAATCCCACAGCCTCCACTTGCATACTGTGTGACCCTGAGCAAGTCACTTAACTTCTCAGTGCTCCCAGGTTGCACCTGTAAACAGGCTTTCAGCTTAGTGTGTCTCACCTCATAAAACAATTGGAAAAAAAAATAAAAAAATCAAGGGAATCAACAAAGTCAAGAGGGTAGCTTCTTTCAGAAAAAGACGTGCAAGAACAAGGGGGCTCAATTTGAAGGTAGAGGTGTATGGCTCAGGGGCAACGTGAGGAAGTATTTTTTCATGGAGAGGGTGGTGGACGCGTGGAACCGCCTTCCTGAAGAGGTTGAGGGGTCAAAAACGGTGGGGGAATTCAAGAATGCATGGGACAGACATAAGGCAGTTATAGTGGGGGATAGGAGAAAATAGGCTGTTGGTTAACTAGGATCTGCAGCTCATCCAATAGGTAGGGAAATGGGCAGACTAGGTGGGCCAAGCGGTCTTTATCTGCCGTCAAATTCTATATTTTTATGTTTCTATGTAAAGTCAAAAGATGGCTAAAATAGCTCCTAGGGCAGGCAACTCCATGTTACGGGTTGCCTGCCTAGTGCCAACATTGTGTCAGCTGCTCTTCAAGGTGACTAAAAAGTCATCCACAAAAAGAACTTTCAGTTCAAAATAGAAAAGATTCTCAGCATGGTGTGGGAAAAATTCCCATTTAGTTGCAAAAGCATTACTCAGACATGGCATTAATTTTGGACTGTTTGCTGCATATAAAGTCTTCGGCCCCCCCATTCAGAAGGTCAGTGCAGCGCTGACAGGATAGTGCAGCACAAACTGGACATTGCGAGGCCAAACAGCGTGGGAGCCCTATTCAAAGTGACCCACAGCGCGGTGCTCAGTAGATAGCACGATTGTGCTGAATACACCACTGCACCCATGCAGATGTGGGAACCCTCTTGCATACAGAGTGCAGTGGTATATTGAGAGGATTTTAGAAGTTTCTGCAGCACGTGTGCTCAGTCCCATTCATTCAGATAGCGTCTGTCCAACGTAGTATGAGAGGAGTCTGTGCCAGTTGCTGTCCGCCGCTCTGCCCGACGATGATGGGATTATTCAGGTGAGGCAGGTATCAGACTGGAAGGGGGGGCGTGGAGGGTGTTAGATGCTAAATGGGTGGGGAGTGGGAGTTCGTCTTGTTTGGCAGTGTGGAGGGGTACCACTAGCACCACTGACACTGCTTATTCAAATGGGAATTGGGGGGGCTACCCCTAATACCAGGGATATTTCCATATGTTCTAAAGAGATCAAAGTGGGTAACACTGGCCTACCAGAGATATTTCCTTATGTTCTGTACAATTCGAGCTGAGGAGGGAGGGGGTACCTCTGGACTACCAGGGATAGTTACATATGTTCTACAGGGATGTTGGGAGGGAGGGGGTACCAGAATCATACTAGGGATTTATTCAATATATATATACTGTATATATATATGTGTGTGTGTATAGACAGCAGTGAAACAAACCCCCAAAAGGCACTCCACTATTATGATGTCTTTATCATGGTGGTGTACCAGTTAAAACAGAAACGTAAAGACAGAAAAACAGTGCAACCACCACAGACTGATTCCATACAGCACAATGTGCGATATCAGTATACTAGTACAGCACACTAACACCACATAGAATAGGCAGTACTTACAGTTTATTTCTTGACATTTCTTGCTCACAGTGGGCATACAAAAAATAGCGTAATTTATAAACAAGTACAAGATGCATCAGAAAGGTGTATTAGAAGGAGGGCAGGCCCACTACCAGCAGCAGTTATGCCAGTGTAACTGACAACTGAACCTTATACTTCTCCCCAACTGGGTGGGGCTTCTTGAGAGGTAACACCATTGATGCAAAATACCATCATATGCAGTGCAATGAAAAGAGCTTGTACAAATCGTACTCAATAAAACACAGTTAATGCAAATAACTATTATAAGAACCTTATATGTTAACATTGTAATAAAATTCAAGAGATCACAGGGTGTGCAAGGCAAGTAAATGTACACGGTTCATACATTCAATAAAAAACCAGAAGTAAAGTCAACTTTTTCTTTTCAAATATCTTGCAATCATATTTTCATTCAAATGTGATTACAAGATATTTGAAAAGAAAATGTGGTCTTTGCTTCAGTTTTTTTATTGAATGTATGAACTGTGTACATGTATTTGCCTTGCACTACTAAAAGCTATAATTGTCTAGGCACAGGGGTAGAGCTGAATACTCTTATGCATACTCTATGATTTAGTCTGCTTGTGTTACTAAATAGTTACAATTGTGTGCACAGAGCTGAATACCTTGTATGCCCACCCTGTGATCTCTTGTATTTATTATAATGTTAAGTAAGATATAAGGTTCTTGTAATAGTTACTAGCGTAAACTGTGCAATATAAACGTTATTATACAATGGTGTGTGAAAATCCTGTAACCTCATTGGTCAAAACATGTCACATGACCATGGTAAATCCTGCATAACCCACAGCTGAGTAATGGCATTTATAAAAAACATAATTAAACAAATTTTAAATTTATTTTACATGGGGGTCCATTGTATAATCGCAATAAGGCACTCCAGGGTGTGGGCTATTGGGTGATTTACCCGCTTCTTGTGTGGTTAAGTCACTTGGCTGCACCTCGTGACACACTACACAAGGCATGGGTAAATCCCCAATAACTCACACCCTGTTGTGCCTTATTGCTTAGGTAAGTCATGCCAGTATGCACTAGAAGTCAGTCTGGCTCTGAAACTTCAGCGAGTCTTAATTTTGAGCAAAGTCACAAAGGAAAAAATTGGGAAATGGGGGAAATCTAAGGATACAATTGATAACCTGGGGGAATTAGTAAATCGGCAAAAAACAATTAAAAATTACTCCCTTCATGTTGAAGGAACATAATGATAAAACTGAAATGATAAACAGTACCCAAGGAGAATATCTGAAAATCCAAAACCTTAATATGACATCCACTCCTTAAAAATAAACACCCAGGTTACTAAGGCTCAGAATAACTCTGTTAATGAGCAAAGGAATAATGGTGAACATATTAAGCCTACTCTTGAAAAGTAATGAAGAAAATGATAAACAAGATGGATTAAAAAAAAAAAAAGCCCTACAACGGGACTAAAAGTGGTAATACTTTGATTATCTTTGAGCATAGCTACGGGGAGCTTTCTCAAGTTACATCTCATTGCCCTCTCCCAGTTTGAATCTTCACAACCCTTTATCAGAAAATGGGGAAAGGACCAGAAAACAACAGAGACAATAGAATTCAAGAGGGCGTGGGACAGACATAAGGAGTTGGCTGGTGGGCAAAGGAAAATATCCCTGGGAAGTGGAGACAAGTAGGGGCGGGTGGGAAGTGGAGACAAGTAGGGGCAGGTAGGAAGTGGAGACAAGTAGGGGCGGGCAGGAAATGGACAGACTAGATGGACCAGGATGGTCCTTTTCTGCCGACACATTACTATGATACTACTGTATTGTAGGCATGTGTTTACAAATCGTGTTTAGCAATCATCAGTATTTTTTGAATGAACTTATTTAAGGATTTCTCTTTTGGGAGATCCTGGGTTGATCTGTTTTATTGCTTGAAGTTTGTACGAGCACTTTTAATTGTTTGCACTGCATAAGATGGTATTTTGCACCCATGGTGTTACCTCTGAAGAAGCCCCGCCCAGTTGGGGAGAAACGTAAGTTTCAGTCACCAGTTACATTGGCGTAACTGCTGCTGGTAGTGGGCCTGCCTCCCTCCTTCTATTATACCTTTTTGATGTGTCTTGTACTCGTTTATAGATAGCATTGTTTTTTGCATGCCACCTGTGAGTAACAAATCTCACGAAGTAAACTGTAAGTACTGCCTATTCTATGTGGCATTAGTGTGCTGTATTGGTATACTGATATCGCACACTGTGCTATACGGAGTCAGTCTGTGGTGGGTCGTGTGCACTGTTTTTGGTCTTTATATATACAGCTGTGATTGGGTGAGAGTGGGTTCCACAGCTGACACTCTCTCACATTGCCTCTGCACATACAGATGCCTAGAGGCATTGCGCAGAGCTGCTGTTGACCACATAATGGCATGCAAATGGCCTGTTAGAGTCTTGCATGCTTTGTGTAGTCATTAGCGTGCCTGCCTCAGAATATGGTACCCAGAAGCAAAGGGGCTAACCCGCTTGGGCCACGCTATCCCCCCCTTGCTCCTGGGTGTCTGTCCGCAGCAGAGGACTGTGGTGCCCTGTGCAACTGCACTCTTCACGGTGCTATCACAGCCAGTAATCATACAGGGAGTGCTTTTTTGTGTGAATATGCCTCCCTGACAGCCACAAGCTGTTTCGCACATGGTACTATAATTTGTGCAGCACAACTGGCCGCTTCTGAATATGGGAGCCTTTAGGTTTATGGGCAGCATCTAAGTGCATGCTCTCTGTCTCTATGTGCAGGTCTAATGCTTCAGCGAGAATGTATTCTTACATAAGAGTTTTTTAGGGCCTCTCTCACATGTACCCCCCCATGAAGAATCCCATACTAGCTTGGGACCTAAATCTGAGTCTCACTCAGTTGGCGAACTATCCATTTAAAGCTATGGACAATATTGAGCTAAAGTACCTCACCTGGAAAATCTTATCCTCAGTAGTTATTATGTCAGCAAAGAGGGTCAGTGGATTACAAGCACTCATAATGAATCCCTCATTCTTGATTTTCCACAAAGAGAAAATAGTTTCAAGATCAAATGTTCAGTTCCTCCCAAAAGTAGTGCCAGAATTCCTCTAGAATCAGACTGTTACCTTGCCAATGTATTTTACTATTTTATATATAGATGTTTATGTTTTTTTCTGGCTTTCTCCCCATGTCCTCTCCCCAGGCCTCTTTTCTGGTTTTCTCCCTGTGTGTCCCCCCCCCACCCTAGCACACGGCCGCAAGTGTTCGTGGAGGCATGCACGCACACCGGAAGCCAACTCAGCCCCTTCCGCCCACCCGTACTGCCACCCCTGCCAGCCTGCATTACCCCACCGGACCTCCACCTGGTGGGGACATAACTACGGGAAGGATGACAGCCCACCCCCGGGAGAGAAGAGCAGCCTGATGGCTCACTCAATCCTGCTTCTCCCACCCCTCCCCATGCTGGCACCCTGACAACTTGAGGTCATTCCCAAACCCGGGTCGCCGGCGCAGCACAAGGTAAAGCATCCAACGCCTCAACCCTCAGCACCACTGGGCCGGCTTGCCAGTGTATGTTACAAGGTCATTGCCAATCTACGTGTTATGTGATGGATTATGCACCCCTGTTATCCCACATACACAATACAATGTATTCCTGGTCACTTATATCGTGATACTGCTATTTGCACTAATGTGGATTTAGGTACCCATCGTACAAGCATGGCTACTAGGAACGTGCTTTGCTGCTAATATATGCTACTATATATTATTGTTTACATCCTTTATATGATTGTTTTACACTTATCATGCATGTTACATTATACCGCTCTATAATGCATTTACCTAGGCTATGTTTGTCTTTTATGTATTTTACACACATATATTCTGACCCATATCACTGATAAGAGAGCCTTTTTGGATCGTCAGTGATTGTTATATATTTATATATATATTTTATTTTATTTTATTTTATTTATTCAGTCCTGGATTACAAGTACCTTTAAGTGCCAGGCAGCTCATTTACAAAGGCTCCACGTCAATGGGGGAAGGGTTAACAATCAGACAAGGAAGAGCAAACATATTATGTTACAACATATTTAGTCAATTCATAATACAATGATAGTATACCATGATAGAATAAAGGGAAGGAGAAAGTCAGGAATTAGTAAGGGAGAAGGAGAGAATTTAAGAAAAAGAGGGGAACAGGGAAAAGTAGAGATGCTTTAAGTTGGCCGGAGTGGGAAAGTAGCAGACAGGGGCTTTGTTAGTGTTGTTAAAGCAGGTACGGTAGGAGGTGGGGGAGGAGGGTAGGGGTAGGTGAAAGGGGAAGAGGGAGGAAACATAGGCTGGGTGGAAGTGGCAACTGAGTGGCTAGATAAGTGCTGGGAGGTGTGGTTAGGGAGAGAGAGAGAGCAATGGAGAGTGGAAGTATAGTGGTAATTAGATTAGGTGGTACAATTGCAAGTGCTTTCGGTTATGAGATGCTGACGTGTGCAGTTTGTGTCTCGTATTTCGGTAGCATTTATGAGATGCTAACATATGCAGTTTGTGTCTTACATATTTCGGTAGCATTTATGAGATGCTGACGTGTGCAGTTTGTGTCTCGTATTTTGGTAGCATTTATGAGATGCTGACGTGTGCAGTTTGTGTCTCGTATTTCGGTAGCATTTATGAGATGCTGACGTGTGCAGTTTGTGTCTCGTATTTCGGTAGCACGCCGCGTGTATTTCTGATTGCTCAGCATTCTCTCCGTCTGCGATTGCTGCTGACGGAGGCGTTTCCTTTTTCTAACTTCTTACTCATTAGTAATTTTGTTTCCTAAGTAACTGCCCAAGGGAGAGACGCCTTGCTTACACCTTGTTTAGGATATAATATCCAATGTATTGTGTTCCTTATATCTGTAACTATGCTGTTATCCTTGTAGCTGGTGAGAAACCAACTCCCTTGTGATTTTCTGTCACATGTTTTGGCATGGTATTGTTATAAACTTTCATTATTACTTACTGCTTGTGTGTGTTCTTTGGCTCACACTACAGACATACAAGAATCTGATATATTTATCTCTAGAGCTGAACTCTTAACAGACGGGGGAGAAAAACATACTTTGGATATAAGAAGGGCCCTCAGTTTTTACAAGTCCAGAACAGAGTCTGTTAGGAACAATAATTACAGTTGTTACATATGGTGACGTTTCAGAGGGAGACCCATCCTCTAAGCAGACTGTACTGAGGTGGATCTTATCTACAATCAAATTCTGCTACACCAAGGCAGGGAAGGTACCCCAGACGGCATTAAAACATTGTCCACTAGGAGTACAGCAGCATCAGTGACAGCTAGAAGGAATGTGCCATAGGCAGACATTTGTAAAGCTTCTACCTGGCCCACAGTCCACACTTTTAAATCTCACTATTGCCTGGATGCACAGGCAAGGGAGGATGCTAGGCTTGGAAATTCTGTACTTCAGAAGTGATTCCCAAATTAAAACTAAACCCTTCCAACCCAGGGAGCCGCTTGGGTCTGTACAATTTTGTCACAACAGTTCTAGTTCTTGTTGTTAGGAGGAAAAGTTGCCGTAGTAGCATCTTTTTTCAAATGGATTAGAACTGCTAGTCAAGCTACTCTTCCTGCTTTCCATATTAAGGAATGTGGTAATTAAGGTCCTTAGAATAATTTATTATAAGTAATACTGGAGCTTTTAATAACTTCCTGTTTTCTGTCTCATTGTTTTAATCCCTAATTTGTATTGCTTTAATTGGAATATTTTATTTAATTTAGGTCTCGGGTCTCCTGGCATCTTCAGCTCAAATATCTGCCAGTGGAATGCGGGGGGTCTCAAGACCAGCACAGAGAGAGAGAGAGAGAGAGAGAGAGAGAGCATCTTTCTTGAAAAACATTCTAAGTTAGGCCAGCCTGCTGGCGCAGCGATAAGGCTACCGCTTACGGTACTGATGACCCGAGTTTGTAAGCAGGCCCAGACATTGGAGTGTTGGCTGGGGGTGGGAGAAGATTTAGTGTCCGAGAAACAGCTCTCCTCTGGTTAGGGAGGGTTGAAGCACCAGGCATTAGCCTAGTCTCTAACAGTGACCAGGAACAAAAACAGCCAGGGCTGCTATGCTGGGATCGAAGGATTGATGGCCGTCAATGTCCTATGCACGAGAGTGGGCGTGGGGCCATCTGGATGGTATTGTACTTTCAATCCTATATGGGATAATCGGAGGAAAAAGGAGGCACCGATGCAGAGCAGGGCTGCAGACTCAACCCCTCTCAGGCTCCACACTGGCTATGGGGCACTCTCCTTGCAAACTGGATCCATGAGTGATAGATGGGGGAGCCTTTGACCCCACTGGGGGCGGTGGGCCAGCCATGGAGGAAGAACAAGGCTGGTAAGGTAGGACCCAGAGAAATACCAAGTAATGGAGCTGAAGGGGTCAGGACAAGATAAGGGTCTGCACTGGAGAATAAAAAATGATAAACTGCAAAAAAATAAATACATACGTACATACAGTACGTAAGCTAGCAAATAAATAAAATGTTAATTTTCTGGGTCAGCATGCTTCTTGTGGAGATGATACACAAGTTGAACCGGCAGTTCTATTCTGTTATTCAGAAAATCTGTTACTAAAGTAACTTTTCCTTGTCTTTGTTACTTGCATTCACTGTTTAGTTGATACGGCAGGAGGAAGTGGGCAGTAGTGTTGGCCATTTGACTAGCTTGATTCGACTAGCTGTCTCTTGGTGTGAAATGAATGTTGAGGTGACAAGTGGCTGTTGCAGCTATGCCTCAGGTCACTAAAATCTTTAACATGACCGCAAGTAGGTGGCAAAATCCTGTGTGGCTTACTAGTGGAGTCATACATGCATTCTTTGTTTATTTTACTGTTTTATTTTCCCAGGATAGCCTAGCTGACATGCATGTCACTTTTTTTAGTGGGGTCTGATTTTTTGCGCAGTTCTGTGGGAGCTCAGGAAGGTTTACTCATCGTCTCACAGTGAAAGGGAGAGGGGAGATATGATAGAGATTTTCAAGTACCTTAGGGGAATAAACAGGGTATTGGTGGAAAACATATTTCAGAGAAAACTCTGCACAAGAACAAGGGGACATGATATGAGGCTGAAGGGTGGAATGCTCAGGGGTAATGTTAAAAAGTAACTTTTTACTGAAAGGGTGGTAGAGTCTTGTAACAGTCTTCCAGCAGAAGTGGTGGGTGCGAAAACAATTCTGGGGTTCAAGAGTGCATGGGATAGACATAAGGGTACCCTGGAGATGTGCAGAGTAGGAGAGCCGCAGATCAACTAGGATCTTGGCCTGCGGCAATGAGTAGGGAAATGGGCAGACTAGGTGGGCCGTGTGGTCCATATCTGCCAACAGATTCTATGTTTCTATGAAATAATTGAATCTGGTTGGATTTGAACCTGTATCAGTTGATTCCCAGTTTCAAGCTCTAACCACTAGCCTACATAGGATGGACAAATTTAAGAAAATAAGCACATTTGCTGTTTGAGCCTACCTGTTGAATCCACTGCCCCCAAAATCCAACCATTGCTGTGGTTATTCACTAAAATGGTTTATAAAATAGCAAGCGGGAATCTAGAATTGCTTTTGGTTAAAGGCCGTCCCCTGACCGTGGTTTAATACGCTATCTGTGCATGGGTATATGTTGGATCTGGATCTCCTAAGTTCAGTCCAGAATCATCCTGGTGTTTCACCTAATTACAGGTAAATACACCTCTCCACTCTGTCCCTAGATTCATTACCTTTGCATAGAATTAATACAAAGTTACATTTTAGCTCTCTAATCAGTACTTTGGCCAGAGTCAATCCTCCCCCATCTCTGTCTCCGCCTCCCCCCCCCCCCATTGAAGCTTTTTGCAAAGAGCTGTCCACACACAGCGAGGTTTTAGTTCTTAGTACATGATTGCACTCCATGACTATGAGATAGTGGCCAGCCGAGAAGGTGAAAGGAGGACTCTGCCGGCTGCTGCATTAATGGTGAGTGATGGTCAGGGTGAGGGGGGGTGCAGGGGGGAGGTTCTCGGTGGGTAGACAGATAGGGGTTAGTGAATGGTCAATGGTGGGGGGACCACTAATCCATAAGTGACAGATCTAATGTCTGAAGGATGGGAGACGCGGGGTCGAGGGAACCACTAAACCACCAGGGACAGAACTCTTATTCGAAGAAGGGGCAGTCGGGGGGGGTGGCACTAGACCACCAGGGGACCAATGGTAGTGGCAGGATGGACTCTGTGGAGTTTCTGTGCCACATGCAAATGAACCCATAATGGGCATGCAGATGGTCTCTTAGCGCCTTGCATGCCCTATGCCATTACGGGAAGCAGCATCCCCCTCTGGGCCATATGCAGCCCTGGTCCATGTTGGCACAGAGCTGATGCACTTAGCGCTGTGCCAGCATGGCTTGATAGTCAGCTAGCATTGCTCCGTCGGCAAGCACTAACCAGATGAAAATCACTCAGAGCCGGCCATGTGCTGTCATAAGTGCAGTGTAAACTGCTGTGCTCCACTTGTGCCTGGCTCTGAATATGGGGCCCTCTGTTCCCTAAAAATAAAATTACTTCCTTGACTTCATTCATACAACCATGTTTCTGTATATTTCCTTAAACTACAGCCTCAGAATGCCCTATTAAGGGTCACTGTGACATGGGGCAAATATCTGTGCACTGTGGATACGCCATGCGTAGGCAATACTAACTCAGACAGCTGCACATCAAGGGTCCCACAGACCCTCACAGCATGCACAAAAGTGGTGCGCACTCCTTCTGCACTCAGTCCCTCTACCATTTGCATAGTTGCGCACGTGGACAGTCCAGGGGGTGGCCAGGGGGTGTGCCACCATTCCGCGCCATTCACTATGGCATGTAGTGCTGGATGAAGGGGGTGCAGGCTACCCAGGCAGGTACCCTGACATAGCCACTGTGCACCCCCCACGAAGTGCACTCACTAGTTGCCTTGGGACAAATACCACCACCACCACCATGCTACCCCAGTCCTGTGGTCAGGCAGAGAGGGTTGGGGCAGCCATTTGGGCACTCACCCCACAGTTATAACTTTTATTTTTTTTTGTTAATCCTTTTTTCTGCCTTGGCCCCAGTCTGTTTACCTGCATCCAGGCATCCTAAATCCTCCAGCTGCTGTCCCAAGGACCCGAGCTCCTATTCAGACTGCTTGCAGCTTCTACCCCTGCGGCTTGCCCCCCATGGTGGGGTGGTGGAGAGCCTCCCCCCCATGCTCGTCCACCAGGACCAGATCCAGTAATGTGCCGCAATGCCCTCGGAACCGGGCGCCCCCCACAGAGATGGTCATCAAGCCGCCATGACTGGTTCCATTTTTCCTTGTTCTGGTCCCCTTGCGTATGGGCGTGCAGTGATGCCTGGGACCGAACGCCGCGACACTTTGCGCGGCGCCCCTCCCAGTGCCATGCCCATCCCCGCCCCTTTACGCTGCTCTATGCCGGCTGCATCACCCGCAGCCTTCACTAGAGGCCATCAGTGCACGGCAGCTGCACGCCCAGAGAAGAGAGCAGTCCATGGGACACTTAGTCCCTCTCCTCCTGCGGCCTCCAATGACCGTTGCATGAACCCGGGTCACAAGTAGCATCCAGTGCTCAACCCTCAGCGCCACTGGGCCGGTTATATACAGTTATAACTTTAAGGGATGCGCAGTGTCTCACATTCCCCTGCTCTGCACAGAGCACGGGCACTTGCCCCACAGTTATAACCTTAAGGGATGTGCAGCGTCCCACAGTCCCCTCCTCTGCACAGAGCACAGGCACCCACTCAACAGTTATAATTTTAAGGGATGTGCAACGTCCCACAGTCCTCTGCTCTGCACAGAGCACAGGCACTCACCCAGCAGTTATAACTTTAAGGGATTTTTAGTGTCTCACATTCCCTTGCTCTGCACAGAGCACGGGCACTTGCCCCACAGTTATAACCTTTAGGGATGTGCAGCATCCCACAGTCCCCTCCTCTGCACAGAGTACAGGCACTCACCCAGCAGTTATAACTTTAAGGGATGCGCAATGTCCCACAGTCCTCTGCTCTACACAGAGCATGGGTACTCACTCAACAGTTATAAATTTAAGGGATGTGCAGTGTCCCACAATCCCCTGCTCTGCATGGTGCAGGAGACCCACTCTTGGGTCAAGATGAGCACATCGGATTTGATGCCCGCCTGTGTGTACCAGTCTGATCCCCATGTGCTGATGTGGGGTGGAGCTGTAGACAGGTGCCCTGTGGTAGCCAGCAGTCATGAATTATGTGCCCCGCACAACTATCCAGGTGTGACGCTCAGGCCAAGTAATGCTATCGTGAGGTACCCAGCTCAAGTATCATGCATAGAAGCAATAAGTTGAATAAGCCAGTTCGCAGGGCCGTAAAGCCACTCAGCCTTTGGCCTTGTGCCCCTGGGAGTGTGTTTCAAATTCCTTCAAACCACAGCCTGTTGTGGCTTATTTTCTTATGTATTTCTTTTTGTCTTTTCAGAGGATTCTGTTCAAGTGAAAGATGAATGCAGTGAGAAAGATGAAGATGTCTTCAGGGCGGAGGATACGGAAGGTGTGGAAGATTCTGGGAGAATAAACAGCTACCCACAGGAATACAGAGAATATGAGAGTGTTCATTTGGAGAGGCATGTTATGCAGTATGATAGTGGGAAGTCTACTAATGGAAAACTGAATTGCGATATCTGTGGACTGGCCTGTGTTAGTCTTAATGTCCTTATGGTGCACAAACGCAGCCACACAGGTAAATCTGGGTTTTCTTTCAACTTTATGATTTGCTTATATTTCTGTTTTAGACAGATTGATCTCTCCGGACCCATTACATCCTCATTATTCACAGTTCTCCACTAGAGTTATCTCAGGCAGGAGCTAGAGACTGCACCCCTCCCCCCACACACACACACACACACAGGTCACACTTGACCTTGAGACAAGCTTCAGTGTGCTTCTCCTAGTCAACAGATTTAAAATAAATGAATGTAGGCGGCGACATTACACTGTACTAGCTGACAGCTGACACATGCAGTAGAGTTTATAAAGACACTTTAAAATTTAGTTTTACTTCTCACTTGCATTCATATTAATGCAGGTTTTCGAGTGGAATCATGTAATACTTTTTTTTGTACATATTCATCTCTTTTCTAGAAAATAAACGCTAGTTTACTGCTGTCGGTGAATGTCAGCAACATAAAAATGGGTGTTTGTCAACAGCTTACATGTTGTTGACTTTTAGTGATGACTGGTATTAAACATTTTCTTTTCTTATAAAGCCTTTTACCTCTCAGGGTTCAGGCGGGGAGGCTTTCAAACCTGTCCCCATTCCCTCGGCTAGACATCCACTCGTCCCACAGGCGAGCATACCACATGGCTTGCCCTCTGTGGAGGGGCCGGGGGGGAGGGCCATCTTTCCTTCCCCCGGTGCACATATCCACAGGTACCTGGAGAACCAGCTGGTGGCAAAGGCTGGGAGTGGGCGGGACTTTATGAAGCCCAAATGACTCCCCCTTGTTTCAGTTTGCTCACCTCTTCCCCTGTCATGCAACATGCTGGCGTGTGTGTGGAGGCACTCACTCCGCACTTCCTGAATGTCACTCTGAGCTGCTCACGGCTGCACTGCTGTCAGGCCTCCATCTGGCAGCACCCTAAGGCTGGGCTGACAAGCCACCCCTCCCCAGGGGAGGTGAGCATCCTCAGTCTTCCTCTTGTTCCCAATCCTGGCTCAATCCACTCCCACCCCGGCCAACCCCCGGCAACCAGAACATCTTCCTGAACTCGGTGTGGAAGGAGATAAGCAGCTAGTGCCTCAGCCCTCCATGCCACTGGGTTGTTATTAATATTTTTCTAAAGAACAATAATGTATACTTATAAAATTATTATATGTGACGCTGCTTGTAAACCTCTATTAGAAGGGATACCCATGTACATCATCCCACAAACTGTAGTCGGAAAGCCCATGAAAAGTTATTTTGAACTATGTATTGGGCTTCCCCATAACTGGAAGCAGACGAGAAATATAGCAACGTTTTTTTTTTTTTTTATCAGGTCTGCCAGGTAGTCGCACTGCATTGCCACCATTTTATGAAATCTTGTCACGGAGGAACAAGCAGTGCTTGACCACACATAGTTTGGCACAGCTCGCTCCTCCATGACATCACAAGGTGCCATCAGATGGTAGCAACATTGTATCAGTAGCAGACTTAGCTATATCTTTGGACTGCTTCCAGCTACAGGTAAGTCCAGTACCTCATTTAAAGTAACTTTACATGGGCTTTTCTTACGATACGGCCACCATGCCTGTGGCTGCCTGTATGTGAACATTCCCGTCAATATGAACAAACAGAATTAACCCTTAGGCTGCCAAAAGAATTAGAATGTATAGGAATTTTGGACCGCTATATCAGTCCGTGGCACAGCAAGGGTTAAGAGAGTATGTCAGTTTTTAAAGCTTTCCTGAAATACCTGGTTGTAGTTGTGTAACACCTGTCAGTTACATATAAACTCTGTACTGTAGCATAACATTGTGTCAACTATTAGTAAACTCTCTCACCGAGCAGGAAGGAATTATACATTAAATTCAGAACAGAAGTGTTTTGTTGTCTGCAGTGTCAGACCCCATCATCTGTGATTTTGAAATTGTGTATCTTGTCTGTTTTTCAAGTTTTTGGAGTCTAAACATTTGCTCTGAATGAGTGGTACTGACCGTATTGAATTGTTATAGCTGTTGCTGCACCATTTCATAACCTGAGGCATGACTGGAAAAGGGACCTATGTGTAAGTTTACCTTACTTTACCGGGGGAACAATAAACAAACAAAAATCTCACACTGGGGCAAGCTGGGGATAGGTCATGTTGCTGAGCTGAGGTGCTCAGCTGTTAGCGTGATCTGCCTGTCATGAGCGCACCCCCTAATGGATGATTATGGAACAGCAGTTGCATTGGCTGAGAAGGCGGTACCTGCTGGCCTGCCCTCCTGGCTAGAGAACAGGTGAGAACTTGGTAATGCCCGATCATTGGGTGATAGATTTGGGGGTACAAAAAAGGGGAAATCTGTGATAAATAAACAACCCCCCCATGAAATACATTATAGACTGAGGGAGTGCTCCCAGCTAATCAGAGCACTCCTTTCCTTTGAGCAGGAGACACTCTTATTTTGTGAAGATTGTCTCACACGCAGCTGCCCTGGAAATGGGCACGCTAGGGCAATATTTTTACAAACAATATATTATTTTTAATAATTATTATTAATATATTATTATTATTGATCGGGTTTGATCAATAGTATATTAATACCACTGCTGAGACCACTCTTACAGTTGTAAATGTAGTCTCACTTACATTCTCAAGGTATCAGAACTGCTCATCTTCGGTTCGAGGTTCTCATACCCTAATGAAACCACTTTTACAACTGTAAGAGTGGTCTCAGCGGCAGTTTTAACATACAGCTGCAGGCTGATGTCAGTCTGAACAGCTTGTCTCTCTGTGCTATAAATGTTTTGTGTGTTTTGCAAGATCTCCTGGGGTATAAGCAAAGCCTCTTGAATTCTGCAATTCTGCGATTGTGGAATTTTCTGCAGAATTCGCTTCATGCCACAGAATATGTATAGTGCCGCAGAATTCATTGTTTTGGTGATCTTTCATTCAGATATACAGTTTTTCAATAGTGCCTAGCTCCCTTACCCATCTTGTTTATCCTGATACTTTTCCTCTGTGCTTGGCATGTGATGTCATCACTGACATCATGTCATATTTTAGTCAATGGCAGGATTGCATTCTGCACAGAAATGAATACATTATGCTGCAGAAATCAGAAAACAGATGCCTAGGAGCCCTGCCACAGAAATAGGAAAATGCTGCTGCAGAAGCCTAGGAGCCCTGCCGCAGAAATCAGAAAATGCTGCTGCAGAAGCCTAGGAGCCCTGCTGCAGAAATCAGAAAATGCTGCTGCAGAAGCCTAGGAGCCCTGCTGCAGAAATCAGAAAATGCTGCCGCAGAAACCTAGGAGCCCTGCCGCAGAAATCAGGAAATGCTGCTGCAGAGTACTAGGGGCCCTGGGTATAAGTCCCATCTTGTGTAGTTTGGTCAAGAGAAGTGAGAAGCAAAGTTGAACTGTACAAATAAACATTAGAAGCACTTGTGTTGGTTGGAGTGATTTATAAGTTTTCCGTTCCTTGTTTTTTAGAAACATGGAAACATAGAATCTGATGGCAGATAAGGACCACTTGGCCCACCTAGTCTGCCCATTTTCCTACCTAATGGATAAGCTGCAGATCCTAATTAACCAACAGCCTACTTCCTCCTACTCCCCACTAGAATTGCCTTATGTCTGTCCCATGTATTCTTGAATTCCCCCACTGTTTTTGACTCCACTATGTCCTCAGGAAGGCCAGTCCATGTATCCACAATGCTCTCCATGAAAAAATACTTCCTCATTTTAACTCTGAGCCATCCCCCCTCTATCTTCAATTGCGCCCCCTTGTTCTTGCACATCTCTTTTTCTGAAAGATGTTACCATCTTGGACTTTGTTGATTCCCTTGAGGTACTTGAAAGTTTCTATCATGTCCTCCCTCTCCCTCCTTTCCTCGAGGGTATACATGTTAAGCTCCTTTAATCTCTCTTTGTATGTCTTCTAGTGCAGATCCTGCACCATTTTAGTTGCCCTCATCTGGACAGCCTCCATCTGTCTATGCCCTTACACAGATAGGGTCTCCAGAACTGCATGCAGTACTCCAGATGGGGTCTCACCAACTGTCTGTACAGAGGGATAACAACTTCCTGTTTTCTACTGGTGATGCCTCTCCCTATGCATCCTAGTATCCCCCCAGCCCTCCTTACTGCCCTCTCACATTGCTTGCCCACCTTTAGGTCGTCTGATATGACTACCCCCAGGTCCCTTTCCATTTTTGTTGTTGTCAGTATCTCACCCCCATTGTGTACTCTTCCCCTGGGTTTTTGTTTCCCAGGTGCATTACTTTGCAGTTCTTTGCATTCAATTTAAGCTGCCATACTTTTGACCATTCCTCCAACCTTGCCAAGTCCCTTCTCATCCTTTCCACCCCACCTTGCATATCGACCCTGTTGCAAATCTTTGTGTCTGCAAAAAGACATACTTTTCCTTCCAGTCCCTCTGCAGTGTCACTTATAAAGATATTAAAGAGGACCGGTCCCAGTACTGAACCCTGCAATACTCCACTAGTAACCCCCCTTTCTTCAGAATGTAATCCACTTACCATTACCCTCTGCGTCCTGTTGTCCAGCCAATATTTTACCCAGGCTACTTCATTGGGACCCACCTCAAGACTGGCTAACTTGTGTATTAATCTTTTGTGTTGGACTGTGTCAAATGCCTTGCTAAAATCTAGGTAGGCCATGTCCATAGCCCCTCTCTGGTCTATTACTTTGGTCATCCAGTCAAAGAAATCGGTTAGATTCATCTGACATGACCTTCCTGCTATGAATCCATGCTGTCTTGGTTCCTGTGCCCCACTGGCCTCTAGGTACTCAACAATTCTTTCCTTCACAAGTGATCCCATCATTTTCCCTACCACTGAGGTCAAACTAACAGATCTGTAGTTTCCTGCCTCTTCTTTGCTCCCACGTTTGTGAAGTGGTATCACATCCACCCTCCTCCAGTCCTTAAGTACACTCCATCCTCCCATAATTTGTTAAAGAGGGTAGTCAGTGGTGTCACTAGTTCTACCCTTAGTTCTTTAAGAATTCTTGGGTGAATCCCATCAGGCCCCATTGTTTTGACCACGTTCAGTTTTAAGAGTTCTTTCAGAACCCTTTCTTCTGTGAATGGTCTGGTATCGATCCCCCTATCCAGAGTGTTTCTGTTGTTTGGTTTAGGTACCCCCCCCCCTTCTTTTGTGAATACTGAGCAGAAGTTTTTGTTCAGTATCCCTGCTTTTTCACTGTCACCCTCTGCCTACATTCCCTCCCCTTTATTAAGCCTCAGTATCCCTCCCTTGGTCTTTCTTCTCTCCCTAATGTACCCATAAAAGGTTTTATCCCCCTTCTTAACAGAGTTGGCTATCTTTTCCTCAGTTTGGGCCTTTGCTATTTTGACTGCCTTCCCTGCCTCCTGCTGCTTTAACTGATATAGTTCTCTGTCCTGCTCTTTTTATGTTTCCTTATATTTCCTGAATGCTATAATTTTCTCCTTAACCTTCCCTACCACCTCTTTTGAGAACCAGGTTCTTTTTCCTTAGTTTTGTTTTGTTGATTTGCTTTACACAAAGACTTGTTGCCTCTGTGATGGTAGTTTTGATTTTTCCCCATTGTTCTTCCACCCCTCCTTTTTGCCTGTTTGCTAGTGCTTTTCTGAGGCACTCTCCCATTTTGCTAAAATCAGCCCTCCTGAAGTCCAACACCCTTACTTTTGTATGGCTTGACTCTACAGCTGTGTTTATTGTGAACCACACTGTTTGGTGGTCTCTTGTTCTCAGATGGTTACCTGTGTCTAAATCTGAGATCCTGTTTTCATCCCCATTTGAAAGTACCAGGTCTAAGATTATTCCCTCCCGAGTGGGCTCCAACACCAGCTGTCTGAGGCATGCCCCCTGTAGGGCATCGAGAATGACCCTGCTCTTGGATGTGGCTGTAGTAACGGTGCTCCAGTTAACATCTGGCATATTCAGGTCCCCCATCAACAATATCTCCCCTTTTTCTGCCATTACACAGATACATAGATACATAGACAGTGTCGGCAGATAAGGGCCTATGGCCCACCTAGTCTGCCCATTTGAGCTTGTAAGTTCAGTTTGTTTTCCTAGAAGTCTGTTGTCCCTTACCCCTGACCTCCAGAATTCCTTTATGTCTATCCCATGCATTCTTAAATCCCGTGATTGTTTCAGCCCCCACCACTTCCTCTGGCAGGGTGTTCCACTTGTCCACCACCTGTTCTGTGAAGAAATTCTTTCTCATGTTTCCTCTGAATCGTCCTCCCTCCAATTTCATCCCATGCCCTCTAGTCCTGGAACATCTTTTTCACTTAAAAATAGCGTTTTCCTGCACCCTATTCCTCCCTGTAAGATACTTGTATGTCTCTATCATATCCTGCCTCCTCCTCTCCTCCAGGGAGTACATGTTCAGTTCCTTCAACCTGTCTTCATAGGACTTGTGATGCAATCCATGCACCATCTTTGTTGCCCTCCTCTGAACCTTCTCTACCCTGTCTATGTCCTTACGAAGTATGGTCTCCAGAACTGTACACTGTACTCCAGGTGGGGCCTCACTAGTGTCTTGTATAGCGAATTATGACCTCCCTTTTCCTGCTGGTGATGCCCCTGCCTATACATCCCAGCATCCTATTTGCTTTCCCTGGCCTTGTCACACTGTTTCCTACCTTGAGGTCATCAGAGATGACAACCCCAAGATCCTTTCCTGCTTTGTGCATGCTATATCCCCCCAACTGATATATTGTGCCAGGTTTTTGTGCCCCATATGCATTATCTTGCACTTCTTTGCATTGAATTTCAACTGCCAAACCCTGACCATTCTTCAAGTTTCTGCAGGTCGCTCTCATTCTGTCTACACCCTCTGATGTGTCTACTCTGTTACAAGCTTTGTGTCATCAGTGAACAGTGAAATTCTGCCTTCTAGGTCCTGCAATGTCACTGATGAAGATGTTGAATAGGACCGTCCCAGCACTGATCCTGTGGTACCCCACTGGTCACTCTTCCCTCTGTGGAGTGACAGCCATTTACCACCACCCTCTGTGTGCAACCCAGCCAGTTACCTACCCACCACACTACTGTCCTGCCCACACCCATATTCCCCCAGTTTGTGTAATAGTCTTCTATGTGGCACAGTGTCAAAGGCCTTGCTGAAGTCCAGATAGGCCATGTCCACTGCCCTCCCCTGATCCACCTCCCTAGTCACCCAGTCAAAATTCAATGAGGTTGGTCTGACATGACCTCCCTGGTGAAACCATGCTGCCTTGGGTCCTGTAGTCCATTGACAACCAGATGTTCCACCAATCTCTCCTTCAGTAGTGCTTCCATGATCTTCCCCACTACCGAGGTGAGGCTGACTGGTCTGTAGTTCCCTGCTTCCTCTTTGTTCCCACTTTTGTATAAGGGACTACATCTGCTGTCCTCCAGTCTTTGGTACCTCCCTGTTTCCAGTGATCGGCTAAACAGGATAGCCAGAGGTTCAGCCACCACCTCTTAGTTCTTTAAGGACCCTGGGGTGCACCCATCTGGCCTCATTGTTTATCAACTCTTATTACTTCCAGTTCCTTCAGGACCCTTTTCGTGTAAAGGGACTTGTGTCCATTTCTGCACCATTCTCACCCCTTGTAATTCCTTCAGACCCATTACCTCCTTCCCTCAGTAAAGACTGAGCAGAAATACCTGTTCAATATGTCAGCTTTACTGTTGTCATCCTCCATGCGGCCCCCATCCTCCCCTTCAGTCTCACTATCCTCCCTTTGTCTTTTTTTTTTCACTTATGTACCTGTAAAAGGTTTTGTCCCTCTACCCACTGATTTTGCAATGTGTTCTTCTGTCTGAGCTTTGGCTTCCCTTACTGACCTCCTGCCTCCTTTGCTTCTCCTGGTACTTCTCCCTATCCCCTTCTGCCTGTGTCTTTTGTATTGCTGAATGCAATCTTTTGGCTTTCACTTTCTTTGCTACCTCTTTGGAAACCATAATGTCTCCTCTTCCTTTTCCTCTTGCTAACCTGCTTAATGCATAATTCTGTTGTTCTTGTAATCCCCATTTTAAATACTGCCCACTGTTCCTCAACCCCTGATTCCTGTCCCAGTCCCCTTAGTGCCTCTTTCAAGTATCTCCCATTTTCCCAAAGTCTGCCCCCTAAAATCCAGGATACGTGTTTTGTGTGGTTTGGTTCTGCTCTTTCGTGATTTCAAACCACAATGACTGGTGGTCACTGTTTCCCAGGTGCTCCCCACTGTACCCCATCACACTGTCCCTGTTTGTGAGCACAAGGTCCAGTATTGCCTTCTGCCCGAGTTGGTTCCATGACCAGTTGCTTGAGGAAGGCACCCTGAAGGAGTCCAGGATAAATCTGCTCCTAGTTGATGCTGCTGCTGGGATGCTCCAGTCCACGCCTGGAATATTGAAGTCTCCAACCAGTACTATTCACTTTGTCTGCCATCCTTGATGGCTAGCATCAGCCCCCTATCTCTTTCTTCCTCCTGGGCTGGTGGTCTGTAGACCACACCTGTGTGTGGATGGCTGTCCCATTTTCCGTTCCAGCTTAACCCACAGTATCTCTCCCCCATTTTGTTCCTCCTGGATCTCTGTGGCCCTTATGTCATTTTTCACATACAGTGCCACTCCTTCTCCCTTCCTGCCTGCTCTGTCTCTTCTGAATATGTTGTAGCCAGGTATGGCCATCTCCCAGTCGTGGTTATCATTACACCAGGTTTCAGTGATGGCCACAATGTCCAGGTCTGACTGTACTATGACAGCCTCCAGATCTTCCATCTTGTTGCTAAGGCTCCTGGCATTTGCACACATGGCTTTCCATGATTTGACCTCCCTAGACTGTTTCATTGTTCTACTCCAGCCCCTTCCTTGGTTGTCATTTTGACCTCCCTAGACTGTTTCACTGTTCTACTCCAGCCCCTTCCTTGTTTGTCATTTATCCCTGGTTCTCCTTGCTGTCTGCCCTTCTGCTGAATTTTGCCATTCTAAGGATTCCTTCTATCATTTCTTTGTCCATTGCCTCCCCCTGAGAGGGGGGTCTGTAAACAACCCCTGTGTGGCTTGTGGTGCCATTTCCAGTCTCCAGGGTGACCTACAGTGCCTCCTCCCCTCCCTGTTTACTCTTTAGGTCTGTTGCTTTGATCCCTTCCCTTATGTAGAGAGCTACTCCTCTTCCTCTTTTACCCACCCTGTCTCTCCTGTAGATTGTGTACCTTGGTATGTTGACATCCCAGTCATGGTTCTCTTGAGTACCATGTTTCTGTGACTGTCATGATATCCAGGCATCCCTCTTCCATCAAGGCCACTAGTTCAGGGAGCTTGTTACCCAGACTATGGGAATTGGTACTCATCGCCCTCCATTTTTGGATGGCCGTATCCCTTTTAGCCCCATCTTTGTCCTTACCGCCTTTGCCTTTTTCTGGATTTACCCCTGTTCTGCTCCTATTGACTTCTCTACCTTTGTGTCTACTTCACTAACTACCCTGTTTTGTGTGTGGGGGATAGGGCTAGGATTTGCCCATATCTCCTCAGTGCCTCCCCTCTTGGCTAGTTTAAATGCTTGCCAATGAAGCATTTAAACCTATCACCTAGGATCCTGGTTCCCCTCCTGGATAGATACAGACCATCATGCCAGTATAGGCCTGCATCCCTCCAGGTGGACCCCAGTCCCTGATAAAAAAAACTCCCTTAGAGGAAGGGAGGTGGACACTAGTCCTTTTACAGAGGAGAGAGAGACCTCAAGGAGTTGGCACAGTTCAAAGTAGACAAGACAATGGGACCTGACAGGGTTCACCCTAGGATACTGAGAGAGCTCAAGGAGGTGCTGACTGCACCTCTGACAGCTCTGGTCAGCCTATCACTAGAAACGGGAGGTTCTAGGGGACTGGAGGAGGGCAGATGTCCCACTACACAAAAGTGGAAATAGGGAGGAGGCAAAAAATTACAGACCCCAGTCTGACTTCGGTAGTTGGCAAAGTAATGGAATCACTGAAGGAAAGGATTGGGGAATACCTTGTATCCAGTGGATTACAAGATCTGAAGCAACATGGTTTCACCTGGGGGGGGGGGTGTCTTGCCAGACAAACCTGATATAGTTCTTCACCTGGTTCACAAGGGAAGTGGATCAGGGAGGAGCGGTAGATATGGCCTACCTGGATTTCAGTAAGGCCTTCAACACCGTTCCATATAGAAGACTGATGAGCAATCTGGGCAACCTAGGCATGGGTCCAAAAGTAGTAAAATGGGTAAGAAGTTGGCTAAGCAGTGGGAGGCAGAGGGTGGTGGTAATTGGGGTCCATTCTGGAGAAGGCAAGGTGACCAGCAGGGTGCCACAGTGGTCAGTACTAGGTCTGGCCCTCTTCAATGTCTTTATTTTTATTTTTTCTGTTGTCTTTTTATCTATTTTTGTTCCCCATTTTTCTGCCCTCCGCTCTCATGTCCTTGGCGTGAGCATACACATTTAGAGACACATGCACACCATGCAGTGCGGGACGCCCCACCCTACCGATTGCCCATACCTGCCTGCACTGCCACTGGACCATCACCCGGTGACAGCGGGACTGCAGGAGGGCAAACTCCCTCCCCCCCCACCGAGAGAGGAGAGACACCGTTAGGTAGCTCACTCCTGCTCCCACCCCCACCCCCACATGCCGGCTCCCCAACGACCCAAGGTCATTCCCGAAACCGGCTCGCCGGCATGGTATGAGGTAAGGCAGAAATATCTCAGCCCTCTGTGCCACTAGGCCAGTTTCAATGTCTTTATTAGCGACATTAAAGAAGGGCTGGAGGGTAATGTATGTCTGTTCGCAGATAACACAATAATCTGCAACAGAGTGGACACAACGGGGATGGGGTGGAAAGAAAGAGGGATGATCTGAAAAAGCTGGAAGAATGGTCAAGGGAATGGCAGCCGGGTTTCACTGCAAGAGTGCAGAATCATGCACTTGGGGCACAGAAACCAGGGGCAAGGTACCACTTGAGCAGGGAGGTATTAGCAACCACAGAACAGGAAAGGGACCTGGGGGTAATCCTTTCTGATGACCTGAGGGTATCCAGGCAGTGTGGTGAGGCAGTGGGGAAGACTAGCAGGATGCTTGGGTGCATGGGGGGGGGCATCACCAGCAGAAAGAGGGATGTAATATTACCTCTGTATGGATCACTGGTAAGACCCCAGCTTGAGTACTGTGACCCATTCTGGAGGCCCCACCTCCGGAAGGACATAGATAGGGTGAAGGCGGTACAAAGGAGGGCTACCAAAATGATTCAGGGCCTGCATCGAAAGTCCTATGAGGAAAGACTCAGGGAACTAAATATGTACTCTCTAGAGGAAAGGAGGGGAAAAGGGGGGGCATGATAGAAATGTTCAAATACCACACAGGTATTAATAAGGTACAGGAAGGTAGCATTTTCCATAGAAAAAGATGCTGGAGGATAAGGGGTCACTGTATGAAGCTGGAGAGGGGGAGGCTCAGAGGAGATGTGAGGAAATACTTCTTCACGGAGAGGGTGGTGGATGCCTGAAACAACTTCCCAACAAAGGTAGTGGGTGCTAAAATGGTAACGGAATTCAAGCATGCATGGGATAGACACAAGGGACCTTAGAATAAGGCAAGGGGGAAGAAAACTGGAGATCGAGTAGGGTCTGCGGTGGCACAGTACATAGGGAATATATGGCAGACTAGGTGGGCCGGGAGGTCCTTTTCTGCTGACAACCTCTGTGTTATGTTTCTATGTTTTATATAGCACCAGCGCTCTTCCGCCCCTCTCCCCTCCCCCCCCGAAGTGGCTTGCTCCACTTTAACATTCCCTCCGCAAGATGGCAGCTGTACATTAGATAAGATGACCTGCAGTTTTGATCGCTGATTGGCTGAAATTATGTAAGTGATTTATAATGAGTTTTATGTTGTCTTATTTTGTTATGGGAACAAGGTCATGTAATTCAGTTCCGTTATGACCACAAACAGCGAAGTGTTAAGTCATGCTGGGCTGGACTGCAAACTTCCTACAGTGAAATGGAAACAGCACCACATCACTCATGTTTTTTCACACCTGCCTGTCTGACATTTTCCAGCCTTATTATTTCTTGTATTGTGTTACCAGGATCAGAAGTGCTGCACATGGTGTATCACAACAGCGTCTGCGAACCTGTGTGAGTGATCAGTAGCAAATTTGCTCTGCCTCGCACATGTGCAAACAACCTAGATGATGTTAAGCCCTTCCTTCTGCTGCGCCAGTGGAGTTCGAGGACTTGTCATTTCTTGTCTGTGTCATCAGCACTTTTGATCATTTGTTATTGTGCAGCTCCAAGTAGTGTAATGAACTTGGTAAGAATTCAGAGCCAGCAGCCCGGCTGACTTCATAAAATTGAAGCAGCATAGAGAGTTTTTACTTAATGGGTCCGGACTGCTTTGTAGTAAAAGGAAACTTAATTACTGTAATGGTTGAAAGCCAAATCCTGATGAGATGACATGGAAATAGGACAAGCATTGTGGTCCTTCCAGTGGTTTGACCTTTTTATGCTTAACTTGTTATATTTGTGAAGCACTCAGTTGTTACCACCATCAGGTCTCTTTCCAGTGGAGGAGAAGGACCAGGGGTGATAATAATAAAGCACTTGACAGCATAGGAACAGTATAAAAGGGGGAAAGGTGGATTGGATGCTGGCACACATCAGGAGAGTTATCGGCATGAGGTAATATTGCCGCTGTATAGATCCCTGGTTCAACCACACCTAGAGTACTGTGTGCTTTTTCAGAGTCCACACATGAGTATGGAAAGGGATAGGCCACAGGCGGTGCAGAGAAGGGCTACCAAAATGATACAGGGGCAACAAGGGAGGTCTTATGATGAGCATTTGGGGGATCTCAGTTTGTACATGGGAGGATGGGAGGAAGAGGGGAGACATTTTTCAGAAGTTCAGGTACCTCCACTGGATAACAAAGGTGAATAGCTGTGAGTTGTTCACAACGAGTGGTAACACGAACGCCGGGGGGAAACTCCAGGAAATCAGCGAGGGAAAGGTCCAGAAAGAAAGCCAGGAAGTACTGTTTTATAAAAAGAGTTGTAACAGATGGGAACAAACTTCTGGAAGGATATCTGCGCTGAGACAGCAATGGGGTTCAAGGGAGGGGGACAGGAATGTGAGAAAAGTGCATATGGGGACAGTTAAGGGTTGGAGGGTAAGAAATGAGGACTGACAGGGTCACATTCCCATAACTAAGTAAACTTGGGCAGATGAGATGGGTCAATACACCTTCATCTGCTCTCATTTTCTGTTTTGGGAAGCCTTTAAGCCTGAGGTTCAATGAGCAGCGCAACTACGTCATTCCTCCATCAAGCCTTAAAAAGCCACTTCTGCTGGACTGTTCCAGGAGTCTTCTCTTCATTGTGGTCAGAGGCATCGCTCCTCCTCGCTCTGCTGTGACTTGTTTGTGGTGCCTCCAGTCGCTGGCTCTGTCTCCGTGCCGCTCCTGCTCCTTCCTTCCCCACTCGCATTTTCTGCACCTCCTTGCTCCCTTCCCACATTGCCTTCAAATCTACTGCTCCATGAAGTTCAGCCCCTCACTCTGCTCACTCCGGTGCTTTATTCTTGTTCCATGCGCCATTCAGGGAGTGTTTCGTTTCTGTCACTCTTCCCCCCACCCAGGGTCCTTCTCCACCTCTGCGCACCGGTGCCTCCCATTCCTCAGTACCCTCACCCAACTCCCATATCTCTCTTACCCTACCTCGCTTATCGGGGGCTGCTGCTCTGACCTCTCCCTGGTGCTTGTGTTTCAGCCTGGGGTGATCAGTAGTCTGCCTCTCGCCCACTCTGGATTTCATATCGCACTCTGTTTTTGACCCGCCCGCCTGCCTTTACATCTCTCGGAGGACTTTGGCCATCACCTCGAATTGGCAGCACCTTGTGTCTCGGGTGTGTCGCATCATATTTCTAGATGTTCTGTTTTGCTGTATCTACATGTATTGCTGTTTCTGACTCTTATTTTCCCCCTATCTGGGTATGTTGTGTTTCTGTCTTGAGTTCTGTATCTTCACTGCATTTAAATTTACTCTCTCTCTCTCTCTCTGTGTGTGTTCACAACAGGCAGTGCTCCACATTCTGCCTGGGAGCTCCGGCCTGATTCCATGTCCTGCCTCTCCATCGTCCTGTTTTTTTCTCCTGGGTAGATATCCCCCTTGCCCCTCTACTTGCTGCAGTGCTTTCCTATATCTCCGTCGATGCTCGTTCATCCCCAGTTGCTCCTGTGGCTTGGCCTTCCTCACCTTCGATCATTTCTGCCTTTTCTCATCTGGCTCTGGCCAGGACTGTGCCCTGCACTGCCTGCATCTCTGTTGGTGCCTTTCATTGCCCTCCTGGCTTCTCCCCTGTGCCTGGCATGCCGGCCTTGGCCAGCTTGCCCCCTCCTGCTGTTGGAGCTCCTCTTGGTCGCATTCCCCGTTCCATCATCGACCTCAGTTGCTCGACTCGGTCCTTCTCTCTACCTATGATCGCTGTTTCAGGAGTGTCTCCCCCTGTCGCATCCCCTTGTTGCCCTCCCTCCTCCTCCTCCTCCCGTCCCCTCCTCCCTCCATTCCGCTCCTTCTCTGACCTTTTGCATTCTTTGGGGGTTTTATCTATCCTGCCATCAGCTTCCCTATTCGTATTCTCCTCTTACCCTAGTCTGTATAGTGTCCAGTGCCTGAGTCTGGTTCTCCTTCGCTCAGTCTGACCTCAGGGTCTAGTCATTCACATCAATTAATCGAGCATACCTCTCATTGGGTCTCATGCTACCTCATAGAACCGCTGCACACCTCATCGAACTGCTGCACTCCTGTGGTTATTATCACATCAATCTTCTCATACCCGCATCTGGGTATCCCTCACTCATCCAGCCTCTATGTGGGTCTACTCCTTTACATTGACTACTTGAGCATAACCCTCGCAGGTCCATGCTACCTTGACTCGACCTGCTGTCCACTCGCAGACATGCCTTCATGTCTCTTGCCCTTTTGCTCAAGGCTGGCAAGCTTCTCTCCATCATCATATATCATTCATTTCATATCTCACCTTAAACCATTCCAGCCTTCCAGGCTTCTTTCCATCATCGTACTTCCTCTCTTGCTTTTGAGAATCTGGTTACAGAGACATCGCTTGCATTCCTTGACGGTTGTCCATTTCAAGGAACAGAGCGAGAGATTCATCTAAAATTGGACTTTTCCTCCTTCCTAGATCTCTACTTTAAACTGCTGTAGTGGAGTGTCCCTGATCAAAATATCATTTAGCCTAGCGGAAAGGTGACCTAGGCCTTGGATCCCCAGAAGTTTCCTTCTCAAAGGATTTTTTCCCTCTCCTCCGTGCCAATGGTCATAATATTAGTTAGGGTTAGTGCTTCCAAAGGTTCCTTAGTTAGGTTCTGCTGTTGGATAGAGTCGGATGATGTCCCCGACTGTTCCCTCTGTCCTTAGGAAATTGGCCCTTCTGCATCTCATCAGATTTCCTTTCATTCATTGTCCTCGCCTTTTCTCATTCTTCTCCTGTCCTTCCTATCTATGTCTGTCACATTTATTTCCAGTCTAGATATCTTCTGATTTCTCACCTCTTCGATGCTCAACGCCCTTTTGGGTATTTTTGGGGGGCTTTTTCCTTAAGCTACCTTTAGCCAAGGGAATTATTTCTGTGGCACGTATGGGGGCAACCCTCCTCTAGGGTTCCTTGCGTCATACCCCTACAGGGTGGTATATCCCACTGATAGAGAGACGAATAGCCACAATGTATTGAAGTCACACAAGCATACATCTCATCCAGTTGCATAAGCACAATTGAATGGGAAGGCTTTAAGCCTGAGGTTCAATGGGTGGAGCAACTACATCACTCCTCCATCAGGCCTTTAAAGGCCACTCCTCCTGGACTGTTCCAGGATTCATCTCTTCATTGCCCCACCATCCACCCCCCTCCTCCAGCGCCTCATCTCTCTTTCCTGTGGGCTTCTTCCTAAGCTACCTTTAGCCAAGGGAATTATGCCCACAGCACCTATAAGGGGAGAACCCTCCTCTAGGGTTCCTTACGATGTACTCCTACAGGGAGGCATATCCCACGGATAGAGAGGTGACTAGCCACAATGTACCGAAGTCACACAAGCAGACATCTCATCCAGTTGCGTAAGCACAATTGAAGTATATTTTATGCCAAAGGTAGAAATGAAAAAATAATTGGGTGTGCAAGGTGGAATACCAAAGAACAAACTCAGGGGTCTGGTATTCCACCTATCCGAAAGAGCAGTAGTATAGGTTAAGCTGCAGAATGGTGGCGTGATAGACTGGTACTCAGCTAGAATACCAGCATGATGAAATGATATCCACCCACAAAAAGTGGTTTGCAAAACAGGGCAGAATACCATTAGTTTTGAGACCTATATGCTTAATAATTCATAGTAAATAGGACTCCGTGCTGAAGAACTTTCTCACGAGTTTTGACTGTCTTCCCCTACAGCTATAACCATTATTTTGTTCATGTGTAGGCACATTTCTGTTCTTAATACAAGATACGCTTGTGTTCCATACTTTGAAGTCTCACCATAGCTACTTGAATGAATGCCCGTTTGTGTTTCGTAGTTTAGCACCTGAGAGTTTTAGAATGCTAGCTTTATGATTAATATGCCACAGACATCTACATGGAAACTGGCAACCTCTGTTCCTCTCTTAAAAAGGTTTAATCAGCCTGCTACTGCAGGCTGTAAAGGTATTATCCACGGTGGCAACGACTCAGGATCGGAAATGAGCCAGGCATCAGAGGGCTTGCTGTGGAGAAGAAGATTGTGTGTCCTGTTGAATGCTGTCCTCTGGGAGTGTGGCGGGCTGGGGGTTCTGTGACCTGCTGCTTTACTGTCATCTGGGTGACCACAAGTGGCGGTGCAGGGGAAGGGCCAAATGATGTGGAGAATTTGAGCACACACTGTCTTCCGGATGCATCAGGTTTGCTGGCACTTGGTGATGACGGCACGCTCCTGGGTAGGTGGGCGGGGCCAAAATGGCAGAAAATGGCACAGCTCTGGGAGGATAAAGCTTCGGCCTGCCCACCACAGCCCATATTAGGCTCTACTCACCACCTCGCAGGAACACCACCTGTCTTCACTTCTGCCTTAAGTGGCCAGATGGACGTGGGGACGAAATGGCAAGGTGCTGACAGCATACCTGGCCCTGTTGGGTAAGCCAGCGGGGGGGGGCACACAGTGATGAGTTGTGAATGGATTGAGGGCCCTGGGGGGGATGGCAGAATCTTGCTGATCAGGATCAGGTCACTTGGCAGATAATCGAAGAAGGTTTCACCTGTGGCCAAGGGCATAAAAAGTGTGGGGGGTGGGGAAGGTTTAGTGGCCTGGTAGACAGTAGCTGAGGAGCCACCTGCCATGCCTGCAATCCAGGGTTGCTGCCCAAGTTCAGAACGCCACTATAGCCCACCAGGATGAAGATCATGTCCTATCTGATGTACCCTGGGATTTCCATGATCTATGTTGATCTGCAGTATGGGATTTTCTGTGGCAAACTTGTGTCTGCTTCAGTTGCAGCTATCTGTCTGTCTGAATTTTGATCAAATTCACATTAAAGAGCTAGTGCACTGCCTGAAATTAATATTAACTTTTAAAATTAGTCAACTATTATTTTTTTCTATATGAGGTACTTTTTTCCATTTGCAATAGATCAGTTTTCTACCTGACGGTACCTACCAGCTGTTATGTGTGACACAGCACTGTGCATGGTAAATTAAAAACAAGCATTTGTCAATGCCAAATGTTTGCTTGCTGGCATTAGCAGTGGAAGTGCAGGAGTTAGACAGATGCAGTATAGGAATGGCATTGAAGTACTGAACTGACACCAACTCCACCCTCACCCTGCAGAGATGGACAGGCGGGATGTGCCTTTGGGTTGTCGCCCATGACAGTCACGACATTTCACCTCACCCTACCCTGCAGACACTGACAAGTGTCGAGGTGTGCCTTGGGGTGTTTGGGCTTTACATCCACCTCATTCCATAAGGAAACATGCTGAAATGAGTGCAATATAGGAGAATGGGGTGAACTTTGGGGGCAAAGGGTCCAAGGTGCACCTCGATGCCTGTCACTGGTTACAGGGTGGGGGTGGAATGGAATGAGCATTACTGTCAACAATCCCAAGTCACACCCCTGACACCTGTCAGTCCCTACAGGGTAGGGCATTATGGTCAAAAGCCCTAACGCCCTGGGCGTTTCTTGGTATTTTTTACTCCAAGTTTTCCACATGGGCCTTTTGTGACCCCACCGCATGAACAGTGACGCTATCAGTTCGTTAGGCGAAAGGTGACTTTGCACAGCGACTGCGCCATTTGGCGCCACAGGTGCGAAAACACATTTCGAACAGGATGTGAAAAGTGACAGGTGTTCATGAGGAGGTGTAGAAAATGGCATTGTTGAAAATCTGGTGTGAAAATATAAAAAAAACTGGTGAAGTCACGAGCGTGCGTAGAAACTGCGCAATGTACACCCATAATGTAATTAGTTTGGGAATTTTTTACAGCAAATTTTCAACATAGGCATTTTGGGATCTCCGCTCATGAACAGTGTCACTGTGATTTTCTTAATCTGTCCCGAACACTAATTTCCCACAGCGACCGCGCTATTCTGCGCCGGAAGTGCAAAAACACATTTCTGCCAGGGTGTGAAAAATGACAGCTGCACTGTTCATAAGGAGGTGTGGAAAAATGTCAGTGTTGAAAATCTGGACTGAAAATATTACAAATTCATTGTACCTACAGTGCGTGGAAATTACGCAATGCACGCCTAACACAGACATTTTATGGACTTTTGTCACAAATTTTCAACATAGCCATTTTAACACCTCTGCTCATGAACAGTGTCACTGTGATTTTTTAATGTGTCCCAAACATTGATTTCGCACACTCGACCACACCAATATCGCTACATACTGGCTAAAACATTTTTGGGCAAGATTTGAAAATGACAGCTGTACTGTTCATAAGAGCACTGGTAAAATGGAATGTTGAAAATCTGGAGTGAAAATATTAAAATTCTCAAAGTTACAAGCATGCGTGGGAACTGTGCAATGTCTGTCGTAAAACAGTCATTTTAGGGATTTTTCACAGATTTTCAACATAGGGTTTTGAGGGCCTACCTTATGAACTGTGACACTGTCATTTTGTTAATCGGTCCTGAAAGGTGGTTCTGCTCAGTGACAGCAAAATCACCTTTCAGGACTGAATAACAAAATGACAGTGACTGAGTTCATGAGGTGGGCTCCCAAGTACTCCATGTTGAAAATTTGGTGAAAAAATTCCCAAAAATGACCAAGATATGCACTAAAGTTGAAAAAACCCATTTATGCCATTATACAGCTTACTGGCATTTCTTCAGTTCGCGGTTTAGTTTGAAGAGTGCAGACATGTTCCCACTCCACCGAAGATCGTCGTGCTGGCCTCCAGAGGTAGGCATACCTCTCAACCTTTTGTACCCCAAATGTGGAACATTGCCTCTCAAAATGTGGAACAAATGGGCTAAATGTGGAACACTTAATCAAACCTTTACCTAGGAAGCTCAGAACACTGTTAAAAGGTTTGCATTTATGTTCAGAAAGTCTGTCATTAATTGAATAATATATTTTTTGCATCATTTACTATAGATTTTTGCTTTAAAATGTTACTACTGAATGTGGAACAAGTCCTCACAATGTGGAACAGGGAGCTTTTGTGAAGTAAAATGAGGAACGTTCCTCGTAATGTGGTACAGTTGAGAGGTATGGAGGTAGGTATGGGAGGCGGGGTGTGGGGAGGTGTATGCAGAGGTGGGTATGGGTTGGGGAGGGAGGCAAGACAGTCAATGAGGAACTGTTTTTTCTTATAGTTGTTTTTTTCTTTTAGGAAGGCGATGCAGGACTTTTACCATGCTGGGTTGCGGAGCTGGAAGTTTGTTTGGGGGCGAGTGGAGCCGGCGGGAATTGGGACCCCGTCAGCCATATGGGACTTTCTTGCCACTTAGGGTGGGCTCCCAGCATGGCCCACCCGGAAGTCTGTTGGGGGCAGTGGAGCCGATGGGGGACTGGGCACCCCTGTGGGCCTGACAGACTTTTGCCACGCTAGGGTGGGCTCCCAGCGTGGCACCTGGGAGTCTGTTTGGGGGGGGCAGTGGAGCCGACGGGGGACTGGGCACCCCCATTGGCCAATCAGTGTGTGGGGGCGGGAGCACATGAGCACACTGGGGTGGGCTCCCAGCATGCTACTCGGGTGTTTGTTGGAGGGAGACCAAGAAAAAAACTGAGCTGTCTGTGACAGCTGTTCAGATGCAATGCTGACATGTAGGCACTTTGCATACTGCCGATGGCAGTATGTAAATTGCCTGCCGATGGCAGTATGCAAATTGCCTACACATTACCACCGCTGATTGTAGCAGTCTTTTGCCTTGAACTGTACGCCACTGCATCTGAACTGCTGTCATAGACAGCTCGGACATTTATTGGCGCAGTGAGGCCATGCCTGCAAGAAGGAGCTGGCATTGGAAGTGGGGTGGCACACCTATTAAAATTCGTATGGTGGCACTATGTTTCTTGCACATGTGTGCAACCAAACATAGTTATAGCTTGTTCTTTCTGCTGTTTGTGCTGCTACTAGCTCTTTAAAGATCATTTGCAGCGGGGAATTTTTGAAGTGTTTTTTCATGTCCCGTAGAGAAACTGTGACATACCCGATGCCTGTAATGTCCAAATTATTAGTTTCTTAATGAGTTTGCTGTCTGCAAATGTTTACCTGTGGCCATGCACTCCCCTTGCTTTCTCCGTCTCTAAAACAGGTTTTTTTTCATAGTGCCACCAGTGCCCCATTGCTGTGATGTAATTTTGGCCTGTGTAGCGCATGCTGGACTGTGTGATAATGAGACGGAGCAGTTTTGGAGGTAGTTTTGAACCAGAGACTGTTTGGAGCCTCTTAGCCTGTGAAAGCAGCGGTTTAGTAGTGAAAAGCATCTGCACTCGATATGGTCTTTCACTTTAGTGAGGCTGTTGCTTGTCTTGATGAAAATCTATTGTGTTTTGTTGCAAGAACAGATTAGAAAGGAGGATGTCTTGTTCATTACAGCTGTCAGTTGTAGTGCTCACGAGTAGTACTGTTAGTGAAAAGGATAGGTTTTGATGGCAAGGAACAGGGACAATGGATACATAATTGTCACCTTATATAACGTATGGGCTTGCCAAGACCTTTTACATTTACATCAAAACCTATCCCTTTATCCTTTTACCAACTTAAAGAGGACAGGAAATCATTTCTAACTGGCAGCTGTTTATAAAGTTCTTAATGCTCAGAAATTTTATGCATTCGCCTAAATTATCCATATTTAACTGTACCCGAATAAAAAGTGATATAAAAAGCTGTATTTTGCATTGTCTTGTTTTTATGGGCAGCACTATGTTACAGTTCTCTTCATGGAACCAATAATTTGGAGTTTTAACTATGTCACAGTTTGTGCACAGAACTCTAAACAGGGTTGTGATAGGTCAGCAGCTCATAATTAGCATTCTGTACACAAATTGTGACATAGTAAAAACTCCACATAAGTGATTCCGTGACGTGAACTGTAACAGAATGCTGCCCATAAAAACACAACAATGCAAGTGACAGTTTTACCTATCACTTTTTAAATATGGATACTTTAGGAGAATGCATATCGTTTCTTGGACTAAGAACTTTATAAACAGCTGTCAATTAACACACATTTCCTGTCCTTTTTAAGCTTTCAGATGTGCAGCAGGTTCCCAAGTTACATGGAGGTTGGGACCGATCAGCAGTTGATAATGTGACAAAATGTATGACTAATACATTTTCACCAAGACACCTAACAGCCTCAATGAACTGAAAGACCATATCGACTGCAGACTCTTTTCCATATCGACTGCAGACTCTTTTCACTACTGAACCGCTGCTTTTATGGGCTAAGAGGCTCCAAATAGTCCTCGGTTCAAAACTGCCTCCAGCACTGCTCCGTCTCATCATCACACAATCCAGCATGCGCCACAGAGGCCAAAATTGCATCACGGCAATGGCGCACTGGTGGCGCTATAAAAAAAAAGGCAGTTTCAGAGACGGAGAAAGCAAGGATAGTGCATGGCTACAGGTGAACATTTACAGAGAGTGAACTCATTAAGAAACTACTAATTTGGACATTACAGGCATCGGGTATGTCACGGTTTGTCTATGGGGCATGGAAAAACACTTAAACGAAATGCTGCAATTGATCTTTAAACAAATGACGCAAATTCAGTTTGTGTCATTTATTTGATGCAGTTGTCCCCGACTCTTGATTTTTGTCAGTAATGGATGGATCTTTCTAAATTAGCTGAGAGGGGAGTCAGACACAATGGGGTAAGTGCAGGCTGATCACACATTTGCATAAGTTTCTGCCTGCATTAAAATTTCACCCCCTTCCCCCAGCTGATATGTCTTCTGCAGTACAGTCCCAAGTACTTCAGGAGTAGCAAGTTCCTGTTGAGTGGGTTGATTCAAGGGAGGCAGAAGCTACCAGGAGCCCTGCAGAGGGGGTTTAGCTCTGGAGATTTAGGGAGAGGACATTGAGCGCTGCAAGCACACCTCTCAACAGTCTTATATTACGAAGGCTGTCCATCACTTTTCCCCATCAGACGCCCACCCACGAGAAAGAGAGAGAGAGAGAGAAAGAGAGAACTTGGAACTAAAATGAGGCCCTCCAGATGGGAGCAGGGACATAGTGATGGACTGAGGGGATATAGGGGTACTGCAGTGAGGAGAATAATGAGTTGCAAAGTAATAATGGTTGTTCAGACTAGGATACATTCAGCACTATTTTTGAAGCAGGCTGATGGACCCTATCTGGCGGGTCATCCATATCCGAAGGGCAAGATTTTCAAACTGGCGGACATGCACACAGTTGTGTGCTGTGTCTGTGCCTGTCTAGTTGCAGCTGCTTCTGCCAGCCCTGTTTGCATCCTCCAGCCCTATTTTGTTACAAAAATGCATCTATACAGGACCCCAAAAAAGCAATTTGTGTAAAAAAAAATGATGAAATTAAATTTGTGGCATGTTTGTGATGCAAATGGGATGTATAGACAGATGATAGCGTTGAACCATTTTGCAGAGGGACTAACAGACGCAGACGTAAGTCTGCAATTGAACCTTGGGGCAGACATATCTAGGACAGATTTCTTTAAAAATGCTACCAAGTTTTTTTTTTGTTTAGTTGTTTAACCAGGAGTAGCACACTAAGCTGAAAGCTTTTTCACAGGAGCGACCTGGGAGCACAGGGAAGTTAAGTGACTTGCTCAGGATCACGCAGTATGCAAGTGGAAGCTGTGGGATTCAAACCCAGGTCTGGTCTATTGGATGTTAAAAGATTTGCAGTTCAAAGCCTTAAACCACTGCGCTATACTGCCTCCCTAAGTTTAAGAAGTGATCAGTTGGAATGTTTCAATATTGGGCTACAAACAGGTATGTAGGGGGCCCCTCTTATTCAGTGTCTTCTTATGTGTTTCAGGAGAGCGTCCCTTCCAGTGCAGTCAGTGCGGAGCTTCCTTTACTCAGAAGGGTAATCTCCTCCGTCACATCAAGCTGCATACAGGGGAAAAACCATTCAAATGTCATCTGTGTAGCTATGCATGCCAAAGGAGGGATGCTCTGTCAGGTCACCTGCGCACACATTCTGGTAAGTTGCTGAGAAAGACTCGAGGGCCATTGTGTACTTACTGAGCATAGATCACTGAAATAAAGTAGGTCAGTGCAGAGGTAGATCAGTTGCTTTAACAAGAAAAACATGTTCTTTTTGCAAGGGTTATGTTAAAATCAGGGTTTGTAACCCATGCCTGCTGCTGTGAAACTAGAACTTGGATACATGTACTGAGTGTGCCATATAAATGATTGTTAGTTTTATGTATTTTAGTTTTCGTTGACCGTGAAAGGAGGGCTGGGCAATTCTGCCTGTTTTCAGCCTCGTTCTGGTGGGAAGGGGAAGATACAGATGCAAATTGACCTTCTGAACTATATTAAGCTTTCACTAAAGATTTCACATACTTAATGGTTTTAAAGTTGCTCGAAACTAGAAAGAGAAGGGCTCACTTTTTGGGAGTTACCAGCACTACTGTCCTTCCAGGTCTGGAACAGGATTTGCATGGTGGATACAAAATAAAATAGCATTAACGGCAACAATAAATCTGTGTAGCTGTCCTTATAAAACATTAATTGGCGGTGGAGCATTTTGATTGGCTGATAGCATTCTAGCAGGGTGACATTAATGGCTCAAAACCCTCTTGTACAATAGGACTGTTAGAATTTTAACTTTTAGAGAGATAAAATATTTATTTTTCAACAGGATAAAACTATTAGGACTTATCACAGCCCTGTTTACAAAGCTGTTCTGCAAAATTACAAAGAAGGTATACAGCGTAGTCGAACTTTACCTAGTTCTACACAGATGCACATGCCATGCTCAGCAGGCAATGAGAGGGAGGCTTTTTGCAGACGGGACAAGACTTCACCACGTTGCACATTATCACACAAATACACAGTACCACGTTCAATATATCATACCCGTTTTCTGAAAACATGCGTCAAAATTTAGTAGCAAGTACAGATATCCATTAAGTTCCTATCTGTCATAGATTTAAACATTTTCATTGTTGCAGCGTTTCTGATCTCTGGAGGCAGAGCATTCCATTCATTTGTTATCCGCCAGCGAGTTTTCATTTTCCTGTAAGAATGAGACATTCTGGGAACTGTAAATGCCCTGTTTTTTCACTTCCCTCAAGTTGTGGGTATACATAGAAACTTTGCTGATTTTAAATTCATAGTTCTTAGTGACTCCCTTGTTCAATTTAGAAGCTGTTATTTTTAAACAATCCTTTAAAAAAAGGTTTAGTTTGAAATGGCATTAAAGAGCACCAGTGTTGGTGCTTAAGTCCAGCTCCCCCACCCCCTCCCCAACAGCAGCTTACCTTATCTGGACTTCAAAATTCCACTTTTAAGACTTTGTTAATAGTTCTACATGAATAGGGAGGGATCTTAATTACTTAGTCGGAGAAGCTGGCAGCCTGATCCCTTCCCCTTCCTGATTCCTGAAAGAAGAAGGTGCCACCCATGCACTCTCGCGTTTTGTGATGTATTCGTTTGCCTCCACCCTACTGTTGAGGTAGGCTGCCTATTTGAACTATTTTGCATAGGTCACCCACATTAGGGCGAAACTAAACAGTTCACTGTAAAAAAAGAGCGTAGGCAAAATTCCATCTGTCAATGCGGCAACATGGAATGATGTCACCATGCAGAGACGACTACAGGAATTGCAAGAGCAGAAGTGGTTCCTGTCTCCATGATTTTATGTGGAGGGCAAAGCCCCCACACACACCCTGATATTAAAGCCCTTCCCCGCACCACCTGATATGTTTATGTAAAGAACTCCAACTGGCACATGTTTGGGGGGGGGGCAACAATTAAGTGGCGATGGCAACCAACATGCTCACAATAAGAGATGCTGAAATCCCGGATGCTGAAAACAGTTCATGCACTCATGCTGATGCCCATATTCCAATGCCCTCTTCTCTGTGCCCTCTTGATGGAATGCCATTTTACATGTTTACCAGCAGGTCCTGTTGACTAGAGATCAAACAACAAAAGACCGCTCCACCATCCGTGAAAAGGCTTTGTTGAATGCCACAAGCCAACAGCATACAGTTCAGGTACTGAGTTCCTCTACTGGTTTCGCAGCTAGTGCGTCATCAGGAGGCTACAGGTGCACGTCTACATTCAGTTTAAAAATGCTGTTGTTAAAGTGGCAGTGTATATTAAAAGCTCTGCATATACGAGCTAGATAAAGTTAAAACAACACAGATGTATCATAAATATAATCACTATAAATACAGTTTAAATATCTCTGCCATTAACCAAAAGCAGCTATGAAAAGTCATTACTTTTTACATTTAAATTCAGTATATGTGCATATCAGAAGAAGGATCAGTCCATTAAATAATAGTAACAGTTGATGGAGAGCATCTTAATAGATGTCGAAACTCTTCTATAAGAGGTTCCTAAGTCCATCATTACCTAAAAAAGAACAAGAAGTATAGAGTTGTACTCCCTGGAAGACAGTGGGGTGGGGGGGGGGACATGATTGGGACCTTCAAGTACTTGAAAGCGATAAATAAGATTGATAAGGAGAGTCTCTTTAAGCTGAGTGGCAACCATAACACGAGGGAGCACAGTCTTAAGCTGGAGGGTGGGAGGTTTAGGAGGGAGGTCAGGGAACACTTCTTCATAGAGAGGGCGGTGGACACTTGGAATGTGCTGCCAACAGAGATATTCTCATAGCAGACAGTGGGCAGCTTTAAGAGAGGCTGGGACAGGTATGGGGAGGGACGGGTCATGGGTAGGGAGGGTGGGAGGAGTGGGGAGAGGGGGGGCAGGGGCAGTAGCTCAAGCTGTGGACCTGCAACATGAGCAGACTTGATAGACCAAATGGCCTTCTTCTGCTGGCTTCTTCGTATGTTCATATGTTAGTGCTTTTTACATATACAGAATATGCCCTTACTAACAATCCATATTTCAACCATTGAGGTGCATATACGTCCTAACTGTACTGCCATTTACTATGCACAAAGTATCCTTTTATGTGAGCTTACTTTCTCTTATTTAATTAGTGGCAGCACATCGATTTTGTCATTCAGCCCTGGGGATGTCAATACCCTAGGGTAAAACTCTAGTTTGCCTCCCTTTCCAACAATTTGTAATTTAGGTTATCACCCTGTGCGCCTACGGTTGCTCTCTTTCTCTGCCATTAAATTTGAAAACATGTCTTGTATTGGTGTTGGTAAATCTCTTACAGTGAGTGGCAAGTGCATTCCTGTCATCTCCTCCCAGTATGCTTCTTAAGTGTTCTCATATCCGGATTTTAAAAGGTCATGTGGTTTTACCCACGTAGAAGGAACCACAGCAACAAGTTGCCAGGTGCACCAAATTATCAGTAACACAACTAAAGAAGGCACCTGGTGTAAAATCTCGACCAGAATTGATAGCAGAGAAAGTGTTACTTTTGTAGATAGAGGCACAAATTGACAGTTGCCACATGGAAACATACCCAGCGGTTTGTTTGGTAACCAGTTTTCCCTGTTCCCGTAACTGCCCAGGTTACTTGATGAGGTAACATGTAAACTATGGACAAGTTTTTCCTTTAGATATGTCCCCCTTCTATACACCTTGCGTGGAGGGTAAGTTCTTGCCCCTGTTAACAGGGAATCTGTCCCCAGTATGTGCCAGTTCTCCCGTACCACTCCCTCAATCAATTTTGATTGTCTGTTGTAAGTTGTGCACAAAACTGAGTCACTTGGGACCTTCCTCCTGTACCCGTTTCACTAACAGATCTTCCCTTCTACTATTCAGGGCTCTTTCAAATGCAGTGCCCACAATGGTTGTAGAGTAACCCCTGTTCAAAAATCTGTCACATACAGTAGATCCTTCCCATGTCCTATAAAATCATTGACAGTGCTGCAATTTCTCCTAATGCATAAGAATTGGGCCTTGGGAATATTGTCTGTCGTGATGCGGGTGGCAGCTCAAGGCCAACAGGTGAGACTTCCTATCAATAGATTTCCTGTAAAGGGAAGTATTTATATAATTCTCTGTATCCCTGCTTATTAAGAGGTCAAAAAATTGACCTTGTCTCTATCTGTTTGTACTGAAAAGCGTAAATTTGGATTACTACACTCCAGGTAGTTAATGAACCCCTCCAGTTCCTCTCGAGTGCCACGCCATATCATGAAAATGTTGTCAACAAAGCAACGACACAGGTCAGTCCTATGGTAGAAAGGATTGACCTGTTCATCGTACACTGTTGTTTTTTCCCAAAGTCCCCAAAAGAGATTGGCGTAATTGGGTGTGAATGTCGAACCCATAGCCATCCCTTTAGCACCAACTCTATACTTGTTCTTCTTTTTTAGGTAATGGTGGTCTTAGGAACCTCTTATAGAAGAGTTTCAACATCTATTAAGAAGCGTTCCATCAACTGTTACCATTATTTAATGGATTATTTCTCCTGCTGATATGCACATATACTGAATTTAAATGTAAAAAGTAATGCCTTTTCATAGCTGCTTTTGGTCAATTAATGATGGAGATATTCAAACTATATTTATAGTGATTATATTTATAGTATGTGTTGTTTTTAACTTTAGTCCGTATATGCAGAGCTTTTAGTATACACTGCCACTTGAACAGCAGCATTTTTAAACTGACTGTAGACGTGTACCTGTAGCCTCCTGATGACGCACTAGCTGCGAAACCGGTAGAGGAACTCAGTACCTGAACTGTATGCTGTTGGCTTGTAGCACTCAATAAAGTCATTTCACAGATGGTGGTATGTTCTTTTGTTGCTTGATTTGCATGGTATTGAAACCTGCGCACCGTAGCAATGGGGCGGGATTGCTTCTTGTGTCCTGTTGACTACAGCCTTGCCTTTGTGTAAAAATCTGCCTCCCCAAGTCAAAATAAGACACTTGGTACATACAAAGGAAAGCTGATTTCGGAAATTGCAAAATACCAGTTTCAAAAGGCTGTTGCTGAAAATAACACTGCCTCTGTAGGCCTAGTGAATGCAGTGTCTGCGAGGAGATTTGCATGGCTTAGAGAAAATGCAGTGTTACAGGGCATGCAGAGCCAAGCAAATTATTTCCGCTTTGAAGGTACCTCTTTATTTGGTGACAAAACTGAGGCATACATAAAAAAAAGTTAAGAAAAAATAAAAAAATAAGTCTGCAAAATAAAGTTCCTACATGCCCTATGAGCCCAGTAAAAAGGGAGGTATGGGAAGGGCTCAGTACAACAGACCCTGTGGGCACCATGTTTACCCTATTCGGGCAGAAGCAGGAGAGGAGTCAGGAAGCGGTCAGCCTCTGCTCCTGCTGCTCAGGCAAAGCCCAACCCCCGGGAACTTTGCCTGTGTCACCATAGACTTATTGCCAGTGGGGGTGGGGTGGGGGGCTTTTACTGCTTTGAATAGTGGGAAAAGATTACCACAGACAAGTGGGTTTTGCAGGTACGTAATAGGACGGGGCTTAAAGGGCTAGTAACACCAATAAATAAGCAGGCAGAACAATTTAATGATTTTTAAAAGTGGGTTTTTATTACTTTTTATTTTTGAAATGTTTTCTTTCTTTCATTTTCTATGTGCTCATTAGATGTTTTTTATCTAACAGTATTGGGTGTGATGTGAAAAGCCATGCTTTACCTGGAAGCTTACATATCTAATTCTGTTCCTCCCACTACATCATCAGCATGTGACCTCACTCACTGTTACATCACAACAAGCCCTGTTGCCTGATTGGTAACATGTGTCACAAGTTTCCAGTCAAGCAATAGGAGACTGGCTCTTACTGGTCACTAGTGATATCACAATCAGTGAGGTCACAATGCTGATGATGTATGGGGTGGAATAGAACTGACAGTGCCAGTCTTCAGGTAGAGTGCTTTTCCACGCATCATACCTAGTACTATCAGATAGAAAATTGTCTACTTAGCTAATCAGAAAAGAAAAAAATAATTCAGATATAAGACATTATAACTTACTGCTTCTGAAAGTTACTATTAATGCCCATAGTGCCTCTTTAATTGGAAAGTTCTGGCTTGGCTCTTTGTCTCCCTACCTCCACTCCCTCCTCTCCACCTGTCCTATCCCCTTCTACTCCCTTTGCAAGTCCCCCTATATGACCCTTGCCCTTCCTTTCTGTTCTTCCACATCAGGGAGAGCAGTCTTCTCTTGTCACTTTCCAACCATTTGGAACTCCCTCCTGTTAGACATCCACTCTGCTCTGTCCATTCGTTCGTTATTCCATCTCCTTCGTCACTACATTTTCCATTCCTGCAACTGCACCTGACTTATCTCCCCTTCTTTTTTTTCCCTCACTGATCTTTCCTTTATTCTGTTCTCCACTGTACAACCCCCTCCTACCCCTCCCTTGGCATGCCGTTGCCTTTAACACTAGCTGGGTTTGCATCGAGTAGTGTTCCTCCCCCTAGGTTTTTGCTCCCGTGGGAAAGGCTTACCTCCCCCCTTCTCATTACCTTACTTCTCTTAAACTCTTCCTTTTGCCATTTCTTATGTACACCTTCCCCTCTCCTGTTCTTATTCATCAACCACCTTTTCAGCTGTTTAGCCACCTCCACCTCATTTTTGCCTTATTTGTCCCCTAATCCATCCCTTCTTTGCTCCCTCCTGCCAATCCCCTCACGGGGTTTACATCCTGGTGAGGTGCAGGCCCAATACTTCCCTTATTTTGTTCTCCTTGGCCAATCCCCTTGTGGGGTTTGCATCCTGGAGGGGTGCAGGTCAATTCCATCCTTATTTTGGCTCTCCTCTGCCAGTCCCCTTGTGGGGTTTACATCCCGAGGGGTGCAGGCAAATCTGCTATCCAATCCCTGTTCCTCATCCCCTATTATGACATTGTCCTCACTTTCTTTCTGAAAGTGTTACAAAGAGAATATTTATGTGTTGAAGTGTTTGTGGGGATGTTTATATAAAAATGTTATTTACTTTAATGTTTTATACTCTGACTTGCTCTATGTATATTTTACTTGATTGATTCTGTATTCATATTGTAGCCCCTTCCCCTTTTCCCCAGGACGCATCTGGAAATGAGCTGTTTTACTCACTATGTGGATTTGGAGGCAGTATAGCGCAGTGGTCTAAGGCTCTGAGCTGCAAATTTGGCGACATCCAGCAGACCAGACCTGCGTTTGAATCCCACAGCTTCCACTTGCATACTGTGTGACCCTGAGCAAGTCACTTAACCTCCTTGTGCTCCCAGGTCGCTCCTGTAAAAAAGCTTTCAGCTTAGTGTGCTATACCTGGTTAAACAACTATGTCTTCCCTGGTGAAACCTTTCAAAATAAATAAAAAACAATAAATTAATTCCAGTAGGACACTAGCTCTTTAACCTTTCAGTCTGTAAAAGTCCCAAGGTTACACACTGTCAGAATTTTTGCAGTCATTGTGGACCGTACTTAGCCCCGGGAGAACAGTGGGACCGGCAAACACCTGATCAGAGCTTATAAAAGTTCCAGCATGCACTGCAAGCTATCGAATCTACCACTGTTGCAGTTCTGCTGTGATATCAGCTGCAGGGGATTCTGGATTTGTAGTTACAGAAAATGTCAGCTTGGAAGTCAGCAGAATCAGCGTGATACAGTCTACTAAACTGCACTAAACAGTAAATAAAAAAAAAATGTTTTTGTACGCACAGTGCAAAAGGGGACCAGACCCACACTTGTGTGTGGGACTATTAGTGCTGACGGTTCCTTTAAAAACACACAGTGCTACTGTAAGCAGTATCTGCATTATCAGTCAAAGGTAGAATAGTCTGGGCTATACTGTAATTGGCAGTTTGCCTTCAGAAAGAGCATGGGTTGATTGGTTTATAGACAGATATTTTGTATTGTTTCATGTTGTCACTGGGTTATTCATTTACTGCTGGATAACACATCCCTTCCTACTGCGTACACTCATTATAGCAGCTGGTTACTTCACTAGAGGGTTGTTGGACAGTAAGATAGGGTGCACGAGGAGTCAGCTGCATCAAACTCAGATTGGTGCTCTACCTGGACGAGTTCCCAGAGATGAATACCATCACAGGCTAGAGCTGCTAAGACAGCGAGACGATGGACCTGATGGACCATTGGTCTTCTTCCATCCGCAGTTGAGTAATGTGATTCCCGAGTGAAAATTGGGTGTTGGCTGACTGTGGTATATGAACTAGGTTGGATAAAAGGTTAACAAAAGTAAGAACTGAGCCAGCCTATCGGCGCAGTTGTAAGGCTACCTCTCGCAATGCTGGTGGTGTGAGTTTAAGAATGAGTTTGGGCAGTCGGAGGGCCGACTGGGGGTAAGAGGACTGAGCATCCCTGAGGATACTCCCCTTCCCTGAGGAGAGAGGGAGGATCACTGCCTTCGCTGCGTTGTGGCAACCTGTGTGACTACAGGTGTTGGCACAGCGTGAGATAGGCAAGCATGGGAGAAACACAGACAGTGCAGGCAGAAAAAGACCAGCGGTCCATCCAGTTTGTCCATAACATCTTATCAGACCCCAAGACCTTTTGTCAATAGGAGGATTTTGTCCACACTGTCCACCAGCCTTGCTCCTTGTCCTACTGCTGCTACCCCCCTGACTAACTATTACACCTTTAACTCTGTCCCTACCATATTTATTTATTTGAAAAGTTTTACCAGGAAATGCATACTGAGCTGAAATAGCTTGTTTCCAGATGCGTCCTGGGGGGAGGGTGAAGAGGAATACGGTTTAAGGTACACCACAGTGCTACATACAAATACATAATAAGCATAACCAGTAACTAATATCGATACAATCATTACATAAAGTACAAAATTTACTCCATAGAGGCAATACAGAAATGCACAGAGGAGCATCTGAGAGCCACAGGGAACTGAGTTGTTGGAGGCATAGAGTGGAGCCTGGCGATATAGTAGAGAAGGCATGAAGGAAGATGGGGTAGAATGGATTGGTAGGGAGAGAGTTAAAAGATAAGAAATAGCTAGAAGAAGGACTGAGGAGAGAAAGGGTTAATGATTTTGGAGCCCACCACCTCCGCTGCGCTGGCAGACTGTCCAATGGCTCAATCACTCTCTGTGTAAAATAACAGTTTCTCAAGTCTCTCCTGACCCCACCCCGTCCCCCGCCAGTTTCCACTCATGTCCTAAGGGAGGACATCGGCCAGGCGTGCAGTCAGTGAACCATCGTGCATGCCACCACACTGCACCTCTAGCATGCCAGTGTGCTAGAGGGCTGTGAGATCAAAGGAAAATGGTCCCGGCACCTGCTACATGTATACCTGGACTCCCCACTCCCACGGGGAATAACCAAGGCTGCGTGGAGGACAGGCAGTCACAGATGAGAGAAGTGTAGGGGATCATGGGTCAGGTGTGCCCTGTGAGTTTCCTGAAGAAGACGAGTGGCGGAAACAGGAAGGGGGCATAACGTGTAAGTAGAAAAAAGAAAGTAAGAGCTGAACAGGGACTGCGGATATTGGAAATACACAGCTTTGGTTGTACCAAGCACCTTCAGCTGGTGCATTTCTTACACCCTGGTTAAAAAAAGGAAAAAAAAAGCAGTCGTTGCTTCTTATCTGCAGGAAAACAGCTGAAGGTCTTGGGAACAGTAGCAGCGTAGAAAATCTCCACAGTTCACCAAAGACTCAAGTGATCAGGTCCTAGTGAATCGGTAGCCAACAGATGCAAATTTCAGCCACATCTTCGCTGGCTTTAAACTATTATGAGAACCATAGATCATGAGCCTGGTAAGCTGAGAGGCCATCGAAAGTCAAGTCAACAGAATAGTGTGGTTACGTCTTTCAGCATCTTGTAAATCTCAGCTGGTGCATGAAACATTTCAGAAAACAGCTGACATTCTCTGATACCCCAAATCTCAGTGTCATAGCAGGTATAGCGTTGGGTGTAGGCATCCTGGGAATAGAGCGCATGGAGCTTCGACGCCAGTGGAGAGAAGACCATTTGTCTGTATCCTGGTTGTGTTTTAGGAAGTAGCCGATCAAATTCCCTCATCTAAACGTGCCTCAAAAATCTAACAGTTGACCTCATTTATACTTTTCACCAGCAAGCCATCGAATACGTTTGCATTTGGAGTTTCTACATGCACAGAGGTGCTTTTATCATATTGTGTGTCACACTTCTCAGAAATGGTTTAACCTCAAAAAGAATCAGAAAGCTGTAGCTGAGATTATCTTGCTTGGATAAACAGGACACTGGTGTATCTGAAATCCTGTTCGGTACCAACAAGTGACCTATCAGAGATTGGAGATAAAAAGAATGGTGCCTATTTAAAACTATCTCTCAATCAGTACAGATGACAATCAGTATAAGTCAATACCCGGTGTGCCTCTCTCTTATGCAGCTGTTACTGCATAGTTTTACACATTCAACCGGAGTAAAATGCTGGTGATCCCAGTAAGACAGTCAGCACCTAGGTGCCGTACTTGATGTTACAGAAATTGCATTTCTTACTTCTTTTTTTTCTTTCTACTGCCACTGATGGTTTCCTGGACATGCTAAACTGTTTTTTTTTTTCCAATGGACTTTATAAAATTTTCAAAGAAGCAAATAACATAAAAAAAATCAAGTTACAGTGTCAGTCAGAAAGCAATAAAAGGCATAAAAAGAATACAAATACAGTGAGGGAACATAGTAGAATGCGCTAGCCATTTGCAAGATGGTATCTGCATATTTTAACATATTCGACTAGCATAACTTCTAGGATGAATTCAATAAGTTAAAGAAGGCACCCGAATGTTTTCAGTCACATTAAGTGGGTTAATATATATAGTAATATGACTCCTGCACTCATGAAATGCTCAGTTAGCTGTATAATTGGACAGTTTTTTGAAACAGGGTACATTCTGATCCCTCCATTTGGAAAGGAATATCCACTCGAGACCAGAGGCGCTAAGAGTATGCATTTTTGCTCATTTTTGGTCAGGTGAAATAAAAGGGAGGTGTCCCATAGTATTAGGATTTGGGGCTCAAATGTAAAAGTTTTGTTGTATAACCTGGGTGCAAGTAGTTCAAATAATTTTTCAAATCCTTTCCTCTGTTCAGTGTTTTAGTTGGACATGGCGCATGTCTGACATTGACATCGTTGCAGCGCAAGAATTCGTTCACTAAACAATATGACTGTACCCATATTTGAGAATGCCAAAGAGGCAGTAAACAGTGAACAGGAAAATCATAAGCCACGCTCAAGGGCAGTAAAAATAAAAGAAGAAAAGATGCCTGTCTTTGTGGTGTCTAGCAGTGTGAGACCATTCTGATATGTTGGCAACCCAGCAGTTTGTGCTCCCTGCCCTGGACAACAGCAGAGGTGGGCTCTGGGGGCCCAGAGCATCCAAGAGATTGCTGTCCTCCTGGGTTGGGTGGGAAACCGATGCCACTCATCAGGTGACACCCTGTGGGTGACTCCGTGTGCTGCTGTTAGTGTCATGGATGTCCATGAGTTGCCTGCTACCCCAAGGCAGTCATGGGCATGTATACCATGATGGTATAGTCCTATAAAGGGGAAAAATGCCCTCTGGTTGGATGCAGTGTGAAAGACCTGGTCAGCTGATGCTTAAAAGGCCTGCTCAGTCACTGACGTGGCTTTCGAAGAAGGTCTCTTGCCCCTCCTTGGAGTAGGCTGCATCCGAGCTGAAGGGGGGGGGGAGCTCGGTGACAGACAAACCACTGTCATCTGATGTAGGAAGGCCACTTGGGGACTAAGGGTCATCGACATGACCAGAAGGACTCCAGGAGCAGGAAGCAGGCACAAGGTGAGTGGACCAGAGGTAAAGCTAGACAAAGAAGTAAAGAGAAAAAAAATTTAAATAAAATGAGTTTAACAAAAAGTAGCCATAACATTTATTTATTTAAAAGGTGGTAACCGGGAAAGGCACACTGAGCTGAGGCTTGATTCCAGGTGCTACCCGGGGAAGGGCAAGAGAACATGGTATAATAACACAGCAGCAATAAACAGCAAGTACTGGAATTGTACACAACATTAAAATTGATACAGGCTATAATAATACAGCAGTAATAAACAGCAAGTACTGGAATTGTACACAACATTAAAATTGATACAGGCTATAATAACACAGCAGTAATAAACAGCAAGTACTGGAATTGTACACAACATTAAAATTGATACAGGCTATAATAATACAGCAGTGGAACACAGCATTACAGAATAATACACAGCATAAAATCGATACAGTGGTGTGAGCACAGTAAAAAAAATACAGGGAACAGGTCATTGATGCGAGTCAAACAGTATGTATGGTAATTATAGGATGAAAGGCAATACATCTCAGAAGAATGAATAGCATGGAAAGGTAGAAACAAGACAGGCCGTCGTGTCGGCGCAGTGGTAGCTGTACCGCTCGGGATGCCGATGACCTAGGTACGGGAACAAGCCTGGGTCATCAGGGGCCAGCAGGGGGTGAGTGGGGCAGAATTAAGCATCCCAAGGATGCGCTCCTTTTCTGAGGAGAGAAGGTTGAGTGCTGTCACTGTAGCAGTGCCATCTAGGTGACCACAGGTAGATCTGCAGGCGGGCACACCTTGAGGAGGAAGAAGGCTGGCGGATGCCACACGGCAGCATGCTCTGCGTGCATGCCTCTGCCTGTGCATCCTTGTTGCCAACATCCTGAGGAAGTGGTAAGGGGGAAAAACATGGAAAAGCACTCAGCGGGGCAGGATAACACTGGCATCCATTAGGTCCTGCCCTCACTGACCAAGGCCCCCTCCTCAATCGGATGTGGACGCTAGAGGGGCTTGGGTAGCCTTGATGGGCTAAGCCACAGGCACCTGAGGATAGGATAAGTGCTGGAGCAGGCAAGTGGCAGGGCTTGAGCACCAGAGGAAGAGGGCATGCCGTTGAGACAGGGGCTTAAAGAATAATTAAAAAAAAAAAGACAGAAGTTTTAAGTATTCAAAATAATTCTAATTACCTAGATTCACTTCACTATCCACTTAGGCAGTCTTCAGCTGAGCATGTGTAGTCACCAGAACAGTCTTCAAGCTTGACTCCTCTGCTAACCAGTCATGAGGTTGTCTGGCTCCACCGTCACTGCTCTCTAATCTTTTGTTCTGCTGGAAAAAGCAGATCTTCCCCTTCACAGACCCTGCTTCGAAATTTGGATTCTGCAGTGTTTTCAGGCTTTTTCTAAAGTTTTTTTGATTTCCCTGTCAGCTCACCATGTGTACCCCGACCCTGGCACACTGATCCATTAAATGTGAACATCCAGTGTGACAGGGAGGGCTGAGGCTGAGTTTCTGCCACCACAGTGCCCACCTCCCCCCCCCCCCATGATGGGCCTGGGAGCAGTATCCCGGGAGCAGGGAACAGTAGCAGTACAACTGCCTAGCGTGGTTAGTGACACAGAACCCTAATCACTACCTGCTTTGACCAAATGTCTGCACCTTCGTTATCAGGAGCACTGGGTAACCGGGTTTCAGTTGGAATTGAAAATTCTAGTGTTTCGAAAAATTCTGAAGTATTTCAGTCAATTCCCTCCAAGGCCACTTAGCCAAATGACAAAAAAACATTTAGACTACACACATAAATATATTGTCTGTGACTATTTTAATGGGTACCGGGAGTGGGAGGGTGTCTAGTGATATGAGCATGTTTTATTGAGCAGCTCAATAAGAGTGACTTAATTAAACCACTCCTAATAAGAGCAAATGGTGCGTAATACTGAGGAGTAGGTTAAAGCAAGTATAGCAGTGAGCTGCACTCGCTAGAAGAAGATATGAGGAGTAGTTTGGCCAAGCACTTACAAGCTGGGCATTTGGCATACTGGCTTAAGCCACTGCCTATGGAGTCAGTGGACCCGGTTTGGGTCCTGGCGCAGGAGGACATTTTTTCTTATTGTGTTTTTTGTATTTTTTCTAAGGGCCCTCCCCTGGAGTTGGTAATCCTTTAGATGGGGGTGTGTGGGGGGCTTGTCCCCCGCAAAGGGGGGGTGTGGGTGACCTAGCCCTCCCACGTATAAATGTTTTTTTATTGCACCTGAGGGAAGAAGTAAGTGACCGTTGCTGTTTGCAGTGGTCGGTGTTATTCTGCTCGCCCTTTTGACGTTGGGCACGCTTTGGTTCGTGGTTTGTGCCAGTGACATAGTAGGAACTCTTTTATGCTTATCTACTTCCTGCCCTATCCTGCACACACTGGAGACCAGCGGTTGGGAGTGTAGTTTGCCAAGTTTGAGAATGGTAGTCTATGGAGTACCTGATCATCTATGGACTCACATTAGCATTTTGTCATTTTCTGACTGTTGCAATTGTGCACCAGTAAAATCAATGGAGTGGGTATCTTTTTTGAGCATCATTTGATTATAGAAAAGCTGTGTCCTCTGGACTAGCTATTAAAAAATACAGTAGCCACTGTAGTTGGTAATTTCAAATATAGAATTTGTCCTGAAACAACCTGCCGGCACAAATCCTTCACTCCTCCTCCAGACATTCCATATCCTCTGCCCTGACAAATTACCAAGTGGTAAACTGCCAATGTTGTTGACCTCTCCCTCCCCCCTTCCTCTTGTCTGACCTCCCCCTTCCTCTTGTCTTCCGTATACCCTCCCTCCCATCTGCTCCCAGTCCCCCACTGTCCTATCCTAGATCCCATATGGCCTGACCAGTGGCTTAGCTACGGCTACAGATGCTGGCATATATCCACCAACCTCTGCACTTAGCCCCTACTGCACTTCCAGCCCCAATTCTCTGCCTAACGTGTTACTGTAGAGTAGTTGCTGCCATGCATGTAATTATACTTTCACACCCTTGTCATTTAAATCCTTGTATAATTTTCTCTTACTCCATGTAACAATGTATACAACTGCTTGTTCCAGTGTTTCCTATGTTACCCCTGCATCATATTTCTGAGGTGATATGCTTGAATGTGTAACAAATTGTTTCTGAGGTGATATACTTGTGCTCCGATGTGTAACAAATTGTTTCTGAGGTGATATACTTATGCTCTGATGTGTAACAAATTGTGTCATTTTTGTTTCTATGTACAACTGTATACTGTTGCTCTCCTCTGTATTTCTAACCACCCCGGTCGCACCGTGAGACGAGCATCTTTTGCTCAGCCAATAGTTACTGGCTTCCCTTATATAACGCACAATCAGTTGATGCCGCTCTCGCCCACTTTATAGCTACCTTTAACAAAGCCTGCGATATATATGCTCCCCTCACTAGGCAGGTCGTGAAAACCAGGTCTACACCTTGGATAACACCCTCCCTCCTAAAACTCATGCAACACAGGGACAACCTCTGGCACAGGGCCATAGACTCCCAACGCTCCCAGGACAGACAACTCTACAGGAGGCTCGAAATAACACCTGGGCCACCACGGCAGGCCAAGGCTGATTACTATCAGCACACCCTCTCCTCCCTGGGAGATGGGAGAAAGTTCTGGAGTAACATACAAGAAATTGGTGGCAAATCCGTTCCCCACCCCTACCCAACTAAGTCTGAGCAGGGGGCGTTACCCAGATCCTGCTAAAATCACTGAAGCCCTCAATGAAACTTTCTCAGACCTCTCACATATCCTCCCTTCTTCTTCCACCCCCAAACCCCCCTCTACTCCACTTATGGCGAGAACAGCTCCCTCCCCTTTCGGTTCCGTGCCATCCCTGCTCCTTAGCCAAGCGTTACATCTCCAAAGCAATCGCTAACACTTGCTTCAAGCGACTCCCTGGACCTAAAACTCATAAGGCTTACCCTTGATATCACCATAACCCATCTCACACATATCCTAAACCTCTCGCTTTGCCTCGGCCAATTCCCACTACCTGGAAAAAAGCCGTGATCACCCCTATCTTAAGAGCGGTGATCCCACCCTCCCGGGAATTATAGACCAATCTCTACTCCTCCTCTCTCCAAAGCCCTGGAAAAATAGTCTCAGACCAACACTGAGCATCTAACAAAACACAACCTGCTCAGCAAGGAACAGCATGGGTTCAGAGCTGGCCACAGCACCATCACGACTCTCGCTGAGCTCACAACATTCATCCATGAGCGCTCGACCAAGGGTCACTAGCAGGGGCTATCTTTATAGACTTAACTAAGGCCTTGACACGGTCAGCACAATTACTCCTTCAAGTCCTGCCGCAACTAAATGTAGTCTCCGAGGCCGCTGCCTGGCTAAGGACTACCTCACAGAACACTCTAGCAAGTAAGAATAAACTCCACCATCTCACTCCCAAGCCTGTTCGCTCCGGTGTTCCATGAGGGTCAATCTTAGGCCCACTGCTTTTCACTCTCTTCCTTAATTCTCTCCCCAAAGCCTGCAGTGGTCATCTCTTACTCTATGCCGACGGCCAGCGGTTCTCTACTGGAAACACCCCCAACCGTCGCACTCCAGCACCCTCAGGAATACTTCAGGAGCTGGAAAATTGGTTCGTGACCACCGGCTGATCATTAATTATTCCAAAACCAAGGCCATGACCTTTGCTCACCGCCAAACCCGCACAGCCAGATGGCTCTTCACATTTCAACGTGGATGGTTCCCTGCTGGGCCGCGTCAATCACTTCAAATACCTGGGGTCACCCTGGATACCTCCCTTTCCTACCACAGACATGTCGCCTCCTCTCGGCGAGCAATCAACTCGAGAGTGGGTACCCTCTACAGAATCAAAAACAGTCTGCCCGACATGCCATGCAGATAGCTGTCACATCCTCCATCCTCTCCCTAATCGATTACGGGATTGTAATCTACGGCACTGTGATAACTCCACCTAAGCTGCACTTAACCTCGCTAAACAAAGCATATGCGCCTTGTCTCGGGTTGTGACAGACTCACCCCACCTGCGACCCATACAAACTGACTGGCTGGCTTAATTTCCACCAAAGGCTCAAGTACCACACCTGCATTCTAGCAAAAGATCCACCTCCAGCTAGCGCCAGCAGCCCTTCACCACATCATCAAGCGGCCCCTCTCAGGCGTGTTACCAGACTCACGGCTTCCCACATCCCATTGGTTCCCCCATGCGAGCGTCCCTTGTGCAGAGATCCCTCCGCTACCGTGCCCCAATTGGCTAAACACTCTTCGCCCTCCCTCTCCCAATCCCGCAGCATCCATCTCTTCAAAGCAGGCCTAAAACCTTCCTACTGGGTAGCTCAAAATGTGAATGCTCGTTGGCCTACCTGTCTCCTCTCCCTCCCCACACACCCACACAGGGCCCTTCAGGCCTTTCTAAACCCCCATGCTCAGCCAGGGGTCGCAGGTATGTCTCCACCTGCCCAAACCAGAGAGAGAAAAAAAAAAAGTCTCTCTGCCATCATACCGACAATTAATTCAGTAATACCACTTGTTTATTATGTATTGAAAGTTGCCTTCCATTGCCTTTACTCATATGTCTCTCCACCCTCTGTAACCACCGGAGAGCTAATGTTACTAAAATGTGATTGTACATAAATCTGTAAATAATTTGTGCTTGTATATAACTTGCCTGTTCCGTCTGTCTTCCCCCAACTCGTGTTCCCCCTCCACCCTCTGTAACCGACGTGGAGCCTTTGCAAAAGAGTCTTTGACTCAAAGGTTTGTAATTCCTAATTTACAGTAAATAAAATAAATAAAATAAAAGCGTGCCTTTCTCAGTGAAACATTTCAATAGATAAAATAAAATCTGAATACAGAACTGGTTAACAAACAACATTTTGGTCAGAGTTAGTAAAGGAAGGTCACTGCTCACTTATCTTTCATTTTATCTGTCTTTTACAGTTGAGAAACCATTCAAGTGTGAGTTTTGTGGACGGAGTTACAAGCAAAGAAGTTCTCTGGAGGAGCACAAAGAACGGTGCCGTATTTATTTGCAGACCACAGGTACATGTGGGACCGGTAAGAGTTTTCATGTGGGCTGTTTTGTGACTTTTGCACATTCCCCTGCAAATCTATTTTCATTCAGTTTTAACCCCCCCCCCCCCAAATTGTGTTGCTTATCACTATCCATTATATTGCTTCCTACCTCTCTTATGTGCTTCCTCTCCCACTATGCCTGATCTTTGGGGACACATCATGTGTAAAACAAACATGTCAGTGCTTCTCCATGTCCCCAACAAAGGAGGGGCCTGAGCAGCAGAGCAGGTGGATTCTCCTCATCACCCCACCCCTGTGTCTGAGTGCAGTGCTGTAGCTCTGCAGCATACCTTAGACCAACTCAGTGTAGGAGCTGGGCATGAGACGCAGACCCAGGTCTCTCGCATGGGAGCACAGTGCACTGCACCCTGTGCCACCATGCCAAGCAGCAATATATTGTATTCTATCTTTCCACGGAAATCTGTTTCGTCCTTCTAGCCAGAGCCGATCTTACAGAATCAACTCGAACCCCAAGTATTGTTCCCCAGTATGAGAGACTTCGAACTGTTGTGCGAGTTGGAAGAGTTAATACACTGACATTCAAGGACTCTGCCCTAGCATTACAGACAGAATCCAGATGTGACAAAACATCACAAGCCAAATTTGCAGAGGATATGAAATTAGTCAAGGCATCAGACACCATGGAGGAAAGAAATAGATTGTTGTTGTACAGTAATTGTCAAGTGTGGCGTGTGTGTCTGTGTGCGTGTGCGCGTGTGTGTGTATAGATAGACACTTGCATGCTGTTACAGTAGTAATGTAGTAATTGGATTAATAAGAAGATACAATGTCATATTTGAATCAGTAGGCAAGAGATCAGATGGCGCTGCTCTTCTAGTATTATAGTTTTACTGTGCTCACAAGACTCTGCAGGATGTATCCTGTGGTTTGGGTGGGTGGTGACCAGCTTGTGCAGTCACACCCACCTCCCCTAACAGCCTGCTTGCATCTTTCATGGACACACGTTTAAATTGTAAGCCAGTGCCTATGGCCACTCATTGCTGCCTTGTTTCTACAGGGCTTTGTTTTCTCAGATTTCTCCTCCGGGGCTCAGCACTCCCTAACCCAACCAACCACCATACCCAAAACATGGCAGCTGAAGGCACATCCTTGCTGGCTACCAGCTTATCCTGCACCTGAACCTGTTGCTAGGCTCCTGCCTGAGGCTGACATGGGGCATCACATCCGCTATCTCTGAGAAGCTCCATGCCCATTTTTAATAAGGGCTTCACCCTCCCCTTCATAAGCAGGGATTTGTAAGTATGCTGTGCAGACGCATACTAATTTAAAGGAATATTCCACCCACGCTAGTATCCAGGGTACCATAAGATTACTTTAAATAGCAGAAATGTATCCGAACTTATCTCTAAGTAACACTTGTGCTGTCTTCATATTCACTGTCTCTGCTGCCGGTCTGTTTCACAGTTTAACCACACTCTGGTGTGGTCATTCTCCCTTTTCTAAGGGAATTGTGACCACACAGTCCATCATTTATTTATTTTATTTTAGTTAAATCTTGGATTAAAAGTACCTTTGAGCCAAGGCTCTTTTACGAAGGTTCCACGTCGGATGAGGTACAATTCAAACAAGACATTGAATAACAGTAGGTTACAGGCAGTTACTTACAGTTTTATACATTCAATACAGTGGCAAAAATGGCAGAAGAAGGTCTGGTAACAGGGTTAACACGGTATGGAGGAGAGACACACAAGTGGGGTGCAGCCATAGGCACTTGTCAAATATCAGTTAAAGTGCTACAAGGGGGTAGGGAAGGTGGGTCGGAGGAGGGGAGGATGAGTGGGTGTATGGGAGAGGGAGTTGAGGGGGAAGAGGGTTAAGTGCTAGGTGGAAACAGCAAAGAGGAGAAGGGAGAACAGTTAGGAAGGACCATCACAGGAGCTAGATGCAGACAGGATGTGACAGAGACTGGATTTGAATGGACCAAGCTTTGGCATTGAGGCGATGTCAATGTTGAGACCATTGAACCAGCTGGGAGCTTTGTGCGCGAAGGATCTTTGCCCTTGTGTGGTGCGGAAACACGGGATATGCAGTAGTTGGGATTCAGAGCCCCTGGTGATGCGAGTAGTCCCCACGGGGCAGAGGAGAGCTTGGACACCTGGGGGAGCAAGGCCTAGTGTTATTTTCTTTGCCATAAGGCAGGTTTGATACTTGATCCAGTTTGAAAGTTGAAGCCACCCAGTCTGTGCGTAGAGATCACATGTGTGGGTAAGGCGATGGGCGCCAGTTATGAGACAGCAAGCTTTGTTTAGTGCAATGGATATGCACCTGAGGGCAGTGGCAGAGGCAGAGCCATAGATGATCAGGCTGTAGCTGATTATTGAGATTACTGAGCTCTGTACTGCAGTCCTTAAGGCATCTGAGAAAAGGCATTGCCAGTGCCTGAAGAGTAGGCCAGTGCGAGTGTTGGCAGCCTTGGCAATGTTGTCAATGTGTGTAGCATATGATAGGTTACAATCAATGGTAACTCCTAGATATTTAAAGGATTGAACCTGTTCAAGGGTTGCACCAAGGCAGTTTTTGATTGTGATGGGATTGAGTCTGTGTTTGTTGTGTGGGCTGCAGAAGAGCATGGACTTGGTTTTTTATAGTTGAGAACCAATTTATGTGTACTAAACCAAGTTTCAGTCGAGGTGAAGACAAGCTGTAGATTCTTTTGAAGGTGGCCCAGATCCTTGTGAGTGGAGAGGATGACGGCGTTGTCAGCATAAAGAAGGATTTGTGCTGGACACAATTGTGGAAGATTGTTCAGAAAGAGGCTAAAAAGAAGTGGCCCAAGAATGAAGCCTTGAGGAACTCCTGAGTGAACAGGACATGCATCTGAGAGAACATCAGCTATTTTCACTCTTTGGGAGCTGTTCTCCAAGTAGCTCTTGAACCAGATCGTGGACTCAGGTGAGGGCCCAGCAGAATGTAGCTGTGTGATTAATAGTTTATGATGTACAGTGTCAAAGGCCTTGGTCAGATCTATGAAGACCAACCAAGTTAGGAGGCTGTTGTCCAATGAGCTGTGGATAGCACCAGTGAATTCAAGGAAGGCCGATATAGTACTGTGACCAGTATGGAAGTCATGTTGTTGGGGGCAGAGGATGTTGTGTTTATCTAGGTATTCCGTTAGCTGGTCAGATACCATACGTTCAATGGCCTTGGGGGGGGGATGTATGGAGATAGGCCGGTAGTTCACATACAGGTCCTTGTCCCCACTTTTGTGGAGCGGGGTTACTGTGGCTGATTTCCATCTGTTCTGGAACTGGCTGAGGGCAAGGGAGAGGTTGAAAATTTTTGTTAGTGGAAGTAGGACTTCATCAAGGGTGAGGGACACCAGCTTGAGATCGAGTGAGTCCCACTAGTTCTGGATTTGGCGATTGCATTAGAGACGTATTTATAGACCTCATGCGCCCTGACGTCCTTAAAGTAGAATGGTGGGCGGTTGGAGGCAGGGGGTTGTGGGCTGGGGGTAGGAGAAGGAGGGTGGTCATCATTGAAGAAGTCTGAAGGGAGAACACTACTGAGGTCAGAGAACCCAGTATTGAAAGTATTTGCAATTGAGGTAGGATCAGGAGTTATTCCACCATAAATGACCAACATAGTAGGTGAGGTTTTTGGCTGCTTCCCAGTTACTTCTTTAAGATTGTCCCAGAAGGATATCCCTTTTCCCCAGGTGTTCGTGAGGGTATCTTTGTAGGATGCATTTTTTTTCTGGCAGATTGATTTAGTGCAGTCGTTTCGCGCCCGTTTATAGTTCTGAATATCGGCTTGATTGCCAGTGGCCCATGCCCAAAGCCAGAGGAGGTCCCTTGCTTTCAGATCCATAAGTAGTTCAGTGGAGAGCCAAGGATTGCAAAGGCCTTTGATTTTACACCTTTTGAAAGGGGCATAGGTGTCACAGGCAGCATTAAAGAGTTGATGAAGAAATCCAAGGCCGAGTTAACATCAGAAGTGTTGAATATAGGAGATCAGTCGAGCTGTCGGAGGTGGGATTTGAGGTGTTTCAACTGACCGCATGGAAGGACTCTACTATTGGTTAATTTGGGGGGGAGTGGCTTACAGAATTTATTCGACCATTCACAGATGACTGGGGAATGGTCACTTAGTGTATCTGGAAGGATAGAAACATCCAAGATGTGGAAGGGATGGCTGGTCAGTATCCAGTCCAGGAGAGTGCTTGCACCAGTTTTATAATTATGTCTGGTGGGGGGACTACCAGCTGTGCCAGGTTAGCTGCTGAGATTGCATCCTTGAGGCCCCCTGTGTCAGCGACTAGCCAATTGATGTTAAAATCACCCATTAGGATCGACTCCCGAGTCAGGGGGTTGGGCATGGATGAGGTCCAAGACTGAGTTGAGGCCTTTACCTTGTTCTTTTGGAGGAATGTAAACAGCAGCAACAGTCAGTGCTTTGTTGTGAGCCCCCAACAGAATTTTAACAGGTAGGATCTGTGTAGAAGAAACCGAGACGGGGGAAGGTAAGTGGTGACCCAGAAGGGTGTTTTTGAGATATATAGCACAGCCTCCCTTCTTTTTGTACTCCTGTCAAGTCTGAAGACACTGTACCCTGGTAGGGCAATAGCCATGTCATAGTTCCTTTAACCATACGGACCGAGTCCCTCTAGCACCTCCAGGGGTACAGTTCTCACCCAACAGTGTCCTTTATTTTTACTGCTGAGCTCTGTAACATCTTCACGAGGGTCATAGTCTAAGTCACAAGACAGAGAGTAGAAAGCCACACCATACTTGAAGCCACCTATCAAGCTGCTACCCGCAGCTGCCTACCAGAGCTACTCGCTGGAACCACCTACCAAAGCTGTTCTCTGTAGCCACCTCCCACAACTGCTCAGTGCCATGTGATTGTTCTGTCAGTCTCTAGTGCACCATTTGTCGCCATGTCTTTCAGGGATATCTGCACATTCTCTTGTTTGCATGAATAAAATAAAAAGTACCCACATCCTTTATACACAGCGGACAGTTAGAGACACACAGATACTTCCCCCGAGGTGCATCCCTGAGACGCACAATTTCTTTGTGCCAGACGAGGGCGGGCAGTGCTGAATCTGCACCAGATTTCAGGGGGTGGCCAGTGTTAAATGCATGCAGCCGAGCACCTCAGAGCAATTTGTAAATGGGGAGTGAGGAAAGGCAGTGCATAGGATTTGGGTACGCACGGTGATCTCCAAGTTATGGAGGGCATTTTTACACAGGATGTGTGTCCATACTGGAAGTTGGCATGGTGCACTGCGGTAAATGGCGGCATCTTCAGTTGTTTCTGTCCTCAACACGTAACTCTTCCTTGCTGTCTGAGCTGGGTAGGGTAGGTGGGGAGAGTGACTGGGAGAGTCAGGGAGAGCAGTTTGGACTCTGGCTTCTGGTGGGGGAATTCTGACTGAGTTGGCACATTACTGCTGTGGAATGGGAACCTTGGGAGGGGAAGGGGAAAGAGAGATGGGGGTGGGAACATAGAAAGGGGGAGAGTGAGAAAGAGAGAGACAGAGTGTGTGTGTGTGTGTGTGTGTGTGTGTGTGTGTGTGTGTGTTACATAGAGGATTGTGTATGAGCAGTCATACACAACAAGGATATTCTTGTATCGAGAGGTTTCCTTGGTAACAGATGACCTCAAGAGCGCAGTTCGAGAGGTGCTCTGTTACCAAGGGAACCTCGAGATACCCGAAGAGGACCTTCAGGCCATGGGGGTCCGCAGCCCACACATGCAGATGTAGAAATACAAGATACAGTTCCATTTATTTGTGTGTGTGTGTGTGTGTGTGTGTGTATAGATATAATTTTTCTCTTTCTATTTATGCCCCCCCTCCACCTTAGCCCAGAAACAGCACTTCTCAGTGCTTCTGGGCAGCCTCAACCCTGTCAGCCCCTCCCTCTCCCAGGACTTAGCTTACTCCAGGAGTGTTGCCCTGTGGTATCACCTCTTTACAGTGGAGGTATTCCGGCTGGACCATTTCCCTCAGAACTCCATCTGTGGTGCTCTCGGAGTGAGCCTAGGTTGGTGGGTGCAGGGTCTGTCGGCCGCTCAGACCTGTGATAATGCACAGCTGCGTTTTTCCGTTTTGTTTTTTTTTGGTCTGGGGATGCTTCGACTGATGGACTTGAGCACGCAAGCCATGCACGTCCATCCAACCAATCAGTAGTCCCCAATCCCAAGAACTATGCTCCTAGCCTGTACCACCTCCAAGTGGCAATATGGATTGTCTTTAGCACCTCCTCCTTATACTTTGCTAATGCCCATCCGCTGAAACAATTTCCCCTGTCCTCCTACAGCATGCTCCCACTCACTTTCCTCACATTCTGTACCGGTTGCCCTACCCAGCTCCAGCACCCTTCCATCCCTTGCCCTTACCTTTGTGACCTTAGTCTAGCACTTCCCCTCCCGGGTGCCCCCCTCCTACCCTCCCCGCCCATCACACCAGTGCCACTTTCTCAACTCTATACCTCGACAAGGCCCTATCCTGAAGCTGCTTCCCCCACCCTTCTCTCTCTCCCTCACTACATAAAATCCCTCTCACTGTTGTCTAACCTAATCCATGAAACTAGAATCTGCACTAAGACTGGATATTTTGTGTCCTTATTACTGTGTCATGATCTGTACTTGTCTAGAGTTAATTGCTGTTATCCTGTAATCAATTGTTATTCCTCGTGGTGTTTGAATATTGTACTCGTCTTCTGTTTTTGTAAACCTGAAGTGGAACCTTTGTAAAAGAGCTTACGCTCAAAGGTCTTTTCCGAATATCCAATAAATAAATAAAACCACCACCTATGGTCACCCAGGTGGCAGCCTCCTGGTGGCAGTGACCCCCAACCCCTGACCGGAGGAGCAGAGCATCCTGCGGGATGCTTAGTACTCCTCTCCCTGGCCAGCCCTCCGATGACCCAGGCTCGTTCCTGAACCTGGGTCGTCAGCATCATCAGCAATAAGACTACCGCTGTCCCAGCAGGCTGGGCAGCAGTCCCATTAATGGTTTAACTGGTCCTCCTTTCTCTTCCCATTGCTCATCATTGAGCTACGAACCTTTAACTGTCAGCAGCACTCAATGGCAGCTTCATTTTGTTTCAGATATAAAACAATTATTTGGTACCACCTTGTTTTGTGTCAGACTGGAAACGAACGTTTTAACTGTGAAGCTTTCTATTCTTCCAACGTTTAGTTTAAAAACCTCCTTGCCAATGGTGTGCATGTTCTGGAGCAACAGTTTCTGAATTAGAAATAAACCGCATGCATCGAGGCAACGCAATCGCCAATCTGGTAATGCAATCAAAGTAATATAATTAAGCAGTGATTTTTATCTTAAAAGGAACAGCAAAGGCGCTTAAGTAGACAAATGCTTACTTTCCGAGGTTTTGACTGACTGGCTATTCTCAGCATCTCTGATAAAACATAAAAGTCGCTGCCCAGTCACTAGATCATGTGTGTGGTCTGCAGTTACTAAAAAAAAACACTCTGGTCAACAGAATGTTGTGTTAGTCTTCTTTTATAAACCCCACCCCACTTAGTACTGAGTGTCAGGTTGCAGTTTTCCAGTTTGTGAAGCCCCCCCCCCACCATGGTGCCACAGTTTCTCTCCCCATTCCCACTCCGACAAACAAGGCTATAGAGGATGTAGCCTCCCTCTGGTTGGGAGGGTGGGTGTCTTTTTTTTTTTCCTTTGTTTGTGGCCTCACACTTTTTGTGCCAAATAAGTATATCTTGCACTTTTTGGTAGTTCTGTGCCAGTTTTTGGATTGTGACTGCCGCTGTCTCTTTTGGTTGTGTCAGAAGGGTGGGCAACCTGATGTGCACCACACAGCTATGCCACTCCCCAGGTGGCTTGCAGGGAATGCACAAAGACTGGGTGGCGGCTGGCACATCCTCCCCAAGCACTTCACCTTCGCAAGGCACTTAACCCCCAGCTGACCCCAAAGTTGGTTGGTTCAGATATGGATTTAAAAGCTGAAGTCTCTGGTTTCCTTTAGTGCCAGCTGTGAGGTTGACAAATTGTTCTGTTTGTATGAAAAACAGTCATACAGCTGGCGAGACATGACCCACCGTTATCACAGTACCATTCTGTCTTGGGGGACCTATGTGAGGCAGGTATAGTGTACTGGTTTGAAGAGCTCTTTCTAACTACCCTATTCTGTACTTTTGCATTTTCCTTTCTCCCTGATGTCTTGTCTTTCTTTTTTAGTGGAGTTATTACATGTAGGTGACAATACACTGTGATGTACCACAGAGCTTGCTTGTAACTGATAGCTGTCAAAAAAAAGTACAGTGTTTTGTAGAAAAGCATCAAAAATTAGCTTCGCTTCTCACTTTTTGTTGTTCTCATTGCTACAGTTTTTCAAGTGGAAGCCAGTTTTGTGTGCTTTGTTTTTACTTTGTTTTAGAAACAAAACACAGATTGTAGTTGTCCGTGAATGTCCACAACATATAAAGCAGATATCTGTCAGTGGTTTACATGTTGTTTGACACTCAGTGATACTGTAGCTGGGATTTATATTTTTTCTAAAGAACTGTAAAGTATACTTAAATAAATGTGAATCTTCCTGTAAACAAATAAAAGAGAGAAATGTATATTTCTGAGGGCATGGATACAGTTCATTATCGACACTTTGGTTGTTGCTGTGGAACAGACTGATTCGTCAGACGTCTTCAAGCTTAATCACCTCCTACCACTCGGGTGATATATTCTCCAGCTCCATCCCATGACATCAGATCTTTCTTTCCGCTGTAAGAGCCAGGTTTCCTCCTTCACAGCTCTAGCAGCATCTGAGGGCAATCCTTTGTATTAGCACTTTTTGACAAACTTTTTGACTTACTTGAATGTCTACCATTAGAAATCCTCACTTAACTGAAAGTCTGCCGTTAGTCCTCATCTCCAGTTCTGCCTCTTGACAATGTGCAAGATCAGTGATGGAAAAATAAAAGCAGCTAGATTTCAAATTCTGCATTCAGTGCTGGCAGAAAATGTCATCCACTGACTGCCCTGATGTCTTGGAAGGGCAGCATGACATGATGGATTGCTGACTTTGTCAGACAGTGCTCCCAGCAATGCTAGAAGATCGAAAAGCAAGACTCACCCTTGGTCAATCCTTGGAATAGGCTCGACCCATGGGCCACAAGAAGGCCTCAGTGGCTGCTAGGTTAGTTTCGCAGCTTGCGGCCTTTGAGGAGGCAGCTGCAGCTGCAGTGAGTTCCTCATTGGTCTTGGTGCTGCTCCCTGCTGGGGCCAGCATCAGATGGCCCCTTCTCAGAGGATTTTTAAGAAATGTGTCCAGCCTTCCAGACCTTCAGGGAGAGCCCTTCTCATTGGGGCAGGAAGCACAAGCATTGCTGATGCAGGCTTTGGGATCAGGAGCAAACTCGTTCTTCTCACTCCCTCCACTCCTCCGACAACTTGACTTTGGTCGAGCTCCCTTCAGTCATGGGTCATGTTGATAGTTTCACAGTACCCGCATCTGGCTTGTCAACCTCAGCTCCAGTCAACCAGGCGGTCAAGATCTTTCTGAAGCCTGTCAACTGGCTGTCGGGAGAGTTCGGCGATGAGTCGATCTCCCAGACCCAAGTGTTCTGGTCCTCACTCAAGAGGATGTAGTCCAGTCAGTGTCCCTGACTAGGTCACTGTGGGACCAGCCTCTGCTGGTGGTGGTGCCTTTGAAGCCGATGCTACTGAACATAGTTCGACATGTGGTCTTCCATGACCCTCAGCAGGACCTTTCTTGACCTTGACCTGCGGGTCAACTCTTGAGGTCGAACCTCTGCTCGGGTTTTTGATCTCGCTCAACTGGGAGGTATTGCTATCAATGCTCCGTGACCTCCTTGTCCTCAGAAGAGGGGAGTCACTGCCGCAAAAAGCAGAGGCACTACAAGGAGTTGCTCTGGAAGCAATGGACCATTGTAGAGCAGGGTACGGTTCTACCCTCCAGACCTTCGGTTGTCTGGCAACTGCCAGTCATACCCACACCAGCCCACCCAAGGCAGATATCTCTACAGGGATCAGTACTGGGACCGGTCCTCTTTAATGTCTTAAAGGGTTAAGGAATTGATTACTTATGTGCAGATGTTTGAAATGTCTCTATTTTCATAAATTATATTCATATCTCTAAAGGATCCCTATTTAACTGTGCCTGAATAAAAGATAAAGCCGTCAGTTGTGTTTTGGATTGGTTTTTTTTGTATGGACAACATTCTGTGCGGTTTCTTTCATGGAACCAAGAATTTGGAGTTTTGACTATGTCACTTCATGGTTTCAGAAATGTGAGCATGAACTTATCAGTACAGTGCCCACAGTTCTGAAACCATGAAGTGACATAGTCAAAACTCCAAATTCTTGGTTCCATGAAAGGAACTACACAGAATGTTGTCATACAAAGAAAACAATACAGAACACAACTGACAGCTTCAGTTTTTATTCAGGCACAGTTAAATAGGGATCCTTTAGAGCAGTGGCACTCAATCATGCCGGGCTTGGGAGCCACACTGGTTTTTATACTTCGCTAGGGAGCCACAACGAACATACACGGTATACATGTGAGATGAAATCACACACGCACACAAAAGTACAATTTAAAAAAAAATTTAATTTAAATTTATTACAAATGTTTGCAAATAAATATACGTAAAAACCTTTAATAACACTGTTAAACAGATATATTATTGCAGTCAATTAGATGCCCACAAACAAATTTTGTAAAATAAAACATAGTACCCACAGTGTACAGCCAAAAATCTTGTTTGCAAAATTTAACAGTGCTAACTGCTATGAAGTACCCCCCCATCAGTTAACAGCCAGAAGTCTCTCATGTAAAATTTACATTCTAGTACTCTGCCCAGCAAGATAAGCTATCACTGCACAGCCCAAAAATCACTGAACTAGTAAGTTATGCAGAAGAAATGTTTCAGTACTGTTACCTGCAAGTAAGTCATGTTCCCTTCTCTGACCACAGGTAATCCACACCAGCAGAAGTCAGGAAATCTTGTTTGTCTGAACTCAGTTTGGTAAAAGTCAGTGCAGCATAATTAACTCCATGAGCAGTCAGTAAATCATGTTTGGCTGAACGGAGAGGGCTGATATCTGGATCAGAGCACGGAGTGAAAACAGTGAGCATAGCAAAAGACTGACCACATGCTTCTTAGTGCTCCTGTTTATTCAGATGCTAACCTGCCTGCCCAAAACCAGTTTCAATTAATGAAGTAATGCCCAGTGTTTCAAATTAGTTCTGGTGTCAGGACTGGCTTCTACTTAATAAGGCAAGTAATTTCATTATTCTGGGGCTACTCTTGTATTAGCCAGCTCAAGGGCATTCCGATAGCAAACAGGCACATCACTCGCTCTGGATGAAACGAGAATGGGGCATCTAGCTCAGGGAGCTTGCTATCAATGAAATTATCATCACCCAGTTAGCGCTGTCAATATCGCTAAGCGGGTAATGTTAATTTCACTGAATGTTAAAAAAGCCACCAAGCGCGATCGTTCAAGCGGCATCTAAAGAGCCGCAACTAAATGAAATATATTGCAGGTGCCAGTGAGCCGCAGTAAAATGAGTGAAGAGCCGCTTACAGCTGGTGGGCCGCAGTGTGAGTACCACTGCTTTAGAGGTATGAATATAATTTATGTACACCCTGGAGGAAAGGAGGGAGCGGGGATATGATAGAAACATTTAAATACCTCAAGGGTGTAAATAAAGTTCAAAAGGGAAGCATTTTTCAGAAAAAAAGATGCTGAGGAACAGGGGGACATGCTACAAAGCTGGAGGGGGGAGGACTCTGGGAAGATGTGAGGAAGTACTCCTTCACAGAAAGAGTGGTGGATGCCTGAAACATCCTCCCAGCGGAGGTGGTGGGGGCCAAAACAGCAACGGGCTTCAAGAATGCATGGGATAGGCATAAAGAAACCGTAGAGGTAGCAAAAGGTCTCGCATTGAGCACCTTGCGAATCTAAGTGTCTGCACTAGCGGCAGTGCTGGGAACATCCATAGGCCGATCCCTGGGAACTGACTTGAATGTTACCCATTTCCTTAGGGTAGTCAGCAGAAGCTGACCATTGTTTTGATCCCTGGTGTCCCCATGGGACCTAAACCTGGTGTAAATGCTTTGTGTAGGGCACCTTTAGAACCGGTTTCATTTGTGCCTCAGGACATCTTGTCCTACAAGGTGTGTTTCTTCATTGCATTCTGTTCAGCCAGAAGGTTTGGCAGGCTTCAGATACTGTCCCGTAAAGAGTCTTACCTTGTAATGCATAAGGAGAAGGTGGTATCGTGGGCGGCCCTGTCCTTGTGTCTAAGATCCCTACATCCTTTCATGTAATTCAGGAAGTCTGTCTACTGGCCTTGTGTCCCAAGCCAGAAAATCCAAAGGAGAATGAATTTCACAAGCTGGATTTGTTCACGACAGTGAAGACTTACCTTATAAGAACAGAACAGTTTAAAAAATCAGACTTTGTTCTCTTTAGAGCAGCAAATAAAGGTCAGAAGACTTCTAAGGCCACCTTGGCTGGGTGAGTAAGGGCTTGCATTGCCAGGGCATATTCAGCCGAGAAGAAGAGAGCTGCTGCTCTCATCAAGGCCCACTCCACCAGGACGCTTCGTCCATCTTGGGCGAAGAGAGGAAAGGCATCTGTGTTGGAGCTGTGCAAAGTGACAACTTGGTACTCCATTCACACATTTACTAAGCACTACAGACTGGAAGTCCAAAGCTCTGCCGATGCAGCCTTCAACCGCAGAGCCTTACAGGCAATGATTAGCAGATGATTATTACTGTATAGTAGGAAATATTAGCTTACAGTTTATTTTCACTATATTAGCTTAACTGACAAAAGCACTAAAATAAGCTGATCGCTAATATTACAGTGAGCATAGTGCTGTAACTGGACATGAAGCTGATGCGCTAATTCAATTGGGCACTAAATAGTACTGCATCCCTCTCCACGCTAAATAAAGAGGACGCTAAAATGAACTGCTATACCGTATATGTCATCCATTTGGGTTATATACGGGACAGTATTCTCCCCCACCCATATTAGGAATGGGTACTGCTTTTTAGAGCCCATATTTATTAACCCCCCATTGACAATGTGGAGTGATAAAAAAGGAGAAAGTCCTTCATACTTACCATAATCTCCTTTTCTGTTAGCTCCAACATTATTATTTTATTTGAAAATTGGTAACCGGGAGAGGCGCCCTGAGCTGAGGCTCATTTCCAGGTGTGACCCGTGGGAGTTGTTACAGAAGAAAACAGAAAAACATTATACAGTACTGTGGAGGGATTGTGGGATAACAGATGGACCAGACAGCGAGCTTCAAGTTCAACACACAATCTCTGTGCAATGTTTATTTAAAATGTACAAGATAACCTTCAGCAATGGTATATCCCTTTTTCAGTATATCAGTTTGTAGCAACAGACTATGTATGTCTTACCTCTACACTTAGTCAACGTCTACTGACTCACTGATCTCTGATCTAACTTAGCAGTTGAGATTCAGCCTCCCCTATGCGGGCCTTGTTTGCTTGGGTGGTGGGGTCTCAAATTAAAAAAAATTAAAAAACAAGCTAAAGATAAAGAACCGCAGTGCAGAAGCACTGAAACAAGGATTACCCCCAAAGGACATTGACAATAAGTCAGGTTTCAAAGAAACACAACATCACACATACTCACAAAATGCAAAGCATCATGGGATATATGCAAATCACCATGACATTTTAGACTGGCTCAGTTTACAGCAATTTACGTGCATTTTAAATAGCATAACTAATTTAATTTCTATAATATACAGTTACCTAGTGCTTTTTACCTTTATCAAAAACACCTAATGCCATGGTATTTTCAACATTTCCAGGTTTCAGACACATAAAGTATATACATCAATGTATTTTATGACACAGTGCAATTGCATACTAAATCCAAGAATGAGGAACACAGCCTGTTGTTTTACATCAGCTTGGAGGTCACAACAATAACCTCCCTGTATGTGGACCTGAGAGGGAAAAGGAAAATTAAAGAGGACACTATACTATAGCCAAGAAAGGCAAGGGGGTGCTCATAGGTGACCAACCTTATGGACTAGAAATTGTAAAGAATAGATCAGGCTAGGAAACAGAAGAACTGTTGCAACAGATTAAAGAAAAGGTTGGTGCTCAAGAGTGGCAGGAGCTCCCTGTCTCAAGTACATTATGTGGAACAAAATGCAATGTGCAGACACAGAGCAAAAAATCAACCTTTTTTTGGTACAGACTTGGGAACAAATTCAAGTGCAAGTGGGCTGTGCAAATGCATGTGCAGGTGGAAAACTGGGAGTTTGACAATAAAGCAACACAGAGGCAAGCAATGTAGTGCAACAGGAATCAGAAAAGGACTAGGGGACTCAAACACCTGAGCTACCAAAATAACTGGGGGACTTCCTACAGGAAACAGGTGCAGGTGAGTGGCAGGAGGAGCTCCAGCTGGAGCCTGAAGGAGCCTAGGAGGAGGAATGGCAGAGGGGAACGTTCAGCTGGTTCCAGAGTGTTGGCAGGTGATAGGAAAAGGGGAAGGCCATCCATTTATCCCCCTGGATAAAATGAGTTCGGCCGGCCTCTCAGCTCCCGCAGATATGCTCTCATGAAGGCCCTGGTGGAGTGGGACTTGATGAGAGCAAGAGCCCTCTTCTTCTGGTACCGGGTCACTATAGCACAGACAAAACTGCGCATGCAATACCGCGCTGAAAGAAGTGCGAATGGCTCTACAGTGACAGGGGTTCTTACAGCATTCGGTAAGAACCACTACCCCTGTCACTGCAGACTGGTCTGATGAAACCTGAAGGACACTGTCAGGGTGGTGCTTGGCCGAGCCACTCCTGTGGTGGCGTGGCATGAGCACCTGCCTCTGGCAGCGGCAGAGACCTGGGGCTGCAGTTCGGTTCTCCCCAGGTCCCACTGTAATGCATTTTTTTTTTTTTTTTAAACAAGATTTTTCTCGGCTCCAACATTTGCCCTTTCCTCGAAGTCCACAACCCCCCGGAGCTGATTATAATTAGTCTGGGGGCTGCAGGGGGCAAAGCCCTCCCCCCAAAAGAAAGACAGTCCATCGGCGTGCGCTGTTGTTGCTTGGGTCAGGATTTTGTCCCGAGGCTGTCAGAGTGCATGCCATTGAAAGTAAAGTAAATTAAAATTTTATTTATATGAGGCGCCCTTCCAGAGCTCAGGGCGCCTTAACAATAAATGTTACAAAAATGTTCAACATTACATATAAAAGAGATAAAAATTTACATACAGTCAATGAGTCCTTGCAAATGCCTGGTTAAATAGGTGTGTTTTCAAGGATTTTTTGCTCTCGTCTATGTATGTGTGGTTTTCTCCATGACATTATGACCCTGTGCCTCTTCTTCTCAGCCAACTATGCCCTGGCGATGCAAGCGAGGTCTAGTAAATGCTGTCAGTGGGGCCCCTCCCAGGATCCCCTGGCTCCTACTAGAGAATATTGTCCAGTATATCTAAAGACTTTGGATTTCAGCAAGGATGATATGTATGTGACTATAACTGGTTGTCCAGTATCATCTTCTAACAGTGGAAACATTTATATTTTATTGGACTTTCCGGGCCTGCAGGTTAATAGGGTTACGATCTGGGAGCATTGTGGTGCCCTGCCATTACAGGTTAGTGCTTAACTCGTCACATTCGGTTATATTATATCTTATTACTGTTTAAACGTCCATATGTTTTAAGTGTTCTTACCAGCATGCCAATTCTGTCTGAGGATCAGTGGCCAGATGCTTAAGAAGCATGACAGAAGAACTGGTCAGCAAGATTCCTTCAGCTACATCTCAAAAATGGGTAGACCATCCATTTATCATTTTATAATGTTTTAAATTATTTACATGGCTAAAGTTGTTTGTGCTAAGTTGCAGAGAGAGTTCGTTGACCGTGGCAAGATGGAGATTACTGGTCACATAAACTTATTTAGGTACTGCGTGGGCAGAGGTGACTTTGAAATGACTGATCTCAGGATGCTTATGTAGCCAACGTTCTATGCCGATTACCTGCTTTGGGCTGTACCGCTACCCCAGTGAGGGTGTTCATTACCCATATGTATTAGCTCCCTAGTGACAATGTTGGAACTAACAGAAAAGGAAATTATGTGAGTACAAAGGAATTTCTCCTGTGGTTCTGCGCCCTAGACCTTCAGGATGTGTTCGTCCACATCCCAGTTCATCTGTCCCACTGGCGGTACTAACTTCAGTTCCACACAGAAGGGGTTCTGTATCAATTTCAGGTCATGACCTTTGGCCGCTTATCTGCGCCTGGGGTCTTCGCCAAGTGCATGGCAGTGTTGGCAGCCTTCCTGAGGGATAAGGGCATCAAGGTGTATCTTACCTGGACGACTGGCTAACAGACGACTAGTCCAAGGAGGCCAGCGAGTGGTCCAGAGATCGAGACTTGGGCCTGTTGGTCAACACAGATAAGTCTGAATTGATCCCCTTGCAGGTGATTAAGGTAATAGAAATAGAAGTCTGACGGTAGACAAGGGCCACTTGGCCCACCCAGTCTGCCCACTTTTTTTTCTTCTTCTTGCCTTCATTCTTGCAGACCTTATTTGATCTACAGACCTTTCTCCCCCCCCCCCCCTTACCTCAACAATTCCCTTGTGCCTCTCCCAGGCATTATTGAACCCCACCTCCTGTGCTGGATTGTTCTTCCAGGAATCCACCATTCTTTCAGTGAAGAACTAATTCCTCACATCTCTCCTGAATCTACCCCTTTCCAGTTTCATTGCATGTCCCCTTATTCCAGAACACCTTTTTTTCCTGAAAAATACTCCCTTCCTACACCCTTATTTACCCCCATGAGCTATTTAAAGGTCTCTGTCATATCCCCCCCCCCCCCTCCTTTGTTCCAGAGTGTACAGGACAAGCTTCATTGAACATCCCTGTGTTCTGGCACTCCTCCTCCTCTGAAAGAAAGAAACTCCCCTCCTGCACTTTGTTCACCCCTGTGACGTACTTATAGGTCTCAGTCATATTCCCTCTTGCTGTCCTGTCCTCCAGGGAGTACATGTTGAGTTCATGTAGCCTCTCCTTGTATGGTTTCTTGTGATTTGAACTGTATACCACTCCTAGAACTATGGTTACAGGTGAGTAACCTATATTTTTTTTCAAGTTTTTCTAAAATACCGGATTGCAATTGTGGCACACATCTGTTACATGAAACCTCTAGTGTAGTACAACGTGGTGTTAACTAATATAAACTCCTTCACTCTGTTCTTCCTGTTTCCTTTCTAGCATCTCCTCCTTTTTTCTAATTCATTTTATTTTTCTGTTATCTTTTGTTGTCTTGTTTCTAGTCTGTCTCCTTTTGTGCATCATGTCCTCTTTTTTGTTTGAAGCAGGTTATAACTAGAGATCAGTGCATTTCTTGTTATTTTTTTCCAAATTTCTTGTTATTTTTAAAGAATTTATTGTTATTTTTTTATAATTTCATTTTATTTCTTTTTTTAATTAAGATATACAAAACAATAATTTAACATCTAAAAATCACAATACTGTATATTTCATGCCATCAAACTAGCATAAATGCAGAATCTTGCTTGTTCATAATTAAAAGCAAACATACAGAAATATTAAATATTTCCTTTTCAACATTTTGCCTTCTGTCACTGCCACTGACAATTGGGTGTATCTACTGAAAAAGCATTCAGAATCAACACTTACAACTGGATACGTTAGGCATCAGATAGCTATGTTGGATACGTTAGCATTTTGACACATTTTGACACCTTAATCCAAACATGACATGTACCACAGCATAAATTAAGATGTTACTATCGGACAAATACATCCCTTCTTCGGCATTGCCACAATTCTAAAACACAGTGAAACACACTACTCGCAGAACAAACTGCCAATGGGAAACCAAGACCAGCAAACGAAAAAGCCTGTAACCAGAAAAAAAAACTATGGCATTGATACTTTCAGTAGTCAGTGACGGCTGAATGATTGCCTCGATTTGCTTTATTGCCATTAATACTAGCCAGCTGTGTTCGTTTGTCCCTCCCCCCCCCAATCACCACAAAACAGAATGCCCTTCTTACTGCTTGTCTATACTACGTGCTTCTTCATGTTTTGGGCCAATGGCAAGCATGGAGAACGACTGGAGCATACATTTAATTGGGGACCACAAACGGGAGCCATTGAGTCGGACGAAAGACACTGAGTGAGACAAGCAGGTCAAGCAGGGTGAGTCAAGAGGATACAGCTTATTACAAAGACAGCTCGATCAGCTGCAATGAAACAAATGAGGTGCAAAGCGCAGAGATGTGTGCTTGGAGCTAAATGCTAATCACTAGTTAAGTATTGCATTGGGGATGTTTTAACTCAATTTACTGATGCAAAAACACACAGAAACTAACAGAAAAGTAGTGTAAAAGTAGCAAAAATAACATGTTTTTTAAGTGAACATTTTCGTTTTATTTCATTTTATTTACAGGATTTTGTTTTATGAAAGGTATTTCATTGTATTTTGTGCTATTTCTCATTTGCGATTTGCAAGGGTCTCCAGTTATAACACACAACCCCCTCCAACCATGCTTCTCGGCCTTCCAGTCTCAACCTGCAATATTTCACTTCAGTTGCTTTAACATAAAACATATAAGGGGTCCTCGTCCCTGGGACACTCCTTGGGATGGAACCTTCCGCAAGAGGGTTACTGTGCCTTTACAGTATTCCAGAAGTATGGTGATGCCTGTAACGAGGACAGGGAGAGTGAACATCCCGAGCACTCAAACATAACTTTTTTCCTTTTCCAACTCTTTTTATCCCTACTGTGTCACTGACTGGTACCTCCTTCAGTCATCACCCAGCACCTCATATGCGCCCTGACTGGCTCCCTTGCTGACTTCAGTTCCCCTGGTCCACCTGTGGCTCACCTTCTAAGTCACCCCTCAGCTTGCCTTCTGAGGTGGAGTCACCTCTAACTACTTGGCTCTCCTCTACATGAATCCATTTTCTGCAAGCGGAGGTGAAGACCGGAGGAACTGTGGGGCCCAGTAGGGCAGATCCAGTTGTGGGCATGGTGGCAGGGAACAGCATCACCTGTCCAGCCAGTGGATATATCTGTTTTTGTAATCTCCCCCCCTTCCCCCAATGGGAGTGGATATGCAGTGACATCCTGGAACATCACAGATGCTCCTGTACGTGACACACTGATATCCACCGCATCCTACCAGTCTCGGCTCTTGCTGAGGCTCCAGGCTCAGTGTCACCAGACTGCCACCAGGAGGCACACTATTGCTGAAGCCTTGCAGCCACCCACCCTGAGGAGGCGAGCTGTCCATCAGATGCTCAACCTCCCCTCCTCCCCCAGCTGGCGTTACAGTGCTCCAGGCTCATTCTTGAACCTGGGTCGTTGGCGTCGCAGGCAGTAGCACTACTACTGTGCAGGTGGGCTGGCTAGCGCTCAAACATATCTATAGTACTAGTTATCCTAGGTGTCAGTCATCCTACCTACAGTATGTTACACAAGCAGACAACGCTGGAGCAGCAAATGGTAAGGATTGTGTGGGATTTAGTGGGACATTGGGGGACTAGTGCCACATCCTCCATGATTGCTATAAAGTGTACATGCCCTAAGCTTGTTTTCTTTGCTCCGCCATCCTCTCCTCCTCCTCCTCTAGTGGCTTGCTCTTCCTCCTTATAGGCATCTTCCCAAAGGTGCTTGTAGCCTAAGGGGACCTCATCCTCTGCAGCACCTCGACAGGAGGAATCTTCTGCAAGAGAACTCCTGTGCCTTCACGGTACCCCAAAAGTGTGATAGTCTATATAATAGGGAAAGAGAAAGAGAGAACGCCACATTTACATTGCATAAGTAGGTAAACTTACCAGCAGTTAGTAGCAGGTATCCTAGTTGTCAATCATCCTACCTATTTTCCACAAGCATACCATGCTCACTCACCTGCTAGCTGAGTGAAATACAGTGCAGTCTCAATTATCCAGACTGCTTGGGAGACATGAAATTAGTTTAGATAATAGAGAGTCCATAAAACTGGTGTAATCTCCCTGTTACCCGGGGTTACTAGAATCCCAGTAAGACCTAGTGGTAGGCAGGGAAGGCAGCTTGTGAAACTCTAGTTAAATGGATTTCACACTGTCTCACTCTGTTCTCAGTCTCAGCTGAGACTGAGGGATGACATCACCATAGAACTTTTGCAGCTGCATAAGCCACACTGGAATGTTGCAGTTGGAGGTCAGCATAGAACGTTGGGGATTTTGAATTCAGCCTGTGTGCAGTCTTGGTGAGAGACAGTAGTACAGCTGTCTGTGTGCAGGCTCTCAGAGCTTTAAGCTCTGTTTTAGAGCTACTGATTAGGAAGGTGTGTGTTTCCACCATAAGAGAAACACAGAAACTGGTAGTTGAAGTGGTGGAGACTGCTGTTACTGGTCCAAATGCCTCATCCCTGAGGGGATGGGGGGGGGAAGGTTTGCCTGTTTTCCAGGGGCAACCCTCCTGGTTCCGGCTAAGGGAAGAAGCTGCTTACTCAAGTTGTGCTGCGGCACCAAAAGCTCTGAGAGAGAAATTCCTGTGGAGGAATTGCCTGTGGGGCACCTGCAACCAAAGGGTGAGTTCGCTCTGAAAGAGGGCCAAGTGTTTTTTTCACCTTAACAGAAGGAAACTAAAGGGACTGTTACTGTGGGGTCAGGAAAAGACAACCAAGTACAGTTGTAAAGTGGAGATTGGACTGCTTAATCAGTGAGGGGCCTAGAGCAATGGGCTATGCCAATTAAAAGTATGTTCAAGTCCAGCACAAAGGGATAGCAAGACAAGTAGATGGAATGTGACATACATTTAGCAAGAATCTACATTGCCAAGCTTTACAGTATATGGTGTTTATTGTCCAGAGAAATGGCCGGGTATGAATTGTGGGAGCGAGAGGTGGGAGACCCCCCCATCAGTAGTAACCAAATTCACCTCTACGGATTTGCTCTGAGGCACTTTTTACTTTTAGGTACTTGGCCAGTGCCTGAGGAAAGTACCCAGATGTGGGATTAAAAGGATAATTCCCTGATAGAGCTGAGGTGCTCTTAGGTGGTTTAGGGAGCCACCAGAAAATGTTTCCATGACATATGGAAGGTGTCCGAGTGGCTGGCAAGGGAGCCGAGCCTGGAAAATCCCAGAACAGTGTACAAGTTCGGGCTGTGTACCCAAAGCAGCATGCAGGTCCAGGCTGTGTGCCCAGTGGGTTCAGAGCCTAAGGGCTAAAGTGTTGAGGAAGTGTTCTTGGTTCTTTTAATCTGCATTACCAGGAGTGTAGCCCCGTGGGGGTCCATCTATGCTTTGTTTATTCTGTTTGGAAGTGAATAAAAAGCCACGCTTTAGAATCCCACTTCTGGTATTGGACATTACAGTTATTGCTTCCTGTGTTCGGAATTACTTGGGTGCCCCTGGGCAGAGTAGCCAAACCTAACCTTTGTGCCAAGTGACCTATTCCTCCCTGAACCCAGCCCACCTGGTATTGCTGTCAGATTCAAACGGCATACCACTGGGCGTTACACTGGGATTAAAATGTTGAGAGTGTATTCACTTGGGAGATATGCTACCAGTCTGTTAGGGATGTCCAAATAATGGCGTCTCATTAGACCGAGATTGCACTGTATAATGTAACAGTTACCTACTTTTAAAAATGAATAGTACTTTGCAGTAGTGTGCAGTACTGTATGTGGTCCTTAAAGTTCAAGTAGCTACAATAAAAGGCTAAAAACGAATATATTTGTAACAATCATGTTTAACTAGTGGGTTTCACCTGTTATTGGTCTATTAAATATTTTAGTACTTACTTCACTGTACCTTTCAAAAAAACTCAGTCTGTCCTCAGCCTGGGTGAGTGCTAGGGTCTAAAAAGTTGTAGCCGCTTTGGCTAAACACACCCAGTCTATTTATTTTAACTGGATTAGCCACTAGATAAAAGTGATCTGGTGCTGCTTTCCATTCTCTGCCATGCCCAGCAGTTATCCTGGGTCCTCCAGCTGGTAGCTGGTGCCTGAGGCAGCCTGATGGACATCATGTTTCAAGGGGCAAAGACTGAGCTCACACCCAGCAGGCTCTGCCCATAAACTGAAAAAGCAACTCTGTACATCGGCCTATACTTTCAAAAACATAATGTGTCCACTATTGTTTGCTATAGAATACATTTTTTAATTTTCAGTTTTCCTTTCAAGGGTTCATAACACATTTTGATAGCTTGTCTAAGATGTGTATAAAAAGTATCTGCCAGTCCTCAACTGAGCACATAAGGCTGGATTCACAAACATCCTGAAATACCCGCAGCTGCAAGGAAGAACAGGTGCAAGTGGGTTCCCACACCTTAGCTCAAAGGTGTTAATCCGAAACTGTATAAATAAAAACATAAATAAAGAAAAACAAACTTGTGGAAGGAAAAAGAAAAAAAGTTATGCACTGCTGTGCGATGCTGACTGGCCAAACATGCAGACATATGTGAGATGTTGCAGGCAGACGTGACAGAGTCAACCAGCTGCAGTGCAGTGCCTCTGGGCAAAGTTGCTGGTGGATGTGACAAAGCCAGCCTCACTTGATGAAACTGCCTCAACCACAGTGGCGACAGGGAGCCTAAAAAAAAGTGTTAGCTACATTGATTTTACTGTCGCTGTTGGCGAGTGTGGCAATTCATAATGCACACCCAGCCAACTGATTTCACAACTGCTGTTTGTGACCTCACAGTCTGTTCTCATGGTAAAAACTATGATGCCATAAGTGAAGACACTATGGGCTAGATTCACAAATGTGTGTGGGACTGAGTCCCACACCACAACGCCAGTTGCAGACTAAAATCCCCGCAGATGCAGAGATTGAAATTTACAGCCGCAGCAATTGCAGCAGACGTTACGGCTGGTCCCACCAGCTGTAACAGTTTTCTGTGGCTGCATGGATTTCCCAGGCAACACCACACGCAAGCTGCCATAAATCGTAGAGCCAGTCATAATCCGGCTCCACCTTTGTGACTCCCCGCAGCTGCGTGAAACCTGCGGATCCGCAAGTGGGAACCCACTTGCACCTGTTTTTCCCTGCAGCTGCAGGTATTTCAGGATGTTTGTGAATCCTGCCTGATGTGCTCAGTTGAGGACTGGCAGATACTTTTTATACACATCTTAGACAAGCTATCAAAATGTGTTATGAACCCTTGAAAGGAAAACTGAAAATTAAAAAAATGTATTCTGTAGCAAACATTAGTGGAAACATTATGTTTTTGAAAGTATAGGCCAATGTACAGAGTTGCTTTTTCAGTACAGGAAACTATTTACAGAAACTTGAAAACAGGGAGGGAAATGAAAACTAGATTACTATAACATAGGGAAAGGAAAGGGGTTGCATCTCATAACTAAGTATAGATAGTGTACAAATTCAAGAAAATACATTTTGTATTAACAATGCCCATTTCCACAATGTACATGAGAATCAAATGTTTCAGATACATGATTTATTTAGCCACGGAAACATTGTAGACAGGTCACAAAGAAACCCTGAAGCAATGGGGGAGCCGTTTGAACAATACCTGATGACATCACATTGGCTTCTGCTGCACTCAAAACACAGCGGTAAAATCAAACAGAAACAGTTAAATCTTCAAAAGATTACTAGTATAAAAGCTTTTCAGTTTAAAATGCATCATATAAATTGGTCAAAGAGTGGCTCAAAATATGTCACCTATCACTTGTGAGTGGGTGTAACAGATGTATCACCAAGGATATTTTTTATTTTACTGTTTTCTTTGTAAAATATTTTAAGTCATTTGGGAAATGAGATTACAGTTTCTTTTAAATTTGCTGTCCCTGGGAGAACAAATGGATGTGGGTAGCAAAAGTCTTTTGATCTAAAGGGCTTTTGTTTTGGTTAAACTTCGAAAGGCTGAGTCCCATTCATTAAAGAGCACCTTTCTCGGTGCATTGCAAAATCAACAGGAGGCCCTCTTACCTGAATGGGAGTTCCTTCATAGCAGTTGTAAAATTTTCTGTTTACCCCCCTAAGGAAGAGAAGAGATCATATTTTGCCCCATGGGGGGGCTAACTGCTTGATCCCTTCCACTTTCTGATCTCCAATGCGTCCCCTTCCTTCCTCATTTTGTGATGTCATTATAGGACTAGCGCAGGGACGTGGTGCTCCATGCAAGTCTGTGGAGCGTCATTTTAAAAGTTATTTTTACAATTTTAACCCAACTTTTAGTATAGATCAGAGCCACTATATTGGAGCCAGTATTCAAGTAACAAGGCTCTTGTTACTTGAATACTGGCTCCGATCTGTACTAAAAGTTAGGTTAAAATTGTAAAAATAATTTCTAAAATGATGCTTCATAGACCTGCATGGAGCACATCCCTGCACTAGTCCTATAATGATATCACAAAACGAAGCAGGGATGGTGTCAGAGATCAGGAAGTGGAAAGGACTGAGCAACTAGCCCCCTCGGGGAAAAATATGATCCCTTCCATTCCTTGGGGGGTAAACAGAAAATGTTACAACTGCTACAGGGGAACTCCCATTCAGGTAAGGGAGCCCCCTGTTGATTTTGCAGGTTAAAAAAAAATTTGCGGGAAAGGTGCGCTTTAAGAAAAGACATAATTTGAATGTAAACAGTGGACTAGGTAAGGCCAGACATTTCCAGCTGGGCAGACGGCAAGGACAACAATGGACCAAGCTCTAAATAACAAATCCAGTTTGGACCAGTCTTGGAAAAAGGGGTTCTCCAAAGATCAAAAGCAGAGACAGAGTGTGATGTCATAGAGGCTGGTCCTGTGATGCGGGTATAGTGGTCTGGCAAGTGGAAGGTACTTCTGTTGTCTGTTTGCAATGTGAAGTGAGTTATGTCTGGGATTTTGAACTTGTAACATCATGTGTTAGAGTCTGGCGTAATTCATCAGTTCCCAGTTGGTGTAAGCTTCTTCTGCTCTACTTAGGAATTTAGTTAGTGTTGAGCTGGGTTTTTCTGTGTGACCTATAACGTTTTAGTTTTATCTCTGTGGAAATACTGTATTGCTCATAGTCTTTAGCTTGTATTATCCTGTAACTAGCGTAATTATCGTGGAGTATTAAATGTTATTTTTGTATACTTCATGCTTTCTGCGAACGAATCATTTCAGGTATAGAGAACCAGGGGTAAATTGGCAAGCCTTTGATCAAGTTTCCAAAGAGGCATGCTATAGAGTTACCATATCTGAAGCAAGGTGTTCTCAGCTGTGACTGAAGGGATCGAGCGTTTGCCCTTTGGGAAGGAACACGCTACTGTGTGAGAAGTGGCTCTAGTAGGATTCGGACGTAGAGATACCCCAAGTGAGAGTCTTGCTGAGTGGTGGCGGCATACCAAGGTAACCCTTTCAGGTGTCTGAAGGGTTGTGAAAACTGGTAGCAGTACAGACTTGAGTTCTGAGAGAGAACCAGTCTGTGACAGTGGGCAAGGTTTGCATAACTCGCCCATGGTGCTACCACTTGTGAGGTATTTTTCTATCCCCTCACACATAAAGATACATGATATATTCTAAGTCAGACCATTGTGTATCCCATATATACCTACTGAAGCAGCAGTTACTGCTTTTACCAGCTGCATTCTGGATCTGCACAGTCAGTGGAACCTCCTACTGATTATTTTAATCATTGAACCTATCAATTTCTCAAGTTTGTCCCTTTCCTCACTGTGGAACAGCACTGGAAGACAGTATAGGCAGGGAAAAATGGGCATACTGGGTGGACCAGGCGGTCCTTATCTGCTGACAAATTCTATGTTTTTATGATTATAAAGAATAGAACTGTGAACCAGAAGGGTATCCCATGAGAAGGGCTATCGCTATTGAGCACTTACAAAAAGGGCGACTCAATAGCGGTGTTCTCAGGCCTAGTGGATGGGGAGGCAAATACGGGTATAGCGACATCCTGTCACTATATGTATACACACATGGGGGGAGTGAGTGCGACGGGCGGAAGGGGAGGGAGGATTTGTGAGGTGTAGCGCAACGGTGGGTTGCCGAGCTGGCCGTGTGGCGTGTGGGTTCTTGGCAGGCTGTGGTTGGGAGGGTGCTTGGTTCGGTGCTGGGTGCATTGGAATTTTTGCGCCGGTCCGAGAAATTATTATTTTTTATTTTTAACCCCCCCGACATGCACTCCCCTCCGGAGTTGAGAATCTTAGTAGGAGTGTGGGGTGCAGCCTCACATAAACAAAAATCAAGTTCCCGGGCGCCTTTGCCATGCATTGGGAGTGTACATTGATGAAATGGATTTTCACCAATGTATTTGCCCTAACAGTGATCACCTTTCCACGATCGCCGTTATCTCATAGACTCAACCAGAAGATGCCAGGCGCAGTGTGACCTTGAGCAAGTCACTGTGACCTTGTCATTTAGCTCTCCCAGCTGTAAAACTTGGCATGAGCAGGACTCCAGTGTAAATAAGATGCTACATCATCTCAGTTTGGATATCTTGAGTACTGTAGGTAAACTTTAAAAAAAAAGTGCCTTCTCAATAGTAACTTCGAACACACTGCTGGGAGACACATTTTTAATTATTATAGAATGAATGCCGTTTAAAATTAAGCCAAGTCTTCCTTACATTAGAATTCAAGGCCTGTGCTGAGCATTACCTGTAGATTCTGATTACTACCTACAGTTTCATTGCACTTCAATTCCATGACTTGGCGGAATTCCGTTTTAATTCAGCAAGCAAAACATTCTGTTATCATGTGTGAAACCAGGACTTGATGAACTTTCGTCAACTGAACTGCTTTGGCACAGGAAATGTTTTTGCTGTTTTTTCAGAGTTCAGCTATTTGCATTCTGCAGGGTACTTTGCAGCAAGAGAACGTCTACCCAGCAGCAAAGGGGTTAACCAGCATTGTCAGCAGATTTGATTTTCCTCAGCACGTTACATGGGTACAAGAGTGCGGTTTTCTTACAGGGTGTAGACGCAAGTGGAACTGGCCACACTTCAAACACCCACCTCATTTACATTATTATAACACTGAAGACTTTGACCTAATTCTCCAGGACAAAGGTTCTCAAGGTTCTGTGTCTGGATAGAATGTTTTCCCTATACAAATGCCACCCACCAACACCACAGGTTAATCTGGCTCAATGTCAGTTGGCATTCATCTGTATCCCCCTCCACCGTTTCGTGCCTGAAAATAGGCAGGATTTCTCTAGTGCACTTACCCGGTCAACAAAAACTAAATAAAATAAAATAAATAAATTCCTTTAAAATGAAACTGTGAGTTTACCTGTTTCCTCAGAATTTATATTTTATTCAGAAATGTTCCTCCTACCTTCATGGCGGTCTGGCCAGTACCTTCTTTCACCAGACTAACCCTACAAGCCATCCAGCAACTGCTCCCAGTTGTGTATTTTTCCTCCTCTGCATGTGACTGATACCCCTCGGAGCCCTGCAGCTTGCCTCTTCTGGTGGGGGGGGGCAGCTGTGGAGAGAGAAGCTTAATCTGCTCACCCAGAGTCCCACTGTCCCCCCGCCCACACTTTTTCTCACCTCCCGCAGTGCTGTCCAGTAGATGTGGCTGTACATCACTCCCAGTCCCCATGCCCCAGTTCATCCCACCTCACACTGATCAGCCCCCTCTGCCTGGGCAACTATGGGGCAGTCAGTTATCAGGATATGCATCCCTCCAACCCCCTGCAGTAAATCACGGCAGCAGACATTTCATGGCATCCGGGGGCAGGAAGTGATGTCACAGTTGGGGAACCTATGTGTTGTTAAGCTTATCTTGTCCAACTGTGAAATTTCTTCTTAATTAAGGTCTTGTGATTTGGCTACTGCCTTGATTTAATTATGCAGGCTTGATTTTAATATTGATCTGTACAGACTACTGACACCTATGGGTAAGCCCAATAGCTGGTTTAAAAGAGCTTTTCATGGCCTTTCAGATTTTGAGGAACTCTGTGGCTACACCTACGTTCCCCTTCAAAAACCTTCACTGGCTGCGCATTCTGTTCTGATGTGCATCTGATGACCACAGGGTGGCAGGGCAGTGCGACAAGGCAGTAGGCAGGGCAGGTGGGATGCTGGGGTGCATAGGGAGGGAGATCACCAGCAGAGGAAGAGAGGAGGTGTTGCCACTGTATTGATCGTTGGTGAGACCCCACCTGGAGTGCTGTGTCCAGTTCTGGAGACCACATCTCAAAAAGGACATAGACTGGGTAGAGGCTGTCCAGGGGAGGCCAATTAAAATGGTGCAGGAGTTGCATCAAAAATCCTATGAAGAGAGACTGAGGGATCTCAATATGTCAACCTGCAACAGAGAGGGGGGACATGATAGACCTGTAAGCACCTCACAGGAATGAACAAGATGCATGAAGGTAGTATTTTTCAGAGGAGGAGGTACTTTAGGACAAGAGGGCATGCAATGAAGCTGGAAGGGGGGAAGTTTAGGAGTGATGTGAGGAAGTACTTCTTCACTGAAAGAGTGGTGGACGCCTGGAACAGTCTTCCAGCAGAGGTGGTGGGGAGCGAAACAGTGGTGGGCTTCAGGCATGCATGGGACAGGCACAAAGGAATCTTAGTAGAAAAGCTGGGGGGGGGAGTAGGCAGAGATCAGGTAGGCTGTGAGGTCTCAATATAGCAGGGACAAAAGGCAGACTAGGTGGGCCAAGTGGTCCTTATCTGCTGACAGATTCTATGTTTCTGTTCCAACTGCACTACAAAATTGCCCTTCCTGTCATTAAAATTGTTATTGTCTTGTCCTTCCTACTTTTTTTCTGAGCTCATCTCACTGTTCTTCCCACTGTGTACCTATCACTAATGTACAACTTCTCTGCTTTCCTGTTTTCCATTTCTTTTGTGCACTTGGTAGTAGTTTGTTTTCAGCTATCCTACTCCAGCTCTGTAGAATAATTATCCCATTTTCATGCAATATGTGCTGCGATCTGTAATCAGGTATCATTGAATGTGTAACTGTTTGCCATCCTGGGCAGGACTCTATTTTAAATAAGCCTGTAGACATAATAGGTTGTCCTGCAAAAATATATTTAAATAAATACAATCAAGAAGTCTTGTATATAAATAAGTACAGATATAATTGCATTTCTGTAGCGCTTTTCATATACATTGCAACCCTCGACGCTTTACAAGCAGTGAGAGCGAGAGTAGTACTGAAGTGACTGTAAACAAGTGCTGACAGCAGTTCTGCTGATCAATACCCGCACACAGCCATAGACAGTTGCCTGAACCAGTTTTATGTGGAGGAGAATGTTGACCAGAAAAATTCCAGTCTCTTACGAAGAGTGCCTTGGGTTCTTTTACTTCCACTTGGATGACACCCAGCAGGAAAGCACCAGAGATGGGCAGAACGGACCTCAGTTTAACATCTCATCTGAAGGATGGTACACCCCTGCAGTATAGCCCCCCTCCCCATTGCACTGGAGTACCAGTGTCTGGTGTTTGAGAGCAAGTCCCAGAGTGGGACAAGACAGACCATCAAATAAAAATGAATGGCAGTAGGAGCAGAAGAATAAACCACTGCAGCAATATTCAACACATTCAGGATTAAAGTTCAGGTTTGTTTATGTGGGTAAAGTCATTGAGCAGAGCTCATTTTCAGTGACACCCCTAATTCCTTAAAATGCATACAAATTACAATAATGTTACATAAACGTAAAAGTACTCATAAGTACATATAGTATTTCATTCAACATCTACATCTAGTTAACAGTGCACATTGGGGTACTATTTGGAAAAACTTGATGTTCAGTGGATAGTGGTATGGCAAAATGGTGAGTGTATAGTCAGACAGCAATTAGCATTCTGCCTGACTAACAGATGGAGGAGAAATATCTGACAAAATCCGAGCACTCAGCAGCCATGTGTAGTGGAGCAGAGGTGAGTTCTTGTTTAATACAGATCAGAATTAGGAATGTGAGGCAGTGAGGTGACCAGATAACACATTTTATACAAATGAGCCTAAGATTTGTAACTTTGCTGCCCATTGTACAGGTATGTGACTAGTATATAAATGAAGGGCGCAAGCCTGTGGTTATGTGGGGGAAGAGCTCCTCCCCCACATCCTACTTAAACCATACAGCAGACTCCTGCTCTGCTTAGAGCGAGTCGCACTCACCCACCATCCTCCCCTGACACCTCCTCCTTCTGCGGCACTCTTATCCCACCGGGGGGGTCTCATAATACTAGACAAAGCTTCTTCCCTACAGGTGGGATACAGAGAAAAGCCAAAACCATTAAATAATAAAAAACGATTCTCAGTTCAAGCATCCAAGCTCATAGCTCATACTATCAGATTCATACGTACTATAATCATTGACTTGATATCATATTCATGCTGAAGTACCTAAGCACAAATCATTCCATACTACTAGTACCTGGCAACCGCTGTCTACTTAACAGCTGGCCTCTGTATCCAACAACCAGCTACATCATCCAGCTACAGTATGTAACATAAGCACTGAGCTATGAACCACACATAAACATAACATACTAGCCATATACCTGTAGACTGGCCAGCAAAGTTACAGACCTTGGGCCAGATTCACAAAACACTGTGGGACTAAGTCACGCTCTGCAACTCCAGTTTCCGACCGAAATCTTCGCAGCTGCGGAGGTTTACATTCTCAGTCCCCTACAATTGCAGAGATCTTATGCCTGATCCCACTGGACATAACGTTTTTCTGCAGCTGTGGGGAAAAAACACTTGTAAGCTGCCATAAATCATGGAACTGGTTGTAAACTCGCTCCACCTTTCTGAATACGCAGCTGCAGGAAAAACTGCGGCTCCACAAATGGCAGCCCACTTCCACTGGCTTTTTCCCACAGCCACGAGAGAATAGCAAGAGGAAGGAGGTGCTGTTAGAACTATACTTCTCTATTGGGACTAAAGAACTAGAACTCTACTACTGGGACCTTCAATTTAGGGTAAAAACAAACAAAAAAAGGTGTGTTTGTCTGAGTTGGCTGAAGTAAATTGTCATCTGTGCAGTTATGTAGGTGTTTGTATGAGTTGGGTGAAGTGAATTGTTATCTGTGCAGTTATCTACTGTAAGTGTAGAAGGAACTGTAAATTAGGGGGAGTGACTTAGCCAGAAGGAAGCCAGGTGTTTTGGATTTAAAAACTGCCCTAGATAGCTTCTGGCAGAGAACAGACAGAGAACAGCAAGAGGAAGGAGGTGCTGTTAGAACTATACTTCTCTACTGGGACTAAAGAACTAGAACTCTACTACTGGGACCTTCAATTTAGGGTAAAAACAAACAAACACAAAAAAGAGTGTGTTTGTCTGAGTTGGTTTAAGTAAATTGTTATCTGTGCAGTTATCTAGGTGTTTGTCTGAGTTGGCTGACGTGAATTATCTATGCAGTTATCTAGGTGTAGAAGGGGCTGTAAATTAGGGGGAGTGGCTTAGCCAGAAGGAAGCCAGGTGTTTTGGATTTAAACACTGCCCTAGATAGCTTCTGGCAGAGAACAGGCAGAGAACAGCAAGAGGAAGGAGGTGCTGTTAGAACTGTACTTCTCTACTGGGACTAAAGAACTAGAACTCTACTACTGGGACCTTCAATTTAGGGCAAAAACAAACAAAAAAAAAGAGTGTGTTTGTCTGAGTTGGCTGAAGTAAATTATCTGTGCAGTTATGTAGGTGTTTGTTTGAGTTGTCTGAAGTGAATTGTTATCTGTGCAGTTATCTAGGTGTAGAAGGAGCTGTAAATTAGGGGGAGTGGCGACGCCAGGTGTTTTGAATTTAAAAACTGCCCTAGATAGCTTCTGGCAGAGAACAGGTAGAGAACAGCAAGAGGAAGGAGGTGCTGTTAGAACTACACTTCTCCACTGGGACTAAAGAGCTAGAACTCTACTACTGGGACCTTCAATTTAGGGTAAAAAACAAACAAACAAAAAAAAGTGTGTTTGAGTTGGCTGAAGCAAATTGTTATCTGTGCAGTTATGTAGGTGTTTGAGTTGGCTGAAATGGTTTGTTATCTGGGTGTAGAAGGAGCTGTAAATTAGGGGGAGTGGCTTAGCAAGAAGGAAACCAGGTGTTTTGGATTTTAAAACTGCCCTAGATAGCCTCTGGCAGAGAACAGGCAGAGAACAGCAAGAGGAAGGAGGTGCTGTTAGAACTATACTTCTCTACGCACCTGGAGTACACTGTGCAGTTCTGGAGACCTTACCTACGTAAGGACATAGACAGGGTAGAGAAGGTTCAGAGGAGGGCAACAAAGATGGTGCATGGATTGCATCACAAGTCCTATGGAGGACAGGTTGAAGGCACTGAACATGTACTCCTGGAGGAGAGGAGGGAGAGAGGGATATGATAGAGACATACAAGTATCTTACAGGGAGGAACAGGTGCAGGAATGCACTATTTTTAAGTGATAAAGATGTTCCAGGACCAGAGGGCATGGGATGAAGTTGGAGGGAGGACGATTCAGTGGAAACGTGAGGAAGAATTTCTTACAGAACGGGTGGTGGATAAGGAACACCCTGCCAGAGGAAGTGGTGGGGGCTGAAACAATCACGGATTTAAGAATGCATGGGATAGACATAAAGGAATTCTGAGGTCAGGGTAAGGGCAACAGACTTCCTGGAAAACATAAACTGAACTTACAAACTTAAATGGGCAGACTGGGTGGGCCATAGGCCCCTTATCTGCCGACACTGTCTATGTATCTATGTATCTATGTATATTGCTCCTTCCTTCCCCTGCCCCCCACCCTTAGCCATAGCCAGTTCTATTTTTATAGGCACAGGATTTGACTGACAACAGGAACTTCCTGTTTAGGAGCAGGAAGGGAGTGATCACAGAGCCACAAAAGACTCACCATCCTAGAAGGAAAAAAGTAGCTCTCGGTCTCCCCCAGCTGCTGGAGGTCTGTCTCTAAGCAAGTAAGGAGACTACAGAGAAATATAGGAACTTCCTGTCTCAGAACAGGAAGATCAAGAACTTTAAGGGCATGGAGGCAGTAGGTAAGTAGGGAGAAAAAAAAAAGAAATTATATATAAAAAAAAAAAAAATAAACAGAGGAAAGAATAAGTATTCAAAACGACAGTTAACGGGTCAGAAATAAGACATGATGAGAGTGGTGCAGTGCAGTGGCTGTGGAGCAGCAGTCTTCCAGGAGACATTATGGAGGATGTGGTGTTGTCCCATCTGCAGGCACCTCTCTGGGCTGAGGGAGGAGGTTGCTCATCTCCAGGCTGAGTTTGCCAGGATTTGGGGACCTCCTCTCCCACCCAGGGACCACCAGGGCCACCGCTGCTGCCTCAGAGGTTGCCAAGAAAGAGGAGCGGTTGGACCACAGTGGGCTCCTGGTGGAACAGAGGCGCATCTCTCCAGTTGTACCTCTCCACAATTCGTATGCCTCTCTGGCAGAGTGTGGTTCCTCTACAGAGGCACCCACAGTGGAGACCAAGGAGGATGCTGGGAACCTCCACAAAGGAGACACACAGGAGGGTGGCCTGGGACCCCACAGGGGAAGGAAACAACTCCTGGTGGGGGACTCCATTGTTAGGGGTGTAAAACTGGGGGAGGGATGGGAGAGGGAGGTAGGGTGCCTGCCAGGCGCCATGGCTTGGAGGGCAGAGAGCGAATCCTCAGGATCGCAGGAGCAGCTGCACAGGGGAGGGAGCTGGATGTTATTGTCCACCTAGGAACAACTGACCTGGCTGGGAAAGGGATCAGAACAGTGCAGGAGGAGTTTGTAAAGTTGGGGAGGGGCCTTAGACACCTCGGAGGTGCTGCCTGTCTATGGCATGGGTGAGGCTAGGGTGCTCTACACCATGGGATTCAATCAGTGGTTGAAAAACTGGTGCAGAGCTCAGGGGTTTGGCCTCATTGGAGTGATGCAGGCCTGTACTGGCGCGATGGTCTGCATCTGTCCAGGAGGGGAACCAGGATCCTAGGTGATAGGTTTAAATGCTTCATTGGCAAGCATTTAAACTAGCCAAGGGGGAGGCACTGGAAAGGAGCAGGGAAATCCTAGCCCCCCAAAAAAAAAAATCAGGGTAGTTAGTGAGGTAAACACCAAGATAGAGACGTCTCTAGGGAGAAGGACAAGGGTAAATGGAGAAAACGACAAAGGCAATAAGGACAGGGATGGGGCAAAAAGGGGTAAGGCCATCAAGAAATGGAGGGTAATGAGTACCAATGCCCGTAGTCTGGGCAACAAGCTCCATGAACTGGTGGCCTTGATGGAAGAGGGTGCCTGGATTACACAGAAACATGGTACACAGAGAACCATGACTGGGATGTTATCATACCAGGGTACACAACCTACAGGAGAGACCGGGAGGGTAGAAGAGGAGGAGGAGTAGCTGTCTATGTAAGGGAAGGGATAAAAGCAACAGAACAAAAGAGTAAACAGGGAGGAGAGGAGGCACTGTGGGTCACCTTAGAGACTGGAAATGGCACCACAATCTGCACAGGGGTTGTATACAGACCCCCATCTCGGGGAGGGAATGGACAAGGATATGATAGAAGGCATCCATAGGATGGCAGAAAAATGGAAGATATTGTTGATGGGGGACCTGAATATGCCAGATGTTAACTGTAGCACCTCTGCTGCAGCCACATCCAAGAGCAGGGCCATTCTCGATGCCGTACAGGGGACATGCCTCAGACAGCTAGTGTTGGAACCCACTCGGGAGGGAGCAATGTTAGACCTCGTACTCTCAAAAGGGGACAGCGAGAGGATCTCAGATCTAGAAGTGGATATCCATCTGGGAACAAGTGACCACCAGTGTGGTTCATGATAAACTCAGCTACAGAGTCAAGCCATACAAAAGTGAGGGTACTGGACTTCAGGAGGGCTAATTTTGTCAAAATGGGAGAGTGCCTCAGAAAAACACTAGCAAACAGGCAAGAAGGAGGGGTGGAGCAACAATGGGGAAACATCAAAACTGCCATCACAGAGGCAGCAAGCCTTTGTGTGAAGCAAATAAGGAATCAAAATGAAATAAAATCCACTATGGTTCTCAAAAGAGGTGGCATGGAAGGTTAGGGAGAAAAAGGTAGCATTTAGGAAGTACAAGGAAACACAGAAGGAGCAGGACAGAGAACTGTGCCAGTTAAGGCAGAAGGAAGCAGGGATGGCAGTCAGAATAGCAAAGGCCCAAACTGAGGAAAAGATAGCCAGCTTGGTTAAGAAGGGGATAAAACCTTTTATAGGTACATTAGGGAGCATAGGAAGACAAAGGGAGGGATAGTGAGGCTGAATAGAATAGATGGTGGGTGGGCAGAGAGGGACAGTGAAAAGGCAGGGATACTGAACGAATACTTTTGCTCAGTATTCACAAAAGAGGAGGAGGGGGAGGTACCTAATCCAATTAACAGAAGCACTCTGGTTAGGGGGGGTTGATCCCAGTCCTTTCACAGAAGAGAGGATTCTGAAAGAACTCCTAAAACTGAAAGTGGACAAAGCAATGGGGCCTGACGGGATTCACCCCAGAATTCTAAAAGAATTAAGGGGAGAACTAGTGACACCACTGACTACCCTCTTTAACAAATCATGGGAGGATGGTGTGGTACCTGAGGACTGAAGGAGGGTGGATGTGAGTGCCCTTCACAAAAGTGGTAGCAAGATAGAGGCAGGAAACTACAGACCTGTCAGTTTGACCTCTGTGTAGGGAAAAAGATGGAATCACTTCTGAAGGAAAGAATTGTTGAGTACCTAGAGGCCAGTGGGGCACAGGACTCAAGGCAGCATGGATTCAGAGCGGGAAGGTCATATCAGATGAATCTAATAGCTTTCTTTGACTGGGTGACCAAAGTAGTAGACCAGGGAGGGGCTGTGGACATGGCCTACCTAGACTTTAGCAAGGCATTTGACACAGTCCCACACAAAAGATTAATAAACAACTTAGCCAGCCTGGGAGTGGGTCCCAGGGTGGTAGCCTGGATAAAACATTGGCTGGACAACAGGAAACAGAAGGTAATAGTTAACAGAGTCCACTCTGAAGAAAAGGGGTTACTAGTGGGGTACCACAGGGTTCAGTACTGGGTCCAGTCCTTTTTAATGTCTTTATAAGTGACATTGCAGAGGGACTGGAAGGAAAAGTATGCCTCTTTGCAGATGACACAAAGATCTACAACAGGGTTGATACACAAGGAGCGGTGGAAAGGATGAGAAGGGACTTGGCAAGGTTGGAGGAATGGTCAGAAGTACGGCAGCTTGACTTCAATGCAGAGAAGTGCAAAATAATGCACCTGGGAAACAAAAATCCAAGGGAAGAGTACACAATGAGGGGGGTGGGAGGTAGTAACAACAACAAATATGGAAAGGGACCTGGGGGTAATCATATCAGATGACCTTAAGGTTAGCAAGCAATGTGAGAAGGCAGTAGGGAGGGCTGGGGGATACTGGGATGTATAGGGAGAGGTATCACCAGCAGAAAACAGGAAGTTGTTATCCCTCTGTACAGACAGTTGGTGAGGACCCCATCGGGAGTACTGCATCCAGTTCTGGAGACCCCATCTCCACAAGGACATAGACAGGGTGGAGGCAGTCCAGAGGAGGGCAACTAAAATGGTGCAGGGTCTGCAAGAGAAGCCATACGAGAAAAGACTAAAGAAGCTTAATATGTATACCCTTGAGGAGAGGAGGGAGAGGGGGACATGATAGAAATGTTTAAGTACCTCAGTGGAATCAACAAAGTCCAAGAGGGTAGCATCTTTCAAAAAAGAGATGTGCAAGAACAAGGGACACAATTTGAAGATAGAGAGGGGATGGCTCAGGGGCAATGTGGGGAAATATTTTTTCACAGAGGGTGGGGGACACATGGAACCATCTTCCTGAGGAGGTTGTGGGGTCTAAAACTGTGGGAGAATTCAAGAATGCATGGGACAGACATAAGGCAATTCTTGTGGGGGGTAGGAAGAAATAGGCTGTTGGTTAACTAAGATCTGCAGCTTATCCAGTAGGTTGGGAAATGTGCAGACTAGGTTGGCCAAACGGTCCTTATCTGCCGACAAAGCCTATGTTTCTGTGTTTCTGGGCTTTGCGAATCCAGACCCTTATCTTTAGGCAGCCTGTTTCTCTGATGCTTAGTACCTATTTGTTATGCAACTGCAGCCATGTTCCCTGCTTCTCATCACCATACTACTGATTTGGGCTGCAGTGATCAGCAATCATACAGCCCGTTTAGGGAAGTTACAAGTTAGAAGCACAGCTTTCTTTTTTCTGTTAGTAGTTTATTTCCTTTTTTGTCTAGCCTGCCACATCCGGACATGCTCCCCCACCTCCATCAGCTCGCTTGTCTGGGTCCTACCTTCATGATCTGGTCTGTCCTCTACCACAGAATGTTTAAGAGGTGCCCAGTCATTGTCATGTGGCCTGCGGTGGACCAGGCCATCATCCAGCCGTGGTCAGGAGGCTTTCCGACATTTTTCTCCCCTATGGCCTGCAGCGTGTGCAGTGATGTATCATGCATGCTCCACCTCTGCAGAGACACCCCCACTCAACTTGCAGCCATCTAGACCAGTCCCTCCAGCCCTATCACCTGGCTTGTCTGGATCTTACCTTCATGCTCCAGTCTGTCCTCTGCCACAGGACGGTCAGAGGTGCCCACGCGCTAGTGTGCGGCCTTTGGTGGATCAGGCCGTCATCCAGCCATGGCGGTGGGGGTGAGGTTCCTGATGTTTTTTCTCTAGTAGGGCCCACAGCGCATGCAGTGACACACTGTGCATGCTCCACTTCTCCTGAGATGCCCCTGGTGTCCCTTGCTTCCTGCTGCACTGCCACCAAGATTCCTCTAGGTGGCAGCCACTGAGCGGAGCATTTGTACCCTCACTCCCTGAGGGAGGAGAGCTGTCCTTGGGACCCTCAATCCTCCCTCTGCCAACCAGTCCCCAAGTGGCCTGCATCCATTCCCAAACCCAGGTTGCCAACGTGGCAGGAGGCGAGGCACCCAGTACCTCTTCCCTCCATGCCACCGGGCCAGCCTGATGAGCACAGCTTTCAAAAGTAGATAATTGTTAAGATAAAAGAGCTACTGACGCCTCATAAAAAACTTTGAAAAACATAATAGTTAGGTATAATTCAGCTTGCATTCCACATATATTCTATATATTTATATTTCCCGTTATTTATTACTAAGTAAATTTGTGTGAGTACATGATCTTTATCCCTTAGAGTTCCCGTAGAGTTCATCTGCCGTTATAGCTTACTCCCTACTTCATGTCATAATCCTCTGTTGTGACATCACAGTCTCTTGCCATGGGAGTAACTGTGATGTCACAAGCAGTGCATTATGACCTCAGGTAGGGAGAAAGCAACAGGGATAGATGAACTCTTCAGGAAAATACATTTTGTTTTAATGCAAATGACCTCAGTAATAAATAATGAGGAGCAGTAATACAGAACTAATGTGAAATACAAGCTGAACTGTGTCTAAATATTATGGTTTGTTAAAGTTGTCCTGAAGGTGTCAGCTGCTCTTTAAGAGAGTAAGTAAAAAATTAAAAAACAGCCTAATTTAGCTCCTCAAGAAGGACGTCTTTAGCATATGTCTTAAAAGTCTTCATTCTAGAGCCAGCCCAGTGGCGTGAATGGCTGAGGCACCGTGTGTCTCTCCTTCTGCAACGATGGCAACTTGGGTTGGGAAAAGGATTCAGGTTGTTTGGGTTGGGCCGAGTGAGGGAGGATTGAATGTCTGTAGAACTGCTCTTCTCCCTTGGGGAAGGGGGGTTGCTGTGGCTCACTGTCTGACTGCCACCCAGTGGTGGCTTGGTAGCAGTACGCACAACATCACCAGAAGGGAAGGGAACCCATGTTCAGAGCACGGGGCATCTCCGTGGAGGTGGAGCTTGCACATTGTGCCCATTGCATGTCCCGGGCCCAGGGAGAAAATCGATGGAAAAACACCTTTGGCTGCAGGATGATGACCGATATCTCGCAGGCCCCACACTGTCAATCAGGCATCCCCACAGTCCTGTGGCAGAGGATGACAGAGGAAGATGAGCCCTGAGAAGCCAGGTGATGTGTCTGGAGGGGCAGTAGGAAGGCAGTAACCAGGGCAATACAGGAGAAAAACCAATGATGGGGGGAAGGTCTCCATTCTGGACAGATGTTGGTTTAACCCAGAGCTAACTTAACATGAAGCAAACCCCATTCAGTCCCTCTGGACTACTATAAGCTGCACTCACTCACTTTCTACTCACTCACTCTCCCACCCACTCGCTCGCTTACTCACCCACTCACTCACTCACTTGCTCATTGTTTGCTGTCTCACAGTTCTTCATTAGCCCATCCGAGCTTCATATACTTGAAAGGTGAATGAATAAACTGACCAGACACAAACTAAGTAGTGCAAAAAATATTCATTGAATACCCATTTAAGAGAGAATGCGGCTTCACCGCTTCACATTACTGACTGGTTTCTACTCTAGATATGGCCTGCATCATTTCAAGTAAGCATATTCATTTCCCTTTCAGGTGTTTGAAGCCAGGATGGGCTAATGAAGAAATATGAGACCACAGAGAGAGAGAGAGAGAGAGAGAGAGAATGAGGGAGTGAGTGACTGAGTGAGGAGTAGGTGGGTGAGTGCTTGGTGGTGGGTGGGTGAGGAGTGAGTGAGTGAGGAGTGATGAGGCTTACAGTAGTCCAAAGGGACTGAATGGGGTTTGATTCTAAGTTACCAGTACTGACGAAAAAAGTATAGCTACAGTTTTGGAATGTTCACCCGAGCACAAAATATTATCTTATTTACGTATTATAGATCATAGAGCGCCATGTGCCACCTTTGTCCAGTCACAGCACTCCCTTTAGTTGCACGTGAGATACTCTTATTTTCATAAGAGTACAGTATGTCATGCGCTGTGCCAAACTAATGAGCTTCTTGTTAGCGTGGTATGTGCTTTACAGTCCAGGACTGTTGTATAGTTAAAAAGGTAATTCTCGGGGCGTGGATATGGTTCACATATCCACACATTGTCAGTTCTGCCATAAGGGTTGGGTGGTATATCCCGCGGCTCCATTCCATGACATCAAATCTTCCCTTCCACTGGAAGAGTTCAGTCTCATCCTTTGCAGCTCCGTGTGTTGTAGGACCTAGTAGGTGCGCCACTGGCAAACTTCGTAACTTTTCTAAACCATTTTGTATATTTCTTGGTCCTGCTCTCGACCTCTGATCATCAGCGTGGAACACAAGGAAGCGAAGACTGTGTCTGGCTTCAGACAGTGCGTCACATGCCAGCAGAAGATGTCGCAGGTGGAGCCATACGAATCATGCCTGTACTGCCTTTGAATGGCACATGATGTTGCTAGTTGCGGCGTCTTCCAAATGATGCTCCCATCCTTGCTCGACGACAGGAAGCCTCCTTGGCCGGCTGGTCAATCAAGACCTGAAATTGTAGTTGAGGGGTGGTCGCAAGGCAGCCTCCACTGCGGTGGGGTCTGTGATGCAGCTAGCTGCAATGGAGGAAGGCCATGGCAGGCACCTCCTTGGCCTCGGTGCTGCTCCCAGCTGGGGCCAGCGTTGGAGCGTCCTTCATGGGTAATTTCCGCAGTATGTATTAGGCACTCAAGACCTGTGGGGGAGGGCTCTGCCTGCCACGGTAAGAAGCACAAGAGAAAGGAACACCACAATTGATCGTGGGACCAGAAGAGATCACGCTTCTCCTGCTCCCTCGACTCCTCTGGCTGCTCAGTGGTTGTCAAGCACTTAGCTTCCGCTGAGCCCCCTTTTGCCGAGGAATGGGTCGCTAGCTCCATGGTACCCCATCAGGCTTACTGACCTTGACACCAGTTGATCAGGTGGTCGAGATTTTTCTCGACCCCATCGACTTGTTGGAGGGGGGCAACGAAGAGTTGATCTCCGAGACCCCAGTCATCCTGATCTTCTCCTAGGAGTGCGAGGAGCGGTTGGTATCCCTGTCTGGCCCTGCTGGGGATCAGCCTCCACCAGTGGTCGTGCAGCCAAATCCTGTGCCAGTGTATTACACTGCACCTCTGGTTACATCTCCTCAATATCGGCCTTGGGGTTGAAGGTTGAGGTACAGGTCGAAATTGAGGGGCTCTTGAAGTTCTTGATCCTGCTAGACCGGGAGGCGTCGCCATTGATAATTCTGACTGTTCATCTTCAGATGGGGTAGGCTCCACCAGTGGATGCGGTGGTACTATGAGGAGCTTCTCTAGCAGCAGTGGGCTTAGCGGAGCCAGGAAGGGCTCTACCCTCGACTCCTGTGGTCGACTGGTTGGTGCCGGTTATGCCTACGCCAGTCCGCCTGAGATAATTCCCCCAACACGCATCTCTCCACCATTGTTGGGGAAACTGCCTCCACAGCAGTCATGTGCAGGGTTCCTACGAAGGACTCATTTCTGGGCACCGGCTTGTCAGACCGGTTGTCAGTGGAAATCACCCACTCTGATGATTCCAGGGTGGTCCATGGCTGTAAGCATCTGCAGGCCATCTTTGAAGAGTTCTTGGATGACTCCAATTCATCATCCATGCAATCTTCAAGGACACATACATTTAATTGGGTATCGGTCGAGGAACTGACCACTGATCACAGGCCAGTGTCTTTTGGGGTGCTTCTCCAACTTAAGTTGGAGTCCATGAAAGTTCCTTTGGAGCCAGTTCAGAAGAGGGCTAGGTACCTCTTCACTGACATTCTGGACAAGGATGAAATCCCCAGGGAGTTGCTTTTCCCATGGCCAAGGCCATTCTGGGACTGGCTCTGGAGCTTTGGTAGCATCCAGCCTCCTGCTCGGCATCCTCAGCCGGTATGGGCTGCAAGTGTGTGGTCCCTACTGGCTCCTTGACTGGATTTTCTGACTAGCTCTTGGCTGGGGGTCTGATCTCTGATTCTGTTTTCTGGAAACTCGGCAGTACTGGGGACATGGACAAGCTCTGTGACAAGGAGTCAAAGAAGCTTGAGCATGCGGCTAAGAAAATCTGCATTGCATCCTCCTTTGGTCTCTCCATCAGGCAACCTACACCTTGATGATGGCCCACTTTGGTTACTCCCTGCTGGGAGTGCTCAGTAACGTTCTCCCTTACCTGCCTTCTCACAAGCAGCTCTCGGTAAATGTCATCAGAGACCAAGGTCAGCCGCTGACTAAATACCAGCTGCATTCAGCCTTGGGACATTGGCGACCCCTGCGTCCGTGCCATAACAGTGGCTGTCATGATGCATTGCAGGGCCTGGCTGAGGATCTCCACCTTCACAGCAGACACTCAGCACAGGTTGACCGCTGTCCCCTGCTTGGGCACTGACCTCTTTAGCCTGGGGGTGGTTGGGCATCTCACAAGGACTGAGAAGTCTGATGCCACCCTGGATTATGTGGCTTTGTCCTAGAAGGACCAGAAAGGCTGAAAACAAAATAAGGCCTTTCTATTTCGGCACTTTCAGCCACAGCAGTTTTGGCAGCAATAACCCTAGTCAGGGCATTTCCAAGCCTGGCACCCCAAGGCCAAGTTCTCTGGCCAAGGGCCCAAAAAAGGCAGGGGTAGAGGAAGTGGTTCCCTTCCAGCCTTAGTGGCCAGTGCCTCCTCCAGAGCTGCCCAGTGACAGGTTGGAGGTGTTCACTTCCCACCTGTCCACTCCCTGATTCAGCTCCTGGTGGCGGGTCATCTTCGCCACTTCTGGCCTCACTGGTTCGTCATTACTACGGACAAGTGGGTTCTTGAGGTGGTCGGTAGAGGGTTGCTTCTCAGTTTTGAGACCTTTCTGCCCTGCCAATCCCACCCTCCAAGGGAGTCCTTGGTGTTGCAGGACATGCTGTTCTCCCTCAGGGAGGACGTTGCTCAGCCCTTCACAAAAGGAGCAATAGCCTGTGTCCCAGACACCCTGGCAAGTCAGGGGTACGTGTCCAGGTGCTTCCTGCTCCTAAAATGGATGGGGGGGCTGGTGCCCCATACTGGATCTTCACAGTCTGAGCCAGTGTCTAAGGAAGCACAAAGTTCAGGATGCTCATGCTGAACCAGATTATACCATCATTAGTGCAGGCATGTTGTTGTGCTTCCTGAACCTCCAGGACATGTTCTTTCACATCGCAGTCTGTCTGTCCCACTGGAAATACCTCTAGTTCTGCACAGAAGAGGTGCTCTCAATGCCAGGTCATGCCATTCAGCCTCTCCTTGGTGCCCAGGATCTTCACCAAGTATATCACAGTGTTGGCAGCCTATAAGTGGTGCCAGGGTGTCAGGGTTTATCCCTGCCTGGATGGCTGGCTGATAGTCAGGCATCCAAAGAAGCAGTGGAGCATTCTAGGGACCTGGCCCTCCAGACCTGCAGAGACTTGAGCCTCTTGGTCAACCAGGCCAAGTCTGAACTGATCCCCTCATAAGTGATTCACTTCATTGGGGCAGAGCTAAACTCCCTATGGGCCAAGGTCCACCTGTCAGTGGACCGGGCATCGGATTTTACCTCCTTTGCCCACTCATTTCAGGTTAGCCGCCTGCACCCTGCCCAGGACTTCCTGAGGTTGCTGGGGTACATTGCATCTTGCACCAGTATGGTCCAGTGGGTTCACTGGCGAATGCAGCACCTGCAGTGGGAGTTGGGCCATCGGTGGTCCTAACACCTGGGACACCTGGGCCAGCCGATCAGTGAGCCAGCTGATGTGGGATGCCATCTGGTGGTGACTGACTGCAGAATATCTAGAGGAAGGAGTCCTGTTTATCCACCCAGAACTGACCATCATCCTCATGATGGACACATCTCTAGTAGGATGGGGAGCACATCTGGAAGATCACAGGATCCATGGGTCATGGTCACCCTGGGAGTCCCATCACCACATCAACCTACTGGAGCTCCATGCAGTGTGGCTAGGTCTGATTGAATTTGCTCCTGTATTCAGGGGGACAGGTCATGCAAGTCCAGATGGACAACACCACGACCATGCTCTACTTGAACAGGCAGGGCAGAACGCACTTTCTTCCATTGTATCAGGAGTCCCTCCACACCTGGGCCGTCTTGCGCAGCCTGGCTAATCAGCTGGTGGATGCTCTCAGCTGGGTGAGCGAGATGTCACACGAGTGGCCCTGCATCAGGAGGTGGTGAACCACGTATTCTCCTTGTAGGGCACCCCTCTAGTGGACCTGTTTGCTTCCTGGGAGAACACAAAATGGAGGCTGTTCTGTGCCCCCCCCCACAGTCTTGAACACCAATACGGGTTGCCTTCGCAAGGCCCTGGACCTCAGGTCTCCTGAACACCTTTCCTCCCTTTCCCCTAATACACAAGGTGGTGGGCAAGGTGTGGAGGGACAAGGTGCAGATGTTCCTCATAGCTCCAGACTAGCATTGCCAGTTTTGGTACTCTGATCTCCTCAGCCTCATCAGCAGGCCTCTGGTGGTTGCCTTTTCACCCGGATGTGCTGCCCAGACAACAGGGGGAAGGTCCTGCACCTGAACCTTGAATCCATGCACCTCGCAGCCTGGTTCCTAAGGCTCTGGGTCTTTCAGAGAATAATCTCTGCATTGCAGAGGCTTCTCGAAAGGATCGACTCACCAGTGTTATACCTTCAAATGGAAGCAGTTTTCCATTTGGTGTCAAAGTCAGGAGCTTGATCCCCTGTCCTGTCCTGTGGATATCATCTTGGAATACCTCTGCGACTTGTCACAGCAGGGACTGCATTTGACGACCCTTAGGGTGCACCTGGCAGCCATCTCTGCATAATGAGCATTGGCTGGTATGCCAGCGGTAGTGCAGGAGAAGGTGGTTGGCTGGTTCTTTAAGGGCCTTGACCATTTGTCCTCACTGGTGCGTGAGTCACCACTACCTTGGGACTTATTGCTGTACTGGCAGTGCTCATGGACAAGCCTTTTGAGCCTGTGCACAGGTGTGAGATGTCACACCTGTCATGGAAGACTGCCTTCTTGGTGGCCATCACATCAGCCAGGAGGATTAGTGAGCTCCAGGCACTTTTGATGGAGCCTCCTTATCTGGTCTTCCACATCGGGCAGGGTAATCCTTTGTCCCCATCTGAAATTCCTCCTGACGGTTGTCTCACAGTTCCACCTTAACCAGGTGATGAACCTTTCAGTTTACGTTACCAACACATCTTTGGATGCTGAACACAACCTCCATTCTCTGGATCTGTGGTGGGCACTCTCCTACTATGTGGAGCGTATGGCTGGAGTTCGGGATGAGGCTCGCCAGCTCTTTGTTACCTATGCTGAAGCCACGTCTGGCAGACTGGCAGCTAAACAGATGATTAGCAGGAGGATATCATTAGTGATAGACTGGAAGTATTGGATTCCTTCAATAATCATTTCGTGACCGCAGGTCTAGCATTTGACAACTCACCTGCTAACCTACTACGTCAACAGATTAGCGATAAAGAAATGGAGCCCCATGTCATTGATCCAAGATTCTCCCTGACTCCTACCTCACTCAGAGAAGTTGAAGATTTGTTGCTGAAGCTGGATACTGGAAAAAGCTCTGGCACTGACACGATTGACCCCGTTTCCTAAAAGTGGTACAGCACGTGTTTGCCGTGCCTATAACGCACCTATTTAACATGTCCCTGTCCCTAGGGTTTATCCCATCCACATGGAAAATGGCACATGTCATTCCTCTGTTTAAGTCATGGGGACCCAGTGATCTAAACAACTACAGACCACTCTAATTCTTCCAGTACTGGCAAAACTACTGGAAAAAATTGTAAGCAATCAGTTGCGACTATACCTAGAATCTACGAATCTCCTAAATCCAGTCCAATCAGGTTTCAGAGTGAAACATAGTACTATTACAGCGTTTGCAAAGGTGACTGACGATTGGCAAAGAGAACTGGACAATAGAACTACGCTTATGCTTGTCTTTTTAGATTTAAGTAAGGCCTTTGACACCACGTACTCATAGACTGCTTCTCTCTCCTTCGCAATAGGGTTGACTCACTGTCCTGCAGTGGTTTAATAGCTATCTCTCTGACCGCCTCCAACAGGTGAAGGCTGAAGGTGAATTCTCAACCCTCAAATCTCTCCTGAGAGGGGTCCCCCAAGGATCTATATTAGGTCCCTTATTGTTTGCCATCTACATCAACAACATTGATGATTGTATAACCAGGGCCAACATCCATCTATTCGCAGATGATACAGTACTCTACTTAAGCCACCCAACCCCAGAAGCTGCATGCGGTGATCTGCAAGCTGAATTCAACTCATTACAAAACCAACTCTTAAACAAAAAACCTTTACTTAATGCTAAGAAAACCAAAGCCATGCTTTTCTCTCAGCTGGTACATACAGTGAACCCGGCTTATGCAGGTTTAATACCGCAAATGTCTACAATTCTTGGAGAAAAATTGGAATTCATCAATAAATTCAAATACCTGGGAGTGTGGCTGGATCATAGGCTATCCTACATAGACCATATAGAAGAGCTTCTAAAAAAACTACGACAAATATTGGGTCTTTTCTTTAGGATCAGCCACTTTCTAACAAGAGATGCTAAAGTACGTCTGATCCAAACAACGTTCCCCTCTCTGATACACCATGCGGATTTCCTGTACAGTCAATGTCCTGCCTCCTATCTCATAAAACTGGACACGCTGAACCATAGAGCTCTGAGATTCATCACAGGTCTCCCCTTTTCTTCCCACCACTGCTCCCTATATACAGCCGTGGGCTGGTCTTTACTCCAGTACAGATGGAATAGAAATGCTGCCCTATGGACACTGAGAGCAATTTCAAACAAACTTCCACAATACATTGCTGACTGCCTCCCTTTAAACCAAATAGGCAAGTATGCCCTGAGAAGCCTTACATCCATCTCATTGAGAGTCCCCAAAGTCAAGTCTAGCTTTGGTAGAGCGTCTATAAGCACCGTGATGCCCTGTCTTTGGAACAAACTTAAGAAAACTTTGAAGCTGAGTACTCCGGTCAGTGGCTCTACCTTCAAGACCCTTTACTCTCATCTCATCAAGGAACCCTGCAACTGCTTTCCTTGATCCCAGCATAAGTTCTTCTATCCTACCCACTTCTAACCCTCTATCCTCTGTAATCTCACTCATTCAGTGGATTTCTTTCCTACCTTTGTCCTCCTATATGTATTCATGGCCCAGTGTCATACTCCTACCGCACAAAGCACCTAATAACCATCTTAGTCCTCTTTGGCAACCCAGTCCATATCCCAGCTCTTCTACCACCTTTTTTACTTCCTTACCCTGACTCCTGAAAAGCGACCCTGGGATCCTAACAATATACACTTTATTGGGTCCTGACACCCCCCCCCCCAGTCTGGTTCTTCCCTTCCCTTCCCTGCTCGCCACTGTACCGTCCAGCAGTTTCTAAATTTGTCCCCAAGTTTCAGCACCAGAACTATAACTGCACTTGGAGGCTGCCACCTGGATATGGTTCTGCCGCAAATTGCTGTCATGTGAATGGACCATCAGTTATCACTTCGCAACTGTACATGGTTCTCTTGTAATATGCCATTCAGGTATTCTACCCTATGTATCATTATTGCCTCTGTTTATATATGTAAATTGTATATAGTGTATACATAACTGTGTATGTGTGCACATATATATTTTTATATGTAATGATCTTCCTTGTGTACCTGACCCTGTTATCCCCAGGTCCATCTTGCAAATGAGCCTTGCTCAATGATATCCGCCTGGATAAATAAAGATTTTGATTGATTGATTGATTGATTAATTGATCACTTCCTGCATCAACCTCTGTCATATGTTGGCTGGTACAGAGCCTCCAGTAGGGCTGAGGGCTCATTCCACCAGACTTACCGCTGCTTCGGTAGCTGCTTTCAGGAGCATCCCTATTCAGGAGATCTGCAGGGCTGCCACCTGAAAGTTGGCACACACGTTCATCTCCCATTACAGCATCGACCTTGAGCCTCACCAGGATGCTGCTTTTGGGGCCTTGGTTCTCCAATCTCTGTTTGCCAGGTAGGGGTTTGCGCCTTGCCCCTCCTCCTGGAGAACTGTTGGAAGTCTGCCAGTGTGTGGATACGTGAACCATATCCACGCCCTTAGAAGAATAGGTTACTCACCTGTAACCATAGTTCAAACACCATGAAGTCTTGCTATATTATAACATTAGCAGTCAGCCACTGCAGCTGAACTGCCCCGGAGAGGAAGGAGTTAACTCAGAGGATCTGAGTTCATAGCGCCGAAAGGCCAGTTCAAAGTTTCATCTGCAGTTTCAAATGAAACTGTCAGATTCTTTACTCCGCTTCACTGGAACAGTCGCCCGGAGATCAGCTCCTTCAGCTCGTTCATTCTCGGTTCAGCGGTATTTTTCGTTCATTTGAACCGCAAAAGTCATTATTTTACGCATTTCGGTTTTAAAGCTCTATCTGGTAACCGTAAGTACTAAATTTTAAGTCTGTGTGGAAAATTAATTATCGGTTCGGTTTTGAACCATCGGTTTGTTATTTCTACATTTTAAAAGTGTACAGTGGGTTTTAGAGTGCGGTTCCCGGTTCTTATCGGTTCTAAAAAAAGAATTATAACGGTTTAAACACCAGGACACGGTTAGGAACCGATAAGGGTGTCTTGCCTGGCACTGCCATCAAAAGGGCAAGTTTTGGTTAGGCTGGCATTATGTCTGAGAAACCCAAAAGAAAAACCGGCCCACTGGGTTTCAATACTGTGATGTCTGCGGGAGGCCTTTGCCAAGGCTGACCCACACACCACTTGTGTTTATTGTCTGGGGCTGACCACCTCCTGTCAGACTGCCAGGTGTGTAAAAATTCTCCTGCAGCCACCCTGAAAGAGATTGGGCGGCTCAGGGCCAGAGACAAAAAGTCCGCTGACCCGGATGGCCAAGCCGGTCCAGTACCCACTGGACCAGAGGGAGTGCCCTCTGACCAGGCGAGACTTCTCGGCAAAGGAAGGCTGGTTCAGAGGAACCAGTCCCGAGTAAAAAGACAAGGAAATCAGTAGGTTTGGGGTCCAAAATTGTGTCTCCAACTGCTGCAGAGATACCTAAAGCCATTCAGATTGTCCAGTCACTGTCTCAGGGATCTGTAGAACCACCAACAGTTGGTAAAAGGTTGTTTCGTTCAGTCCCAGTGGTTCAGAATTTTGAAGTTGAGGATTTTTATGAACCACAGGAGGGGGAGGAGGAATTTGATCAATATATGTGTGGCTGGGGGGGGTCTGGACGTGCCCATTGAACCGGACATTTCTCCAGACAGACCTTTAGAATCTCCTCCTATTCTGTCTGAGTCCCTTCTTTCTTTATTTTTACAAAAGGTTGCAGAAACCCTCCAGCTTCCTTTAGAGGAGGCTGTGGATGAGCAAGAGGAGCCTGATTATGTGGAAATGATGGATATTCCAGAGTCTAGGGGTTGTCTATTCCTTTGCATAAGTCATTTAGGAAGCAAACAACAAAGATTTTAAAAATCTCATTCTGTCCCTCCTGTAGATAAAAAATGGACAGAAGGTATACTTTGTCAGGCTCGGATACAGACTTCCTTACTGAACAGTGTAGTCATGTAGGTGTGGTACAAGCTGCAGCCTGTGGCAAGGCTAATATTCCTCTGGCCTCACATCCTCCTGATAAGGATTCCAGGAAGATTGATGCCATGGCGAAGAAACAGTATATGGCAGCTTCTCTGGGACTCAGGCAGGCAAATTATATGGCTTATTGGCTAGATATCAGAAATCTAGGTGGACACAGTATTGTAGTTAGCCAAGCAGGCCCATGGCCAGCTGGCTAGTGAGTTGGAACAGGTGGCTGCTGATGCATTGAAGCCTCTAAAGTTCAATTTCATACTGCTGTTGATGTTAATGATGTTTCAGGGTCATGGCCACTTCTGTAGCTTTCTCGAGGTTGGCATGGCTCAGATGCACTAATCTGTCCCAAGATACCCAGTCAGGCTATGGATTTTCCTGTAGTGGAAAATCTCTGTTTGGGGAGCAAACAGAAAACTATATGAAAAAGATGGATGAATACAGAACTACCTACAAAAGTGCCCAGGCTAAGGAGAAGCATGCCATGCCACAAAGGCATGCTCCCAGAGGTAGGGGCAGGCCTTTTCCAGGCCTTTTACCACTTCAAGCCTCCTCTGCTGTCTCGCAGAGGGGTTTCTTCAGAGGCAGGGGTAGACGAGGCACAAGTAGACCGTCCCCCTCCCCTCAGCCTAAGGCTGCTGCTAAGCAGGCACCCTGATGGGGTGCCCAGGGCCGATTCTCCTGTGCCAGTGGGGGGCAGGTTGGCCTATTTCAGCCGGAACTGGCTGTCCCTAATTACGGACAGATGGGTTCTGGAGGTAATAGGCCAGGTCTGGTTCTCAGTTTCAAACACTTTCCAAAGATGAGAGCCAGACATTTCCACCTGCAATCCTTCAGAAGCCCTTGCTTTGGAAGCAGAGGTTTCTTCTTCTGGACTGCAAAGCAGTGAAAGGGTTCCTCCTTGCCATCAGGGCAGGGGCTTTATTCAAGATACTTTCTTACCCTAAAGACAGGAGAATGGAGGCCCATTCTAGATTTAAGGTACCTGAACAAGCATCTTTGAAACCAAAGTTCAAAATGTTGACTCTGGCAATGATATTGCTTTTCCTAAGGCCAGGGACTGGCTAGCTTCCTGGACCTCAAGGATGCCTATTTTCATGTTCTGATCAGGCCTTCTCACCGAAAGTACCTCAGGTTCGAACTGCCCTCAGGCCACTACCAGTTCAGGGCAATGCCCTTCGGCCTGACCTCTGCGCCAAGGGTATTCACAAAATGTCTCGCTGTAGTAGTGGCTCACTTAAGAAGGCAAGGGTTGTTGTGTTTCCTACCTGGACGACTGGCTCATTGTGGGTCAGTCTCCAGGTCAGGTGAAACCCATTTGCAAGTCACCCAGCAGCTTCTCACTTCCCTGGGATTCCTGCTAAACTTACCAAAGTCAGTTCTGGAACCGGTTCAGGTCCTAACTTTCATAGGCGAGAATTGAACACAAGGTTAGCTAGAGGCTTTTCTTCCTCGGAAAGGGTGGACAGACTCATCGCCTGGCATCCTCCTTTACCCTGCGGGTCTCTCGCAGCAAGGCATTTTCTGCAACTCCTTGGGCACATGGCTGCTTCCACAGCTGTGCGTGAGGGAGCAAGATTCCAGATGAGGGACATTCAGTTCCATTTGAGGGCCTATTGGTCTCAAAGGAAGGACCCCTACCAAGTTGGTTCCAGTTACTCAAACTCTGATCCTAGCCCTCCACTGGTGGCAGGTCCAGAGCAATTTAAGACAGGGGTTCCTTCATTCCCATTTCTCACCCTCACCTCACCACGGATGCCTCCCTGTTAGGGTGGGGGCTCACCGGCGATCTTGACACCCAGGGGTGTGGTCTCCCTCAGGAATCTCTGCTCCACATCAATCTGTTGGAACTCAGAGCTGTCTTTTTAGCTCTTCGGTGTTTTCAGATTCTGTCCAGAACAAAGTGGTTCAAGTCAGGACAGACAATACCACCACAATGTGGTACATCAATAGCAAGGGCACTCGGTCTTCAGCCTTGTGCAATCAAGCAATGAAGTTGTGGTCTCTGGCCTACTCCTGAACACCTCCCTGATAGCGGTTCACCTCCCAGGGAAGGACAATATCCCATGGACGCCTCAGCAGAATTTCTCAGGCCATCACGAATGGGCTCTGAATCCACAAGTGCTGGGGTCCGTTTTGCCAGATGGGGCACCCTCAGATAGATCTTTCTCAGCCCCAAACAACCATCAACTTCTCTTTTCTGTTGCAGGCCTCCAGTACTGGGCTCAGTCCTCTGGACGCCTTTCTGTTGGACTGAAAGGGAAGTTCCTGTATGCCTTCCTCCTTCTCTCTTCTTTTCAGGGTACTAGTAAAATCAGATCTCAACCTTGCAGAGTGATTCTGATTGCCCCAGATTGGGCCAGACAGCCCTGGTACCTCTGTTTCTGTCCTTGGCAGTCCACCCTGCCCTGAGCCTACCCAGAGTCCACGACTTACTGGCCTGTGCACAGGGAGAGTGTGGTATCCGACCTCAAATCCCTCCACCTCAAGGCTTGGCTCTTGAGGAGCTAGAATTTGCTGACTTACACCTTTCTCAAGGTGTCATGGATATTTTGAAAGGCTTCTAGGAAGCCTTCCACTAGGGCCACTTATAATTCTAAGTGGAAGAGGTTTTCCATCTGGTGCTCTGAGAGGCAGATTATCCCAGAATCTGCTGATCTTCCCATTCTTCTGGAATATTTGGTCCATCTGAATTCCCTAGGCCTTAAACCAGCTACCCTGAAGGTTCATCTGGCAGCTGTCTCTGCTTTTGTGTCAGCAGGGAAGCCTGCCTCCCTTTCTTCTCACCCTGTGTTCTCCAAGTTTTTTAAAGGGTTACTTCATACTAACCCTCCTTCAGAACCAGCCCCGCCTGGGACCTGAATATTTGCATTGCTCAGTTATCGAACCCCTTTGAGCCTCTGTCTTCGCAGAGTCAAGTATTTAACTCGAAAACCGCTTTCCTAGTAGCTATCACCTCTGCCAGACGCATAAGTGAGTTACAGGCCCTGTCAGTGGAAGAAGATTTTATCTCTTTCCACAGAGATAAGGTAGTCCTTAGGACTAATAGAAAGTTTTTGCCTAAGGTGGTTTCTGATTTCCACCTGAACCAATCTATCTCTCTCCAGTATTTTTCACTGAGCATTCTTCCTCAGGTGAGAGGAGACTGCACAGCTTGATGTCAAAAGAGCCTTAAGCTACTATTTAGAGCGCACAGAGGTCATAGGTTCGAATCCTCCAACTGTTTCTTACCTATGGCGAGGTTGGCAAAAGGAAACCTGCCACTAAGAGAACAATTGCAAGGTGGATTGTTTCTTGTATCCAATTCTGTTATCAGAAACTAGGTAGAGTACCCTCAGGATTGAGGGCCCACCCACCAGGGTACAGCTGCGCCTAGCGGCTGCTAGGGACATTCCCATTCTGGAGATTTGTCAAGCTGCTACCTGGAAGACAGTTCACACCTTTACCAAGCATTATTCCCTGGATGTCCAGTCCAGGAGAGATGCTCAGTTTGGCACAGCTGTGCTTCAGAGCCTATTTCCTAAGTAGGTTCTGACCCTCCTCCATGGATGTACTGCTGTGTAATCTGTTATATGTTAATATAGCAAGACTTCATGGTGTTTGAAGAAAAATTACTCACCTTAGTAATTGCTTTTCTTCTCATGGAGTCTTATATATTATAACCACCCTCCTCCTGCCCCTCTCAGAACCTCTACTTGGGTAGGGGTGGCAATTAGTGCAAGCACTGTGTCATGCCATTGTAGTTATCCCTTACCCTCTTTCCTTTGGGTTAGGATCTGTTGCTTTATTTAGGTTATTTATATTGCCCCTTCCTGGACTTGAGTCTTGGGGAAGGGGGGTTCATAATGTGCTTGTATAGGTGAGAAAACGAAACATAATACCATCAATTTTTGTTATTATGGTTCTGGGTGTTTCTTTGTTGTTTATATTGTTGTTACTACTACTGGTAGGTAGCCATGGGCTAGTGTAGTTTTTCCACACAGACTTTCTGTTCTTTGATGTTAGCTTCGTAAAGATCTGACAGTTTCATTTGAAACTGCCAGATAGAGCTTTGGGCACAGCGCCCTCGGGCTGTAGAACTCCAGATCCTCTGGAGTTAACTCCTTCCTCTCCGGGGCAGTTCAGCTGCAGTGGCTGACTGCTAATGTTATAATATAGCAAGACTCCATGAGAAGAAAAGCAATTACTAAGGTGAGTAATTTTTTCTTCTAGGTGTGGTATATGGTTCATATTCACATCCACATCACCCACCCAGCCTCCCCTGGCAAGTGGCACGTGAATCCCTGCTTCTAGTGAGCAAGATCTGACATCATGGGGTGGAGCTGAGAGATATCAGTGTCAGTGGCTCAGCAGGTAGCACACTCGCCTCTGAGGCCGGGAGATCAGAGGGCTGTGGGTTCAGTTCGCACATCTGGCACTTGGGTTAATATCCCAGTACTGACACTGTAGTGCAGCATGAGAGGGGTGCTGCACTTCTGAGGTGCCGTCTTTCGGATGAGACGTTAAACCGAGGTCCCATCTGCCTGGATTGGTGGTAGTTCAGGTGGATGTTAAAGATCCCATGGCACTTCTCGAAAAGAGTAGGGGAATTTCCCCGGTGTCCTGGCCAAATTTCCCTCATTCACTAAAAAATACCACCAGCAGCTTAATCTGGTTCAAGGTCAGTTGGCATTCATCTGTATCCCCCTCCCCCGGGTCGTGCCTGAAAATAGGCAGGATTTGTCTAGTGCACTTACCCGGTCAACAAAAGCTAAATAAATAAATAAAAATAAATATGCCACCTGGGTGGTGGTAGGAGTTTTGTTTCAAAACGTTCCTGTGAATCATCTAAGGAAGAACTACCAGTGTGTGGATGTGAACCATATACCACTCCTAGGACTAGGGTTACAGGTGAGCAACCTATTTTTTTTTTTTTTTTTTAAACAAATTAGTACACGATCTGTAATACTTTTACAGGGGCGCTAGGAGAGCCTGTCATGGATATGAGTGTCATCTCTTGCATTCTTAGAACACCAGAACTGCTCACATTCGGTTTGCAGTTCTCTTGCCCTAAGAAAGTACGCAGTAACACTCATATTCAGAAGAGGTCCTCCTAGCGTCCCTGTAAACTTATAAAAACAGTATCTTTATGAGTCACACTTCATCCCATCCCATCCCCCGCGAAGTCATAATCCTCTGTATTTGAGATTATAATCATTTCCAACAGATTGTGATGTCACATACAGAGAAATATGGCTTCAGTGGAAGGAGAAGCAGAAGGATGAGATAAAATCTGGGGAACATTTTCCTAAAAATGTCCTGTGACAATGAGAAATGAAGAATAAGTGTATTATAAGAGACAATATTTTATAAAAGTCGAGTTGTGTCTGAATGTTATATTTTAAAAAGTCTTGTGGAGTCCTGTAAAAATGCCTTGTAGAGCCCCTGACCTCACAAGGACAATGCTTAACGAAGTACAAGTAGAGATGGTGGATGGCATGTAGGTAGTGCATTGTGCTCATGTGCCGCTGAACCAGTTTGGAGCATACTCGGGGAGTTGGATTTGGTGACGGGGTGGGGCTGCTGCATGGTAGTACTTCCTTCTGAGGTGGGACAACACTCGGTTCTGCTGGTGCCATGACCCCTGTGGTGGGCTGGGGAGCTTGCCTTCTCCACAGAGGCACCACTGCACATGTGCGAGTCCTGACGTGGTACCACTCAGCATCAACAGGAGGTGGGCGGGGACATGGCAACAGGACCTACAAAAGGAAAAACGTCATGCCTTCCAGATCACCCGTGTGGCAGCCACTTTTACTCTCAGGCCCTGCACCATAGGGACCCCCATTGGCCTTGATGATGGGGGGAGTGGCTGATGGGGCTGAGAGGTTGCTGGTCGGACTAAGAGTCAGCAGAGGTGGCAGTTTTAGGGAGCAAAAAAAACTATATTTATTTTCATTTTACATTGTATATAGCATAAAAAGCAAGTAGACACAGTGCAACGCATATGTTATATATGAGGCAATATAGCGCAGTGATCTAAGGCTCTGAGCTGCAAATCTGGTGACATCCAGCAGACCAGACCTGGGTTTGAATCCCACAGCTTCCACTTGCATACTGTGTGACCCTGAGCAAGTCACTTAACCTCCTTGTGCTCCCAGGTCGCTCCTGTAAAAAAGCTTTCAGCTTAGTGTGCTATACCTGGTTAAACAACCAAAAAAAAAAAAAAAATATATACTTATGCAATATGACATGACAGGAGGAGGGGTGTTGTGGTGGGATAATGGCCAGCCTCAGCTGGGTTGAAGCACGAGGCGAAGCCAAGTGCTTCCACCACCCAAGAAGGGCCATTAGCCCACCATAACACACCCTCTGGTATCCGTCTTAGTAAATTGGATGTATTTTTTTAAACATATTTTTGCTGAGCTACCTTCACCTGGACTGTTGTGCTGGGATAACGGCCGAAAGTACCTCTTGGCCAATCAGGAGCCAGCATTCTTTCTACAGATTTCATAATTATCTTCACTGCCTTCTTTATAATATATAAAGGTTCCATAAAAGCAGAAACTCTGTCACTTGTTTTTCTTCTGCTCTGGCTGCTTGTCTACAAGTAACAATGTAATCCCATCTTGTGACACCACAGCCGTTACTGCAGAAATTATGATGTCACAAGCAGAGGATTATCAAATCACTGTCAGACTAGCAACTAGACCGGATGGAGACCAAGAGACAGAGAATCTCGTTTTTATGCAGCTGTCCCTAGTATTAAAGAACAATGGGAAAGCAAAAACATAAACAGAAAAAGGTGGCTCACAACCACTGAACTGCCCTACAAAACACCAGAGCATGGCCGCAGGATAGTGGTAGCAGATAGTTTTAATAAAATATAAGAGCAGTACTTACCACTGCCTGACCTGCCAAACATATTTGCACAGACTCGGTATGTTTTTATGCAGACGTCCCCAGTTTTAAAGAACACTTGGAAAGCAGATACAGGAAATACTGTAATTATGTATAAAAATCTGTGTAAATATTATGTTTTTAAAAGTTTTGCATTTGGTGGCAGAAACTCTTTATAGGGAGCATAAGCCCTGTGTTTATATTTTTAAAAGAATTATTAATTTGGATGTGTGAAAAATCTTTTTTAATTACCCCAGTAAATTAGTTTGTTTTTAAAATTTTTCAAACCCCAGGAATCTCTCACTTACGCTTAACAGCTGCAGTCATTCACCTGGAATGAGCTGCCCTGGAGCACAGAATTTTATGCTAATTAGAGAATCTTACAATGAAATTCAAAACTCAGCTGTGTGGTCATGCTCACCCTTGCATTCTAATGGCAGATGTATTTCACCGCCTGAAGAAAGTAGCCACCCTGAAGTTTTCTTTTCACTTTGATCAGTTACAGTATATTATTTTAAACTGGTTCTTAAGCTGGTTCTCCAGTTACCTCTCCGGCCATACTCAGTGTGTGAAATGGGCTGGATATACTTCCCCTTTCAGCACCATAATGGATGGGGTCCCCAGGGGTCTATCCTTGGCCTTTTCCTGTTTTCCTTGTTTATTAATGAATTACCTCAGCACTGAGGTAGTGCGTCAGTTCAGCTGTATGCTGATAACACCATTCTGTACAGGTCCTCCTCTGACCCAACGTGGCTGAAGCACCAGTTATAACTGGATTTCTGGAGCCTTGTACTCAACACCAACAAAACTAAATCTATGCTTTTCTATCACTGCACCCCTAAGCTCACTTGTCCACCCCCTCTTGTGATTGACTCCTCCCGCGGTGACCCTCTGGAACTAGTGCAATCTTTTAAATACTTAGGTATCACCTTAGATTCCAAGCTCAACTTTGATGTCCATATTACCAATGTTGTTAGGACACTACACCAGAAACTAGGCCTCCTTTATTGCCTCCATTCCTACCTAACTCCCTCCTCTCGCCTGGCCATAGCTTCCTCCTCTCTTCTTCCTCTTATCTCTTATGGAGCTCCTATTCTCCATTCCACCCAGATCTACGTCCTTGCCTGGCTAAAACAAGCTTACCATAGGATAGGGAGTTTCACTCTTGGTTCAAACTCCAGGGAGAACCACTGCTCTCTCCTTGCGTCTCTCTTCGAAGCTAGACTACAATACCCAACCTTGTGTCTGATCTTTAAAATGGTCCACATGTCCACTCCTTCCTGTCTGGAAACCCTTATCCAACATAAAACTGTGACAAGATCCCTAAGATCAGCCGGCATTCCACTGCTAGCAGCCCCTAAACTCTGCCTAGCGGTTGGTCAGAGAGCCTTCTCCTTTTCAGGACCCTCTCTTTGGAACTCCCTTACACCTGCGGTCCTAACCTGCCCCTCCCTATATCAGTTCAGGCACTCTCTTAAATCCCACCTAGTCTACTCCGAGTACTGCACCTGTACTTGAGGTCCCCACCTTTAGCCCTGTGCCCACCCCAGCCCCTCTCCCTCCCTCTTATATGTGATTACCCACTCCAGCTACCTTCCTTATTGTCGTTTTGCACTCTCGCACCTTGCATTGTCCTACTTTTCTCTTTGCCTCCTTCTTATTGACATTCCTTTACTGTGTTTTTACCCTTAAGTCATCTGCCTTTATCTATCTCTACGCTACTTAATTTTCTCTCCTAGGTTATTTCTGAGTGAACCGTTATTTATACTACATTGTGTTTATTTAACTACACATTTTGTACCTACTACTGTTGTACCTTGTCATCTTAGGTTATTTTCTGAGTGATTGTAGCTCATATTTTTTAATATTTATTCTCTTTGTACATAATTGTAATCAATGACTATGTACCTTTATACTACTACTGTTATAATTTTATTGTACCTCCCATTGTTCCCTCCCCCGGGTCGCCCCTGAAAAACGGACAGTCCGTCTCAGTGGGCTTACCCGGTTACCAAAAATTCAAATAAATAATATTTTGTAATTCTAACAGTGTAGTTATTTATTCAGTAACTCTGCATTAGTTGGGGTCTTTATATGTGTAAATTTGTAGGTTTTTTTTATAGCTTCTTCAGTTCCCCAAGGTCCTATCATATAACCCCAGTCCTGCGCAAACTGCACTGACTGCTGGTGAGGTGGTGGATCTCCTATAAGGTTGACTTGCTGACCTACAGAGCCCTACATGGACTGGGCCTGAGCTACCTGCAAGACCTGTCTCCTCACCAGACCTTCCAACCTCTCTGCTCCTTTGAGATGGGCCTTCTAGCTGTTCCCAGGGTTCGGCAAAAATCTGCGGGTGAGAGGGTTTTTAATGTTGCTGGCCTGACACTGTGGAACTTGTTTCCCAAATCCCTGAGGGAGGCCCCCATTTATTCTGTTTTATTTCATCTATCTTGGTCTTTTTAGATAGTCTGGCTGTGTCAATTGTTGATTTTATGAGTTCTGATATTGTATATGTTGTGAGATTTTTCTCTGGCTGTCGTGTATATTGTATGGCGCTTAGAGCCCATAGGAAGGACTGATTTATAAATAAAGTTTTGCTTGCTTGCTAGCTTGATCATTGCTTCCCAGGAACCGGAGAAAGGCCTGTTTTGCACCACTTAAATTTACTAAATATATTTTTAAAAACTCTTTAGAGAGTACCACTTTGCGATACTTTGTGTTTTTAGTCCCAGTTCATTCTCCAACAGAACAGAGATGATAATTGGCACTTTCTTGTGCTATTCTTCACAATTGGTACTCTGATACAACTGGTACCCCCATATTATTACAGTGCAAAACAAATAAAAAGGAACTGAACAGCATTTATATATTTTCTACCAATTTTGCCTTTATTGAGATTTGTTTGTCTGATTTGGAAACCAGAGCGTCTCTCCAAGGTTATTATATGACTGACATGCCCAAGGAGAAGACGGAACCTACAGGATTTAAAAACTGCAGAATTTGTTTTTAAGTAACTCTTGTCTAAGGCAGAGTGCCATGAGTTGTGTTTGAGGTGCCTGGGTCCAGATCACAGTTTTGCCAGTGGTGAAATCTTTCTTAAATTCTGCCTAAAAACACAAAAGAAAAGGGCTAAAAAATGAGACGACATTACGGCCATTCCATCACTTCAACAAGGGGATTGGCTAGGGTCACTGGATCTGAAAGACACCTACTTTCACATACCAGTCAGGCCCAGTCACAGAAAGTGTCTCAGATTCAGGGTAGGGAATTGCCGCTACCAGTTCGCAGCCTTTCCCTTTGGCCTGTCCTCAGGATCCTGAGTGTCCACAAAGAGACTAGCCATAGTGGCAACACATCTGAGGAGGCAACGGGTCCAACCCTCTCTGCTCCTCACTCTGAACCTGGGTTTCCTGATAATTTCCCAGAAGTCACAAGCAGAATCAGTTCAGGTCCTGGACTTTATGGGCATTCCTTCCTTGGGAAAGGGTAGCAAACCTGATCATACTTGCGACATCATTCAAGGCAGGTCAGCCCAGACCTGCAAGGGATTTCCTGCAGTTGTTGGAGCACATGGCGTCATCCACTGCAGTGGTGCCAGGTTCCAAATGAGCGATATCGAGTACCGTCTGAGGAGCCATTGGGCCCAGAGATGAGATCCACTGTCACAACTAGTGCCTGTCGCAGTGTCTGTTAAGGGCACTGGAGTGGTGGAAGGAAGAAGGCAGCCTCAGAGAGGGAGTTCCCATGTTTCAGCAATCTCCTACAGTTGTACTCACTACATATGTTTCCCTCCTGGGCTGGGGTGCCCACCTGGCAACCCTCACTGTAAGCGGTATGTGGAACCCACAGGAGTCTCAGGAGCACATAAACCTCCTGCATCTCAGGGCAGCGTACCTGGCAATGCAGTCTTTTTTTTCCTCCCACATCAGGGGTCAGCCCGTCCAGATCAAGACAGATACCACTACCATGTATTATATAAACAAGCAGGGAGGAACAAGATCTTCAAAACTGTGCGCAGAAGCAATGAAAATCTGGAACCTAGTATACTCCCTGGATGTTCAGCTGTCGGCAGTACACCTGCCAGGGAAAGACAACGTCCTGGCAGATTCCCTAAGCAGAATAAGCCAGGGAAACCACAAATGGACACAGAACAAGCAGGAGCTGGCTACAGTGTTCAGAAGGTGGGGTACACCAGAGATCTGTTCACATCCTCGGAAAACAACCAGCATCCACTGTTCTGTTGCAGACCCCCTTCAGAGGGTACAGTCCGAGAGGATGCCCTAGTTCTTGGCTGGGCAGGGAAGTTTATCTGTGACTTCCCACCATTCCCACTTTTACTGAGAGTGCCACTAAAACTGAGATGGGAGTCGGCAACAATGATCCTAGTAGCTCCAGATTGGGCCAGGCAGATTTGGTACTCACTTCTCTTGACCCTGTCCATCGAGCTTCCCATCAGCCTTCCCCTGCAGTACAGTATGCTAACTTTGTCTTAGGATGTCAATTGTCCAAGGTGTGGGTGTAAAAGATAGACACTGATTCAGTTCATAGAAGGTACAGCACGCTTGCTGCATGATTTTATTTCAACAAAGTTCCAAAAAACACAAGGAAATACAAATAAATGAAAGAAAATAAACCATTACATAGCATTTGTCAGGGTGCAGCAGTCAGGAGCACATAACATCGCTGGGATCCTTATTTCATCTGTGCTTCAGATTGCTTTGAGGACGTGAAGACTGCGTGTCCTTCCCTCTCATGCTTCAGACAGAATGAAAAAACCAAGGCTGTGTGTAATTAACTCCGGGCAGTCTGCAAAATGAAGACTGTTTGCAACTGGCTCCAGGCAGTTTGAAAAACCAAGGCTGTTTATATCAGATACCATTATGAATTTAAAACAAAACAATTACATTCTCCAGCCTTTTCCCTATCAAGGGAAACATTTCATTTACCACAAATCTGGCTTTCTCAGGCATCAAACCACCACATAGTATAGAACATTTTTAGTGTACTTTAGGCAGTCAAATTCATTTTATACTATATGTGCTGCAAAACAAAAGTGCAGCAAAATATGCCTCATATTTTAAATGGGCAAATATTTTAGAGGGACTTGAAAAGGAAAAATAGAGCAAAGAAGAAATAAAAGTGTGTGTGGGGGTCTGTAGGTGTCCATCCTGACAGAACAGGGAGAGGATAGTGCAGTGTAGAATAGTTAGAATGCTGCTGTAACAGGCTTTAGAAAAATACTTTAGAATAGCGTCCCTCTAATTCCAAGGTAGGATGCCATGCCCTACCACACAGGGCAGGATTGCATTCCTATATTCGAGAACTCTGTCACAGAGCATGGTACTTGAAGAGCTAGAGTTCTGTGGATTAAACCTCTCAGAAAGTTTAGGAAGTGCTTAAGGTTTCCAGGAAACCAACAACCTGGAAAACCTATGCCTCAAAGTGGAAAAGATTTTCCCTTTGGTGTTCCTCTAGGCAGCTCAGCCCACTTCAGGCGAGCCTTCCTTCAATCCTGGGCCTCAATAATAAGGTCTCTATTAGTTGAGCGGTGGCTCTCATTTTTATCAGTAGGTAGTTTAAGTTTTGTAAAAACATTCTGAAAATGAGCCCCATAGACTTGCATGGGGTGTATCCCCGGCCTATCCCTGATTCCACGTCACAAAACCTAGGAGTGTGGGGGAGGAGCAGGCGGACCAGGAAGTGGGAAGGGATCGTCTAGCTGACAGTTCAGCCAGAATTACGATCCCTTCCCAAACTTTAAACAGTTCATTACAATTTATCATTTTAACACAGAGGGGCTGTTGCCACCCCAGGGTAGCGGGCTATGAAGCCCAATATTTTTTTTTTTTTTTTTTTAAATCACAACTTTACTTTAATGGCACAGTGCAAACAAGAAAAACTGTGTGTAACAAGAATGTATGACTGCCCTTCTGTGCTGTATTCAGTTGATTGGGAGCATTCTATCTTTGTGATTGGATAACCCCTCCCAGCACAGAGAGGTCATTAACACCCAGTGGTAGGTGCGCAGGAGGAGCATGGGGACGTGCTGTTCTGGTTCCAAACCACTGTGGCTGCTCCAGATAGGAAAAGGAATGGAAGGAAAAGTCTAAAGAGCACAATAAAAAAAAGACTTCTGTCTTTCACATGCTGGTAGAGTTAACATGTTTTCCTTTCATCACAAACAACTAATAATTGATAGGTGGAGGAGGGGAAGTAAGAAGCTTCATTAGACGAGGCTGCAGCTTTCTGCAGCCTCTAGCCGACTCGTCTCAGTCCGATAACAATCTCGGTTAATCAGATAACCAGTCCTGATTGCACAACAGTTCACCTCTTTGTTCCATTCTCCATCCTTTGGTGACCACATTATAGATCTGACAGGAAGCAATGCCTCTTCTCTTCAGTTCTCAGCTCTTGGGGTTTCTGGTGTTGGTGATCTGTGTCTCTGTGTATTATTGTAATAGGCAGTAGTGACAAGAGTAAACCTGCCTCAGTGCTCATATGCAGTCTGCCTTATACCTAGAGACTGGGCTTTTGAAGTCATTCAATAACTTACCATATCAAAACCTCAGAGAACACCAGCATTTCAGCTCAGCATTAAAGATCCAGTCAGAGGGTCAGCCGGGTGGGGGACTGTGCATTGTACAAGATGGCCACTGAGAGGGTGACTGTTGGAAGGCTGTCCAGCTCTACTGTGCGAGCACCAGCACGGGGTCATAATGTTGCCATTAAAAATAGCGCTGCGATTAACGCTGCAAGCGAAATGTCATGCTCTGACATAACGTTGGGGAAAACGGCAAGAATACAAGAAACACGCACACCCATTGACATCAGTGGGACTTTTTAATGCCCCCTGCAACCTGGACTATAGATAATCAGCTCCGAGGGGTATGTGGACTTAGGGGATGAGGAAAAACTCGGGAGGGGGGTATTAATTTTTATTTTTGTAAAAAAAGAGTTGCAACACCAGGAGACATGGTGGGAACTAAACCGCAGCCCCAGGTCTCCATCACTGTTGTGTGCTGGTGCTGTAGTCACTCCACCACGGGAGTGGCTCAACCAGGCACCCCAGCACAGGTTTCTTCACCCATTCCTGTTCTTCTCGGTCAGTGACAGGGGTAGCGGTAATTCCCTACCGCTCTTATACCCCTGTCGCTCTAATTCCTTTTGTGCTTTACACAGCCTGGTTATTGCTGTGCTGTTTGTGAAGCATTATATTGACCTAGTACCCATGCACCATCTGAGTGGCCACAACTGCAGGCGAAGAGGTTGGGAAGGGTGGATGTTTAAAGGAAAACTACACCCTCATGGCTTACAAACTCAACATACAACAGTATTCCTGTATCTGCTGCGGATATATGTGCTTCCTTTAGTTTGTTTTCACACTTCATACTACTCCCTGTAACTATCCGGGGGGTGGGGGGGGGGTCTACATTTTATGGCTGTCGAAATCTCATTGTCCATGAGAGCTGCATTACCATATGAAAATATAGCAGTGTCAGTGGCTCAGCAGATAGCACACTCGCCTCTGAGGCCAGGAGATCTATTTTTTTCATTTTTTAATTTTTATACTTGTAAGCAGGATGAGCAGAACTGCCTGCCCGATCAGAAGGCTGGGTGTTCTATCCCCACACCAGGCACTTAGGTTAAATCCCAATACTGACACTGTAGTGCAGCATGAGGGGGGTGCTGCACTCCTGAGGTGCCGTCTTTTGGATGAGAGCGTTAAACCAAGGTCCTGTCTGCCAGTCCTGGGTTGCAAGATGGCAGCCACGCTGGGCTAGCCATTAACAGCTCTGCAGCATCAGGGGTTTAAATTATTTTAAATTTTATTTTTATTTATTTTACTTTATTTTTTGTTTATCAATAATTGTGCTTTTAGAGATGGTGAGAGAGGGCTGAAGCAGTGAGTTTATAGTGGTAGGAGCATTTTTTTCAGGTTTTCTTTTTCATTTGTTATATATTTTTTAGCCACATTGTTTTCTGTGCCCTGAATGGCCTGCGTAAGGCGTCAGGTCTAAGCTATTTTTCATTGAAACAAAACCTCCCTATCATTACTGATGAACCGCTTTTGGGCCAGGTTTGGAGTTTGTAGAAAGACCGAAGTCGATCTACCAGCTGGAGTGGAGTTCCTGGTTGGGAGCCTGGGAGATCTGGTGTAGTTGTGGTTGTTGCCGCTGGAGTGCAGGAGTAGAGCGGGAGCCTTGTTGTGGACTACCGGACTGCCAGAGTTGAGCTGCAGGGGTGTTCTCAGCTTCTCGATGGGTCGTTGCCCTGGACTTTCATTTCTGACCACTGTCACAGTGGATGTGGTGGATGTGTTTTCCAAGGACTGGGAGACTATGGGCTTTGGTGTTTGTGCCCTGTGACTGCTGATTGGGCGCTGTCTGAACCTGGGGTGAAATCCACTGGCGTTGTTGACCACACAGGAGACTGGGTCTGGTGTTGTCGGAGGACACACGTGGTGGTGCCCGGCTCTCCTCGGTTTTCTGGGGGACAGACTGTTGAGTCTGTCCCGTGGTGAGACCTAGTATGGCCTTCTGTCCTGGCGGTGCCTCTTTGGGGGAATGGTGGGGCAGCACGAGGTAGTGGAAGGCCTGCTTGCCTGAAGCCAGAGGCCGGAAGATTCCAGAAAACCCAGACAAGGAGGCCTGTTTGACTGCAGGTGAGGATTTTCCGAGCACCCGCCAGAGGCTGCACCAGATAGATGGTCTGACTTGTTTTTTATTTATTGCCTGAACCCGGTGGGCAGTGAGAGTGCCCTATCTTGATTTGACATTTTATAATAATTCTGTTTACTGTACCCCAACCTAGGTGGGAGATAGGTTGGGGAGTCAGTATTTTTTTCCTCTAGTGAGGTGAGAGCTCCCAGAGATTATAATCAGTTCTTTTCTGGAGTGAGTTGTGGCTACTCTTATTTTGTAATTTAATTTTATTTCATATCGTTAGTAGTTCTGTTCTGCTTTTTAAATTTGCATATGTTTTTTGATATTTCTGGCATTATTTATTAGTCTGAGTGTTTGTGGGTGTGTGGTGTGGAAGTTGAGAGGTTAAATTGAGTAGTTGTGTGTTTGGGGGGTGAGTGAGTGTGGTGTGGGTTATATTTGTAAATTTGTGATTGTTTATTGTGGGTGTCTGCAGAGTGTGATAGAGATGTGCTAGGAAGGTGTAGCGACAGTCAGGCATTATTCCCACTCCAGGCTTCAGGACCTCTGACCTTTTTCTTGTCCCCCATTATCCCCAGATGTTTAAAGACAGTGCCAGGCTTTGGGGATTGTTAGGAGGAGGAGGACCAGGGCTGGGCCTGGAGGGGGAAAGGAAAGGAGTGGGCGGATTGGGATAGTGGGGACAAGGAGACACCCTGGGGCAAAATGGGTCCAGGAAAGGGGTTTTCCCTGTCTGGTCCCCATACCCAAGGGCTCTGCTTGTAACAGGCAAGTAACACGGTCTTCCTCAGTTACTTATCCTACTTGGGTGGTGTTATGCAATGCCAGGTCTATTAAGAACAAGACTGCTATAATAGCAGATCTTGTAGGATCATCTGTCCTGGCTTGCATCACCGAGACCTGGCTGGATGAGAATGCTGGTCCAAGTTTGGCGTCAGCAATTCTAGTCGGGTACTCAATGATACACCGCCCGAGGATGGATTGTAGCAGGGAGGAGTCGCCATTTGTTTTAGATCGGAAATGAACCTGGTAGAGGTACCAGTGGGGACCACCAACTTCTTTGAGTGTATCATGGGCGAGGGTGTGGGGAGCAGGATTCTTCTCATCTACCGTCCACCAGGAGATGGGAATGTTTTCCTGCAGGAAGTCACGGACTAGTACTGACTAACAAGGAAGGGATCACAGATCTCCAGGTAGAAGGTCACCTGGGGGCCAATGACCATCACATGGTATGGTTAAATTTGGCTACTACATCTAAATCATCCCATTCCAGGGCAAAAATATGGGACTTCAGAGGAGCTGACTTTGATAAGATGGCCAACAGAGTTAAGCTAGCCCTGGCAAAAAAAACACAGATGAGGGGTACAGGCAAAGTGGGCAAGCATTAAGGATGCAATACTGAAGCAACATCCCATTGTGTTAGACAGAAAAGGAAGTGCAAAAAGAAGGAAACCACTTTGGTTCTCAAATACAGTAGCAGAAAGGTCAGAGCCAAAGGCTGGCCTTCAGGAAATATAAAGGGAACACAGCGGATGAAGATAGGGAGGTATACCAAACTGCCCTAAGGGAAGCAGGGAAGGCAGTAAGGCAGGCAAAGTCCCAAACTGAGGAAACACTAGCACGAACAGTAAAGAAGGTGACAAGACTTTCTGTAGATACTAGTGAAAGGAGAAAGTCCAGAGAAGTGCTAAGCTAATGGAGAAAAGGAGCATGTGAGGAGGAGGACCCTGTAAGGCATCTATCCTAAATAGATACTTTTGCTCAGTATTTACTGAAGAGAAGGTAGGGCAGGGCCCACAGCTCAACATCATGGACACAGGGGAGGGAGGTGAGCACTACTCCTTCACAAAAGAAAGGGTCCTACAAGAGCTTGCTAAGCTCAGGGTGGATAAGGCAATGGGACCTGATGGCATACATCCCAGGGTACTTAGGAGCTAAAGGTGGAACTAGCAGAGCCATTAGCAGAACTGTTTAGTGAGTCTCTGAGCACAGGAGAGGTCCCAGAAGACTGGAGAAGGTTCATGTGATCCTGCTCCACAAGAGTGGTAGCAGGGAGGAGGGAAACTACAGACCAGTCAGTCTTACCTCAGTAGTGGGCAAGACTATGGAGGCACTCCTTAGGAAAGATAGTAGCAACACCTGGACTCCATAGGCACAGGATCCAAGACAGCATGGGTTTACAAAAGGGAGGTCCTGTCAAACTAATCTCATAGATTTCTTTGACTGGGTAACCAGAGTGGTGGACCAAGGGGGAGCAGCTGATGTCGCCTACTTTGACTTCAGCAAAGCTTTTGACATTGTTCCACATAGAAGATTGATAAATAAGCTGGGTAGGCTCAGGGTGGGTCAGAAGTTGGTCAACTGGGTGGCAAACTGGTTGACGGGCAGAAAACAGAGAGTAGTGGTAAATGGTATACAGTCAGAAGAGATGCAAGTCACAAGTGGGGTACCTCAGGGATCAGTCCTGCGGCCAGTCCTCTTCAACATCTTCATTAGTGACCTTGCAGATGGACTAGAGGGTAAGGCTTGTCTGTTTGCAGATGACACCAAGATCTGCAACAGAGTAGATGATCCAGATGGGGTGGGCAGAATGAGAAGAGATCTGGGTAAACTGACAAAATGGTCAGAAGAGTGGCAACTGGGATTTAATGCAAAGAAGTGCAAAATCATGCACATAGGGAAGAGAAACCCTGAAGCCACCTATAGGCTGGGAGGGTTGCTAGCAGTCACAAAGGAAGAAAGAGACTTGGGTATCATCATCACTGATGACCTGAAATCATCCAAGCAGACCTCTAAAGCAGTAGGTAAGGCTGAGGGTGTTAGGGTGTATTAGTAGGGGTATCACAAGTCGTAAGAGGGGTAATAATCCCTCTTACAAGACACTGGTTAGGCCCCATCTGAGTACTCGCGCAGTATTGGAGGCCACACCTTCACAAGGACATTAACCAAATTGAGGCGGTCCAGAGAAGGGCAACCAAAATGGTGCAGGGACTGCATCAGAAGACATATGAGGACAGATTAACAGAGCTCAATATGTATACCCTTGAGCAAAGGAGGGAGAGAGGGATATGATCGAGGCATTCAAGCACCTTAAGGGCATTAACAAGGTGAAAGAGTCTAACATGTTTAAATATAAGAAAAATAGCAGGACAAGAGGACACAGCATGAGATTAGAGGGGGCGATTAAGGGGAATGTGAGGAAATTCTTTTCACAGAAAGGGTGGTGGATGCATGGAATGGCTTATCACAAGAAGTGGTGGCTATGAATACAGTGCAGGCTTCAAACAGGCATGGGATAGCATAAGGAGCAATACAAATGACTATGAATAGATAGGCCACTGACAGAGCAAAGGCGATGGCACATTTATAAGGTAGAAAAACAAATGGGCAGACTGGATGGCCCTTGTGGTCCTTATCTGCCGTCAACTTCTATGTTTCTGTGTTTCTATGTTCATTATCGACCTGACATTGGGATCCCCCAGATGGCTGATCCAGGGGGATTTCAATGCCTGGGTCGATGATGAACTCTTGCAATTTGGTCAAGACTTCCTCCAGCTAATGAATTAGCTGGGCTTCACACAGGTTATATACTCCTCGACCCATATTGGTCATCATTCATTAGACTTGGTGTTTCTCCTGGGAATGGAGATATCTGATTTGGTGATGAAATCAGTTGGGTGGTCTGACCATCATACCATTGGATTCAGTTTCGTGGCCCCCCCAGTAGGCCGGCCCCTACGGAGATGGTCCGGTTCCGCCCTTTGAGGGGTGTTTCCCCAGATGGCCTGATGACGGTGCTGGACCTATTGGGTTTACCGAGTGAATACATGGATCCTGGGGACCCGGTACTTGCCTATAATAATGCAGTGGTAGTGGTCCTAGATTCCATTGCTCCTGTTTGTGTTCATCTCCTCACTCTTCACCCCAGGATTCCCTGGTTTGATGAGACCTTGAGGGAGTTGAGGAGAGTGGAATGAAGGCTAGAGAGGTGTTGGCGGAAGTCGGGCCTGGAGTGTGACAGACTTAGATTGATGGACCACTATGGGGTCTATCAATCAGCAATTACCCATAAGAAGGCAGAATTCCTGTCCAGGGAAACTGCTGCTGCACAGAATCGACCAGCCCAGCTCTTCCGGACTGTGGACAGATTGTACAATCCAATCTTTCTCCAGCCTGGAAGTGCTTTTTCACAAGAGTGGTGTGAGGAGTTTGCTCGATTCTTTGCAGATAAGGTCTGCTTGACCCTCTCTAATGGGAGTTGTGCTGGTCGGCAGGAGATGTCAGATGCCCAGTTTGTGTGGTGTGACTTCTGCCTGCCCACAATCAGTGACATTGTGATTGTCATCCAGTCATTGTGGCCAACCAACTGTAGTTTGGATCTGGGCCCCACACGCCTCTTAGTAGGCTGTGTGGATAAAATCAGCCCGGCCAGCCCAATGTCGCAAAGACATGGCTGCCATCTGCAGTACTGACGACCTGGCTTCGGGAACAGATCCAGGTGTCAGAGGGTGCTGGGGAGCAAGATTGAGCATCCGTGAGGACTGCTTTCCTGCTCCGGGAAGATGGGGCTGTGTGTCAAGGCATGTGACCTCAGCAGAGGCGCTGGGGTACTGCAGTGCATTCCGCACCTGAACGCAAGGGGGGAGAGGAGGAGAGGACACTGGCCATCACTGCATGTCCCCGCCCCTGGAAAAAACAAGAAGAAACCTATGCCAGCTCCTCGCTAATGAGTTGGCTCTAGTGCCGACCCCTCTGGCCACCTAACTCCACCAATGGTGGCCCCATTTGGGGGGGGTCAGCCCCGAGCATGTGGGGATCAGTCACCAGAGCAGGGCGAAAGGGGATGCCAGGCAGCAAAAAGAATACAGTTAAAAAAAAAAAATCTGCCCAGTCCTTGCGGAAATAGTCTGGATGTCTTTGGAGAGGGGGATCTTTCCGGATCCCCTAATGGAGGCCGTGGTTTGGACCCTCCTTAAAAAGCCCTCCTTGGATCCGGACTGTCTGTAAAACTACAGGCCTGTCTCTAACCTACCCTTTGTGGTTAAGGTTATTGAGAAGGTGGTTGTGTCGCAGCTGGATGATCATTTAACCAGCCACAATGTCTATGATTCTCCCCAGTCCAGATTTAGGAAGAAACATAGCACCGAGACAGCCCTTGTCCGGGTACTAAATGATCTTCTAATAGCGAGAGATCAAAAGACCTGTTCCATATTGGTCCTTCTAGATCACTCAGCGTTATTTGACACTGTAGACCGTGTTGTGCTGTTGGAGCGCTTGCAATTCATCTATGGACTGTCTGGTACGGTCCTCAGATGGTTTCGATCATTCCTTGAGGGTAGGACTCAGAGGGTAGTGTCTGGAACCTTTTCCTCGGAACCACTCCTGCCATCCTGCGGGGTGCCACAGGGCTGCATCTTGGCACCCATGTTGTTTGCGGTGTACGTCCTGCCGTTAGGAGCGATTATTAGGCATCACGGCTTGAGTTTTCACTGCTACGCAGATAATACTCAGCTGTACATGTCCTTTTTACCTGGTCAGGTTGATGCTGTTTCAGTCTTTAACAACTGTCTCGCTGAGATCCAGGATTGGATGAGCGTGAGCTGGCTGCGGTTAAACATGGAAAAAACTGAGGTGTTGATTGCGGACCCAGGTCATCGGGAGGTGGGTTTGTTGGCAGGATTACCTTTGGGACTATGACTTGGGGGTGTTCAGCTAACTGCCTCAGACCAGGTGAGGAACCTGGGCATTATGTTTGATGACTGCCTGACCTTTAAATCTCAGGTGTCGACAGTTGTCAAAACCTCTTTTTAACATCTGAGGAACATTGCCCGGGTGAAGCACCGGGTTCCTTCCGACAATCTTCCAACTTTGGTCCACATCTTTATTACCTCCCGCCTTGACTACTGCAGTGCCCTTTACCTAGGGCTACCGGGGGTTAATATCCACCGCCTGCAGCTAGTGCAGAATGCAGCAGCCAGGCTGTTGACTGGTCCCTCTAGGACCAGTCATATAACGCCTGTGCTCCACGGACTGCACTGGCTGCCAGTACAGTGATGGATCACCTTCAAGGTCAGTTTCCTTACCTATAAGGCCCTACACAACCAGAGACCTAGTTACCTGCCAGATCTCCTTCTCCCCTACTGTCCCCCCCCACCCTCTCCGATCCACCGACAAGGGGTTGCTAGAAATTCCCAGGGTCCGTTTAAAGACATCTGGGGCTAGGTCATTTAGTTTCATGGCCCCGACCCTGTGGAATTCTCTACCTCATTGGGTGCGAGATTGCCTGACCGTCCAAAGTTTTAAAGTTGCTCTTAAAACCTTCTTATTTAACCTAGCATATCCTGATTTTTAATGCTGCTGCTGTGTTTATTGTTTTTTATTTGCTGTATTTGTTATCTTTTGATGTATTTTATTTATTTATTGTGTTGTACAAACGCCTTGGTTTTAGAAAGGTGTTTTTTATAAATAAAGATCGCTTTGCTTTGCTTTGTTCCAGTGGTAGTTCTGGTGGATGTTAAAAATCCCATGGCACTTCTCGATAAGAGTAGGGGAATTTTTATTTGAAGCTTCAGAGACAAATTATACACGTAGTATTACATCATACCAAATCAACATCATAAAAGGAAGGTATTTATAAGCATACAATCAAAAATTCTTGGGAGGAAAAAAAAAAAAGAGAAACCAGACAATTTGCCCATAAAGTTCTTCAAAGAAAATGAACTAAGATTCAACTGAAAAATAAAATCATTATCAAAATTAACTTTAGCTTTTACCCAATTCCAAGGACATAGTGACCCTTAGAGCACTCTAATCAGTTAACCATTGATGTGCCCTCTCTTATCCTATATATCCCCCCTCCCTACCTTAACTTGTGCCGGAGGAAAGCCTACACCTTCTGTAGCTTCCTTTGTCTCTCGGCATCCCTCCCTCTAGTTTTTCTACAATTTAAGAAAAGATAAAGCGAAACTTATAACCCATTAAAGTCCTTATTTACCGCTGACCTTTCCCCCAGGTTTCCCCAGGCCAGAAATGAGGTGGTGAAGCTCCAAAGCCTTCCTTATTTTATACACCAAGCCTAACAGGGACATTTGCATTCCTGATTTCTTTAAATACTTCTTTACCCACAGCTTCCCATTCCGACGCTCTGAACTGTCTCAAATCCTGTTGTATAATAAAGGAATAATGCACGACAGGGTGTGTGTCGTGCTGGGATAACGCCACGCCTGGGGGGGTTGGGCACAAGGCCACAGGCCGAGTGCATCCGATGCCCCAGGCGAGGCGTTATCCCAAATGACACACACCCTGGAGTGCATTATTCCTATTATACAGTGGCTTGTTGTTATACAGAATAAAAAAAATAATTTTAAAGATGTTTTTGTGTGGAAAATATTTTTTTTTTTTTAAGAGAAGATGAAACAATCAAAAGCTAAATAAAACAATCAATCAAAAGCTCCATCAAATGCTCCTCTATAGGTTCACAGTGCTAAGACTAGACCTGTGGTGTCGTGATGGGATAACACCATGGGTCCACCCCAAACTGACCAATCACAGTCCAAGATTATTTTTGCCATTGTATAATGTAAAATAACTCTTCTGCTCCAATCTCTTGTCGCTGTAATACCAATCGACACCTACATATCCACATCCAGTATAGGAAGGGCAGCATCACCATACGTAATGTACTGTGATGGTATCGTCCCATCCCGTGTGGAATTATCCTAAAATATAATAGATTGGAATCAAAGGGCACCAGAAAATCCCATTTTCATCTCTCTTTAACCAAATCCAGAATTGTAGGATATATGGGAAATGAAAATATAAATGATCCATGGTTTCTATTTTTAACACACAATAATCTCTCGAGCAATATCTGTCTAGTAAATATTTGTATTTATGGTTTCCTCTAACATTGATTTTACCGTGGATCCCCAGCCAGGCTGTATCCCATATTTTCCCCGGAATCCTGGGATCCGTTATATAGGCTGAGATATCATCTTGTTGTACCTTTGAAAAACCTGAAAATGGGTACTCCTGAAAATGTTCATGAATAACATCTACATACAACAGTTTCCTAGGAAAATTTAAAACCGCCATATACTTAATTTTCCATTTTTTTATATTATCGAAAACCCCCTCCCATAATTTCAAAAGTCTTGGACTGCGTTTATTTTTATAAAAAACGCCTCCATCTCCCATTCCATCATAATACCTTGGACACTCAAAAGGCTCCAAGCTGACCACAGCTGAGTACATCCTTTTGTAAGTGGAACTAGGTTCGCATAAAGAAAAATTGTAAGGAAATATAAAATGGGGTTTGGCATCTGAACACCTCCCTCCTTTAGCTCTTTATATAAAATATTCCGTTTAATTGAATTATGTCTGCTTCCCCAAAAGCACATAGAAAAACCGTGTAACACTTTTGTTTCTGAATGAGCTTGAATGGGGAAAACATAGCTTAGAAACAAAAATACAGGAATTAAAAATGTTGTGATCATATATATTCGCTTCTTTTTTGATGTTTTCCATCTGTTCCAACATTTAACATTCTCAGTCCCTATGATCAATTTTCATTCCCAGTTATATGTAGCAGCCTGTATCCCCCCAAAATAAACACCTAAAATTTTACATAGTGTCTGGGCTATAGGAATACCTACAGCCATCTCGTGTGTCTCTGAAAATCCCCTAAGGTTTAAACATTGTGTTTTCCCTATATTGAGTACCGTCCCTGTTATCCCGCCAAGGGCTTGCAGTAAAGTATATGCCTTCCATATTGATTGACCATCTTTAACTAACAAACAAAGATCATCTGCACATGCGATGACCTTGAGGTTTTGTGTGGCCTTCCACCCCAGCCCATTGATTAATGGAGAATTTTGAAGAATTCTTATCACTGGGTCCAGAGAAAAGATGTAAAGCATAGAGCTCAGGGGGCAGCCTTGTCTGACCCCTCTATAAATCTTACTCTGAGCATCTTGTTTACCATTCTCATAAAGCCTTATATAAGCTAAATTATAACGCAACTGTAACCATTGAAGGAAACGTTCTGGGATCCCATATGCCTATAGACATTGCCAGAGGAATAAATGAGAAACCCCGTCAGATGCCTTTGTCTGGTCCAGACTGACCACAAACCCTGGGTCTTGGATATCTAGAAATTCTCACCTCTGCGGGGTAGTTATTTCTCTCAATAAAAATCAAAGCATTGGTGATTCTTCTCCCTGGGACTGAACAAAACTGGGTAGGACTAATTAGGTCATTCATGACCCCTGTTAACCTGGTTGTCAACAATTTAGCAACAATTTTGAAATCTGTGTTTAATAAAGTAATAGGTTGCCAGTTTTTGATATCTGACTGGGCTCCCGATTTGTACAAAAAAATCATGAGACCTTCGTACATTTGGATCGGAAGATAGTTCTCTTCCAGTATAGAATTGCAAACCGCCATTAATTTTGCAGGCTGTAATTCCCATAAAACTTTGTACAGTTCCCCAGGGAGACCATCTGAACCTGGGGACACACCATCATGTAACCCCTGTATTACTTTGGCTAATTCCTGTTCTGTGAAAGGGGCCACCAAAGGTGCTCGTCGGCTGGAAGACAGTTGTGGCAGTTGAGCCTGTAACAGCTGTGATATAAAAGGTGAATCCAGTACTGGTTCACCAATTGTCTGGGTTATGTGGGTTCCCAAAAACCTTCATTATCCTTCAGCACTTCTCCTTGTGTGAAAATCAGCTGAGGCATTAATTTTCTCTCTCTCCTATACTGGGAATCTAGAAAAGGGTTTGTTTGTTCCTTTCTCCCTTGTGTGCCAAAGGATTGTTCTTTTTGTACAGATTTTAATCTATTATATTGGAATAGTGACATTTCCCCTTTCACAACCTTAATTTCCTCTGTCAAATGTACCCCCTCCATATACTGTTTCAAAAGGGCAGATTGTAGTTCCCTCCTTAGATCTAAATACCACCTATGTGTTGCTTGGGTTAAAGCTCATTGTTGAAAGAATCCGTTAAACAGTGTTTTAAATCTTCCCACCATTGTATCATCCCATCATAAAGGCAAACTGTGGTAAGTTTGTCCTGAAATACACGTTTCAATTCTTGTCGAATCTGGTGGTCTAATAACAGTGAAGCATTCGATCTCCAAATACCCGGCCCTGTCTCTCTTGGTGGTTCCCGTACTACCGCTATCCCTATTAAGGTGTGGTCAGAGGTTTCTATGGGAATGTTCACTGTATCAATTACTGGCATTGTGTGCTTGATAAAAAAAAGTCTATCCGGGATGCTGAAACTCCTTTGTAAAAGGTAGGGTGTGCTTCATTTCCCAGCACTGTATGTGCATCCTGTAAGCCTGCTTGTACAACTACTTTCTGTAGAAATGACCTATTGCAATAGACCTTACATGTCAGTCCTTGTCGTGACAAGTGTTTTAGAGTCATATTAATATTAAAGCCCCCTAACCATAAAATCTGCCGATTTGTATATAAAAAGGGTTGAACCTTGCCCAATAATTCAGTTCTGTCGGCCGTAGATATTTATCGGTCTACAGCGAACATTATTTATTATCACATCTAAGAGAAGTGCTTGTCCCTGGTCTATTTCTACCATTCGTAAAATGTGTACATTTAAGGTTGAAAAACAAATGCTCACCCCACTGCAAACATCCATTCCCATGGACCAATAGGATGCCCCCCATATCCATTCTCTCTTAGCGGTATTCACATCTTCTAATGAATGAAGCCTGGTATCCTGTAAAAAAACACTTCAAACTGTAACTGGTGCAGAACTGCAAAAGTGGTGGTTCGTTTTACAGCAGATTTAACACTGTGAACATTGAGGCTAGCTAGCCGTAAACATTCAGAGCCAGGGTGGTTTCTTTTTTTGTCTCACACTAGCTCATGTAAACCGTTTTGAGGGTTCCCATTGTTTGTATGTCTCTGAAAGGTTCCCTACATCACTGTCCACACTGTTAGAAGGAACTTCATATTCTCTACAGGGTGCTTCCTTTCTACCCTATCTCTCCAATTCTGAAAGGCAGCAAATCTGTTATGTAGAGGGAGAGGGGAAAGAACCAAGTCAGATCCTACTTCAGATTGCTCAAAATGGGGTGAAGAGGGGGGGGAGGTTTGTGACTGTAATTTCGGATTTTAAATCTTGTTGTATACTCGCAACAAGGGTAATACCCTCTGTTTCCAATGGTTGTGATGCAACTATTAGGTCTTGTTCTGGTTCCTCTGGAGGTAAAGCCCGTCTGTTTTCCTACCTCGAAGCTGGGCTCCTCCGGACAACTTCTGTGTGTGGTGCTGAAAAGTTAGGTGCAATCATATAAGACTGAGATTGTAGTGTGGCCCCAGATCTGGCCCTATTTCCCATGTTTTTTTATTTATTTTATTTTAGTTTTTGTTGACCGGGTTAGTGCACTAGGCAAATTCTTGCCTATTTTCAGGCACGCCCCGGGGGAGCGGGACACAGATGAATGCCAACTGATCATGAACCAGATTAAGCTGTTGGTGGTATTTTAGTGAATGGGGGAAATTTGGCCAGGGCACAGGGGAAATTCCCCTACTCTGCCAGCAGGGGGCTTGACTTCCTACAGAGTGGAGGAGCTCAATTTGGAACCGGACAGCAGAAGAGGAGGAAGTGATGATGTGGCAGTGGTGTGGACTTGTGAGAGTAAGGAGCTGAAGGCTGAGGAGTGGGTATCCTCCTCTGCCTTTATGAAGCTAGAGACCGAGAATATGGGTGATCCGAGAAAGTGAGATGTGAATGAAAAACAGACCGAATCCACGTGAGGTCTGGAAATGCGATGGAGAATTGTGAAACTGCAGCTTCCTCTGTGGAGACAGAGGAAGGAGGTAAGCAGAATGCTGAGGAACAAAATAGCAAGCAAGAAATTGTGACAGAACAGGCTGTGGAAAAAAAGGATGTGTCTAGAAGCAAAGCTAGTAAAGTGAGTGGCAGGAAGGTGGAGGCCTGTCAAGATCAAAGGCTTCAGGATGACGTGGCAAATTCAGGCCCGTCAGATGAGACAGATGATGAGGATGCAACAAGTGAAAGTAAGCCGTCCCTGAAGGGGAAAGCAAGTGGGAGTCGGAAACGGCTCGGCTTGAGAAGGATCCAAGAAAAAAAATGTGGGGAAAAGTAAAACATGTGGCAATGTAAATCTGAGCACTCCACAAAAAAAAAAAATTACCAAGGAAAAGCATGCTAAGAGTAAGGGAGGAAAAGGGGAACAAAGTAATGACACAGGGGGTGAAACAGTGGAGTTCCCTAACAGCCTTGAATGGATTGCAGAAACCCTTATGAGTGCAGGCTGGAAGAGAACCCCTGATGGTAAGGGATGTGATCCCAATAGAGAGCAAACGGTTGAAATACATCAGCAAAATGAAGAAGAAATAAAGGATGGGGTAGAAGAGGAGCAAGAAGAAGGGAAGAATGTTTCAGGAGTGGGAAACACAGAGAAGAAAGGCGAAATAGAAGAAGTAATGGCAGAAGAGGGGGCCCAGAATATTGTGGAAACAGAACTGGAATCTTCTATGGAGCTCGAAGATAAAACATTACAAACCGCTAAAGAGCCAAATGAACAAGAGGACCAACCAGGCAATAATGTGTGGGGAAGGAAGGTGAGGGAAAGACTGTCTCCAGAAGGGATGAATAGACTGAATGAACCTGCCAAAAGACGAAACGCTGTGCATTTGAAATTCAAAGCAATGGCGGCGGACGCTTCTGATAGGTTATTTGTGGGATGGCAACTGATTAAAAATAGTGTGAGATTTTATGACTGAGATCTATGTGCTAATCCACAATCCAGGTGATCTTATGTACGACATCAGTTTAAGCATCCAAGTGGCCTAGAAAGGTTTTGGAAGTTGTACCACCAGTTAAAAAACACTACCCTATGGAAGAACTGTGCAGCAATCCCTCTGACAAAACCAGCATTTAAAGTAGTAACTGTTTTGTTTAGAAATGAGGGGGTAAATGTTGCAGATATTTCCTACTGGCTGAGACAAAAATGCAAACTAAAAGGGCCCCCAGAGCCAATTCTGGATGAAGAGAATTTATGGACTGGAGGCTGGAGGTTTAAAGTGGTCTTGAGACAACAAAATGGAGACTTTTTTCATTTACCCAATTGTTTTTTTCAGGAAGGGATAGAGGGGTTGTATTTTATGCAGGTCAACCTAGGGTGTGTTATAGGTGTGGGGACAGGAGGCACCTTAGCAGTGCCTGTGAGAAAATTAAGTGTGGCCTGTGTGGTCAGCTGGGTCATTATGCAGCGGCATGTAAGAATGACATAAGATGCAGTTTATGTGAGGAATCTGGTCACTCCTTTCATAATTGTCCCTGGGCTACCCATAACAGTCCTGACCTTGGGGAACAAGGGGAGCAAGATGTATATTTAGCCTTAGCAAAGAAAGAGAAAGTGAGGCAAGAAAAGCTGGTGGAGGAGGCAAAAAAAAAAAGAGATGAAGAAGAAGGAGACATAGAAAAGGAGATCCCCAGCCAAGAACCTGCAACAAGTGAATTCAGAGTAGATCAAACTGAAGCAAGTACAGTGAGAGCGGAAGGAAGAAAAGTGCAAACTGTGGAAGGAAGTGCAGAAATAGTGGAGGGAAAAAAGGAAGAATTTACCATGGTTACAAGATCTAGGACCAAAGGGCCAAGACAACCAGGGAAAGAAAAGATGGACTTTCAGGGGAAAGAAATTGTTAAATTAAAAATAAGTTTGGGGTTCTTGGTGCTGAATGGAGTGATTCTCATCAGAATGGGGTGAGGGGGGAGGAGGATGACCCCACCGACTGTGACTCAGTGGATACTCAAGCTTCCAAAAAAAGGAAGAAAGATAAGATAGGGTGATAGTGGGTGGAAATAATCTTTTATGGCACAAATAAACTGTACTTCCTATAATGCTAATAGCATTAGGAATAAAAGTAGGAAGTTAGTGACTTTTGAAATTTTAGGAGGGCTAAAAGGAGATGTGGTACTATTGCAAGATACTCGTTTATATACAATTGGGGACATAGAAGCGGCTAAAAAATATTGGAGATGGGGGTCCTCCTTTGGTCAATAGGGTTAGAGAGATGTTCTGGTTTCGGAATAGGATTTAATACACATGAAGTCCGAGTTCTAAAAATTACAGATGTTTCACCATGGAGAGCATTAATTATGGATGTAATTACTAAAGGGAAAGAAATAAGAATAATAAATATTTATAATCCTCAGACAAAAATGCAAAGAATCTCTCTTATGAAGCAGGTAGAATTCTTTTTACATACAGCTAAATTAGTTCTATGGGTTGGATTTTAATTGTGGAATTAGTAGTGCAGATTGGGGAAGGAAAACAAAAAATATTTTGTGACTCCCAAAACTTAAAAAATTTCCTAAAAATAGCCAGATTAGAAGATGTGTATAAGATTGTAGGGAAGCAGGTAGAACATACCTTTTTTAAAGGTAGATTATCCTCTAGGATAGATTTTTGGTTTGTCCCTCAAATTACTGCAAATGCTAGTGCATACATAACACCGATGGAAACTTCAGATCATGCAGCAGTGAGCATACAGATAAACATAGGAGCTGCTATGATATGTGGGAAAGGATATTGGAAAATGAATGTGGAACTGCTAGAAGAAGAAGAAATTCAGAATGAGCTTATGGATAGTTTAGCAGCAAGGGGAACGGTGTGTGATTTATATGACAATTTAATGGAATGGTGAGATGACACTAAAAAGGATATTAAAGAGGTTATGATAAAAGCAGCTCAGAAAAAAGAAAGGACTAAGTATCATCAATATATAGGGTACAGAGTAAAATTATATAAAGAATTAACACAGCAGCATAGTGATGGAAAGGATCATGGGGAAAGAATAGAGGAGCTGAGACAATGAATGTGGAGATCCCAGTATGACAGAACTAGATCATTGGTAATGGAACAGAAATGTGGGACTCAGGGCACAAAAGCTCAGACGAATCCCTTGGCTGACAGTAGTGACAGAATAGATAAGAGGGTAATGTATAACCTAGCTGATAAGGATGGGAAGAAAGCGGCTAATATAGGTAATATGATGGTGATAGTATAAGAGCACTTAAAACAGAAATTCCAATCCCCTAAAGAAAGAGGAAGGAGCACATTTTTAATTTATTTATTTAAATCTCGATTACAAATACCTTTGAGCTAGGGGCAGCTCATTTACAAAGGTTCCGCATCAAAGGAAAGGGTAACAATAAGGTTGGGAGGTATAGACAACATTCATGGTATCAACGGAGTTACAGACAACATTTGTGGTATCATCAGAGCACAGCAAGTCAACTGGTAACTAAGTGGGAACAGTGCTACACACTCAAGATTACAAGCAAGCATAGAAAACCATAAGGTACATTTGAAGCAACATTGCTAATCAGAGGTGGGGGGGAGGGGACGAGTAAGGAAGGGGTAGGGGAGATGAGAGGGCAGAGTCCAGATAGAGAAGGAAAAGAAAATATGGCAGCCAGAGGCCTTGTCGTAAGGTGAGAGGGAGGGGAGGCTAAGGTGGGAGAAGGGGTAAAAGAGGGGAAAATGAGGGTGGATGAAGGGGAAGAAGATAAGGGAGAGTGGGGACCAGAGGGCCTGGAAAGGTCCAGGCAGGGGGGGTCAGGTGGATAAGAACAAGGAGGGGTGAGGTAAGGAGGAGGTTGGGGAAAGGGAAATTGTTCTGTCGGGAGAAGTGAAACAAAACAGGAAGCCAAGTAAGAGCCTCGGAGAGTGAAAAAAGTGGTATAAAGGTGTCTGCAGAAGTGGGAAACTAGGTGTACCAATCACAAGTGCTTTTGGTTAGGAGATACTGACGAAGCATAAGTTTAAATTGGGACAGACTAGAAAGACTGCTCAGTTGGTTGCTTAGATTATTAAACCACAGGGGGGCTCTCTATTGAAAGGATCGCTGGTATTGGGCAGTCCGACAGTGGGGTGCTAGAAGGAGATCAGAAACTGAGGTACGTGTGTGTTGGGTCTTAGGGGATTTGTTTATCAGGCATCCAATGCTCGGGGGTAGTAATCCAAGTAGAGCTTTTTTGGACAGGAGGAAGGTTTGATATTTGATCCTGTTATTTAGTTGGAGCCAGCCAGATTGATCATATAACTCACAGGTATGAGTGAGGCGCACAGCACCCGTAACTAACCTACAGGCTTTGTTCAGGGCCACTGTGAGTCGTTTTTTAGAAACAAAACTAACACAAATTTCAGATTTGGACAGACAACAGATAAAAGAACCTATTACAGAAAGAGAAGTTAAAGAAGCAATACGTACTTTAACAAATAATACAGCCCCTGGTGTGGATGGCATTCCTAATTCCTTCTACAAAAAGTTTGAAAAGGAAATAACCCCAGTTCTAACATTACTGTATAATAATACAATGAGTACTGGTGTAATATCAGAGTCAATGAAACAAGGCGTAACAGTCTTTATTTATAAAAAAGGAGAAAAGAGTGAGATAGGGAACTGTAGACCAATTAGTTTGCTAACAGCAGATTATAAAATTTTAGCAAAAATCATCCATAGAAAAATGACAGAATATGCAGCAGAATTAATAATGGAAACTCAGACATGTGCAGTGAGGCATGGACACGGGGGAGGGAGGTGAGCACTACTCCCTTCACAAAAGAAAGGGTCCTACAAGAGCTTGCTAAGCTCAGGGTGGATAAGGCAATGGGACCTGATGGCATACATCCCAGGGTACTTAAGGAGCTAAAGGAGGAACTAGCAGAGCCATTAGCAGAATTGTTTAGTGAGTCTCTGAGCACAGGAGAGGTCCCAGAAGACTGGAGAAGGGGTCATGTGATCCCGCCCACAAGAGTGGTAGCAGGGAGGAGGCGGGAACTACAGACCAGTCAGTCTTACCTCAGTAGTGGGCAAGATTATGGAGGCACCTCAAGGAAAGGATAGTGCAACACCTGGAATCCATAGGGCCCAGGATCCAAGACAGCATGGGTTTACAAAAGGAAGGTCCTGTCAAACTAATCTCATATATTTCTTTGACTGGGTAACCAGAGTGGTGGACCAAGGGGAGCAGTTGATGTCGCCTACCTTGACTTCAGCAAAGCTTTTGACACTGTTCCACATAGAAGATTGATAAATAAGCTGGTAGGCTTGGATGGGTCAGAAGTTGGTCAACTGGTGGCAAACTGGTTGACTGGCAGAAAACAGAGAGTGGTGGTAAATGGTATACAGTCAGAAGAGATGCAAGTCACAAGTGGGTACTCAGGGATCAGTCCTGGGGCCAGTCCTATTCAACATCTTCATTAGTGACCTCGAGATGGACTAGAGGTAAGGCTTTGTCTGTTTGCAGATGACACCAAGATCTGCAACAGAGTAGATGATCCAGATGGGGTGGGCAGAATGAGAAGAGATCTGGATAAACTAGCAAAATGGTCAGAAGAGTGGCAACTGGGATTTAATGCAAAGAAGTGCAAAATCATGCACATAGGGAAGAGAAACCTGAAGCCACTTATAGGCTGGGAGGAGTGCTAGCAGTCACAAAGGAAGAAAGAGACTTGGGCATCATCATCACTGATGACCTAAAATCATCCAAGCAGACCTCAAAGCAGTAGGTAAGGCTAGGGGTGTTAGGTGTATTAGTAGGGGTATCACAAGTCGTAAGAGGGAGGTAATAATCCTCTGTACAAGATATTGTTAGGCCCCATCTGGAGTACTGCTGCAGTATTGGAGGCCACACCTTCACAAGGACATTAACTAAATTGAGGCAGTCCAGAGAAGGGCAACCAAAATGGGCAGGGACTGCATCAGAAGACATATGAGGACAGATTAACGGAGCTCAATATGTATACCCTTGAGCAAAGGAGGGAGAGAGTGATATGATCAAGACATTTAAACACCTTATAGGGCATAAACAAGGTGAAAGAGTCTAACATGTTTAAATATAAGAAAAATAGCAGGACAAGAGGACACAGCATGAGATTAGAGGGAGGCCGATTAAGGGGAATGTGAGGAAATTCTTTTCACAGAAAGGGTGGTAGATGCATGGAATGGCTTACCACAAGAAGTGGTGGCTATGAATACAGTGCAGGGCTTCAAACAGGCATGGGATAGGCATAAGGGAGCAATACAAATGACTATGAATAGATAGGTCACTGACAGAGCAAAGGCTGATGGCACATTTATAAGGTAGAAAAAGAAATGGGCAGACTGGATGGGCCTTGCAGTCCTTATCTGCCGTCAACTTCTATGTTTCTATGTTTCTATGAGGGGAAGGAATAATAGGCAAAACTTAATTTTCTTAAGAGAAATAATAGAGAAAGGGAGATGAGGGAATATATAAGTTTTTTTGTACATATTGGATCAGCAGACAGCTTTTGATTCCATCAAGCATGAATATATGTGGGAGGTATTAAAAAGTATAACATGCCAGAAGAATTTTTGAAATTAATAAAGGCTTTATATTTTGAAGTGCAGGCATGTCTGTTGGTGAATGGGCACCTAGCTATACCTGTGTATGTACACAGTGGGGTAAGGCAGGGATGCCCATTGATCCCTCTACTTTATATAATGTGTTTGTACCCCTTATTAAGACAAATAGAAACAGAGCAGCGGATAGCCCCGATTACTTGGGGAAAGCAGTGTATTCCCAAAACCTGTGCCTATGCAGACGATTGTGTAATTTTAGTGTAGACTCAGGTAGATGGAGGAAGAGTAGTACAGATGTTAGATAAACAAAAAACATATACGGGTATTGGAATTAATAAAGAAAAGAGTAGGATATTTCCTCTAAGGGTAGGAGGGAGTAAACAGCAAAGTAGCATTAAGTTAATAGAAGGTAAAGTGGAAATTTTAGGAATTATGTTTGGTGGGGAGAGTCCTATGAGAGAAAACTGGATCGAAATTACAAATTGCAGAAAAGAAAAGTACAATAAATGAAGGTTGAGAATATGACAAAAGAAAGAATTTATATGATTAAAACTTTTGTACTACCGTTTTTTTTTTTTTTTACATATTGCCTGTGTGTTTCCAATACCGGGGATATGCAAACTAAGGTTTTAAGTGTATGTTTTACTATGTTGTGGGGTAGCAGGTTAAATCCTGTCAAGAGAGTACATACTTATGGGCCAGTGAAGGAAGGGGCTTGAACATGCTAAACCAAGTTTTTTTTTTTAGTAAATATTTATATATGCAAATATAAGGACTATATTGCAAGCAGAACAAAACCTATGGCATTTTTTAACAGAAAATTGGGTAGAAATTTTCATGCATAATTGGGGTAATTAAAAAGGAAAAAGGTTGGTGAACAAGATGAGCTCCCAGGATATACGAATGTGTGTAGGAAATATTTAGCACAATGGGAGGTGTCCAAAGAGGAAATACAGATAAAGAAAAGGAAAGGTATCTATAAGATAATTATGGAAAGGAAATATTGTGAAGAACCTGTATTTAAGGTTGGGGAGAATGTGAAGCTTGATAAAGTATTAGAATCTATGCTGGAAAATAGAATACCAAAAAAAATGAAGGAGGTGATTTGGCTATTTAGTCATGGGAAAATAAATGTCAAAGGGAATTTGAAACACAAAAGGGTTGAGGAAAGAGTCTGTCTAGGAAATAATTGCCAGAGCTCAGAGGAAACAATTAGTCACGTGTTGTTTGAGTGTGAATTTATAAACTCATTTTGGGATCTTATAGCCAGAGTATGGGGTATGAGAATGTTTAAAAACATGACGTATGTATGAAATTCTGGTTTATGGACAGCTAACAGAAGAAGTGGGGAGCTTGGCAAGCAGTACAGTATATGCAGTGTTGGCCATAATTAAATGGGCAATACAGCAAGTAAGGTGTCAGAGATTTTTTGCAAACTCAAGATGTAACAATTAATGATTTGCTGTTTAAAATACAAGTGGAAGTAGACAGGTGTTTTCAAAATGAATGTATTAAATATGGGGAAGATAAAGGGAGGCAGTTGTGGAAGAATTTTAAATGTGTGGGATAAAAACATAATAGACATGCTGTTGAGAAGATAGACTATTTAGTTGGGGGGCAATAGGGAATTATGGAAGATAAGGATGTTAGATTAAAACTGGAAGAAAAAGTATTGTGTACACAGAGAAAGGGGAGATTATATACTTGAAGAGAAAGAAGAATAAAATGAATTAAGAGGGTAAAGGATGAACTGTAGTAGTAAAGATGATCTGTGTCTTTGAAATTGTATATGTTGGTGTTTGGTCTTGAATAAAAACTTCCCCATCTCTTTTCAAGAAGTGTCATGGGATCTTTAACATCCACCTGAACTACCACCAGAACAGGCAGATGGGGCCTTGGTTTAATGTCTCATCTGAAAGACGGCACCTCAGGAGTGCAGCACCCGCTTCGTACTGCACTGCAATGTCAGTATTGGGATATTAACCCAACTGCCTGGTGTGGGGATAGAACCCACAGCCTTCTGATCTCCTAGCCTCAGAGGTGAGTGTGCTACCTGCTGAGCCACTGACACTTCCCTGACCCTTGCCACAGCCTTGGGGTCTAAAACTTCATTCTGAGTCAGGTTCATCTGACTGCTGGAATGGACGTTTGGCTCGATTTAATAGTATTTCTTGTTCTGAAACTTCCTCCGAATTGTGGGCTGCCCATGGGCAGTCACGGAAGGAATGCTCATCGTCTCTGCACAGATTACAAATCGGCGGAGCTGTGCATTGGGCTGCTGTATGTCCCAGGACCCCACATTGAAAGCATTTGATCTGGTCGCAATCTGTATTCAGAAATGATAAAGATCCACACTGATAGCAGCTTTTTGATTGACCTGCATGAAAAAGTATGCCCCGATCTGTCCCTAGAAAAAAGGAACTGGGTAAATGTTGGATGCCAAGATCTGTTTGTTTTAATTGTATGGGGAAAGTCCATCCCCCAGTCCAGAACTCATTATCATCCATTATTTGGTTTGGGTGTCCAAAAATGGTACACCGTTTTTCTAACCAGAAAATAATATAATTTATATTCACACCCTCATTTCTAAATAGGAGTGTGACTGTCTTTATTGTGGGTTTCGTGATGGGAATAGCTAGAAAGTCTCTCCATACTTCAGTGTCCTTAATGTCATAATAGATCCTCCAAAATGTGTCTAGGGAGGCCACAGAGCAAAAGCTCAGGTCATAACAATGATCCCCTGGGGAATGTATGCATGCGTAGATCTCAGCCAGTGTAAAGCCCATAGAATCTTTGATTAGGACTTTAACCACCCAGTACCTGTCAGGGGAGAACGGACCTAAACCCTTATAACATAGGTGGACCACAAACCGCCTTTTAGCTGCTTCTGCAGGTTTGTGAGAGAGACCTGCATAAGATCTAGGGCGTTGCTCCCCCCGAGTCATTTCCCAAACCAGGACTAGTCTCTGTCCCCTCCGTTGGTGGGAAAGCTTCTCGTTCTTTTACATTACTGTTTGTGTCATGTTCAGTAGGTGGTTCAGTACTCCCTGTATGTTGAAGATTCTCCTGTACGGGCAGGTCCTCATCTGGAAGTTCGGCATCTGGCGTAATCTCTATCTCTACTGCCTTGTTTTCAGGGCGCTCAGTTACAGCAGCGGCTAAATCCTATTTTTGATGCACTGAGACCTCTCCCACCACTACAGGTCCATCTCTTTGACCTACTTCACACTCTTGGCTTGCCAGTCTTTCTGGGGAGCCAGGAAGAGGGATCTCGGGGTCTGGAATCCATTGATTATTCACATAGAGCAATCCTGCTTTCTGCAAAGCCCCACCTGGTGTCCAATCTGGCGATGTTCCCATGAAATCCACATCTACCTCTGACATCTCTAAAACATTTTCTTGCGGTACATTTACATCTGTAGCTACTGGCAGTCTTTTGCTAGTCTCGGCATGGGGCTGACCATTGAGCGCTTTCTGTTTTTTTCTCTTCTTCGATCTTATTTTTCCCAGTTATAAATTCCTATTCAGCCATCGATATCATGTCCAACAATTGTTTTTTTTTTCTTTTCAAATTCCAATTGTAAATGGTCTTCATTCACATTAAATTCCAAGTCCTTGGGTATTAAAGGGTGTGCTGACATAGTAGGATTTCCACCTTCATTGTGTAAGTTAGGCAAATTCTGAACTGTTACTTCCATAAGAACTGGTGGAACATCTAGAGCTCCTGCAGCAGTACCTTCCCCTTCCAAGGTTCGATCCATACTGTTATCCTCCATACTCCCTGCAGTGTGAACAGCACCCTCTTCAGTATTTCTTCCTGCAGATTGCAGCCTTGTAGGTTCTTCAGAGGTAATGTCAGGTATTTTTGAATCCATGGTTGAAGCTGTAGTCAAGTCAGAATTCAAAATATCTTCAGCAGTTCCACCACCAACCACCCTGTCATCCGCCATCTTGGTACCGCAGACAAAAGGGTCCCCTCTGCTCACAGGAAGCAAGGCCCCCTGCAGGCAGAGTAGGGGAATTTCCCTGGTGCCCTGGCCAGATTTCCCCCATTCACTAAAAAAAACACCAACAGCTTAATCTGGTTCAAGGTCAGTTGGCATTTATCTGTATCCCCCTACCCCAGGCCATGCCTGAAAATAGGCAGGATTTGTCTAGTGCACTTACCCATCAACAAAAACTGAATAAATTAAAAATACAGCACTCATCATACCATGTATCTCTATGCGAAAGTACAAATATCCTGAAAAAACTCTTTGGAAACACACAAATTGAGTGCAGTTTAAAGAGTGCCTTTACTGGTTCTCTGTTTAAACTCACTGTAGGAGCCTTACCTGCCCCAAAAGTCTGCTGGTATAAAAAGTAACATTTTTCTGTGGCCATATTTCAGGAGGGAAAGGATCATAATTTGGTTCCATGGAGCCAAGAGCCAGATCCCTTCTATTTCCCGATTTGGAGACTCGCCACCGCACTCTCATGTTTTGTGATGTAATAGTATGGAGATTGAGAGGGCGCTACATAGAGTTGTATAGAGAGACCCATTTTAAGTCCTTTTTTGAACATTCTAGAGTGCTGCTTTTAAAAACTCAAGGTCACCGCTCAAATAACAAGGGGCTTGTTAGTTGAGCGGTGGCTTTCATTTGTTAAAATCAGCAACCTAAAATGTTAAAACAAGAACTTGAAAACGGGTCTCTATACAATTCTATGGAGTGCACCCCTGCCATCTCCATGCTGTTACATCACAAATCAGGGTGTGTATCGGGAAGTGGAAGGGACCGGGCTCTTGGCTACACAGAGCCAAATTAAGATCCCTTCCCTTCTGAAATTTGGCCACAAAAAAATCATAATTTTTGTACCGGTGGACTTGGAGCAGGTAAGGCTCCCACAGTGTTTCTGGGGGAGATTTACAAAAGAGCAGAAAAGGTGCTTTTTAAAGGGGAAAAAAACTGCATTACAAGTCAGACAGTTTGCAAATTTAATTGAAGGTAAATGTGGTATTTCACACCTTGCTGAAACTTGTTTTGTTGAACTCTAGCTAAGCAAACAGGCATTCTGTGAAGTCTAAGGGGTGCTGACACATCATGTTCATGTATGGTAATGAGATTTCAACAACCAGAAAATGGCAACCTCCAGGACAGTTACAGGGACTGGCATGAACAGTAAAAATAAACTAAAGCAAACCCATATATCCCTAACAGCTACACAAAAAGAATTGTCTGTTGACAATGAAACAAATAAAATTTATAAGATATGAGGGTGTAGTTCTTTAAGCAATAGTGCATGACAGGGTGTGTGTGTTGTGGGATTCCCACACCTTGTGTACACCTTGTGACGTAAACCACACAAGAAGTAGGTACTGTACACACCCCAAAATTATTGCGATCATAAAACAAAGCTGTATTTAAAAAAATTAATTCATTTTGAAGCAAGCAAACATTTTATCACAGGGATTGTTACCAGTTGTCTGTTGTAGGATTTACTCACGTCATGAGACATGTTTTGACCAAGGAGGTGACAGGATTGTCAGGGCCCATTTTATAATGTCTGTTTCTACATGCTTTCATGTACATGTATGTGAACCCTCATCCCTGGTTTCCCAGGGAAGGAAAAACGGGAAATGCCTGGGCCCAGACAGTGACACTAGGGGTACTCACAAGCCCGATGCTGACACCCACCATTAGGAACACTGGATTCGTACATGTACATCAGTGAGGTTTGAAGAGCCCCGGAGACACTGCAAGGACCAATCCATGGGGGTAAGTTCCAGAGGCAAGAAGGAACTGCGGCAGGACTGGGAGGCTGCCAGAAGATGATGGGGGGGTGGAGGGGGGGGGGATCTACAGAAATGAGAACATAGACAAAAGTAACAAAAAAAAAAAAAAACAGCACAGAGAAATGACTGTTCCTTCCTCCTATTTAAGTGCTTCTCACCAGGATAGTTACGTGTAGTACCTAGTTTGTAAAGATGATCCATGGGGATATGAACCCCAGCGGTGAGGGTACGCATGGTATAAATTCATACAACAAATAAAGTAAAAGATAAAATATGCAGAAAATTATTAGAGGAAGTCAACACATAGCTGTATGATATGAATGTACAAATACTGCCATCAGAGCCAGCCCATCGGCACAGTGGTTGGATTTCCGCTTGCGACACCAGCGACCTAGGTTCGGGAGCGGACTCACGTCGTTGAAGGGCCAGCTGTGGGAGAGTGGAGGAAGGGGGCGGCTAATGCCCGCAACTTGTCTGACCCTGAGTGGAGGCTCGGGGTAATACAAGCCCTGTAGGGGAAGGACTGCCAGATCACGCTGTGGACATCGGCGTGTGCGCCTTGACGTCATGGTCTACACAGCGTAGGGGAGGAAATGGAGGATAACGCCTGCCAGGACCAGGAAGATGGGCTACCCGGAGCATGCCTCCGATGTGCCTCCACTCACCCTGCCGCCTCCAGACCAACGAAACACTGAGTAGCTCAGGGTGTTGGGGCCGCACCTCGTCCCTGTCTGGGGGGGTAATCCAAGGCTCCATGGGGGACACGGAGGCGGACGTGGGTAGAGTGGGAGGCAGGAGGATGACTCCTTTGTGGCCCTGAAGGGTCAGGGCTGGCAGGACGAGGGGGAGAATAAACTGCAATTTAAAAAAAAATATATATATATATATTGCCATCAGAAGAAGGCCCGATGGTCTATCAAGTCTACTGGTGTTGTGGAGTCCTCAGTAGCTACTAAGGGCCCCGACTTCCCCAACTAACACCTCCCTCCTCTATCATACCCCATTATTGACCCTACGTGCATACTTGCCTGATGTGTGGAGAGTGGTTCATGTGGTGCCAGTATTTAAAAAAGGGCTCCAGGGCAGAATTAAGGCACTGAAGGGTGGCGACCTAGATCAAACTATGGAACTTCTACACAAATATCTCCTTACACACTCACAAACGGTTTCAGGCCAGGCCACAACACTGAGACCGCCCTAGCCAAACTCACACCTACAGTGACAAGGCTATAGATGAAGGTCTGTACCCTGGCACTGTTTTTGTAGACCTCACCAAGGCCTTTGATCTCATCAATTGCCACATACTTCTCCAAACTCTCTCTCATCTCCACTTCGCACAGGAAGTCATTCACTGGTTTCAAAACTACCTTTGTGTAGATCCCAATCCCATTCCACCATAACTGACAGTTTTCCAACACCCATAACATCAAATACGGTGTTCCCCAGTGCTCCATCCTTGGACCCCTGCTTTTCTCACTAGCCATTAACTCCCTCCCTACCATCTGTACACACACCCAGCTTATTCTTTATGCAGATGATGCAGCTCTCTGATGCAAGGATAAGTGCCCCGCCTCCCTCCTCAACAAACTACAGCACAATTTCAGCCTCCTACACTACTGGTTCTCCACTCACGGTCTTGTTCTCAGTGTAAAAACAGACTAAGTCCATGATCTTCTCTGGCCCCAGGAAAACCTTGGATTTCAATTTCACACTCTAGGATAATGATGGCAACCCCATTGAGAGAGTCATCAAATTTAAATACCTCAGCATCTACCTGGACTGCCAAGTCCCTTACAAATAACACATCAACCACCTTATCAATAAAATCCACCAAAAGACTCTGTATACTATTTAGAATTAAGCAATACTTCATACCTGAAACTAGTACACTTGTAGCCAGTAGTTTCCTCCTCCCTCTCCTCGGCTACAGTTCTGTCATCTACTCCTGCATTCCATCCCATAAAATGCTTAGTAAACTTAACACCACCTATCACTGCATCATCAGGTTCATCACCGGACTTCCCAAAAGCACCCACTACTACCTCCACTACCAGGCTGCTTACTGGCTGTCTCTTGAAGACAGAATAAACTCCAGAATCCTTACCTTCTTTAAAGTATACCATGGCCTGTCCCCAGCCACCCCCCCCCCCCAGCATGACCTCCTGCTTCCAAAAGCCAGCCAACAACCGTACAACCAGATCCTTCCTCCACCAATCTTTCCTGGTCTCATTCTACCATACAGCCCATGGGCTAAATTCTCTCTCCTCCAGAGGGACCAGACTCTTCAACTCAATCCCACCCACACTCATCAACGGCACTTCGTTTGGAGCCTATAAACATAACATCAAGCACCACCTCCACAAACAGTCCGGCTGTTCCTGTCTCTGACTCCTCCTCCCTCCTACCATACCCTTCTATTATTTATCTGTGATGACTTGGCACTTATATCATTGAAGGTGTCAGTGTTGTTATGTACATGTGCACTGTATCACCAGCCACAATGTATGTTTCCACACCAAATGGACGCTTGTGAAAATGGGCAGTACTGCTCACGTGCCTTTCCAGTATAAAAAATAAAAATGAAATGAAATGTCTGTGATGTCCTTACTGCGAAGGCTGCTGGAGATAGTCATAAGAAACAAAATTGTAAAATATAAAACTGCAGTTTGGATTATGTAGCTTACTATGATTTCTGAAAGGGGAAATCGTGCCAAGAAAACCATGCTGCTGCTTTTTAATTTAAATATCACCAAGGAATTGGATGCAAGGAATGCTGTGGATCAGGGGCGTCATTTAGGGAACACCAGGTGTTCTGATTGAGAGCCCTATGATTTCTTTTTAACCCCATGTTGTCTGTTGCAACCCCTATTAACCCCTAAAACAAGGTTTCCCGTGCATTTATTTATATAAAATTTGGTCGGTGGCAAAGCTTTGCAGCCCCTATGAGTTTGCTGAAATGGGACTTTGCAATCCTTATTATTCTGCTAAAATTCAGTGAAGCATTTGGTAGTGTTCCACACACAGGCTAGTTCGTCGGCTACAGAACCTAGGCATAAATAACTGCTGTAATCAGTTCAAAACTGGTTGAAAGTTAGGAGAGACAGAGTCATAACTGATGGAAGCCAATCAACATGCAAAACGCGACCAGCAGGGGTCCACAGGGGTCAGTTCTCAGACCTTCACTGTTCGATATATAGTGATTTGGAGATGGGTACTAGTAAGCGTATCACCAGGTATGCAGATGACATCAAGATGGTAAGAGTAGGCCAGCCCAGTGGTGTGCAGGGCTGAGGCGCTCAGTGCCTTACCTCCTGCCACACCAGCGACTTGAGGTCGGTGATGAGCACGGGTTGCTGGGGGTTGGCGGGAGGAGGGCTGGATGAGGATTGAGCAGCCACTTGGCAGCTCTTCTGTCCTGGATATGGGAGGTTGGCTCTCCTGGCCTTTAACCGCCACCATGTGGAGGAGTGGCAATGGTGCGGGTGCTGGTGGGAGCCAGGCGCTAGGCCAGGGTGGGAGGAGCGGAGTCACTCTGGCCAAGGTGCGCATGCGCACCTTCACACGCACGCCCGACCTTGTCTGGGGCTCCTGGGTAAAACAGAGAGAAAATAAATGGAAAAACTGGGGATTGGGGCTTGATGAAGCCTCCCCGCAACTAGCACCGATGGTCCACACAAGATTGGGGGTGGTGTGACTCAGGATGGCTGCAGAGTCCGAACAGGGTGGGCTGATACAGCGGCCCAGCCTACCGGGGAGAATAAAGGAAACTATGGAAAAAAAAGATGGCAAGAGTAGTTGAATCATGACAGATCAATGAAATGCAGAACAACCAAGAGAGGTTTGGGAAATGGCGGCAAAACGGCTGATGAGCTTCAATAGTGAGAAATGCACCGTGATGCATTTAAGAAAAAAGGACATGAATGCAGAATGCTACCTGAACAGCATGGCCATTATACAAATCAAGTTGGAAAAGGATTTGGCAGTACTGATCAGCAGCAGCTTTTAAGCAGGAGCAGCAGTGCATGAGAGCAGCTAGCAAGGCAAACAAACTGTGGCATGCATTAAAGAGCAGTGGTTTCCGTGCTTTAATTAAGCCCCCACATGATAGCAGACCTAAACTGGACTCAAGCAGTCCACATAATTTTTTGATGCTTGCTTCAGGAGAAGCAATTGTAAATTCCCTTTGCTAGCCCGACCCCTTTCTGGTGCCGACAGAAGCAAATTCCACCCCAAGCCGCCCCTGCGCTCCCACATTTTGTGATATAGGAGTTTGTAGAGCATGGGGCCACGTTCTATTGATTATAGTGGGAGGGGGTTTAAAATTCCTTTCTTAAAATGTTAGAGAGTCGCTGGGGTCAAATCCAAGTCACAGCACAGCTAACAAGAGCTTTGCTGGAAAATGTAGATGTTGAATAAATAATACAGCCCCAAAGTACAGAAACATGTGGGAACCAACAGAGTTTCTACCCATCACTCTGGTAAGACAAAACTGCACTGCTTTTGTACATTTTTGCTAATATCTGCTACTCCTTTGATAAAACAGCTTTTTTACCAAAAACAGTGAGCCCACTCTGGCTTCCCATCGCATTAGTCTTACGCCCACTTTTACGATCGGAGGCATATTTCTGTATCTCTATGTTTCTTTTTTTCAACATTTGGGTTTATGATAAGCACTTCAGTGCTTAGGAAGAATGAGAAACGGGCAAAATACAAGCAGTTCCTATTATGCTTAAAAAGTAAAAATAAAAATTTAAAAGAGATGATTAATAAAAACCAAATGGGATGTCCGAGATCTCCTTTTGCTTTTTAAGAGTGCCATATCGAGACATCTTTGTGTTTCAGAACAGCTCAGCTTTACATCACAGTTCTTAAATGCAGAGATGTCTTGAGATGACATTCTTGATTAGCCAACAGACATCTCGGACATCCCATTTACCTTTAATATGAAGGAGAAAGAAAAAACAGCCAGCTAGCATGGAAAAATTAAACAGCAAAAGGTTGGCACCTGATCAGCTAGAAATAGAAAAGTAAAACTTAAAAATGAGTACTGTAATCATTTGTATGGTTTAGGCTGAGATGGGTGTGAATGTACTGGAGAGAACTAGTCAAGTCCATCCCTGCACCGTTTTTCAGATTATATAGGGTAAGGTCTTTGAAGTCTGATAAGCCTACTACTGAGCAAAACAGGTGCTGTACACACTGCTTAAATATTTTTAAAACCATTTCTAAATTCAGTTTTAAGGATAGTGTGCGGAGCATCCAGACGGCACTCTGATACCATGCTCTTCCTACTGAGTACTCGGGCACCTCTATGGCATCAATGTAAGCATTGCGGGTATGCATGCTGGGATAATCGAGATTGGGAGTATCAACAACAATTGCGCCAAAGGCGACCAGTGACCGTGCCTCGTTATGAGCTTACCCTTGTCTACTGAATGTTTTCTTGTGGCTGTTCAAGCCTGATGTTTGAACCTGTACCTCACAAGCATAGTTTCCTTAATTCAAGGTACAGCACGTGAGTCCCAGCTGCTGTTCACTCAGGTTAAGGAAACCGTGTTGCTCTGAAACCATGCTCCAGCCTACCTCTGAGTAGGGCTAAAGAATGGCTTCAGAACACGGATTATGGCCGGATTTTTACCATGCTAAGTCTGGATACAAACCCTTTAAACCATTTTAACAGAGTTGAAATTGTTTAAAAGGTACAGTGTGGACAGGGCTATAGAAAGGAGGACTGTAGCCAGTAGGATTTGTCAGTGTACCTGTGGAAGCCTGCATTAACGCAACTTGCGTTCTTTACTACTGTAGAGGAAGGCGGATGGGCACTAAGAACAGACAGCATGCTGTGTTGTTCTGAGACGAGGAGGGCGAGACTGTGGAAGAGCTGATAATGTGCGGAGGTAGTGACAAGCGCAGAGGGCAGATGAAAGCATGTGATTGGAGAGTCATGTAATATTAATACTTCCTTCCTGTAATATATGTCAGTCAAGTGTGTGTTTGTGTCTGTGTGTGTGTGTGTGTGTGTGTGTGTGTGTGTGTGGTATGATTGCGGTGGTTTGGAGTCGAGGCCAAGGACTGCTTTCAGCACATGACACCAGCTGCCTGATCGTGGGGTGTTTAATGGAGTTTTGGGGGAAGGGGCATGCTTGGACTCTGGGATGCAGAACAGGCAGGCTGCAGTGCCTAAATCATGGTGTGTGTGTGTGTGTGTGTGTGTGTATGTGTGTGATTGCGGTGGTTTGGAGTCGAGGCCAAGGACTGCTTTCAGCACATGACACCAGCTGCCTGATCGTGGGGTGTTTAATGGAGTTTTGGGGGAGGGGGCATGCTTGGACTCTGGGATGCAGAACAGGCAGGCTGCAGTGCCTAAATCATGGTGTGTGTCTGTGTGTGTCTGTGTGTGTGTGTGTGTGTGTGTGTGTGTGTGTGTGTATGTGTGATTGCGGTGGTTTGTAGTCCAGGTCAAGGATTGCTTTCAGCACATGACACCAGCTGCCTGATCGTGGGGTGTTTAATGGAGTTTTGGGGGGAGGGGCATGCTTGGACTCTGGGATGCAGAACAGGCAGGCTGCAGTGCCTAAGTCATGGTGTGTGTGTGTATATGTGTGTGTGTGTGTGTGTGTGTGTGTGTGTGTGTGTGATTGCGGTGGTTTGGAGTCCAGGCCAAGGATTGCTTTCAGCACATGACACCAGCTGCCTGATCGTGGGGTGTTTAATGGAGTTTTGGGTGAGGGGGCATGCTTGGACTCTGGGATGCAGAACAGGCAGGCTGCAGTGCCTAAGTCATGGTGTCTGTCTGTGTGTGTGTCTGTGTGTGTGTGTGTGTGTATGTCTGCGTGGGTGTGTGTAGGTGTGTGTGTGTGTGTGTGTGTGTGTGTGTGTGTGTGTGTGGAGGGCACAGTGTGCATTACCACCATATTCATGGGTGGTGGGTTGTGCAGTGCTTTTGATGCCCGCCTGCTGCCAGTAGTCTGTTATAAATAAGATGTAAACTGACACAGATTATTTTTGTTACAATTGTATTTCACTACAAAAAATGCAGTTAACGAAACAGTACTCTTCGGTGTCAGGATGCTGTCATTCGCACTCCTCTGTCATGACGAGTCACCTGGTCAATCCAAAACCAGGAGCACTACAGTACACACACAATGACTTAATAATACCTGCCATTGTAGGCTGGCCCTAGCACTCAGTGCAGGGATGATACTGTGCCAAAAAAATCATGTGTTTAATTATCTTGCTGAACTTGATTGCCCGGGACTGGTGCAGCTAACCCTTTACCTTCCTGTCATGACTAGTGCTGGTCCTCTGTGGCTGCCAAGGAAGTTTCTGCTCTGATCCACTGCTGCTCAGTTGGCATGACATGGTCACTTCCAGAACTGCAGCTCTCTGTTTGGTCATAGCATGGGTGCTGCATGTGTGTGTGTTTCATGAAGGAGAGGGGGCACACCATGCAAGACTGCTGACACTGGTGATGTCTGCTAGATAGGACAACGGTTGCTTCTATTTTATTGCATATGGTTGCATGGTATTGCAGCAAACCACGAATGCAATGTAAAATGATATCATACAAGACAGAAGAGGAGGGGCAATCTAAAACAGAATGAAAATGTAGAGGTCACAGTTGTCACCACTAACATGCACTGCAGCTTTAGACATTAGACTAATGCCAGGCTAAAGCAGCTGTTGTTGGTTGTAGCCAAAGCTTGTCTTTTTTGTTTTTTTAGTAGTTCCTGAAGAAGACAAGCTAGACAGAACATCATTTTTTAACCCCCCCTTTCAATTGTCAGTATGCATTTCATTTAACCTTTCTGTTTCATTTACATCCTGCACACTGATGTGTTTTTTCTTACATAAGCCCTAGTAGAAGATTCTTAACGTTTAAATTTTGCAGCAGAATCCTTCCACCAGCGCTCTACCTGCATGGCAGCTCTTAATACCGTATCTGTGCGTCTTCTCTGTAATCATCCCTTTACATCTTTTTGATCCGTTATTTGGTTCAAAGTTTCTCTTATTGCCGATACTTTAAGGCTGATCTAGTGGTATAGAAATGAGTAGACTTTCTTTCTAAAAACGATCCTGACTTCCTGTCTGTACCTAGATAGCCAAAATACACATTGAGCCTTTTTGTGCCTCAAAAAATGAGGTGGATATTTCTAGTATCGAATTTAGTCAGCCGTGGGCAGAGGGTAAACTCTGTTATGCCTTAAAAGGTGAGGGCTGTACTGCAAGAGGTGAAATAATAACACCGTATTATGGACAGAGTGCTGACGGTTGATAGACCAAGGATGATCTCCCTTGGGAAGGAGGTGTTTCTTTTATTTCGCTTATGGAGCTGCTGTATGTCAGCAGTATTACACAGACATGAGCCTGCACTTGTGAAGTCCTAAAACACCACATTTCACAAAAAAAAAGTTTAAATGCTTTAAGGCAACATGGTGAAGTGAAGGAGAACAGACAATCTGCACACCACTGACTGCCCCACTGCTTCGAGTACAGACTCTTCGTCGGGGGTGATCTCCTTGGTGGTGGCAAACATTTTGGGCAGGATTTTCAAAGCGGACACAGATGCTGATGCATGTTACACCTGGGTCTTCTTCCTCCAGCTTGGACCAAAAATTGGGAGCCCTATTTTCAAAGGTTCCCAGGTTTCAGCATCATGGTCCATGATTTGCGCCAGCTTGTATAAGCATTTTGAGCAGGATTTTCAAAAATAGATGGATGCAGACCTGGAACATCTACTTAGTCTTGGGAGCAAGATGAAAGCCGCTGAGGATTCCGGGGTGCTGCTTAGCAACTTTGCTGATATCGGGGCTTGGGCAACTCGGCAGGATCAACCTGATTATTGAAAAAGTTACTGAGTAAAAAAACTGTTTTTAGCACTAAAATACTGATTGGAGGCAGCCCATTACAGCATGCATGAGGCTTATAGATGGATGCTCCCATCGCAAGAAGTGCGTTCCAGTCCCTGATAGTATTGTTTGCAGTGCACAGTGACGGTATTGCTTTCCAGCTCTGGCCTGTTTCCCATGAAATATTAACAAATAAAAATCAAGATGATTTGAGATACCTGGTGGTCAGTGGAGTTTTGTTTCAATTGCTCTGGGTCTGTTCAGAGGCTAACATAACAGAATGCAGATGGCTTTAAAAGAGGTACAGGTAGGGTGTCAATATAGCGCTACTGAAACAGTGCATGAATAACTGCGCTGCAAAAACGCTAATGTTTGTACAGTGACAGAGCTTTCTCAGCGTATGGGAATAACCGCTACCCCTGTCACTGTACGCTCTGATGGGGCTGTGTTAAGGAGACTGCCAGTGCAGTGCCTGGTCAATCCACTCCCATGGTGGAGTGGCTAGGGCATCAGCACCCAGCTGCATAGGGGACCTGGGGCTGTGGTTCAGTTCCCCCCAGGTCCCATAGTGCAGTGGCTTTTTTTCCCCCATAAAAAGATAATTTTTCCCTCTCCAGTGTTTCACCCCATCCCTGAAGTCCACACCCCCTCAGAGTTAGTTATATTTAGTTCAAGGGGTGGGGGGGGCGAAGCCTTCCATGTTAGGAGGTCAGGGGGGGTGCAGCTGTTTGCAAAAAAAAGACTCTGATTTTTTTTGAACGGGTTGCACTGTTTCTGTTGTGGTTAGCGTTTTTTCCCCCAACTTTATTTCAGCGAACACCATTTTGTCTGTGGCATTGTGCTTTATGGCTGTTTTAGCCACGTATGACCCCTGCTCAGGTAGGGGGCGCAATTATGGATTTAAGGAAAGGGGTATCCAGCGCAATCCTAGGTGATAACATCACCAGTAAAAACATTGCGGCACAATACGCTGCAACCATAACATCTGCAGTCAATTTCAAAGTTGGTAAAAACACCGACTACACAAATATGGTATGCCCCCAGGACGGCGACACTATTACAGTGAAAACATTGATGCCGACAACATCAACGTTTTTGCTGTTATAATCCTCCCGAGACTCTGGCACTCTCTCTCTCCCGGTTCTGCACCCCCTCTCTGATCCAACTCCGACTCAGAGTTAGAATCCTAGAGATCGGGGTGGAGACAGAGCCCCCCGCATGGGGGGGGTGTTTGCAGGTCTCCAGTCGGACTTATGTCAACTGCAAGTTGTGGTGGACATAAATCTATCGCTGTGATGGCAGTCAACAACTTAGTTGTCGAACCGGCAGCGCAGAGCCCACAAATACCAAAACAACACATAAAATAAAAAAACAACACAGGATTTTTTGGTTTTGTGGTGGCTTTGGCCCCCACAGCTCCGGAATTTTTATCACCAAGTTTGAGGCAATGTGGACCTCGGGGATGGGGAGAAAGTCGCTGGGGATGTCTATAAAAAAAGGCGGGGGAACCAAACCCTGGTCCCCAGGCCTCCTCTGCTGCAGGAGCAAGTGCCTTGCTACTCCACCACGGGAGTGGCTCGGCCAGGCACCACAACTCCTGCTTCCTTATCCCTCCCCCACTACTTCTTTCCCTTCCCTGCCCACACATACAGCGACAGGTAGGCGTAACATTGTAACAATGCAATACTCCTGTTGCTATAATAGCTCCCAACATAGTGAGCCGTGATATTATTGCAGCGATGTCTTTACAACTATATTATCAGCGGATACCATCCAGTGCACCAGGGAATAATGAAGGGAGGAAGGTTCAAAACATTTGAAAAATTGAAAGAAAACTGGGGGGTCTCCAATAATCACCTGTTTACAAACACACAAGTGAGATATTACTGTATGTCACCACCTTGCAGAGAGAAGACCCACAGAGAGCAAAGTCTGGCACCCTTGGAACACATGATAATGCACAAAGGACATGATCCCACCAGAATGATCTCTGCATTGGTCACTTGTAGCAGGATAAAGTGGTAGACCTATCCATGAAGGTACAAGCTAGATGGGAAGCAGATTTGGGCTGCCACGTACCAGGCAAGGCCTGGGAAACTGTGTGGCACTCTTATGGGGATACTGGTGTGTAGCAGGTTTATGGAAGCCCGATTTAAATTTCTTAATAGGTTATACTAACTTCCAAATATCGTGCATAAATTTTACCTGGGGGTTTTGCCCAGATGTGGGCGTAGCTGCAGAGAGGAGGGCACGTACTTTCACTTCTTTCCAGCTTGCGACCAGTTGCAACCTTTTTAGAAGGTGATAGCAGATAAATTATATTAAATATTCTGCATTCGCATCCCAGTCACACCAGTGACAGTGTTTTGGGGGGTGGAGGAGCAAAAGAAGGAAGAATGGCTCTTATATGAAAAGAAAAAAAGATTTCTTCCAGTCATAGCTAAACACTGCATATAGAACGCCTGGGTGTCGTGTTTGTCTATTACTGTTCAAGTGTGGGAGGGCTGTGTTCTCGAAGTCTAAAGGATGATACAAAAATTGAGAGTCAGAAAAGACATGTTTGAGAAACTGGAGTTGCTACCTAGATTCCTTGCCAATATAGATAGTAGCGATTATTCGAATAGGGGCAGCATAAAGGCTAATTAATATGATTCTAACATTATTCTTTAGTGACAGTGAATGATAATATATCTTGCTGTACCTTGTAATCGAACTTGATGAGCCAGTTAAACCAGCCGATGTTGGGTTAATAGTTATGCATGTTTGTAGTGTTTAACAGACATGTTTGACTCATACATAGATACATAGACAGTGTCGGCAGATAAGGGCCTATGGCCCACCCAGTCTGCCCATTTAAGTTTGTAAGTTCAGTTTATGTTTTCCAGGAAGTCTGTTGCCCCTTACCCCTGACCTCCAGAATTCCTTTATGTCTATCCCATGCATTCTTAAATCCCGTGATTGTTTCAGCCCCCACCACTTCCTCTGGCAGGGTGTTCCACTTGTCCACCACCCGTTCTGTGAAGAAATTCTTCCTCACGTTTCCTCTGAATCATGCCAAGGAAAAACAGAGATAACATTTTTACAGGTTTTTTAATCAGTCTTATACATGTCCATTGTTTATTTTGAAACAGCATGCGTATGTAACGCTGTGTAAATTGTCAGTAAAGTTTTTAAAACTACTGTATTTTCAATAAAAACACAAATTTAAAAAAGAGATACAGGACTTAAGAGCACCTCCACTATAATAATAAAAAAAACTTAAAACCACTTGATTTACACTATTGATCTTCTAATTTTATTGTTTTTTCTAGTTAATATTTTAGTTTTTAACTTTTCTTTGTTGTTGGTCTTCTGTTTGTTGTAGGTAATGCAGTACTTATTGCACAGAGTCTTTCAAAAAAGAAACATAGAAACAAATAACTTGTCAGCAAATGAGGACCTCTTGGCCCACCTAGTCTGCTCTGTTTTGCATACCTACTGTGCCACCGCTGACCCTACTCGATCTCTGGTCTTTCCTTCCTTCCCCTCCTCCTCCCTCCCTCACTCGCCTTATTTCTAAGGTTCCTTTGTGTCTATCTCATGCATACTTGAATCCTGTTACAGTTTTAGCACCCACCATCTCTGCTGGGAGGCTGTTCCAGGCGTCTACCACCCTTTCCGTGAAGAAGTATTTCTTCACATATCCTCTTGAGTCTCCCCCCTCCCAACTTCATAGCGTGACCCCTTGTCCTCGAGCATCTTTTAATCTGTAAAATGCTACCTTCCTGTAGCTTATTAATACCTGCATGGTATTTGAACATTTCTGCCATGTCCCTCCTTTCCTCTAGACAGTACATATTTAATTCCTTGAGTCTTTCCTCGTAGGGCTTTTGATGCAGGCCCTGTACCATTTTAGTTGCCCTCCTCTGTACCGCCTCTACCCTATCTATGTCCTTCTGGAGATGGGGCCTCCAGAACTGGACACAGTACTCGAGGTGGGGCCTCACCATCGATCTATACAGGGGCAACACTACCTCCCACTTTCTGCTGGTGGTACCCCTCTCTATGCACCCGAGCATCCTGCTAGCTTTCCCCACTGCCTCCTCACACTGCTTTGCTGTGTTCAGGTCATCAGAAATGACTACTCCCAGGTCCCTTTCCTGTTTGTGGTTGCCATTACCTCCCCGCCCAATTGGTACGTTGCCTCCGGGTTTCTGTACCCCAAGTGCATGATTTTGCACTCTTTTGCATTGAAACCCAGTTGCCAAACACTTGACCAGTCTTCCAGGTTTTTCAGATCATCCCTCATTTTTTCCACACACACACACACACACACACACTCCCGGTGTGTCCACTCTGTTTCAGATTTTTGTGTCATCCGCAAACAGGCGTAATTTCCCTTCCAGCCCGTCTGCAATGTCACTAATAAAGGCATTGAAGAGGACCAGACCTAGTGCTGATCTCTTTGGCACACTGCTTGTCAGCTTGCCTTCTTCAGAGTGAGCACCATTTACCACCACCCTCTGACTCCTGTTGCTTATCCAAATTCTTAGCCATATAACTACTTTTGGAGCCACTCCTTGGTTGCCCAGCTTTTGTGCTAGTTCCATGAGGACTCTTTCCTACGCAAGTGGCCTGGTGTCCACCTCCATTCCTTTAATACCCTTGTTCCTTATCTGTGGCCCATCACCTGCTCCTTCCTCCGTAAATACTGAACAGAAGTATTTGTTCAGTCAGTATGTCTGCTTTTTTTTGGTCTTACACACAAACCCCTCTTTTCCCTTTTAGTCTTATTATCCCTCCTATTGTCTTCCTCTTTTTGCTTATATACACCTAAAAAATGTTTTATCCCCCTTTTTTACTGACTTGGCAGTATTCTCTTCCGTTTATGCCTTGGACTCCTAACTGCTTTCCCTGTCTCCCTTTGTTTCTCCTGATATCTCTTCATATCACTGTCCTTCCGTGTCATTTTGTACTTTCTAAATGATAACTTTTTTGCCCTAACTTTCTCCGACACCTCTTTAGAGAACCACAGGGGTCTCTTTTTTCTCTTCTTGCCCTTGTTAACCTGCCTGACACAGAGGTTTGTTGCCCCCTTCTCAATGCCTTCCTTTATTTTTGCTCACTGTTCCTTGACTCCACCCAGTTTTCCTATCCCCGCTAGGGCAGCCCTGAGGCATTCTCCCATTTTCTTAAAATTGGACCTTCTGAAGTCCAGGCCCCTTGTTTTAGTGTGATTTGACTCTGGACCAATTCTTATATTGAACCACACCATACAGTGATCACTGATCCCCAAGTAGCTACTCACCGTGACATCAGCAATGCTGTCTCCATTTGTCAGTACCAGGTCCAGTATTGCCGTCGCTCCCCCCCCCCCACGAATGGGTTCCTTAAGTGGTTGCCTGAGGAACACCCCTTCAGGGAGTCCAGGATGTCCCTACTTCTAACTGGTGCCGCACCTGGGAGGCTCCAGTCCACGTCTGGTAGACTGAATTCCCCCACCAGCAGGACGTTCACCTTGCTTGCCATCCTTTGGATTGCTTCCAACATATCCTTATCCATCTCTCCTCCATATGCTGGAGGCCTGTAGATCACTCCTGTTCAAATATCGGCACCCTTCCATGTCTCCAGGTTGACCCACAGTACCCCTGCTCCCCCTGTATTTCTACAGCTGTTATGTGCTCCCCTCATGTAAAGAGCCACTCCTCCCCCTTTTTACTATACTGTCCCTTCTGAATAGAGCATAATCTGGTATGGCTACTTCCCAGCCCCGGTTTTCATTGCACCAGGACTCTGTAATAGTGACTATGTCCAGGTCTGCTTCAGGCCTTTAGATCTGTAATCTTATCACCCAGACTTTGAGCGTTTGCACACATGGCTCTCCAGATTGTACTGCCACCCACCCCACCCCACCCATTTTACCCATTTGCCCTCCCTTGTTTCCTCCACTATTCTTCTTATTATGTCTTTTCAACCCTCTGGATAGACTTTCTGACATATCTGACGCTTCCTTGTTGACCACACAATTGCTGTTTGTGACATCACAGTCTGATGTCATGGTGAGCACTATGATGTCATAAACAAAGGCACTGTGAGGTTACCACTGGAGAGGCAGATGTTTTATACAGTTTTTTAGACAGAGTACCGAGAGTACCAAGATGTGCTGTAGTGACCTTGAAAAGGAACTTTGAAAATAAAAAAATGTATTTTCTAGCAAATTGTAACAACTGAAACTTTGTATTTATGAAAGTACGTGCAGAAGTGCAGAGTTGCTCTTTAATGAACATGGCAACCCATCAAGACAGTGAGTACAGAATGACGAGGAGTCAGAATTGTACACAAATTATAATGGCCCCCCCCTCCGCAAACAGAAAGGTCACCGATAAGGCACTTGCAATAATGTAGTGCCATTTTGCACCTCGCCGTTCCCGTATTCTCTATCTTGACATGGAACCAATGAACTTGCATACTGAAAGATCTTTCATGAATCAGTCTTCTCCATATAGCCCTTTTTTTTTATCTTAGGGACAGGGGTACAAGGACCCCACAGGAGTTAAAAACGTTGTGGCTTGCACACAGCTCTGACTATGGGGTCACACACACTGAAAGTATAAACAGGGATGCTGGCCCCAACTGCCTTAGTTCCTTTTTTCCTGCTGTCGAGAGCACGGTTATCTGGGGACCAGTCAAACTTCAGGTTTTGCCCATGTGGGTCTCTGAGTTTCTAGTTTATTCATTTTTTATAGCATGTTGTTTCTTTTTTATCATCAAGTACAGGATTTGTTTTCCTGTTCTTGGCACGATCATTTTTTGTTATAGATCTTCAGGGTCCTCTCAGCCCTGCCTCATTCAATGACCAGTTGATTCACCAACTGCTATGTCAGGTAGGGTGTCTGTAAAAAGAGACTGGATTAGGCTTGGGAGTCAAGAATAGAAAGGAAGCTGGAAGCATGGGATTGATGAAGTTATCAACATGTACAGTATATTAAAAGAGAGTTGTACTAGGTCAAGAGAGGCCAGTTAGTAAAAGGCTGCCAGAGAACAGGGGAGAAAGGAGAGGCTAGGCTTTGCAGGTGGGAGGGTAACATAACTTTGCTCAATGGTCTCTACAATTCATGAAAGGCTTTGCCTGTGGTGCAATGGGCTGAGCAACCAGCCATGCCCCCTGCCTGAGCTTTTTAAATGTCATTCTCTCTGCTTCTCTCAGAGGCATTTTTTCTTTGTCCCATCATCCTCCCCTCCTCCTCCTCCTCCTCCAGTGGCTTGCCTCTCTCCTCTGGGCTTCTTTCTAAGGTACCTTAAGTCTAAGGGAATCCTTCTCATGGCACCTCTAGGAGTGGAACCCTTCTCCAGGGTTCCATGCCTTTGGCTTCCCTACAGGGTGGTAGTCCCCAAGGAAGAAGAGGCGAATGTCCATAAGGGTTCATTCAACAGGTTGCACAGGCACAACATTACATCAAGTTGTGGGAGCACATTGAACCATATAAACATGTTGATTTAGCAGAGAGTTTGAAGTTGGAGGAGGGAGGGAGAATGAGGATTACACGTTCAAAAGAAAAGAAAGTCTGGAAAGAGAGGGAAAATTTAAATTTGGGTTAAATGATCATGGTGATATACCACTTCCATGGCTAGTGCTTGCAGAACTGTTTCAGGAGGCAGTATTTGGGGCTGAGGGGAGCAAGTCAGCAGGGGAATTCCATGTGCAAGTTAATAGATGTGAGTGGCGCTGATGATAACGTGGTAATGAATTAGAGGCAACATGCTTCTGATAAAAAAACATTTTTGAGGCAGACACTTGGCAGGGGGCCTTAGGGCCCAGGGTTAATTGTGATGAGATTTTATACTAAAAGTAATTTCAGGAGTCTTTGGTTGCATTTGATTTAACAGTCTGATTTAGTCTGAATCTGTGGGAACAAATACTTCACAAAATGACTTTAAGATTTGCTTTTTTGGGGTACGTGTAAAGCCGTATTTTTCTTACATTTATAATGATGTTCCCAGCTTGGAGCTGTACACAGTTGTATTTATTTATGTGTAATTTTTGACTGGGCTAAGCACACTAAGCTGTGATAGCTTGTTTCTAGGTGTGTCCTGAGGGTGGGTTACATGAATCTGTTTTATTGCTGGGGGAATCTTGGCCATAGCACCAGGGCAACTCCCCTACCATTCTCCTAAGTTAGAAACATAGACTTTGACGGCAGATAAGGACCGCTTGGCCCACCTAGTCTGCCCATTTCCCTACCTAATGGATAAGCTGCAGATCCTAGTTAACCAACTGCCTACTACCTGAGTCCTACCCCCCACTAGAATTGCCTTATGTCTGTCCCATGCATTCTTGAATTCCCCCACTGCTGTTTTTGACTCCACAACCTCCTCGGGAAGGCTGTTCCATGTATCCGCAACCCTCTCCATGAAAAAATACTTCCTCACATTACCTCTGAGCTATCCACCCTCTATCTTCAAATTGTGCCTCCTTGTTCTTGCACATCTCTTTTTCTGAAAGTGCTACCCTCTTGGACTTTGTTGATTCCCTTGAGGTACTTGAAAGTTTCTATCATGTTCCCCCTCTCCCTCCTTTCCTCGTGGGTATACATATTAAGCTCCTTTAGTCTCTCTTCGTATTTCTTCTGGTGCAGACCCTGCACCATTTTGGTTGGCCTCCTCTGGATACCATCCACCCTGTCTATGTCTTTGCGGAGATAGGGTCTCCAGAACTGCACACAGTACTCCAGATGGGGCTACCAGCAGTTTGTACAGAGGGAAAACAACTTCCTGTTTTCTACTGGTGATGCCTCTCCCTATGCATCCCAGTATCCCCCCAGCCCTCCTTACTGCCTTCTTACATTGCTTGCCCACCTTTAGGTCATCTGATATAACTACACCAAGGTCCCTTTCCATTTTTGTTGTTGTCAGTATCTCACCCCCATTGTGTACTCTTCCCTGGGGTTTTTTTTTCCACAGGTGCATTACTTTGCACTTCTTTGCGGTGAGTCTGAGCTGCCATACATTTGACCATTCCTCCAACCTTGCCAAGTCCCTTCTCATCCTTTCCACCCCACCTTGTGTATCAATCCTGTTGCAGATCTTTGTGTCATCTGCAAAGAGACATACTTTTCCTTCCAGTTCCTCTGCAATGTCACTTATAAAGACATTAAAAAGGACTGGACCCAGTACTGAACCCTGTGGTACCCAACCAGTAACTCCCCTTTCTTCACTGTGGACTCCGGTTACTATTACCCTCCATGTCCTGTTGTCCATGAGATCTTTAAATTCCACTTGGACAATGACGAGAGATGAGCAGGAGGGACCTAGGTTTAATATTTCATTGGAATGATGGCATGTCAACAATGCAGTACCCCCTCATACTACCCTATGGGTCTACAGTTTCAGATATGGGTATTGCCTCAAGTACCTGGTATGGGACTACAACTTACAACCTTCCAATCCTCCGGCCTCAGAGGCAAGCATCATACCTACTGAGCCACTGATGCTTAAACCATCTAACTTGTAATAGTTTTGTGAAGTTGTACTTGATCAGGAAATGACAGCTAGGAAATATTTTCTTGCTTTCAGCTTTGTTGTGGTGGTGGGGGGGCTTACAGGAAATACTGACTGCTATTGAAGCATACTAAAGCTATTGGAGGTTATAGTGAAGGTCCCCATATCCCATCCTGAGCAAATTCAAAGCAGTAACTACAGCAGGTCATAACATTTTCTAGGCACTCATTTGAGCAGAATGGAAACATATGCAAGTGCACTGGGGTTTGACTTCATTTGCATTTAGCTAGCATCTGGGTAGCATTCCAGTCTTTACTTTGCAGCCTATTAGGGGATCCGGTGAAGCTTTACACTTACATGTGACATCAGCCATAAGCACTGGTGCAAATAATGCTGTTTTCTTTTTTTTTATTATTTTCAAGTTAAGGGCAGAGTGGTGTGTCTTTTACTTGTACATTTTATATTCCCCAGGTTAGCTCAGCTGAAGTGAAACATTTTGTTTTAAACAGAGCCCTGCTTTTCCATCTTTCAAGAATCAGTCTTCTTCATAGGCTCACACTCTTCGGTCTTAGAGCCAGAGGCAACAGGACCCCATGGAGACTACAGCTTTTGAGACCGGCAGTACCACTGTGTAGATAGAATGGTGCATGGTATTGTCTGTGCGTCCACAGGGTGTATAGTGATGACAGCTCCAGCTTGCTCAGCTCCTTTTTTCCTGCCATCTCAGCACAGTTCTTTGTCATCAGGGACCAGAACACCAGTTTATATAAGAACATACGAATTAGCCAGCAGAAGGAGGCCTTGTGGTATATCGGGTCTGCTCGACTGCGGTTTAGTTTATTGTTCTAGGAATGACTACCTTTGAGCCAGAGGCTCTTTTACAAAGGTTCCACGTCAATTAGGTACAGTACAAAAGGTTACATAGATAACACAACAATTTGTGTTGTGTCAAGAGCAAGAAAACATATACAAATACATATCAAATCACTTGTGCAAAAGGACATGAGATATCAATAATCACGTTATTATTACAAGAAAGAGGTCATGCCAGATTAGGAGAAACAAATAGGGAAAAGTCCAGAACAGAGAGGTTAAGGAAAGGTGTGGGGAGCAGACAATAGCAGGAGAAAAGGTTTCCCAAACATGTCTTTGTCAAATAACGGAACAGGGTGGGTAGTGAGAAAATAGGAGGTTTAATCAGGGCAGTCACAGGAGCTGGAGGTGGCAAGGTGAGAGAAAAGCCTTGATTTGAAAATACCTAGAGAGGTGGAGGCAGTAATATGAGTGCTGAGGGCATTTAGCTAGCTGGGGCACGATAGGCAAATGATCTTTGTCCCTGAGAAGTCCGCATCGGGGACTTGAGAGGCTGGTGTTCTGATCTTCTGGTAAAACGGAAGCTAGCTAGGCATACACAGGTCTTGGATACAGGGTGGAGTGAGGCCCAGAGTGGATTTTTCACCATCAGGCAGGTAAAGTACTTTATCCGTTTGAGAGTTGCAACCAACCTGAGTCAGCATAGAGTTCACATGTGTGGGTACGTCGATGTGCACCAGTGAGCAGCCGACAGGCCTTATTTAGGGATGTTGTAATGTGACTAAGTGCTGTAGTAGTGGCAGATCCGTATATAACTAAGCCATAGTCAACGACTGAGATGATAGAGAATTGGATGGCAATCCTCAGTGCAGAATGGGTAAGAAGCTGTCGGTTCCGATACAGAATCCCAATTCGCTGATGAATAGTTTTTGCTGTACTATCAATGTGAGTTGCAAAGGTTAGGCCTTGATCAAAGTTGATTCCAAGATATTTGAAAATTGGCACTTGTTCAAGGGTATTTCCCAGGTATGTATTAATGGTGAGTGGGACTTGCAGTTTCTGTTTTATGGTTAGAGAAGAGCATGGATTTAGTTTTTTGTGGCTTAGAACCAGCTTATGTTCAAGGAACCACATCTCAACTTTGGAAAAAGCATGCTGAAGGTTGAGGCGTAAGAGGTTCGGATCTTTATGAGTGGCAAGAATCACAGCATCATCGGCATAGAGGATTAATTGTTCAGGGCAGGATTTGGGAAGGGAGTTTAGGAAAAGGCTGAAAAGGAGGGGGCCCAGGATGGATCCCTGGGGAACTCCTGAGCGAACCGGCTTTGAGTCTGAGAGAACTCCAGCTACTTTTACAGATTGAGAGCACTGAGCAAGGTAATTTTTTACCCAGTCACCAGGACCCTGTGAGAGCCCTAGGGATAGAAGTTGTTTGATAAGTAGGCCATGGTGAACTGTATCAAATGCCTTGGTTAAGTCAATGTAGACTGCTCCAGTTAGGTTTCCTTTGTCCATGGCATTGTGGATTGCTCCTGAGAATTCAAGTAGGGCAGTCGATGTGCTGTGCCCTTTCCTAAATCCATGCTGCTGAGTGCATAGGATGTTGTGCTTTTCCAGGTAGTCTGAAAGTTGGTCCGCCACCAAGCATTCAAGGGCCTTAGAGAGAGGTGGTAGTATTGATATCGGGCGATAGTTACCAGGCAGTGACTATCACCACTTTTGTGCACCGGAGTGACAACTGCAGCCTTCCATTTCCTAGGGAATTGGCTGTAGCAGAGGGAGAGATTGAAAATTTTTGTGAGGGGAGCAGTACTTCCTCCAGAGTGAGGGACAGAGTTTAAGGTCAATAGTGTGCATGCTTGCTCGGGACTTAGAAATGGCCTTCTTTACATATTTATAGACTTCATGTGCCTTTACTAGTTTGAAATGGAAGGGTGGTTTGGTTGGAGAGGCAGTAGCAGAAGTAGAAATTGAAGGGTCAGCATCAGTAAAGAAATCAGATGAGAGGACACCACTAAGGTCCGTGAAGGTATCATTTAGGGTGCTTCCAATGATCCCTGGGTCTAATGTAGTGGTTCCTTCCACATTTATTATTGTAGGAGAGGATTTGGACTGCTGACCCATAATATTCTTTATGTTGTCCCAGAAGGATTTCCCTTCGCCCCAGGAGTTGGAGAGGGCATTCTTGAAGTAGGAGCTCTTCATCAAGCGGATCTGTTTAGTACAGTGGTTGCGAGCCTGTTTATACTTTTGAATGTCTGACAGAGTGCCAGTAGCTCTTGCAGTGGCCCAGAAGTGATCCCTACTTTTGAGTTGTGCCAATAGCTTTGCCGTGAGCCAGGGATGTGAGTGCTTTGATTTTCGCTTTTTACTGGTGCATAGGTGTCACAGGCAGTGTTGAAAGTAGTAATAAAGTAATCAAGGGCTAGGTCAACATCTTGAGTTTTGTAAATCAAGGACCAGTCTATCTGCCTAAGACAGGTCTTGAGATGAGTAAGGTTTCCATAAGGTAGGACTCTGCTATAGATGGTTTTTGGAGGCGGCTTATAAAACTTATTTGTCCAGGTACATATTATTGGAGAGTGATCACTGAGCGAGTCAGGGAGAACACTTACATTGGTTATACGGGTAGGGTGGCTGGTAAGGATCCAGTCAATGAGGGTGCTGGTCCCTGATTTGTAGTTTTCCTGGTAGGAGTTTACACTTGTGTTAAATTTGCTGCTAGGATGGCATCTTTGTTTGACCCTGCATCAGGAGCAAGCCAATTTATATTGAAGTCCCTAAGGAGAAGGAGTTCGACATCAGAAGGTTGTGTACTTACGAATTTCGAGGACAGCCTGTAGGCGGAATCAGGATCTTTTGGTGGGATATAGACAGCAGCAATCGTGAGGACTTTGTTTTGGGCACCAAGTAGTATCTTGATAGGGAGGAGTTGCACTGAGGTTTCTGTGGTGGGATAAGAACCAGGGAGACAGGTGAGGTAGTCCTTTATGTAGATTGCACATCCACCACCCCTTTTTGAGGTCCTATCCAGCCTGAATATCTTGTAGCCTTGTATAGAGATGGCATGATTTGGAGTATTAGGTGTCAGCCAAGTTTCGATGATGGCAAGGATATCTGGGTTGTGTTGGCTGGCAAAGATTTGAAGGGAGGCCAGTTTTGGGAGGAGACTGCAGATGTTTAAGGTAGCAATTTTGAGCCCCCCTCCATTTTGGCAGGCTTTGTTGTACTGTAGGAGACAGGGCCAGGATTTGAGGACACTTCCTGATATCAAGAGGAGGAAGAGTAGGAGTTTAAGAGACAGTTGCTGTACTTTGTAGTCAGTTGAATTACACTTGAGGCTTATGCGGTTGGACCAGTGCAGGCGCCTAGGGACCCAGAGCAAGGAGATTGTTAGTAATAGAGGATGATATGCCCATTTATCCTTGTTGTAGCTTGTCAGTTGCACCCAGTCGCTTGCAGATAGGTACCTGGTGGTTAAGTCAAAGCCAAAAGAATGATCAACAGCTGAGGTACAGAGTCACTGAAATGTTAAAATTCCTGAAGGTGATTAACTTTGCCTGCACATATGCAGGATGTGAAATCCCTTTGTCTGTATGCTTCTTTGTCATTCAAACAGGTTGCTGAAAAGCCCACATACAGATCATGGAGCAGGTCAGACGAAAATGTGGATTCCAGCAGGACCCAGAGTCACCAAGTTTGTCAGATGTAGTTGCTTCACTTGTGTTTTGCTTGGGATAGCTTCCAAAAAGTTGATTTTAAAATGAAAATTAAGATACCCGATGATGATTTTTTTGCCGAAATCCAGTCCAGGAGACTTTCACGGATGTAGTGAGCAAGAATGGTATAGTTACCACAAGCAGAAAAACATGTAAATCCACAAAAACTAAGCTACAGACACAGACAAACACAAGCAGCCACCACACAGACCCAGGGGGCGGGAGCTTTAGCTTTGATCCAAAGATTACAGTGGCCTCCCCCAACCCTGACCTTCCCCATCACCCAATCCCACTCTCTCTGCACCCCCCCCCCACCACTATCTTTTGGGTAACAACCTCAGATGGGAGTTCATTCCACCCTGACACTACCCTCTCCATAAAGAAGTGTCTCCTGACCTTCTTAAATCCCTCCCCCCACCAGCTTAAGACAGTGCCCTCTAGTGGTCCTATTATCACTGAGACAGAAAAGTTCCCCAATAGCCAACTTGTTTATATTTTTCAGGTACTTGAAGGTTTCTGTCATGTTCCCTCCCTCTCTCTCTCCTTTCTCTCAGCGAGTACATGTTACGCTCTCGTAACCTGTTCTCATATGCCCTGCCTTGCAATCCCTGAACCACTTTTGTTTCTCTTCTCTGGGCTGCCTTGAGCTGGTTGGTATCTTGTAAGGGCTCCAATACTGCATGCTCTACTCCAGGTGCGGTCATACCAAGGGTCTGTACAGCGGCATTATAACCTCATCCCTTCTGCTGGTGAACTCTCTAGCAGTGCAGCCTAACATTCTGTTTGCTGGCCACTGCCTTTCTACACTGCTTGGCCTGTTTACAGTCACTAGTGATGGCTGTCCCCAAGTCCTTCTCTGTTGCAGTGACCCTTATTCCTCCAAGACTATACTCTGCCCTTGGATTCTTCCTTCCTTGGTGCATGATCTTGCACTTCTTGGCATTAAACCTCAGCTGCCAGATGCCTGACCATGTCTCTAGCTAGCCAGCTCCTCCTTTAGATCCTGCACTTCTTTGTCTGAGTCCACCCTCCCACCGAGCTTGTTGTCATCCCCAGAGAGGTAGATCTTACCTTTAACTCCATCTTCAGTGTCATTTATAAACACGTAGAACACGTTAAACAACACTGGTCAGGGCAGTGGCCCCCTGCAGGACACCACTTGTAACCTTGTACTGCGTATGAAAAGCATTGTAGTCTAGTCTGTTGTGTTTCTATCACTTTGCCACGTTTTCAGGGTTGGGTCTGCCTAGCAGACTGGTTCCTACTGGAATCAAAGTCAGGAAGGGTTTTGCGGCTGTCCTGTTGAGATGCTTTGGAGGACTGTGAGACACCTTTTTATTGGTGTCAGTGAGTGAGCTGTGCTTTGCTGTTGCCCTCTCCATCTCTCTGTAATGCTTTGCTACCTCCCTGTTGGCTGCATGGAGAAAGTGCATGAGGGAAGCCCCTACGGTGGAGGCATTCAGGAGAGGCCTAAAGACCCACTTGTTTAAATTAGCTTATCGTGCTGATGTACTTTAATTGCGTTTGAAGTTTAAAAAAAAAACATTTATAGCTTATCTGTGATTTTATTATGACCCTGTAAATTGTTTTCTGTACGGCACCCAGAGCCTCCGGGATTGGGCACCTAAAGATACATTTTTACTTACTTTCTTAACCTGTTGAGCAAATGGCAGCTCTTTCGTGAATGTGCAGCTGACGTAGGTTATATCCATTGAAGAAGTTTAGCGTAGCCCCCATCCACTGTGATGACAAGAATGACAGCGAATGAGTTCAGAGAGGAAATACAATTAACTCTCTGTCTGCACAGCTTCATGAATGGGAAAGTAACCTTTATTTTTTTCTGAAAGAATAATGAAATTGCCAAAATAAAACCAAGAGATTTTGTGCTACTAAAAATTGCAGTGCAGAAAAAACAAAGAGGACAAAGAAAAGCATAGCTGTGGCACCATTTTTTATTTCTTTTTTCTCTCTCTTTGCCATGGGCAAGGGGATGGTCTCTGCATTCAGCTCCCCAGACCACTTTCCCTGGACCTCCTCTGACTGCCCAGTTGGGGGTGACCCACAACTTACCCCCCCATATCGGAGCTCCCCCGGGGATACTGGGGAAGAAACCAGTTCAATCAGTGGCTCCAGCCAAGAATAGTGTCTGGGGTGTCATGCAGGAGGCGGTCTGGTAGCGTCACGGAGCTCTGTGACTGGAGATTGCTTTTCTCCCCTGTGGGCAGTGCAGATGTGCAGCGAATGCAGCACGCATACTCTGCCTGCGCGGAGACGTGCTGGTGCTCTGTCTGCATGCCCTTCCCTATTTACTGAGCCTCATTTGCTTCCATCTCAACTTGTCCAGATGGCAGCCAAGCAGTGAGGTACAGAATCCCCCCCTCCACAAGGGAGAAGAGCAGTCCTCCAGAAGCTCAGTCTTCCCTCCCCCGGCTAACCCCCGAGCGAACCAAGTCTGTTCCTAAACCCAGGTCGCCGGCGTGGAATGAAGTAAGGCTTTTATGGTGCCTCAATCCTCTGCAGCACTGGGCTGGGTGAGCTGTGGCACCATTTGATGCTTGTAGGAACTAGGCAGTATCTCTCTCTCTCTCTCTCTCTCTACGTAATAACAAACAATTGACATTCCAGTGAATTCGAGTAGCCTAGCCAGGGACCGGGAAAACAGTGGGGAGGGAGGAGTATCACTTACTGTAGCAGAAGAGGGCAGATTGGACATTTTGCAAAACAACGCTTAGCCAACATGACTTTCATACACACTGTATCCCAAAGTGTTTTACAAGGCACAGGAGTTCCACGCTGGCAATGAGGGAAATTTAGACTAGAATCGAATTTCCAGTGCCCAGCATGGCCAGATAGGGAATGATATAAAATTTGGTGCCTCTCCCAGCTACTGCATGGGTTAGGTGAGCAGCCCAGCTAATCAGGGGAATCTGCTTCCCGCCTTCAACTACCTGATGGATCCAGTGTCCAACCCAGCCTGTCAGGTGATAAAATACATCTGTCCCCCTCACTCAATAACTGGACATATCCAGTGCCCAACCTGACTCATTAGGGAATTTTAAAACATCTGGCCCTCTCCCTCCCCCCCCCCAACTACCTGACTTGTCTGATACCTAACCCAGCCCAACTCAAGGAATAAATAAATTGATATTCCTCTTTCCAAACTACCTGATGGTTCCAGTAGGACCCTGCCTGTCAAGGAATAAAATAGAAAATGTTCCGCTCTTCCCCAACAAACTGATGGGTTCAGTGCCCAACCCATCAGAGAATAAAACAGATATGGCCCCCTTCCCCAACAACTGAGTCAGTGCCCAACCTTACCCATCGGAATACAAAAACAAATCTAGCCCTCTTACCCCCTCCAACTGCCTGACTGGTCTGATACCTAGTCCAGCCTATCAGGTAATAAAGAAATGTCCTTCTGTCCCAAACCACCTGATGGGTCCAGTACACAACCCAGCCTCTCAGGAATAAAAAAAATATGCCCCCCACCAAAAAAAAAAAAATCTTAACATATCCAGTACCTAACCCATCAGGGAATAAAAACAAAAGTCCCCTTCCCCAATAACGTGACAGGTCTGGTGCCCAACTTGGTTTTTCTGGGTATTAAAACGAATCTGCCCCCTTCCCTCCAGCTATCCGATGGGTCCCCACCCAACCTTGTCCGTATATTAAGTCAAAAGAAGATAAGGAGGAGCAGCAACAGAGCGATGAGCGGAAGGTGGAATGGGAGGTAGTAAACCATTCCTGTCTTCATGCCCATCTACTCAGGTCACAGGGGCTCGAACACTGCATGGGAGGCTTGGAGCTGCTTCTACACTGCTGCTCCTACCACTGCCATGCACACTCCAACCCAGTCTGCTGCACAGCTGAATGGTCCAGTGCCCAGTCTGGCCCATCAGCAAATAAAACAAAATATGTTCACCTCCCTTGAACTATCCAGTGGGTCCAGTTCCCAACCTGGCCCATCTGGGAATAAAAAACAAATCTGGTCCACCTCCCATGAACTTTCTGATTGGTCCAGTGTCCAACCTGGCTCATCAATGAATAAAACAGAATATGTCCACCTCCCGTGAATTACCTGAAGAGTCCAGTGTCCAACCTGGCTCATCAATGAATAAAACAGAATACGTCCACCTCCCGTGAACTACCTGATGGGTCCAGTGTCCAACCTGGCTCATCAATGAATAAAACAGAATATGTCCTCCTCCAGTGAATTGCCTGATGGGTCCAGTGTCCAACCTGGCTCATCAATGAATAAAACAGAATATGTCCATCTCCTGTGAACTTTCTGATGGGTCCAGTGTCCAACCTGGCTCATCAATGAATAAAACAGAATATGTCCACCTCCCGTGAACTACCTGATGGGTCCAGTGTCCAACCTGGCTTATCAATGAATAAAACAGAATATGTCCACCTCCCATGAACTACCTGATGGGTCCAGTGTCCAACCTGATGGGTCCAGTGGCCAACCTGGCTCATCGGTGAATAAAACAGAATATGTCCACCTCCCGTGAACTACCTGATGGGTCCAGTGTCCAACCTGGCTCATCAATGAATAAAATAGAATATGTCAACCTCTCGTGAATTACCTGATGGTTCCAGTGTCCAACCTGGCTCATCAGTGAATAAAACAGAATATGTCCACCTCCCGTGAACTACCTGATGGGTCCAGTGTCCAACCTGGCTCATCAGTGAATAAAACAGAATATGTCCACCTCCCATGAATTACCTGATGGTTCCAGTGTCCAACCTGGCTCATCAGTGAATAAAACAGAATATGTCCACCTCCCGTGAGCTATCTGATGGGTCCAGTGTCCAACCTGGCTCATTAGTGAATAATAAAAAAAATCTGTCCCACCTCCTGCATCTACATATTGAGTCCAGTGCCTAATACGATCTGTTAAAGAATTACAAAAATCTTTCTCTCCTTCTCCACTCAACTACCTGAAGAGTCTAGTACAATTCAGAGCTCACTGTTGGTGAGACAAAGGATTTTAGAGTATCCTCCAAAGCCAGAGGCGATCCCACCTGCTCAGGCAGTGCGAACTCCTCAAGAGGATCTCTTGTTTCAGTCGCTGCCGAAGAACATGCATGACAAAGCTCTGAACTTGTCTCACTGTCTGATGAGGAAAGATTGGTAAACAAGCACCCACTGGAGAAAAGAAGGGAGAGGGGATATATGATAGAGACTTTCAAGTCTCAGAGGCCACCCAATGGACCAACGGATGTGCGTTGTGTTTACATTCCGGCAACCTGAGTTTGGAAGTGAACTCCAGACAGAGCCTGCGCTTCTGTGGCCAGACTGTGAGGCAGCACTGCTGATGGCAGCATGTTCCATCGGGGGGGGGGGAGGCAGATTGCACTGGTGCTGTGGCACCTCCTGCTGGTGGGCCAAGGAGCTTGCTCTCTCTGCAGGCATACACTGCATGCCACCACGGCACATACCCCTCACTCATATACCTCTCAACCTTTTGCCAGTGAAAAGAGAGACAGGAACACCCAAAATGAGGAACAGTGAGGGACACTGACCCTCATATTGGGGGACACATCTTCAGAATTTAGATAGAAGCTCAGAACACTGTTGACACCAATGTGTTTACTTGTACAAAGTTTATTTTTGATTCAGCATTTTAGAATATTATGAATTTCCACTTTAAAGTCTGAATTTACAGCACATTTTCCATGAGGGACAGATGAGGGGCAGAGAATTTTTGAGGGGTAAAATGAGGGACATCCTTCCTAATCTGGGACAGTTCAGAGGTATGCTCACTCACACTGTATGTTCTGCCAGGGGTGGAGAGAGAAAAGACAAAGGAAAATGGCTGGCCATAGCAGTGTGAGGGCTGACCCCCATAGGCCCTGCATCATCGACTGGGCTCCCACCATTGCCAGATCTGGACCTTGGGTGGCTTTGAAAGTCTCAGATGAGCAGGAAGTCCCTACCAGGGGGCCATGTTCAACTTGAAAGCGGTGGGTAAGTACCCAGAATGACAATTTACAGGGCGGGGGGGGGAGCAATCTGGAGGAGTGGACTACTAGGAAGACAATAAACAGAGTGGGAAAAAAACTTCAGGTTTTTGCAGGGATATAACAGGGTAGACTATTCTGAACTTTTTCAAGTGAATAGGAAGTTGACCATAAGGGGGCATCATTTGAAATTGGTGGTGAGCAAATTCTGACTATTCTGAACTTTTTCAAGTGAATAGGAAGTTGACTACAAGGGAGCATTATTTCAGATTGGTGGAGGGCAAATTCTGAACTTTTCTGAACTTTTCCAAGTAAATAGGAAGTTGACTACAAGGGGCCATAATTTCAGATTGGTGGTGGGCAGATTCTGAACTTTTCCAAGTGAATAGAAAGTTGACCACAAGGGGCCATAATTTCAGGTTGGTGTTGGGCAAATTCTGATTAGTCTGAACTTTTCCACGTGAATAGGAAGTTGACCACAAGGAGGGGGGGGCATGATTTCACATTGGTGGTGGGAGAATTTTGACTATTCTGAACTTTTCAGAGTGAATAGAAAGTTGACCACAAGGAGGCATCATTTCACATTGGTGGTGGGCAAATTCAAAAGGGGCATGAGGAGGTACTTCTTCATGGAGAGGGTCGTGGGCAAGTGGAATAGATTTCTCAGCATGGTAGTCAGTACAGGTACCATTACTGGGTTCGAAGCTGGCTGGGATAGTTTCAAAGGGCTAGTCAAAGGGAGAAAATTGGGGGTGGGGGGCAAATTGGCAATAGTTTTAAGGTAGGGTCACAGGGCTCTATATCTGTTCTAGCCCTGTGGTACATAATAACACCTAGGAAATGGAAGCAATGTCATCCTCTGTTTGTAACTGGTCCCCCCCCCCACCCCATGATTGAATTTCTACCTCTTATTTATACAGCTCATTTCTTCCTAATCTGACAGGTTCCTCTGAACTGTGTTTAGTATGAGCCTGAAATTCTGCCTGTTGTAGTGTTTTAATAGATTTTTGATTATGATGCAATGGAAGACATAGGTACACAGATACTGTTGGCAGATAAGGGCCTGTGGCTCACCCAGTCTGCCCATTTGAGGTTGTAAGACTGGCCCCGTATTTTGAGATGAATGGATTTAATAGAGACTTTCTTCCAATGTTATTTGGGATTGATTCACTTTACTTTTGATGTTATAATTTTAAATATAGGAATAAGGTGTAGATTGAATATGTATTAGTTATTTAAATTCTTAAGTTGTGATTGGTGCATGATTTGCAGAAGAGGATCAGTCTAACCCTGTTGCTCCACCCCGTGATGAAGGAGCTCCGAATGTGCATTGGGAGAGCTCTGTTGGAAAGGTATGCCCTGACTACACTGAATGCAAGGAAAACAGTCATTTTAATACTGTAAATCTCCCATCCCCAAAAGCTCTACCTTGGATTAAGCTTTTCGCATAGCAAAAAAAGCTTTTTCCTCCTGTTTACTTACTTAATTCTAATTTTGTAAAGTCCGCAATCGCTAAACATGGCAGACGCCAGCCTGTCAATTTCCACGAGGCGCGGCAGACCACTTGCCCCAAAACAAAATGTGTTGGGGAGCGTGTAGCACCGCACCATTAGATGAAATGGAACCGCGCAGCGCCCACCATGTTTGGCAATCGCAGGACTTTACAAAATTAAAATTAAGTAAGTAAACAGGAGGAAAAAAATATTTTGCTTTGCAAAAAGCTTAATCGGGGGGGGGTAGAATTTTCAGGAATGGGAAATTTACTATAATGACTGTTTTCCTTTAACTTGTACTTGCAATAAATTTGCACTTAGCACCAAATGTTCTTGTGTGCGACCTGTTTTCTTGTTTCTAGGGTCGCAGGGCAGACTAGATGGACTTTGTGTCTTTATCTGTCCGTAAATCAGTCCTTAAAATCAGTGTTTCTTAGCCATGCATTGCTGGTGGTGGGAAGGGGACTTCATAGACAATCTCATTCCCATCCTAAGAAGTCTCTGCCTCAAGACTTCGTGAGAGACCTTTGGGAGCTGTGGGGCACACCTCGGATCAGTCTGTTCAGGTTTCTGGAAAATATCAAATTGTCACTGTTCCATGCCTGTTCTCGTGCAAGGTCTTATTTATATATTTCTTTGTTTATAAACTGGTGCTCAGGAGAGGCAGACCAAGACAAGGCATGCTTCTAGGTGTGGACCTGGGGAAGGGGTGTATTGAAAACATGGTGCAGAAGTCAGAATACAATAGATAGATAAAACAGTAAAAAGAACAGAGTAGAGTAAGGCAATTATAGCGGGGGATAGGAGGGGGGTAAGGAGGAAGTGGGCTGCTGGTTGACAAGGATCTGCAGCTTATCCAATGGGTAGGGAAATGGGCAGACTAGGTGGGCCAAGCGGTCCTTATCTGCCATCAAAGTCTATGTTTCTATGTACAGTGCTCACACATGCAGATAAGTAAAAAGTCACCGTCCAAAGTGCCACTGGTGGGAAAAGAATTCATAGTGCAAACAGCAGGGAAATGAAGTAGAGCACACAGTGTAACATGCTGCAAAGGGAAAAGGCCAAGTGACAAAAAGGGGACCAGGGTAGGTGACTTTGGCAGGGGGGGGCAAGAACTAATCTGCTTTAAATGGGATGAAGGGGGTAGCAGAAGTGACGTAGGCCAGGAAAAGAACAAGCAAAGGAAAAAAGAAAGGAGGGCCTTACCCAAAAATGAGGTGGTAAATGCAGCGATGTTTTCAGTTTTATCTAAACATAACAAGTAATTAATAAATACAGGAGCTGCTGTGTATTGCCTGGGGTTGTATGGTATGTGACATAATAAATGCAGAAGAGAATATTGTATCAAGCTCACGCAGGCACAGTAGGCCCTCTAGTCATTTCTGGAGTGTCTGGTCCCATAGATTCATAATGAACCAGTGGTGAACACTAGCACTTTGATGGAGGTTTTGGGCTAAACCATTGATTCATTTTGAATCCACGAGACCAGTGACTCCTGAAATGACAGCAGACTGAGTTCACAGTACACTGGCTGGATTGCCTGACCTTGGAGGTGTGGAATGAATCACTTTAGTGAAAGCTAGCTTTTTTTTTTTCTAAGTGTTGCTTTACACCAACATACCCATTTCAATCCCCACATTTGGTGAGATGCACACTTTCTATAGTTTCAGGGTACAAAAAGAAATTCTGAGGTGCACAAGTAAAGACACAGCAACACCTTCAAAGAACTGTAGTATTTAAATTGAAACACTAGAAGGAATCACCAAATTAAAGTCCCAGTATTTCCCCAGGACTAAAAAGATTTGGAAGGCAAATGCTTGAGAAATTCAAGAGGCTATACTGTGTTCTGTATTTGAAAAACACATGTCCAGGCCAGGAAAAATACTTGCAGAATATGTTAATTTGTATAATGCTGTAATTTTAATATTTTCAGTCAAGCAAAAGATTTGACTGATACATTGATGGGCTTTCTTTTTATTGCAACAGTGCGTGCTTGTTGTGAGGAAATGACTTAAATGGAAGACAGCTAGTCAGTACTTTTGATGCCGAACCATACGAGTTTACAAGGTGTCTGGCCGGGTTGACCATGTATTTATTTTTTTATCCACAGACACAGTTTCAGTTTTACTTTATAAGGAAAACTCCACAAGTCAGTGGAAACCCTCCGCCAAAGGCTAATCCCCCAACTAGGTTTCTCACAGTTCTTAGTTGGGACATCAACTGTGGGGAGGAGAACCTAGTCACCAGTGTACAAGAATATGGACAAGGGATAGATGCATGTATGTGAATTGGAATGAGACACTGATGTGTTCACAGTTATGGAAAAAAAACCTGATGCTTATGTGGGGAAGGAGGAACCAGTTGCCAATGTATGCTGTTAAAGGAAAACTATGGATTATCTAAATCGTCCCACCCCAAACTTTGTCTGATTAAGCTTTCTGCACAAGAAAGCATTTGTTTTAATAGGGAGTACTCACTGGGGTGTAATTTTGTAAGTCCACACTTCTCAAACATGGCGGACTGATGCGCGGCTCCATTTCATTCCGTATGGGCCTAGTTGTGCGGCGCCGCAACTTCAGCTGAAATGGAGCCACGCACCATCCACCATGTTTGAGAAGTGTGGACATTACAAAATTAAAATTCTGTGAGTACCCTTACTAAAACAAATGCTTTCTTGTGCAGAAAGCTTAATCAGGGGCTAAAGCTTTCGGGGTGCGACGATTTAGATAACAGCAGTTTTCCTTTAAGTGGGCCATTGAACAAATAGGAAGGTGGAAATCTCTGGTGTACGCACTTACGAAGAATGAGATGTTATATGAATGGGGCAAGAATGAGTTAATGATGTATGCATTCACATCCTGGAAAAGCATGTGTGGTAAGTTAGCAATAACCCACGACAGGGTGTGGGTTTATAGGCATTTAATCCACGTCTGGGGTGCGTTGTGAGGCACAAAGCTGCCGGCCGAGTGTCCTCACAGCGTCGCAGGCGTGGATTAAATGCCTATTACCCCACACTCTGGAGTGGGTTATTGCGCTTATAACATGCGTTGCATGAAGGACACAAATAATGCTCAGAAAGGGTGATTTCAAGGCTGGAAAAGACAATTTTTATTGTGTATCCTTCCATCTGAAAAAATAGTTCCACATGTAGACAGAGGATAAACACTTTATGATTAAGTTAGACATTTCTGTAAAGTACAGAAGCATTGTAGACACAATAGTGCTTATGCTCACATGTAAACTAAGTAAAATACACCTTGGGGAAAGTACTACTATGCACTTGCAAGCTTTCTGTGAAGAATTTATTCTGTTTTAACAATAGCAGAATAACTATGTAACACTTTTTTTAATATATTATATTTACTTGCTTCCTGGAGTATATGAGTAGAGTGTTGTTTATTTATATTGTGACAGAAATACTTTAATATTTCCTTTTAGTGTTCAAAACATAGGAGAGCAAAGTAACACAGCTCCTTTCCTAAAGTAATCAGTAAAGCTTATTAGAACATCTGTTTAGCTTGCTTTTTACCATGTATGAGAATACATTACTTCCATGACTTGCAAACGCTGCATCATGGGTATGTAAATAATATGGGTTATGCAATAGCTGTCATTACCTGAGAAATAAACTTCTAAACAGTAGCTCATATACCCATGATGCTGTGCTTGCAACCCATGGAAGTAATGTATTCTCATACATGGTAAAAAGCAAGTAAAACAGATGCTCTAACATGTTCCTACACTCATTGTTTACTTTAGGAAAGGGGCTGTGTTACTTTGCTTTCCTGTCTTTTGAACACTAAAACTAAACAGTATTAAAGTATTTTGATCATTACAATATAAATAAACAAGACTCTACTTATATACTCCAGAAAGCTGTCTGGGTAGGAGTGTGCTTTTATTGGGATAATCATGATACTTGATTTGCTGAAATTAGTCTGGGTCACTTAATTGTGGATTAAAAAGGAAATTTAATCCACAGTCACCTATTGGTGTTTGACCAATCCGCAGCTACCTTCATGCAACCCATGTTATAACAGGAACTAGTCAACAGTGCACATGGTTATGGAATGGGACAGATACGAAAAGGATCAAGACAACAAGAGTCATAGTTATAAAACTAGAGAAGAAGCACGTATGAAAAGAAGGAACCAGTGTACGCAGACATAGAAAGTGTGCAGATGCCTGATGGGAAGGAGGAACCTGGGCTGAGTGACAGCTTTATAGAAAGGCATGCATGGGAACAGGAACCAACAGCTAATGGACATGGGTGCAGATGCATGATGGGAAGGAGGAACCTGGGCTGAGTTGCAGCTTTATAGAAAGGTATGCATGGGAACAGGAACCAACAGCTAATGGACATGGGTGCAGATGCATGATGGGAAGGAGGAACCTAGGCTGAGTTTTATGTCATGGCAAGTTGACAGATGCATGAGCAGTATGTCAGCTGTACACCACTGATGTATGCTGTTATGGATAGGGGACAGATGCATGGGCAGTAGGTGAGCTGTAGCACAGTCACTGATGTACACTAAAGGGGACAGATACATGGACAATATGTGAGCTGTAGACCAGTCACTGATGTACACTAAAGGGGACAGATACATGGACAATATGTGAGCTGTAGACCAGTCACTGATGTACACTGGTATGGAATAGGGACAGATGCATGGGTAGCATGTGAGCTGGACAGCAGATGTAGTCCCCTTATACAAAAGTGGGAACAAAGAGGAAGCAGGGAACTACAGACCAGTCAGCCTCACCTCGGTAGTGGGAAAGATCATGGAAGCACTACTGAAGGAGAGATTGGTGGAACATCTGGTTGTCAATGGACTACAGGACCCAAGGCAGCATGGTTTCACCAGGGGGAGGTCATGTCAGACCAACCTCATTGAATTTTTTTGACTGGGTGACTAGGGAGGTGGATCAGGGAGGGCAGTGGACATGGCCTATCTGGACTTCAGCAAGGCCTTTGACACTGTGCCACATAGAAGACTATTACACAAACTGGGGAATATGGGTGTGGGCAGGACAGTAGTGTGGTGGGTAGGTAACTGGCTGGGTGGCAGGACACAGAGGGTGGTGGTAAATGGCTGTCACTCCACAGAGGGAAGAGTAACCAGTGGGTACCACAGGGATCAGTGCTGGGACCGGTCCTATTCAACATCTTCATCAGTGACATTGCACAGGATCTAGAAGGCAGAATTTCACTGTTCGCTGATGACACAAAGCTCTGTAACAGAGTAGACACACCAGAGGGTGTAGACAGAATGAGAAGGGACCTGCAGAAACTTGAAGAATGGTCAAGGGTTTGGCAGTTGAAATTCAATGCAAAGAAGTGCAAGATAATGCATATGGGGCACAAAAACCCTGGCACAATATATCAGTTAGGGGTGAGGATATAGCATGCACCAAGCAGGAAAGGATCTTGGGTTGTCATCTCTGATGACCTCAAGGTAGGAAACAGTGTGACAAGGCATCAGGTAAAGCAAATAGGATGCTGGGATGTATAGGCAGGGCATCACCAGCAGGAAAAGGGAGGTCATAATTCCGCTATACAAGACACTAGTGAGGCCCCACCTGAGTACAGTGTACAGTTCTGGAGACCATACCACGTAAGGACATAGACAGGGTAGAGAAGGTTCAGAGGAGGGCAACAAAGATGGTGCATGGGTTGCATCACAAGTCCTATGAAGACAGGTTGAAGGAACTGAACATGTACTCCCTGGAGGAGAGGAGGGAGAGAGGATATGATAGAGACATACAAGTATCTTACAGGGAGGAACAGGGTGCAGGAAAACACTATTTTTAAGCGAAAAAGATGTTTCAGGACTAGAGGGCATGGGATGAAGTTGGAGGAGGACGATTCAGAGGAAACATGAGAAAGAATTTTTCACAGAACGGGTGGTGGACAAGTGGAACACCCTGCCAGAGGAAGTGGTGGGGGCTGAAACAATCACAGGATTTAAGAATGCATGGGATAGACATAAAGGAATTCTAGAGGGCAGGGGTAGGGGGAAACAGACTTCTAGGAAAACAAACTGAACTTACAAGCTCAAATGGGCAGACTAGGTGGGCCATAGGCCCTTATCTGCCGACACTGTCTGTGTATGTATCTATGTATCTATGTAGCTGTTGATCAGTCACTGATGTATGCTTTTATGGAAAGGGGACAGATGCATGCATGTGGAAGAGGACCCCCCCTTTGCATTTTCTGAAGCAAAAAGGTATGAAGAAAGTGACATACCCTCTCCAAAAGTTAAATTACATTTAGTTGTTTGAAAGGATGACTACGACTTTCTGAAAACTTGAGTTTGTTGTTCTAAAAAAAATAAATAAAAAATGTGACTTTAAAAAGTTTGCACTCTTGTCATAATAGAATGGGATATGATAGCTTAACTGCCTTACCCTATAATCCTGGTGAGTGGACCATGTCAGTCCCTTGAATGGTTCAGAGGCTTCTGATTGACTGCAGTTGTTCCTCCTCTTTTAAATTGTGTTTGAGGAATGCTCATTGCCCCTGTGGGACCAGCGGGACTCGATTAAGACATTTGCAATAAGTTTACATTGTTTTTATTACTTACTTTTCTTATAGTCAGTGAGTCGGATTCTCAAAGCCCTTGAAAATCCTGTAGCTGCAGGAAGAACTCAGCACAAGCAAGCTGCCGCTTGCAGAGCCGCAGTTTCTCCCACAGCTACGGTATTCTCAAAAGTGAAGCTGGTTTATGACCAGCTCCAGGATTTATGGTAGCTTACAGGCGTTTTTTTCCCCGCGGCTGCAGAAAAAACGTTACGGCCGGTGGGACCAGCCGTAACATCTCCCACAGCTGCAGTGGACTGAGAATACTGATTTCTGCAGCTGCAGAAAAATGTTACGGCCGGTGGGACTAGGTGTAACATCTCCCACAGCTGGGGCAGACTGAGAATACAAATCTCTGCAGGTGTGGAGATTTCTGACCGCAGCTGGGGGGTTGCAGAGTGGGACTTAGTCCCACAACGTTTTGAGAATCCAGCCCTGTGTCTTAACCTGGTTGATACTGCAACCCTTGGATCAACATTATTTAAGATTTGTTTACTGAGCTGGAAACTGAGATAACGTTTAAAATATTTGATTGCTGATCAACCTCACTTTATTGTATTTGTAACATATGAGCCTGTAGCAGATACAGTGATTTGTTGTTATATATTGTAAGGAGGACGTGTTGCGATACCAAAACATGAATAATAAATCATCTGAATTGATTGATTGATTGGAAGTGTGGTGCCCCTGTGCTCCACCCTAATCACTACCTCACCTTGAGCACATAACCTTCTGAAGCCACATGATTTAATATTGTGAATACCAGTGAAGCTGGAAAAACTGCAGAACTTGAGTCCTTGGTGAGATGGTCAATAAATAGGTGCTATGGGCTGTGTACACCATCCTAAACATAAATGTTATTCCATAAGGAATTAACTTGGAACACAGAAGTCTGAAGAGATATACAGAGCTGGAGGAGACTGTGGCATAGACAGAGCAATAAAATAACCTAATGCGGCCAGCTCTGTGGTGCCATGCGGCGAGGTGCTTGCGTCAAACACTAGTGACAGGAATTCACATCCCACACTCGGGATGTCTGGAGCAGAGACTGGTAGGAAGAGTGAGGAGTGTCGGCTCTGTACTCAATGAGGGAAGAAATTGTGCACACTGCTGCGACAGCTGGCCTGGTGGAGGCATGCTTGGCAGCATGGGTGATCACATGCATTGGTGCAACCCACCGATGGACAGAATGAGTCCCATTCTGGCACACCAGATGAAAACACCTTAGGTCCTCCCACATCACCCAACCCCTCAGCATGCTGTCCACCCCCCCCCACCAAGGCTCTGACAAGTAAGGTGCTTGTCGAACCACACCTTATCTGGTAGCAGCAGAGCCCCTCCACTGCCCCGGGAGAGATACGCTGGATTTTGGAAGCTCATGGATCACCCAGAAGAGTCTGGAGGTGGAAGGGTTAGAATATAAGACACAAGTCCTGCAAGAAGCAGCGGCTGTGGGCTAGTAGGAAAGGTGCACTGGAGGGGCAGGGGAAGGCACAAAAATAAATTACTCAGGTGGTGGCAGTAGCGCATCTCGCTGCTAACTGGGATATCATAGTTCGGATGTGAACTCCAAAATCTCACTCAGAGCTAACTAGGGGCTGAGCACCTTGCAGAAGTAAGGCCCTTAACTCCCTGGGAAGGATGACATGGGCTACCCTGCATTCTCTCACCCCCTAGTAGCTAATTAAGAAGCAGTAGTGTTGTCAGATTTAAAACAAAAGCTCAGATGAGTTGGTGCTCTGTGAAAAACAGGATGGTGCTGATGTGAAAGCCGGCCAGCCCCACCGCTCAGTACATGCAGACAAAAATACACATTGCACTAAGCAAGAAATACAAGAGACCAGGTATACGTAGAACCAGTTCAGGACCTTTATTTGCCCACTTGTCAGTTGCTTGTTGCAGTAAATGCAAACAACAGTATCTCGGCTGACGTTCCAAAATATAGAATCCACAAGTGCAGTTACAGTGCAAAGTCCTTGGTTGGAAATACTAGCCGATCTGTTTGTCCCAACTATGCCAGCGATTCGACCTCAAAGTCTTCGCCTGCATATATCTGGTCTGTGGTTGTAGCTCTTGCTTGGTGCAGTGTGTATTTTTGTCTGCACTGTTAACTTCAAGGCAGCCACTAGACTGACCAGATGATGGATGAAGCTACAGTGGCTGTGGAGGCAGGGCAGATAGATGCTTTTATTTTCCTTAAATGGGCCTGTAAGAAGTGGAGAATTGGTTAAAACCACAATGTATTATTGTTTCATTGTGAATAGTGTATGTAATGAAAACTGGTGAGATGTTGAATGGTGAGATGTGTATCGGGGCTGCTTAGTGGCCTCGATTTAAGATTATGCAGCGGGCATAAAAAGTCCAGCACGCCAATTGGGTGAGGACCTCAGAGACTATTGCTCTTATCGCAGCACAGCAGTACTTGGAAAAAGATCCAGGACCTGACTGACCTGTTTACATTAAGCAGGCACAGATGTATCAATACACCTCCATTTGCTTACTTGCTTTAAAAAAGTTGTCCAAATAGCAAAATTATAATGGCTCAGTAGACTGATTTTTTTTCTTTTTCTCCTTTTTTTATATTTTATCTAACTTTACTTATTTAAGAAATAAGAAAAAAAAATTTCTTTACTAATCCAAATGGGCCCATTTTTAATCGCAATAAGGCATTCCAGGGTGTTCTTTGTGTTGTGATAATGGTGCTTATTGGATGGTTGAGGCACTCAGCCTTTAACCTTGTGCTGCAACCCACCCAAGGCATGCTGTTTTTCCAACACAAAGCACACACAAACACTCTCCTAGTGTCTAGTAGCCCCCTACTCTCCCTGTCCACTGTCTAGCACTCCCTGGCACCCAGTGGTCCCCTGCCTTCTAGCCATTCTAGTCCAGCACTCTGTGATCTCCAGTCCCCCCACCCCACCCTACACTTACCCTGTCTCTGTCATGCACTCACTGGTATCCAGTGTGCCCCCATCCTTAACCTTGTCCCAGTCAAGCACTCCCTAGCGTCCAGTGGACACCCCTACCTGCCCCATCAAGCATTCGCTGGTACCCAGAGATCCCCTTCCTCCTCAAGCATTCCCTGGTATTCAGTGGTTCCCCCCACCCCAGTCAAGTATTCTCTAGTGTCCAGTGGTCCCCCTGTCAAGCATTCCTTGGTGTCCAGAACCCCCCCCAGTCAAGCATTCCCAAGTACCCTATGATTCCCCCTGCCACACTCAAGCATTCCCTTGTATCCTGTGCCCCCTGCCCCAAATAAGTTAAGAATTCCCTGTGTTCTTTATCACTCTCCCCACCACAGTCATGCATTCCCTGTTGTCCAGTGATTCCCCCTGCCCTAGTCCAGCATTCCCTGACATCCAGTTTTTCCACCTGCCCCAGTCCAGCATTCTCTGGTGTTCATTGGTCCTCCCTGCCCCAGTCCAGCATTCTCTGTTGTCCATTGGTCCCCCCTGCCTCCAGCAAACATTCCCTGGTGTGCATTGTTTCACCCCCCCACACACACACACACACTCCAGTCAAGCATTTCCTGATTAGCCCATTCAGCTCCCCAACCCTCCCATGTTTCAATCTTGGCTCAGTACTATTGCTAGACTAAGCACACCTGGAGTGAGAGAGGGGACAAGATTAATCTTGTCATTGGGCCCCTTTGATGATGCCGTTAGCTGCACCCCTCCCTTCCGGTGTATGCTCAGTCTAGCACTGAGGTTAACATGTGTCATGGGAGGGTGGGGGGAACTGACTATGCTAGCCAGGATTCTACTGTTGTCTTCCACCCCATAATTGTGTGGGGGGGGGGCATACGGAGATATGTGGGAGTTAGAGGAGGGTAGTCTTGTGAGGGAGTGACCCTGGTTTGCAGGTAGATTTAGCCAGATATGGAGTTTTGGGTTTGGACTTACACAGCTTCCACGGGCAGACACACATAAAACATCTAGGCCATTCATTTATTATATAGAGAGTGTCATATTTCATTTTATGTCCCCCATGTGAGAGGTTGTGTTTTGTGGCTTGATGTTTGCAATGATACCCCAGTGTCCCGTGAGGTCAGGGAACAATATCTGTTGCATTCAATTCATCTACAGTAAATCACAAGACAAGTGATGCTTAAAAACACTTGAGAATCCTGATTCAGACCAGAGGGGAAACCATGTTTAAAGGAACTCTGTTTTAGTTCTTTCAGTTCTTTTTCTGTAGTTCTTTGCGCATGACAGCTATTATAGCTCTGCCAGGTCTTGCCTGAAAATAGGCATATTTACAACTAGTGTATCTTACCTGGTTATCGAAAACAAATAAATGAGTGAGTATAATAGAATGTTGACAGGCTCAAAACAGGGAAAAAGATGCATTCACAGTCCTTTGTTCCGATCTCTCAATTTAACTCAGTTTTACTTTGGCCGCCATTTTGTATCAAGGTTGAGCATTGGAAAGCTTGGACTTCAAAAGCGCTCCAGGTAGTAAGGAGTTAAAATCTTTGAATACAGGCCTGGCCCAATGGTGCCTGCTTATTGAGAACTACTCCACTATGTGCAAGACCCAGGATCACTTCTCGGTCCTGAATCTCTCGCCCAGCACTTGGGGTCTGGAATGCGATACAGAGCTATTAAGAACCAGTCTCGTGGGGAAGGTGCTGAGTGTCCCACTCTCAGAGAACCACCTGTCGGTGGAAAAGAAGGTCATCCCTGACACACTGGTTGATCTCCTGGCATAGGCAGCTCCTCACCTACAAGTTGGTGCTGCAGGCGCTCATTGGCCACGTGCCAGGGAGGTGGGAGGGCTTAACAAAGAAAAATGTTTGGAGTGAAGCAGCAGGACAGCTGGCACACCTGGGCCCTCATCCCCACCACCAGCCAGTTGGACTTCATCATGGATGTTTCTCACCGCATTTCTGAGAGCAGTAGGGGATGATGCCTGACTGTAGGGTTTATGCTCTCATTAAACAAATGTTCTGTTCAACAGGATGGGAAGGGAGGGAGGGGTAAGTCTGGAACAGAATATTAGAAGATAAGCAGTGGGTATATGGGGATCAGAGTCGAGCTTTACAGTAGGCCTGGGATCAAGAGCTTGTGGATGAGCTGAAGGATAACATGTCACTCACACTCTCTTTCATCCTCTCCTTCCTCCCTTCCTCCCTGCTCCCTACCCCTCCTTTTTTCTCCTCCTTTCCTAACTATCTTTCTTGTTTAGCAATTTGCCATTTACGTTACTGTATATGCTGTACATAGCTGCGCCTTTTGCTTATCAGATTACTGCGTTTTGCTTATACTGTGTGTTTATTCCCACCCCTGTTCCCCAAGGACACATCTGGAAACAACCTTTATGGCTCAGTATGTATTTCCTGGTAAATCTCTTTCAATAAATAAATAAATAACCTGCTGTGTAAGAAGAGAGTGATAATAAGTAAAAATGAATTTAAAAAAGTGATGGTTATTTAAGCTTCAGATTACTGCATGCATTGTTTCAAAGGGATACTGCAGCCTTGGAGCCCTCCTGTGTTTACAGCTTCTCAGAGCTGCAGGTGTCACAGTGTGACTCAGAAGCAGAGAGCTAAGCGACAGTTCACATCTCCCTCCTCGTTTCTGTAGCCAACCACGGCCAGACTCGCTGTCTTGCACTTCCTCCTGCTAGCACAGCTATCTGTATTGCCTGGGTCATGCTCTCCTACATGAGTTTGGGACCACAAGATTTTGTGCTTCCATTGCCTTCTGCTGGCCACAGCCTGTGCACCCTGGTCACCGCTGGCAACCTGCATTACGTCAGTTCTCCTACACCGACTTCCTTCCAGTTAGACGGCAGTTCTGGCTGGAGATTAAAGCATTAACCTATTCCATTATTTTGTTACTGTACCATTTTTCTTCTTCAACCTTTTTTAAACAGAGAGCGAAGAGGTCAGGCAGTTCAAATCGGAGATGGGTACTGAGAGAGCGCTTGTTTTGGACCGGCTGGCGAGCAATGTGGCTAAAAGAAAAAGTTCAATGCCTCAGAAATTTACTGGTAAGAACAAGAGACTTTTTAAATTTAGTAGTTACCAGATGTGTGGGTTTGCCACCTACATGTTACTGAAAGGGCATCGTCAGCCTACACAGTATTTACACACGGTAATGTTTTTAGTATCAGGTCAAGCTGTAGTGTGTTTCATGTATTGTTTTATATACTCTGTATGTAGATAACTATACAGACGGATAGGCTGACACAAACATTTATATTTGCACAGTCAGCCACGCTGTACAGGGGTGTAGTGCCTCTTGAAGGTTACGCTCTGTGCTGTCCATTTCACAAGTGCCAAATATGCCCAAACAGCACGTACAAGACGTGTATTCATACAAAAGTGGCATCTGCAGTAGGTATAAAAATAAGTCTATTTTAAGAATTACTGTGGCCATGAAGTGTTTTGTTTTCCACACACAGGTGTGTCTCGTCCAAAGTGTTTAGCAGGTCTGGAATTTCTACAGTTACATGCTAGCAGAGGAAAGCACAGCTCATAAAACTGTAGTCTCCATTAGACAGTTTGGCAGTATTAATGCACATAGTTTGAAGCAGTATATATATATATATATATATATATATATATACACACATATATATATATATAATTTTTTTTTTTTTTGAAGAGTAGAAATTATTTTAGTACCACCACTAAACATTTTACCACGTTGGAAGACATCTTTATTAGCCACTGTAAATCACAGGAGTAAGTGACTGCATATTGTTTGTTGTGCTGTATGTCCTTTATTACACCCCCCCTACTGCTGGTTTACAGGTTTAGCTCATCGTATAGAAAATGTCCTTCAAGTTGGAAGTATAAAAAAAACAACTTATGTAAAAAGTTATCAATCATCTCTGCAAAGAGCAGTAATTAACCTGAACTAGTAATTTTATCACCACTTGGGGTGGAGGTGGAGGAGGGCAATTCATTGGCATATGTCTTACCGGATATTTTCTTAATTACTGTACTGCACAACAATATTATTCCATTAAAGTCAAAAATAAAATAAAAAATACATAATGGTATTTATATTATATTCTGTACATTTCAGTTTAAAAAAAAAAAGGAAACTATACTGGCAAATATGCCGTTTATCTGGTCGTATAGTCTCGTGTCTACACATAGAATGTGCGCTTGCCAGCAGTTATTCCCGTTTGTATGCATCTGCAGCACACGCTGAATTTTGTAGTAGTTATGCAATGCCCTACATCAACACAGGAGTTGCAAGTATGTGGCAACCTGATCGTTTAAAGTTTGTTTTTCTTTTCATCTTTTTTGTCAGTACCTTAAATGGGGGAGGGGGGGTCGGAAATGTGAACTTTGCTGTAGGTTGGACCTGCAGGTGGTGACAGGAAAGGTTGAACTGCTGGGTTCTGATCATTGCCTTGAAACTCAGACCTGGCAGGTACTTTGAAGAAAAATGGGGTCAACAGGTATTACGTGACTGTGTCGTGGGGGGGGGGTATGGCACTGTGTTGGTGGGAGGGGGGGTGAGGCACTCGATGGACCAATGGTCTTCTGCCTTTAAAATCGCAAGTTTGTATGTATCACATTACTTCCTGTGGGAAGACCAGACTTTGTGCAGCCCCTGAGTTCTGTGAAAGCCCGCCAAATTCTTTTTTTTCAATTTTATTTATTATTTATATATTTATTTAAATTTCCAAGACAGGATGGCCTCATTTAAATGCAATATCTCATGTGTAAGAGGGTCCCAAGGAGGCAGGCAGCAGCTTACTACACAAAGTTATATTCAGTGTCATTACAAACAGAGTAATACAGGTAACAAATTATGCACAAGGTGGGTATACAGTAAGTTTTTTTCTCCTGCCCCTTTACAGTTGCAAAGACGGCTATAGAATCTCTTTTGTTGTCATTTCTTTATAGGGCAGCTGTGCTAATTCATTTGTTCATTTTTCTATAAAGCATGTGTCTGGACCAGCACATAACCCACCGAGGCATGTCTCATTACCAGCGAAGTCCTGAGCTAAATGTGTGTGGTGTTACTGAATACGGCATTTATAACTTGCTGTGTAGCAAGTTCATCTGTGAGTGGGTCCCATTTGTAAAGTCAAAATGTGTGTGTGTGTGTGTGCGTGTGTATGTGTGATAAATGAATAGAAAGGATGACTGGAATGGGAGCATTATGGCTTTTTTAAAATATTGAAGTTATACTGTAGGGTCCAGATATTCAAAGGAATGCACCCGACGCAACTGGATTGCCACGGCGCATCCCTGAATTGCGCCACTTGGCCATATTAAAAAAAATATTAAAGAGAAATATGATGTTATGCTGGTGAGGGTGAAAGCACACACCACAATCATAACTTCAGATTTTGTGTGTAATATTCTGCTGTTAAATGAGTGGGTGACCTACAGACAGTGCATAAACTTGTTTAAAAGGTCATAGCCTAGGAAGGTTCTGCTTGAGAAGTAACATTCCTGAATCATAAAACATGTAAACCTTTACGAAAACATAAAGCTTTAGAATTAGGGGTTACCTGGATTCCAGACTTGGCTAAAGTTCTGGCCTGATTTTTGGGACTGTTAATGTTGGTTACAGAGCAGGCCTATGTGTATTTTATGTTCAAATGGCTATTCTGCCATTTCTGCCTTTACTGTGCCGAGTCTATCCTTTGACCACAAGAAGGACCCTGGATGCTCTGGGATAACATGCCAGGAACACTCACTGGTGTGTTTAGGACAGTCTAGATAGTGGGGCAGACTATAAGAATGTTATTACCTAGCTCCCACTGACAAGTGTCAGTTTAAGATTAGGAAGTGCCTCTTTACTCTCTTGGTTATAAAGTTATTTTTGGTATGTAAACCAGTACTCCCCATGGCCACTGAAGTAGTAGCCAAACTCCAGTTATATTTCTTTTTGGCTAGCTTAAAATTTCAGTTAGTGGCCAGCTTTGTTATCTGAAAATCAAGTAGTGGCATTAAAAAGGGCATACCATTATATTTTTCATAAAGTGTAGATTTTGGCTGCCTAGAGTCGGGTTTGTGCATCATAGATTATTCATTGGCGGTTATAGTGGTTAACAGGATCAAACCTTTATGCACCAGGATTTGTTCGTCATTCTGCAGTTTTAGTTAGCAGCAATGTATTACTGGCCAGAATATCAATATAGCCATTTGCATTTGCATTTCCGTTTCAATAATGAATTGAAATATGGTGATGTCTGAGCTTTTTAAACATTTATGCTCCTTTGCTATGCCCACCATGAAAAAAAATAAACATTTTGGTATGGCGCTGTGCCGCTTGCCGTCAGAAACGTGTGCTAGTACCATCCTAATACATCAACAGTATGAATCTAACATTTGTAATCAAAATGTAACCTCAGAGTTCTAACGGTTATAAGCAGTGGCCATCTTTAATGACCTGAGTCATTAATTACAAAATGATTCACACCAGCTGTTTTAAAGATTTCTGAGGTAATTAGAAGTACATTAATAATGAATTGAAGAATGCCAGAAATACATTTTTGCTAACAATCATATGATGAAATGTTGCGCAGACTAACAAATACTGCTGCTTTAAGAGAGAAAACTGAGGCTCGTCTGATGGCCATGCGCTGTCATGCCAGCAGCATGGGTGCAGAAGCGTTGTCAAAGGCACTGGCAACTGGCCAGCCAAGACTGGGAAGTACTGCTGGTGGAAGCACACCTATGATTGGGTGGGAGGTGCACTTTAGCAGTCTCAGGGGCCCCAGCAGTTGAGTCACCCTCCAGCCGTAGGGGTAGTTGTTATGCTGGCGAGGCCCCCTAGTGGCTGTGAGGGGTGTGCCTCATTGAGTGGTGGTGTCTAGCAAAACAAAAAACAGCATAAACCAGTGGTGCAAGCTGGTGCAGATTTATTGTGAATGTTGGCTCCCCTTGAGAAGGAGTAATGTACCCTGAGGCAATAGGAGCATTTTACACGTTGTACACCAATACATTTGCACCGACTTATACTGTTGGGTTATGCTATTTGAGATGTGTTTTATGACGGTTAATAGCAGCATCCCATAGTGCGTTACTTGGTTCTGCTTAGTGAGGGGTTGAGACTGGAGGAACAGGGGAGTAAAATGGGTGGAGTGGCATGTTAAAAACCCCACTATCATCACGATGACGGTTGATGATACTCTCTTGCCCTGCATTGCAGTGACCTCACTAGGATACGATTCAGAGAGGTAGTGGGGATGGTGTTGGGAGGTTGATGAAGAAAAATACACTGAGCGCTAGGCAGATGGTGGGGGGGGGGATAAAAAGCAGGTTAAAGGGGCTGGCCCAGTGTCGTGGAGAGCTGACACATCCATGCCTTACCTCCTGCCCCCACTGGCAACCAGTGTGTTTGGTGGCCAACGTGGGTCACTGTTGGATGGCCAGGGAGGGAGAGGATTGAGCATCAGGAGGACTGTTCTCCTCTTCCAGGGAGGGAGGCCTGGTGTTCTCATCAAACGACTACTCGCAGGTGGAGGACTGAGGGTAGTGTGGGACTGAGGGTGCCAGTGAAGGGAGGGTGCTGTGGGACCTGTGCAGTGGTCACATGCCTCCACGTGCGTATGCAGATGTGTGCACCCCAGCAACAGGAAAATGGGGGACTCTGACAGGCTACTTGATTCCCTGATTAGGGTGGATCTGAGTCCTCGGAGAGAAAGAAAGACAATGCCTTGCCTGCCAGCTCCCCAACAGGAGAAAAAGCTATATATATATAAAAAAAAACATATTAAAAAAACAGGCCTAAGGAATAATGACTGAACAGCTGGACGTTTCCTAAGGATTAATGACTGGCTAGGTAGGGAGGGCCATCTCCCTCCAACTGGTCATTAATCCAAGGAAATGACCGGCTTTGAGGTCATTATTGTGATTGTATGCCTAATTGCTTTAGAAATGGGGTAAAAATGGCTTTTATTAATTACGTTTATGAATGTGCCTGCTGCTCTGAGCTGTACCAGGCTTTTCTAAGGGATTACCACCAGATTTAGCAGCCAATTGGAGTGTGTGTTTGCCTCATGAATAATTAATTAGACATATAGGGCTCAATTCTACAAGGCATTTGAATGCTGCGAGCCCCAGGTGCGCTGAACGCACAGCGCATGTGGCTTGCACCATTCCCTGGCCGGCACTTGGGATTCTCAAAACCCTAGCCCCCATGCACCACATGCCGTGAGTTAGACCAGCTTTTGCTGGTCTAACTTTGCGGACTTTTTTAAGGGGTTTGCGCCACATATTTGACGCAAGCCACCATAAAAAGGGCGTAGTGTCACAAATGCGCATAACCTTATAGAATCAGGCGCAGGGTGTGCCAGTGCAGTCGCGCAGCACAGGACAAGCCCTATGTCAACCTATGAGAATCAAGCCCATAGTCTGGATATAAGATTGCCCTGCCTTGACTCCTGCTTTTTTTGACGCATTATCAATCAATCAATCAAAATCTTTATTTATTCAGGCGAACATCATTGAGCAAAGCTCATTTACAAGATGGACCTGAGTGGTCATACAAATGAGGATACAAGTATTATTACATTGACAAGAATAGCATAAACAGCAATACAATGACATGAAATGGTTATATACAACAATTTACATATATACAAGGAACAGTAGAACCATTTAGCCTGTAAGAAAAAAGGGGACAAAGGGAATCGCAGGCATAAAATATAAATTATAGGATCTAACTAGTTTTTATGAGAATATAATAGGTGATTTGGAAGATAGAAATTGAATTAATATAATGGGCGGAAAAAGGAAGGTGGGTCAGGTAGTGTAGGGGATTAGGCTATATAAAAGCAATTGCATTATTTATGCCCCCTTCTCTCACAGAGTCACCCCTTTAGCTCTGCATAGATTTCCCACCTCCATCACCCAAGCTTCCCCATGACTTACCCCTCAGATTACAGTCCTCGGCTGCCCATACTCCTTGGGAATCCAAATTCGATGCTTATGGTGGTGACTGGCTGCACAGGGTCCACAGGTTCTGTGTGTGCGTCCTCCAGTAGCACGAGTGTTTTCCTCTGTATTTTCTCCCGAACCCTCTATGATGTCAGTTGCAGGGGTTCCATGTGTGCATGCATGCCGCTGCATGGGACAGCTTGGAACCAGACAAGCATCTTCCCTCCCGCTACAGCCTGAACTGCCGCCCATGGTCACCCAGGTAACAGCGGTGAGATGGGGTAAGTCACCTACCCCGCCAAAGAGTATCCTCTGGGATGCTCAATCCTCCTGCCAACCCTCCTACAACCCAGGCTTATTCCTGAACCCAGGTCCTGGGCATCGCAAGTGGTAGGACTGCCACTGCACTGATTGGCTGGCTGCCATGACTCCAACGTAAAGGTGACTGCCAGGGGTAATTGCTATAACACAGCCCCTGTAACATACCCTGCTAGCCAAGGTCTCCAGAGATCTTATTTTTCAGTTCGGGTTTAGAATTTTTATATTGCAGAAACTTGGAAAGGGATACAGCTACTTGAGGAGCCCAACTGAGTAGCACCAGGGCATTCTGGGAAAGCTCTCTGAATCAGTGGCATAGGTCATGCTATTGCTATGATTAAGACTGCAGTGAGCAGGTATTACCGTAAAGTTTTAGTAGCATCTTCATGGATTTAACTGTTTAAAATTATATGTAAGGCTAATTTGGGTCTAACACTAACTGTAAGTATAAAGATGCTGTACAGTTTTGAAGTTTACCCACTTACTGCTGACTTAATCACAGCAATGTCGTGATCCTTGTTAGTAAATCAGGGGGTACTAGACTGCCTTGGTGCAGTTCGGGCAAGCTCCTTGAGAGCTGCCTCTGGTTCTGCATTTGTCAAAACACTGCAATATAAATAAAAAAACTAAACCACAACAGAGAATAAACCTACAAAAACAGGACTTTTGGAGACTTTGTCGGGCACAGTAAGTTATATAGCAAGGGCAGCCTTGTAGCTGTTACCCTTGCCGTCACCTTTAAAGAGGGTCTGTCGTAGTTGGATGAATTTAAAATTTGTAATATTAACATGGATACTCAGTTACCTTTATTTTATTTTTCTGCATTTCTCTTCCCATGAAATCTTAAAATGTAGAATATTTGTGTTTAAATAATAGCTTTTGCCCTTACTGCCCATCTGTTTCCAGCTGCTTAAGCATGCAGTGAAGTCACAGTCTTGTTCCTGTGACATCACAGTTACTTCCATGATCGGAGACTGTGATGTCACCGATTAAATTAGGACTTGTGACTTTCACAACATGCTTTATCTATCGGGAGGAAAAGGGTTGTGAGGGAGGCAGCTCTCTCTCAAACACAAATGTAGTATCTTCCTATTTATCAATATAGAGAGTGAAAATGCGCAGAAAGGGTAATTGGTTTTGGTTTAAAGCAATATTTCAGTATTCAGGAAATACTTTTAAATATGATACTTGACACAATGTCATAAGTGTTCATTGGTGAAGCCATTCATGTGGAAACAGGATATTCTGTGTCGCATACTATTTTTTTTTTTATTTTATTTCAATTGTTTAACCAGGTGAGACACACTAAGCTGAAAGCTTGTTTACAGGTGCAACCTGGGAGCACAGGGAAGTTAAGTGACTTGCTCAGGATCACACAGTGTGCAAGTGGGGGCTGTGGGATTCAAACCCAGGTCTCCAGATTTGCATCTCAGAGCCTTAAACCACTGCGCTATACTACTACTTCTCCTCCTGCGCTTCTCTCTGCTGCTGGCACAGTTGTGTTTGAAATATAAAAATCTGTTGTAGTAAAAATGGCTGCGATTTTACAAACTTGCATAGTGCTGAGTGAAATTTTTATTATGCTGCTAAAATAGTGCTAAATTGCCATTTTCGCATTTGCAGTTTTTGCCAAATAGTGCCAAAATCTGGTGTAATCCGCGTTTTTTTTATTAAAATAGAACAATTTTCCCCATGTGCATTTTTTTTAAATGTGATTTAAAAAAAATTCACTACAGTATTCCAACAAATAGCACCATTTGTTTCAAAATTGCACATTTAAAAAAAAATATATTTTTTTATGTGCAGTTTCAACATAAATCGTGTGTTTTAAACACTGTTCTAATTTTTCAGATTGCACAAAATTAATTGGCTTACCTTCATGAAAAGTGCACAAAATGGATTTTTCTAATTTCACCATTCGCAAAGGAAAAACAGCATGGACAGCGGAAGTGCAAGACACGCAGCTCCTGTTTTTTTTATGTGCATATCCCCAGTAATAGTTTCGGGTGATAAATACGGAAAATTATTGAAGTGTAAGCTCAGTGTTTGCAAACTGCATTGTAAAACAATTTCTGGATACTAGAAAATTGCATTAAATATCTGATTTGTATATTTGCGTTACTCTGAATTTCCCCTTTTAGCATAGAAGCCCATAAAAATCATGGCTGAGATAAATTAGCAACACTTCTGTATAGCATAAACCCCCAAATTACCAGTAGTATAACATCATTATCCAGTATGTATACTTTTAAAACAAATCTTTTAGAATTCTGCAGGAATCTTATTCATTTATTTATTTATTTATTTATTTATTTTGAAAGTCAGATTTACAACCTTTGAGTCGGGGACTCATTTACAAAAGCACCTCGTCGCAGGGAGGGTAGACATGGTTACAGTGTGAGATACTGTCTTAGAAAGTGTAGATGTTTTAAATGGAAAACGTGAAACGTTTGCTGACACTGGCTGCTATAACCAGCTGTATTGCTGCAACTGGGACACCCTTGCAAACAAGAAATTAAAATAAATGTATGCATCCTTTTCTCACCAGAGATGAACCTGAATTCCTGTTTTAATGCCCCAGAGTACAATGTGGGACACCTCTTTTTCAATATGGGACAGGGGGTTTCCAAGAGCTGAAATGAGGGACATCTTTCATAACACATTTCACTTAAGAGGTACACTAAAGCAGCGTCAGCCAGAACCGTCAGTGTCTTTCAGTCGAGGCAAGAGATATATCTGGAGGAAAATAAAATAAAATTGTGTTGCCCACTGTGTTGGTTGGTGGTGGTGGGGGTCATGCCTTTAGACCGGTTGGGGGCTCATGCCCACCAAATCCTTATCCAGGTAGTGTTTTTTTTTGACTGAGGAAGACTGTAAAAGTGCAATTAAGGTTTCTGGCTGCATCAGTTTTTAAGTATGTGCTTCCCCTCAGAATGTCTCTTGGCATGACATCGGGGGGGGGGGTACTCAAAGAACTAGTAGTGTTTTTAAACCTCATAGTTAACTAAAGTGGTTTTTTTTTTTTTTTTTTTTTTTAATGACTAGTAGGATTTGATAGTTTTGCAAGGCCTGTATCATTCAATTGGGTGGTATTGCTCTTGGCAAAAAAAATGTAATTCCTCATTCAATAAGAATTTAAAAAAATAAATACCTACATGAAAAAGCAAAAAAAAATATCAAGATCTTACTTTTTGGGGAGTGGGAGAAGTTGTGTATTTTCTTACTGTTCGAGGAGTGTATGTCTACTGGCTGTTTTTAAACGTAATCATTTAGATGAGAAGTTAAGTCAACCATGGCAATGGAAGGGAAGCGCTCTGGAGCCATTGTTCATTCATTCAGTCATTGATTTTTACAGCATGTTTAGCCAGGGAAATACAACCGAGATGCAGCATCTCATTTTAAGCGGGTTCCTGCTTCCAACCCTTTTTAGAAGCTGGAGGACTGAAGCACTGACAGGGTTAGTGACTTTCTCAGGGTCACACAGTGAGGAAGGGGCAGTGCTGGGATTTAAAGGGACACTGCCAACCCCCTTAGGCCTCAAACAGTCCCTAGTTTAAAAAACACATTTAATGATTGTTCAGATTCTGCAGAACGTGCCGATATAGCCGGTAATGTGCCGACACAGCCGATAGTTTTATTCTGATTCCTTTTTTCTTTTCAAAAGTGAAAAACTGACTGCTCACCATACTGGTGTTACTGTGTTTACATTCCTTAATTAGCTCCCGCTGCATCTTGTTTGGGGTGTTCCTAATGTTTGGGAAGTGTCTAATAATGGTAGATGAAGGATTTGAAATAAAACAAAGTTGGGTATAATTACACCATTAACATGCATTTTAGTTCTGCTAAGAAAGGAGGCAGATTAAACAGCGTTTTACTGATAGTAAGCAATCATAAGCCGTGTTTACACAGCCGCAGCACTTGCTGTTTTCCGCTGCTCCTTTCCCACTGTACAGATGCTCCCAGAGCAAGTCAGAGTTTACACAGCTCCGCTTTTGCAGAGGAGGCAGGACATTCCAGGGGCCGGGGTTTGTTGGCAGGGAGACTAGACTTCGCAGTGGATCAAGCACATTAGAGAGTTTACAGTGCAGCTTAATGTACTCGATCCGATTGAGGTCCCCACTCCTGCATCGGAGCCAAAAATGTATCTGCAGCACTCTTAACACACTCCCACAAGTGTCTACACTGCCGTCTGTGCAGTGCATGAACTGGTGCATATGGGTTGATGCGCTGCAAACACGGTGATGTAAACGAGGCTATAAAATGTGGGTTTCTAACCAGAAATACTGTGATACAAAAAGGGTTGACAGGCTCCCTTTGATCAGTTAACGTGCCTTTATGTCATTTAAGCTTTTTATTGGCCATTATTTTGATTCGAATGTGTAGAGATTCATTCCAGTTTTAACTAATGCTGCTCTCAGACAAATATTGTACAGCTGTGTGCTCTGAACAGTAGCAGTTCAAGCAAATTGGCTTATCTTCAGTTTTGTATAAAAAGGTGCTGATATGGGGTTTCTGCATGACTAAAAGACAAAGGAGCTCAGCACAAAAGCACCGAGGCAAGTGTTACCCAAAGCCAGCTTTCACTTGAAACCTGGCTTTGTTGCCACTGCCCTTTTTGTGTAACACTTGCCTCAGTGCTTTTGTGCTGATCTTCTTTGTCTCTTTAGTTTGCTTTCTTAACTTGGGCCCTCCGTGACCGAAACCTGTAAGACCACATAAGGGCTGGTTCATTTTTTTCCCCTGGGATAAGATGCATGATGAGGCACACGGATGAGTCCTAAGGAGGACAAAGCAGGTGTCTGTGTCTTCTGTTCTCAGTCTTTGCAGATTGTGTGAGGACATTTATTTATTTATTTATTATGTATTTTATTTTATTTTAGAGGTCAAACCATCTTCCTGTTAAAAAAAATATATATATATTTTAGCTATCTAGTTGGCACGATGCATTTCTGCTTAAAGCTGAACTAGCCTACACTGTCATGGTGATTTGTATCCATATCCCATAATGCTATGCATTATGGAGGTATGTGTGTTATTGTATTTCTGCATGATTGTGTCATGGGAGTTATCCTCCAACCTTTTGTTTAACTGTTGTACTTTATACTCTGAAATAGATATTGCTGATTGGAATATGTGTTGGGCTCTGGGTTCCTTAAATTTCAAAGCATATGTTTTAAAGGGGCAAACAAAAATGAGAGAGCAAGGCTCAAACAGACACTGGTGCATCATAAAAAGACCCAATTTGGTTATAAGACGAAGCCAAAATGTATTTATTGCGTAGAAAAGAGTAGCACTCAACACCGCTGGCCCACTGAATGTCTTTGTGCTCACACACATATTAACAAAGCATTATATCACTAACAGATTTCAAGCAAAAGGTAGATGCAATCTGTATAGAGAAGAACAGAAAGGATATGGCTAGCAGATTCTGGCAAGCTAAATGGACTTACATCTATAGTTGCTCTGTACAAACCCATGAAACCTAGCAGCATCACGCCCCTAAATAGTCTGCCCTTTTAAAGTGATAGCGTGCGACTCCAAATGTACAAAACCCTACACATTTAAAGTGCATTACATGAAGTACAGACTAGTGAATATAAATCCCAACCCTTCACAGCAAATGGTTTTCCTTCTGCATGTTTCTCCCACGACGCTACCACCACCCCTGATGGCAAGCACAGTCTCAGTCAACCTCGACAGCAGCAGCAGCAGCAGTGTGCTCTGGGTATGCACCACCCTTCACGAGGGAGCAAGCACCCCATCTCACTGCGAGGGGCTGCTGCTGTGCCAGTGCCTGGCCGCCTTCCTCCCTTTGGGAGCACTCCCCAGCCTGGTCGCTCGATCCCAGCAGACCCAGGATTGCTTCTGAACCTGGGTCATCAACATGGAAATGTGGAGCCCTTCCACTGAGCCATCGGGCGGTCCTGCTTTAGGGTATTTTTAATGGGGATTATAAAATTCAGTGTTTTTTTATTTCCTGTGAACAACATTGCTGTACAGTAAAGTGTTTTTCCTTCTATATTTTTTTTTTTTTTTTTTAGTGTTTATACTCCTCTGCTCCATGGCCCTCACGTTCTAGGGGAGCCCCAGCCCCATCACCCTGGCATCCACCATCCGGCACTAGCTCCAGGGCTTAACCCCCTTGGCAGGGTCTGCAGAGGGGGCCCTTCTCTACCGAAACTGGACCTATGTGTTGCGCCATGGCTAACCAGGTGTGGGGCCTGATAGCTCCCCCATCATGCTCCGGGAGCTGTCTCCTCATTTTTGTTAGCCCCTGCAGTCGCACGGCTTGCAGTGACACCTGCAACAGGGTCATGCACGCTCCTGTGCACAGTCCTGTCAAGCGTCTGCCACGCACCGCCTCCCACACGGTAGTGGCTCCGTGGCACTGAGCCCCAGCCTCTGCCAGGGGTCAGGCGTACACTGGCCATCGAACTCCCCCCTTCCCAGAGATGGAGAGCAGTCCATCGGATGCTCAATCTGTCTCCATCCCTGCCAACCCCCGGCGGCCCATGCTCGTTTCTGAACACGGGTCATCAGCGTGGCGTGAGGTAAGGCGCCAGCGCCTCAGCCCTCAGTGCCACCAGGCTGGGGTAGTTTTCCTTCTTTGACTTTTCTCTTCCCGTCCTCACCCCATGTCCTTATATTCTTACACCTTTGCCTTTTCTGCCCACCTTTTTTATAATTTTTTTTATTTGTATTGCTTTTTGCAAGTTAGGAACCATTTACTGTGAAGGGTTGGGATTTATATTCACTAGTTTGTACTTTATGTAATGCACTTTAAATGTGTAGGGTTTTGTACATTTGGATTTGTGCGCTATCACTTTAAAAGCCAGACTATTTAAGAATATGATGCTGCTGGTGATGTAATGCCTTGTTAATCCGCATGTGAGCACTAAAATGTTTTTTGGGACAGTGGTGGTGAGTTCTAGTCAATAAATGTATTTTGATATCATCCTATGACCAAATCAGCTCTTTTTATGATGCGCCAGTGTCTGTCTCAGCCATGCTCTTTCCCTTTTCATGTACTGTTGTTGTATTAGGCTCCGCACACACTAGGGACCCATTTAAAATGTTTTTGAAAATGTTCTATAAACCAGTCCTTAGCATGGTTGTCGGAGCGTCCACACTGCATTCGAACAACTGTGCTTGCCCAGGTGGGTTCCCAGGCATAATTGCGGCACTAGCTCAAAGCATAATGGGTGCCACAGTGCATGGCAGGATACCAATGATCAGGCACCGAAAGGGATCGCCAAAAAAAGTACATTGGTGGAATCAGTGTTTCTTGGGCTACTCAACAATACTGGTACAGATTTTTTTTAATCCTGCAGCTAAAAAAAAAAGACTTTTCCCATAGAACGGGTTACCTTAACCCATGTTACAGCACAGTATCATGTTTATCTAAAACTGTGCTGAAGACTACCTCCTTAGCAGGGTTTTAATACGTTCTTAGAACACAGTTGTAACTCAATTTCAGCTGTGTTACAATGTGTACACAAACTGTGTTCCAAGCACTTAAAGAGTCCTACTAGCGTGATGATGTGCGCCTCGTTTTTGGTGCCTTACTGCTGCAAATGATTTCCATGTATATTTAGCCAAAATATTCAGTATTTTAGATGCAGCAGCACTGCGTAGTTTAGCTCCATGGGTCTCCTGTACTTCTGTTTGTAGAGCCGCCAGACCAGTTAATTATGACATCTACCCTAGAAAGCGTGGAGACAAGCTCCATTAATTTATAATCTATGAGCGGCAGATTTCTCATCATTTTTATATATCTTAAATGCCATTTGGTGAGTAATTAAGGGCACCGGTGGCCTGACAAGGGCCTTGTTAGTCCACCTGTGTCCTTGATTACTCGCCAAATGGCATTCAAAATATATAAAAATGATGAGAAAGCTGCCGCTCATAGACTATAATGGAGCTTGTCTCCACGCTTTCCTTGGGTAGATGTCATAATGTAGCTGAAAACGGGGGCAGAGCATTGACGGCTCTACAAACTGGGAAGTACAGGAGACCCAGTGGGAGCTAAATTACGAGGGCTGCTGCATCTAAAATACTGAAATATTTTTGGTGGCATATACATGGAAAGCATTTTGCAGAGGAAAGGCACCAAAATACGAGGTGCTAATCTATGGCTCTGCCCCCACTACCGCTCTTAGACCATATCCACCTCCCCTCAATAAGGCTTGACGACTACTCATTGGATCCCACCACCTCACACATACGTGCGACCTCTATGCACAAACTGGATGGCTGCAACCCACCAATCAAATAAAGTACCTAACCTGTAACATGGCAAAGAAAATAACTATGGGCCTTGTGCCCCCTGGAGTGTGTGCACTACTGCACCCCAGCAATAACCCCCACTCAACCAGGGGGTCTGAATCACAGCTCCTGCAGGTTCCACATTGTCATACTTTACAAGGTCAAAGATCTTTTGCCTATAGGGCACCCAGCTGGCTAAATGGTCTAAACAATTACATTTCCTCCACTCCTACCCTCAGTGCATTTAAATCAAGGCTCCGCCTCTCTCTCTCACTGCCTCTAGCTCCTGTGACTGCCTCCACTAGCTGACCCCATGAATATTTCCCTAACCTTATGCAGTTCTCTCTCCTATTAGCACTTAGTTACCGCTTAGCATGCACTTCCCCATGTTATGTCTACGACCATGCCTCTGGCTGCGCTCCTCCTCTATAGCTCTCCACCCCCCTCTACTCTTCCTCTCTCTTGTCCTCCATCCTCTCTGCACCTCATCTGCTATCTCCTTGTAACCTAGCCTCCAAAACTTGTTTTGTTTCTCAAATGCTTTGTAACTCTGTTTCGCTTACACTTTTATAACCTTGTCCTATGTATTGAATTTGTAATCTGACTTACATGTCTTATGTTTTGAATTGTAACCTAACGTAGAACCTTTGTAAAAGAGCCCTGGCTCAAAAGTGTTGTAATCCTAGACCTAATAAAAATAAATAAATAAATAAATAAATTACAAATGTTTTAACTTGGTGGATCTCTTTAAAACGGTTTAAGGCAGTTAACTCATTCTAAGCTCCCTAGTGTGTGCAGGGCCTTCGTATAAGCTCTCTAGTGTATGCAGGGCCTTCGTGATAAGCTCTCTAGTGTGTGCAGGGCCTTCGTGACTCCAGACGTGGCTCCCCTTTAACCGCCCATCCCTGCTGTTTCTTTATTTTAAAGGGGCACTGTCAACCCCACAACCTTTTAATACAACTTACTTACCCAGAGTAGCCCAGCAGAAATGCAGCATCTCGTATCCAGTCGGGTCCTGCTTCTGCTCATTCCTGCACCTGGGCAACCTGGAGCAATGAGAAATTAAGTGACTTACCCAAGATCACAGTAATTATATTGTGTCTAGTGGGGTTTGAGCCTGCAATCTCCCAGATCCAATGCCTGTAGTGTAACCCCTACACCACACTGCCTCTCAACATTTTGGCTATTTCACCTAAACATGTGGTGGGGGGGGGGGGGCTGATAGTGTCTTAAGCACAATTGTTAATTTTGTCGTTCAAGACATCTTAAAGGGGTTTAGCAGTTAAAAAAAAAAAATTAAGTCCAGCACTACAGCATACTACTGTCATTGCTTAGGTGCCATTAGCACACCAGTACTAATAAATTGGGCATCTGTGTTCTGGGGCTAGTACAGTAGTATGGTGCCTTTTAGGGTGTGTTCTTTTAACTGGACATCGATCTCGCATGTTAATTAGATCATACTGCTGTACCAAGCACTTATGGGAAGATGGCAGGTTTGTCACTAAAAATGTTCAAACTGCACAAATAAATCAAATGATAAGGGTCAGTTAGTCATTGTGTCCACATAGTGGAATACATTTAGGGGGAGCTATATATTTCAAAAGAAGTACAGGACAAGCAATGCCTGTGAAAGCAGGGGTCCACACCAGTATACACTTTCATTAAAAAAAAAAAGTTTCAGCTATTGCATTTGACTAAGCATTTCATTTATTGACATTCAGTTTTTCATTCTGAGGTTTAGAGCGTATTTTATTAGGCTTTCTGAGTAGTCTGTATAAAAACATGTGAGAGTCCCCAACTGAATTCACAGTGGTGCCTGTTTAGGACATTCCGGTGCTTGGCATGGTAATAGATTGTGATGTCACAAAATGCAGCAACTGTGAGGTCAGTTGGGGAACTGTCCGATGCTTTTCGAAAACCAGTGTGTGGAAAGTGCTGTGTTATGTGAAATATTTGCAGGACCAATGACAGGAGAAAGAAACAAAATCTAGAAAGCAGTAAGATTAAACACAGGTACGTAAATACTGTTTAACAGTTACAAGTCTTACGTTATGATAGCTACCTGCTCTTCAACACGTTAATCAAAGCAATAGTGGAGAAACAAGTGTAAACGAGACAGAGTAGGGGTCAGGGAAAGAAGAACATTTGTTAGCCAGTAGCCACAGATGGGAACCAGATGCCAACCAATAACTGCAGCTCGGGGCCTAGTGCAGCACAGTGTTAAACGCATGTGAGCAGAGTGTGTGACTTGTGCAGTTTCTGCTAGGCCGTCCATAGGCCTGCTAATGAGACCTGACCACAAAGCTGCTAAGTGTTCATTTGGATTGAAGTTGCAACCCCGGTTTGCATTTCTAGTACATAAAAAAAGCCTTACCGTTTAAAAAGTTTTATCTAATGATATCTGGCTGATCTTGCTGGCTGCCACAACCCTGACATTTTCTGATAGCCCCCACTTGAGCGGCATCCCAGAATACCTTGCGGCAGACCCCACGGCTAAAGCCTCAGAATTTCTTCAGGACTGTCGACAGGGGAGTTGGAGCTTTTAAAAGGTTCATAATTGCTATTTGCCTTAGTTAGGGGGGTCTTCTGCAGCTGATTCCTGGCCAGAAGGCTAGCAGCAGCAGCCTCTAAGATGCTGCTCAAGCTGTGGCTATCAGAAGATGTTGGGGTAGTCGGGAAGCTGGCGTGATCAACCAGATAAAGTTGATTAAAATGTTAAATAAGTAAAAACATTTTGTTTTGTCTGAAGCACTAGAAGTGCAAATTGGGGCTTCCCCACACTCTAGGTGTGGTGCCAGGACATGGACATTCTTGTTCAGTAATAACAGAAATTAGATATTGACCAGAAAGAAAGGACGAAAACCCAAACAGACTGCTGTATGAAATATTTTTAAACTAGTTACAGGTATGAATTAAGTGTATTAAAAATTGTAAATCTTTTATCAAGGTGAATGTAAATAGTTGGAAGAAGTAAAGGGCATCCTATAGCTGCAGTAATTAAATAATAATAATACACAACAAAGTGTGCGATATCATGAGATATCATCCCACCTTAAGTGTGGTGTGAGGTACCAGTAGGGTTACCACCTGTCCTGATTTTCACAGGACAGTCCTGATTTGGGCGACTGTGTCCTGCAAAACAAACATGAAAAATACTAAATGTCCTGATTTTACAGTTGGAAAAATATTGTCTAACTTTCTACTAAATGTTCTAGAAAATTACAATAGCATAACTAAAATACCTTAAAATGTAAGAAACAATAGAAGCAACTAAGAAACTACAATACCTAGCCTTAATTCTGATTATATAGAGAAAACAAGTCTGTTGCATCAGTTGAGGTTAGGTACTGTCCTGCGAAAAATCATGTTTCAGTAAGAAATGCCCCACTTTGGGCTTCTTAAAAGGTGGTAACCCTAGGTACAAGGCCATAGGCTGAGTGACTTCAACCACCTGAGAAGTGGCAGTATCTTATGTTATAAAATAAGTAAGATAAATGTAGAACTGTGATTGGCTGAGAAGCATTCCAACCTGTGTAATTATTAGCCATTAATTATCGGAATGTATTATTGCAATTATGAAATGGATCTATTTTAAAATGAATTATACAAATTAAAAGGCTGTTATCAAAATATGTTTTGAACTTTTGTTGGTTTATGGCTTGGACTGCTTGCAGATTTGATGCGTGTACAGAATTTGTCACACTGTGATTGTGTACTGCGATATCATCCCAGCTGAATGTTGTCTTGGCCCATCAAATTTGAGGATTTTGACCGTCCACTTGTATAATGAAGCGTATAGGTCTCAGTGTGCCGAAACATATCACAGACTTGGCTAGAGAGCTGCCCAGTTGCTGAGCTCTGTACCGATGACCGAGTCACAGAAGTAAAACTAGGGGTCCAGCAGCAGAAGGCTGGGAGGAGAGCTAGCTATCATGGAGCGCATTCTCACCTGGGGAGTGGTGTGGCAAGTTCTGCCACCACGGCGACCCCCTCTGGAGGGCCATGGAGCTTACTTTCCAGTGCAGGCATGCTGCATGTGCACAGCCGATAGTCTGATTTGTCTGCCACATGCAGGCATCAAAATTAAGTTTTGCAGCCACTAGCCAGTAGGGCTAGTAACTTTGGAAAACCCACTGGCCCCACAGAGATTTCTACTGGTCCAGCTGGTGTACTTGTTAAAGTGTTCCCTTCTCCAGTACAAGCCTGAAGGGCTAGCTAAAAGAAAATCTTACTAGCTTAATACAGAATCTACCGGCATTTTATTTATTTATCTATTGAATTTCGTTAGCCAGGTAGATCCCCCTGAGACAATGGACTTCATTTTAGGTGTGCTCTGCCATTTAGAAATAGGAATTTGGCTAGTGGGCCAGTGCCAGTTTTGACCCCTGCCTATAGGAGGACAGGTGGCTGGGGGAGAAATGGGGCTGGGAAACCATGTTTTTGTTCAATGGTGATTACAGGCACTCTCGCATCCCACACTACAGGGACCCCCCCAATTGAAGGAGCGGCGGGGGTAGTGACAGATGGAGCTGGTAAGGTGCCAGTGCCAAGACACTGCACCTGAAGCCTGGGAGGAAGTACAGTGGAGAAGAAAAAGGTATATGAAAAACAGCTTGACTAGACTCCTAGGTTCAACTGCTACCGAATGCTAAATATGTGGTATCAATCCCATTTGTCACCATCACCACCTCATCTGCTTCTGTCATGAAAGTAGATTCAACCCTGGGGGTTCCAGGCTCCCAAAATAAAACATTGAGATTCCTGATCAAATTCTGGAAACCCAGAAGTGGTTCTTGGTGCTGCTTTGAAGAATCTCGCTACAGTGCGGGTGGGTACCAGGCAACAGCTTGTGTGTCCTGAAGTGCCAGTAGTGCATCTTAGGGATGCAAGAGTTACAATTGTGCTTCTTGTTGAGCAGCCAGCATGACAAACTACCTAGGTCCGAGCATCCTCAAGAGATTTGACATTTTTTTTTTTTTCTGGAAAATTGTCATTGCAGTGCTATTTCAGTACGCTTGCGCAGCACTGTTTCAGTACGTTTGCACATTGCTATTTCAGTACATTTCCACAGTGCTGTTTCAGTACGTTTGCGCAGTGCTATTTCAGTACATTTGTGCAGTGTTGTTTTAGTACGTTTGCGCAGTGCAAGAACTGTGCTAAGAGGGTTGCCTGAAAAAATGTCAGGGAAAGAGAAGCAGTTATCTGAGGTTAACTGTTTCTGAATAACTCCAGTTGTAAGCACGATGTTATCTGTTCACGGTGTGAGTAGCATGACTCACTCGCTTTCATCCTTTGTGATGTGTTTTCAGTAATAGTGTTTCCATCTCTGTGCAGTTTGTAGCACCACCGTATTTTTGCACAGCAACAAGGTTAAACAAGGTTTATAGACTTGGGTGAGTTCGCATACTCCATGAATCAGTGGCACAGGATCTCTGACAGCTTGTAAACACGGGGGCGAAGAGATGAACAGTTCTAATTTCTGGTCTGCTGGTTCTGCACAGTACACCTGGATTCAGGAACAGCTTCTGTGCTCCCACTCACTGTGTGTGTGTGTGGGGGGGGGGGGTGCTCATTATAAAGACAATGAACTGGCTTTCTCCAGGGAAGGAGTAATAGAGTGCGTTGCTTTTGAGCACCCTTGGTGATCAAGCTCCTAACAGAACATGACTCTGGGTCTCTGTAGAGCCCACCACTCATACTTCTCATGGACGAAGTCAGGAGCCACAGTGCAGCTGGAGTCAGTGGGGTGGGGGGGGAATAGGAAGTGCAGAGAATTGAAAAAGGAAAACAGGCAACAGTAAAACAAGAAAAATATTATAACACAGTTATTTATAGTTGGAAGTGACTCTCAGTCCTTCATGTCCACGTCCTGCTCACTTCACCAGCACGAATGAAATAATTATCCTGTTCAAACATGTACCAATATATAGGCATTCCATACCCACTCTATACCCAGGGTACCGGGTGTACATTTGTCCAGGCTTACCTTGAAACTTGTTCTGTCTCCGTGTCCACTATAGGACATTATATAGGTGCACCACCCTCTGGGATAATAAATCATCTACAGTTCAAGCGGAAGAAAGTATAGCATAGTGGTTCAGAGCACTAAGCTGCAGACCTGGAGACCTGGGTTTGAATCCCACAGCCACCACTTGCATACTGTGTGACCATGAGCAAGTCACTTAACTTCCCTGTGCTCCCAGGATGCACCTGGAATCAAGCTTTAGTTTACTGTGTATTCCTGGCCAAAATTTGTAAAATAAATAAATAAAAAGATGCCTCAGTTTTGTGCTTCAGGCTGTCTGTAGTACTCCTCTTTGGAGTTATTTTTAATTAACATCAGTATTTATGTAAAAGTAACTAAATGACTGCATGAACAGAACAAAAGTGCTGGGTTGGGTGCATTTACAGTATTGCGTTATTTTTCCTCAGTGTTTTTTTTTTTTGTGTGTGTGAAAATTTTAGAATCTTAGTTTCTAGCAAGGATCAACAAAGCACTGTGAGCCTGGACCCACCCACCATGCTATCGAGCCGAAACCTGAAATGTTCTTTTATTGGGGTGGGGCAGAAGGAGGATATTAAAGGAGAACTGCATTTAATCTGCAAGCTCGTATTCTCTGCAGAAGTTGTTTTTTCAAATACTGGTTCACATTGTGATTGTTCCATCTTCACAGGTCTTATAGTAAATTTAGTGCCAGTTTCATTCTTTTTTTAGTACACTTTTTTAAAAATAAATTACATTATCTCAGCTTTTACTATTATGATTTTACCTTGTATTTGTTATCTCTTTTGTAAATATTGTTCAACTGTTCATATCTGTATTCTCAATTTTGTACTCTCCTGGGCTGTGCCTAAAAATAGGCAGGATTGTTGCCTAGTGCACTTACCCGGTTACCAAAAGCTAATAAATAAATAAATATTAATTAAAATGTGTTGTAATTGTATTTACCCATACAGTATAGGAAGTACATATTGCCTTGCATAATCCAGTGTTTACTTAGTTCTGGTCTGGTGTGAAGCTTTATGACTTAATGTTTTCTCTATGTACTCATTTTATTTCTTGCACAATAAAGTAAATTAAATTTAAAATAAATAAATGTAAGATTCACTTAAAACTAAGCTAGACGATAAATACACAGCTAAATCCATACAAGAATATCTGCTAACACAAAAAAGCAGTTACAGAAGAGACTGTCTAAGTACTTGAGGGATGTTACCTTTGAAACACTGTGCCCCTGAAATAATGAGTCAAATTAGGAAAGTAAAGCAAAGACAACCAGGGAGAGAGAGAAAGGAAGAACCAGGAAAGAGGGAGAAGTTACTAGCAGTATATAAGGCTACTAGGCTGAAGATGTGAAACAGTTGTAAATCGTGCCCCACTTAGAGTTAAAGATGTAGGCCTAGTCTAGCATTAAATGAACGAGTCTCTCCATTCTCAAAACTTCCAAACACTTAAACTTCCATTCATTAATGGTGGTACAGGATCGTCTAACCATAGTTTGAGTGTGGAGTGCCTAACAGAGACTGAAATTAGAGCTATGATACAACACTGTTCTTTACTCCATAATACAGATTATCGAAATGACCAACAAGAACATTTTTTTTCGTTAAAATTCCCTCTCAGTCATGTGTTATCCTTACAAAAATCCGAGACCTTGCCCCACAAAGAGACCTTTTTGGGACATGACCAAAACATCTGTATCAGGTCACAGCTAGCATCACCACTTCTCAGACAGCTAGAGGGAGCTCTTAATCCCATCTTGTTCACTTGGCATGGGGTGTAATAGAGTACGTGTAGTTTTGAATTGTATTAGTTTGGTATTTACTGACTGAAATGTTTGAATGGAATGTAATCATATCTTGTTCCAATTCCAGCGATTAGCGTCATTACCAGGGGCATTGGCCCACCACCTGATACGCTGTAAGTCCGGGCCTTTTACGTAGGCTAGAAGTAAATCTTAAAAACTAGAAATTTTAGACCTCGCCTGTATACAAGCCAGGAAGTTTTGAGAGTTTATTTATCTATTTTTATTTATTTATTTATGAGTTTTACCAGGAAGGCATACTGAGCAGTGATGCTTGATTTCAGATGCGACCTGGGGGCCGAGACCCAATACAGAGCACAGTATTTGAAACAGAGACATTCAATAGTGGAATGAAATGGCTAGCTGCCTAGCAGACTTTTCGGCAGAAAGCTACAGACAGGCACATAGATACATACAGTAGGATGATTAGTGTTAATGTCCAGACATGACCCTTCCTCAAAAATGAGGCATTGTATACTACTAGTTATAGCACAGTAAAACAGCTCAGCTGGGCAAGGAGAGTGCTGATTATTTCCGTAAGTCCAAACAGCGCAACGGATATCTGCACTATTCAGGTTACTTCATAGATAAGGCAGCTTTAATGTTAAAATCCAGAACAAAGCATGTCCGCCAACAAGTGCATCAGGAACAAAACACCGCTACCAGTTTCGCAAACAAACTCATGTCATCAGGAGGCTAGCAATTACTGTGCGGTGGACCCTTAAATACACTAGTGTTTTTAAAGTGACACAACTGTTATACAGTGCATGTAGTGTGCATACACAACTAAACAATTAATGAAAAAAGTCTTTACAATTTTTCACTTATGCAGGTTAGCAGATATTATAAATAAACATTTTTATATCCCATTTCAAACCAGAAGAATGGAATCTGAGGAAGGTCACAGCAGTAATGAGTTCCTCAGTTCTCCTAATTCTGTCTGGTGCTTGATAAACCAAAATGGATTCATTCGCACCCTAAAGAAGAACATATATATAACAGTGCTAATTATGCAGTCAAACGTGTCTGCGTCATCCCGCTGTAAGTGAAACTTGAGTGCTACTGTGTTAAATGGTAAGCAGGCCTTGTCCCATAGTAGGTCTTTTAATTTTAGCTGTTCTCTTCCACTCAGACTTCTCGAACGTTTGATCAACTGTAAGGTTAGGATTAAGGAAAATGGGCTGAAGTTTAGATCTACGCAGGTTTAGATCTAGCAAATTGGACCATCTCTTCAGAATAAGGAGGCTATCTGAAATAATTTTATTCCTAAGAGGTTTGACAGGTCTAGCAAAAATGAGAGATCCTAGATACATTGACAAGCCCTTTGTTAATTCTAATTCCAGTTCAAGCCACTCAGGATTAGTGTCCACCCCAACATGAGTATTAAACCATTTTGATATCTGAGTCAGGGGTGTTCAAATCAAAACTTTTTGTGCTTGCCCAGCCATGATTGTAGCTGAATTTTCACTTGTCCCTCTATTCAATTCAATGAAATTAGCTCTCTTTTTGTACTTGCCCATTCAAGGAAATGTACTTGCTCTGCACAGGGGGCAATGGGATTTGCACGCCCCTAATCTGAGTCATTCTACAAGGTAGAAACTATTAGTAAGGTTCAGGTGCTTTAAGCCCACCCATCTCCTTTGACCTGGATGGTCTTGCAGAACTCCATTCTGCATCTTTGTTAGCCCAAAGGAAGTTAGAAATTAAGCTCTGTATGGTCAAGAACCATTTTTTATTGATGTAAAAGGTAACATTGAGAAAATGTAGAGACATTTTGGTTAAATGATCATTTTTACAGAGTCCATTCGACCCCATAACCCCAGTGGCAAATTATTCCATCTAGCTAGACTATCTTGTATTGATTATTTAAGAAACAACAAGTTCTTGCTTAAGTAATAAGGCATGACAGGGGGTTTGTTATGGTGGGATAATGGCCCACCTCAGGTGGGTTGAAGCACGAGGCATAGCCGAGTGCTTCCACCACCTGAGAAGGGCCATTAACCCACCATAACACCCTTTGGAGTGCCTTATTGCGATTATGAAACGGGTTATTTTTAGTAAGTTTTATGCCTTTTTTTAAACATTTTGCTTTTAGCTGGGCCGATGTGCTGTGATAACGGCCCAACTGAAAGTTGCTCTTGGGCAATCAGGAGCCAGCATTCTTTCTTCCCATTTCATAATGAAAGTTAGTGGCAGTGTCTGATTCCTGCACTGCTGTAAGGATAATTTAAGAACTGTATGATGTAGTTGATGCCCTTGCTAGGCTCTTCCATTGTTGCTACAATGAATTTGCATTCTTCTATAGAACTATACTGCTGAATGGGACCTAAATTACATCATACAGTTCTAAAATGGCACATCCCACCAGTGGGTGACTCAAAAATACCCATTGATTTTAGTAATATACCAGTAAAGACTTGAGCAATAATACACAACAGGGCGTGTGTCGGGCTGCAATAACATCATGCCTCCGGTAGTTGGGCATGAGGCTGCAGGCCTAGTGCATTTAACATCCAAGAAGTGATGGTATCCCCACAACATATGCCCAGGAGTGCATTATTGCAATTATGAATGGCTTGCTTGCAAAAAAAAAAAGAAGAGAAAAAGAAGTGAAAAAATACATTTTCAAAACATGTTTACTTGCTTTTTGAATAGGCATGATGTTGTGCTAGGATAACATCACTGTTGAAGGACAGCAATGACCAATCAGAATCCTGGAATTCTCCTTGCCGTTGTATAATGAGCAATAACAGCATGTGATCCAGTTTTTTAAACACAGTTTTAAGAGGCTAAATGTTTTACAGGTTCAGTGCAGTTCTCACTTAAAATATATGTTAAATGGCTGGTATAATATCTCCTAGTAATCATATACCCAGCCTCCAAGGAGCTCATAGAAATGTCAGGCAGGACTCACAAAGTTCATGAAATTACCGCAGCAGTGGGGAAAAGCCAGCACAAGTGGGTTGCCACTTGTGGAGCCACCGTTTTTCCTATAGCTGCAGCATTCGCAAAGGTGGAGCCAGTGTACAACACGATTTACTGCAGCTTGCAAGTGGTGCGGCCATGGAAGTCCCCACAGCTGTGGGAAAATGCCACTACGACTCAGCATAACATTTCCGTATCTGTGGGACACTGTGAATACTAATCTCTGCAGCTGCAGCGATTTTGGTCCGCAGCTGGAGTTGTGGACTGGGACTTAGTCCCAAATCGTTTTGTGAATCCTGCCCCTAGTCCTTAAAGCAGCAGTGCAACAAAACTGGGTAAAAAAATTGACCCTACTTTTTAACTATTAAGGTTTCCAGGCATCTTCAGCTTTATTTAGTGGTAAAATGTTCTAGTTCTAACAAAATTTGAGTATTTTAGGAATGTTTTAATTTAGTTTTTTCTCAAGAAAAAATATTACTGCTGTAATCCAGATTCCTAGGCAGGCACTTCTCAAAACGAGCAGGGGAATTTCCCCGTTGTCCTGGCCAAATGTCTCCCATTCACTAAAAATACCACCAACAGCTTAATCTGGTTCAATGTCAGTTGGCATCCATCTGTATTGGCCACGTATTTGGCTTAGAAGTAGCATTGTAGACCTAGCAAGTGCTAGGATCAAGAAAAAAAAAAAACTGAAGGTGCGCAGCATAGAATGTACCTGGAAAAGTTGATTTGACAGGTATACTAATGTTTTTATCAACTGTAACTGAAATTAGATTTTTGGAAAAAAAGAATGTCCTAGCACTGCTGCTTTAAAGGGGCATTTACCAAGAATATGATAACATAGTGATGAGAGAGGTCACTTGTGGAGGCCAGTTGGGGGAGATTTTAAGGGGACAACAAATTATTTCTAATTGGAAGCTGGCTAAAATGTTTCTGTTTTCAGAAATGATATTCATTCCCCCTAAATGATCCATATTTAACTATACCTGATTAAAACATCACACAAACATGATAAATAATGTACGGGCACCCATATATAGCAAGCCTGTCCTTCCATCGAGGGGTTGAGATAACAGTGTATGAACCGCGAGAGTGAAGCTCGAAAGGTCCATGCTGGCATTTTTGTTTTTTGCCCATATTGTATTTGTTATAGTGTATGGTTAAAAAAAATTAAAAGTAACATTTCTTTTTTTTTTTCTTTTTTTTTTATGTTGCTTTTTCTCCCACAGGGCAGCTGGCAGGTACGGTTTTGGCTCTCTCAATGAGAGGCTCTGTTCAGCCCATGAGTGCAACTCACTAGACTCTGGCTCTGACCCAGGCAAGTCCACATGGATTCCTCCTGTGGTATGGCCAGGTAGGGGAAGGCCGCCTCCCCCCACCAATGAATAATCCAGATTCCCAGGCAGAACTGCTAGTTGGAGTGCAACAAGGGCTTCATAGAGCCTGCCAGCAACCCCTTTTCTGTATTCTCCCATCCTGTTGCTGGGGTGTGCACATCAGCAGGCGCACGTGGAGGCGTGTGCATAGTGCGGTGTCCCACAGCACCCTTCTGTCTTTGGTGCCCTCGGACGCACACTACCCTTGGGCCTCCATGCAGTGGTAGTCATTTGGCAGGAATGCCAATACACCCTCCTTGGGAGAAAAGAGCAGTCCTCTGGACACTCGATCCTCTTCCTCCCTGGCTTGACCCCCAGCTACCCATGCTATCCACCAAACCCTGGTTGCTGGTGTGGCAGGAGGTAAGGCACGAATGCCTCAGCCCTCCATGCCACTGGAATGGCTGCATTTCTTTTCTTTTAACTGCACGATAATGCTGAGGTACAGTGAGCAGAGAAAGTTAAACTAGGCAGCAGGAGTCAGCAGGAGGGAATTGTAGTTGCAGTTAATGATAGAACGTGCACAATGAGGTTTTTAGAATGTGCACAACAGCTTTAGAACATGCATAACAAGGTTTTTGAGCTGCATGGTTCTGTGCACAGTGAGCCCTAACCATACACTGTAATTGTATTTTGCATGGTTTTGTTTTTATGGTCAGCATTCTGTGGCAGTTCTCTTTATGGAACCTGTGGTCTGGATTTTCACCTGTGTCGTGGTTTGTGCACAGAACTTTGGTCATTGTTCTGGTAGGTTAACAGTTCATGATTAGCATTCTGTACACAAACCACAAAATAGTTAAAACTCAGATTATTAATTCCATGAAGAGAACTGCACAGAATGTTGCCCTAAGAAGAAAACTATTGAAAATAGCAGTTGTTTTTTACGTCAGTGTTTATTTAGGTGAGTTAACTAAGGATCATTTGACAGTATGGATTTCATTTCTTTAAATAGGAACATTACTAACTACTGCCAGTAAGCTCAGGCTTGCTGTCCCCTTTAAAGGGGATGTTAGGAAATTCTTTTTACCAAAAGGGTGGTGGAACACTGGACTAGGTTGCCCAAGGATGTGGTGGAGGCAGGGGTCTGTAACGGGGTTCAGGGAAGGCTGGCACAGATTCAGGTGGCTGGAGTCCCAAAAGAGGGGCAGGGGAGGGGGAAGTGGTGTGGAGGAAGCTGGGAAAGAGTGATTGAAACAGGAGGTAACTTCCCTATCTGGTTATAGGCCAGTGGGGAATAGGTAAGGTTTTCAATGGGCAGCCTGGATGGACCGTGGGTCATTTTCTACCGTCACTTCTTCCCTTAAAAGGGAAAGGTTGAGGAACAGTATCCTTTACACAGTAGCTTGAAAGTCTATGTAAAGATCTTTTAAATGTGACATTGGCTATAGTTTAAAAGGGAGCATGAACCTTGCGTTACCTTTTTAAATATGATTGGGAATTTGGCCATGTGGGCAGATTCTGTACTCTCCATACTGTCCTTTTGCTTTTGTTCATTTTGAAATAATCTAATTTATTTCCTTTTTGTGGGTTCCCTTATTGATGCTGCCATTTCTCTGCATTATATTTATTTTTGTAATTACTGATCGGTTTCGGAACCCAGTGACATCACTTGAGTGGCAGCTCACAGTACAAGGTTTCAGTGCAGGGCCTCCATTCAAGTGATGTCGGAGGCAAGTCGTCAGGTTTCAGAATTGATCAGGTATTCTAGAAATAAATAGCAGGTCGGGGGAAGGGGACATCAACTAAAGAAAGGGAAAAACAAGATGATTTCAAAGTGAATAAATGAAAAAGCACTGGGGGTGGGGGGAAGGGAAGAATCAGACTATACATCCACCCAAATTTCAAATTATATTAAAACAAGGTAGTGAAAGGTTTGTTTCATTTCATTATTTGTGTTATCATATTGCCACTGTTTGTATTGCGATGTACTCTTCCAGCTCGTGCCTGAAACTAGGTATCATTATGTCTGAAAGGCAGAAAACCTCAGCACAAAAGCACTGATGCAAGGATTACCCAGAAAGGCTCCATGTAAATACAGCAACTGATTAATAGCGCATGCAATTTCAGCGACTCAATATGACCACAGTAAATTATGGCAGCTGGCAGATCAGCTCATAAATCACAACTGGAGCTGAAAATTGCATGCCAAACCACATAAATAGTCAGTCCTAGTACATGTGGCATACTCCAACAACCTGAACCATTCTTTCTGTTAGGCCACAGTACCTCCAACGGCTGCTGCCCGCTGCTGCCCCAGACACAGTCTGCTCCTGCCTGGCCTTGGCCATACGCTGCTCCTCCTGCAGACATGCAAGGAATCTCCAGCTATTGGGGTGGCATGCATCCAGCCAGGTGTTAAGTTCCCATTGTATCAGTCTACTGCACTTGTGTCCAATCAACTTAATGTAGCCTAAGGCTACACAGGTGCAGCATAGCCAGACTTATCTTTGTATTGCTGTATCCCCAATCTTTAGGATTCTAACGCCGAGCTGCTCATTGCCTCTAGAGTTCGCTGAATAGTCAGAGTCGCTCATATTGCCTACTCACTGTAATTATCCTGTTGCCCATATTACAGTCGCGCATATTGAGTTGCCCATATTGACTCACTGTATTGTCATGCTACCGCCCAGAAAGGGCACAGGCAATAAAGGCAGTCTTCATAGAAATAGAGAAATGCACACACCCGTAGGTGGCGGATGGGTCTGCATCGTGGTAGGGCCATGGCCCCCAGTGTGAACTACCAATAGTTCTCACATCTCAGCAGTGACCTGTCTATATCACCCCCTCTGATCAGGGGATAGATTCTTTCCAGCCCTTGAAATGAAAGAACATGTTGAGGTCCTTTTTTTCATCCTGATTTTCTATTGCCTAAGGTGTCCCCCCCCGTGTACTTTGAACTTCATGTTTGATTTTACCGAAGAAGAAGAAATTACATGTACATAGAAACATAGAAGTTGTCAGCAGATGGGGCCGTATGATCCATCAGGTCTGTCCTTGGTTTCCTACCTCCCCCCCAGCTGCCTGCTTGAGTTTCCCGTACTGCCTGTGCCATGCCCGCTTGAATTCCCCCACTGTCTTGTCCCCCACCACCCCCTCCAGCAGGCTATTCCATGGTTCAACAATGCACTTCATGAAGAAGAATTTCCTCATGTTGCTCCTGAACTTTCCTCCCTTAAGGTGAAGGTCATGCCTCTAGTCCTGTTGTAGTCTTTTACCTGAACGAGGTCCTGCACCTGTACTTTGCTGTTGCCTTTAAGGTATGTAAATGTCTTTATCACGCCCCCCGATTCCTGCGCTGCTGTAGGGAGTATAGCTTGAGTTCATTGAGTTTTGCCTCGTACGGTTTCTGATGCAATCCTTGCACCATCTTTGTTGCTCTCCTCTGTACATATAGCCCTGTATCTGACATTATCTGGGTGACAGTTGATAAAAGCATTTGCAGTATAGATTTTATTTTTGCATGCATGCTTAAATGTCTCCCCTACTATAAAATGCTTACAGAATATACACAATCCACATTTTGTAAGCACTTTATAGTAGGGGAGAAAATAAAGATGAAAACATGCTCTGGCAGTCCATGTTAGGCTAAACAAACCTCAACATGTACTTTAATTTCGCAGGCTGGAAAGAATCTATCCCCTAATCAGAGGGGGTTATATAGACAGATCACTGCTGAAATGTGAGAGCTATTGGCAGTTCACACTGGGGGCCTTGGAGGGCTTAGGTCTTAACGACCATTTCCAACTATCTCCTTATTTATGAATGGAGGTTTGTAACTGCATGTGGAAATGTAAACTATCAAACTGTATTTGCTTTGTTTTTGGAATGTATGAGCTGGCAACTATGTAAGTAAGCTATGAATGTGATATGCACTGTACTGTTTTACCTCTGTTTGTCCCCCCCCATCCTATTACTTAAGGAAGCCTTTGATGTGTTCAGTATGATTAATTGCTTTTATTGATGGACTGAAGAATTGTTAAGTGTGGATGCTACTAGTGGCTTGCATCGTGTCTACATTCCAGCGTGCTTACATTCCTATGTGGCTGGATTTTGCAAATAAAAATACCATATGATACGGCCCACTAATATGCCTTGACAAAGAGTCAGAGTAGTTTGAAAACGTTCAGCAAGAATGTGGATTGCTTTTATCATTTTTTTTTTTTTTTTTCATTATTTGTTTATCACCTCCGTGCCCGACCAACCACTCCTTCAGGCTCTGTCAAGGAGCGCCTCCCACATCCCTCTGAACCTCCCAGTGCCACTGCCAGCCTCAAATTGCAACCAGCCCAGGGTAACCCGGTGTATCCCTTCATCGGGCAGGTTCTCTCCTTCTGGGGAGAAAGTGTCTTCCGGATTACCTTTCTTGGCCCTGGGTGCTGTTGAGGTCAGCCTCGGCTGTCCAAGGGCTCCGTGGATGTGAGGGTCCAGACGGCCGTCATCCGGTCAATCAGGGCACCATTTTTCGTTGTTTTCCTGGCTTTCCCAGTGTCGTGCTGCATCTGTAGTGCTCCCAGTCTCCACCAGGGGCCACTACAGAGTGAGGCAAGCTCCCAGCCCTCCCCAAGAGAGGAGAGTAGTCCTCGGGACGCTCAGTCCTCTCGTCCCCTTGCCAATCCCCAGCGCCTCGAATCCATCCTGAACCTGGGTCACCAGCATGGTGCGAGGTAAGGCGCCAGCGCCTCAGCCCTCTGCGCCACCGGGCCTGTATCATTGTTTTTTAATAAATTATTTATGACTCAGACAACCTAGCCTGGGTTCCTCGTCTCGTGGTTACTTTAGCACAATCTATGCAAGTGATGTCTGTCTAGTGAAAGAAACACCACTGGAGTTTGGTTTGTTCAACTGGTGGCCGTCTCTACTCTCCTAGCCTGTTTACAGTAGTACAATCTATCCAAAACTGGCCACACAAAGTCCACCACATTTACATATCTAAAAGGGCAAGATTTTAAATATCTCAAAGGTAATCTGTGACATCCCCTTTATGATGAAAACACAGCACAGTAACATTGTAATTTCTGGTCGGAAGGGACACCAGGTCCATCAGGTCACTCCATCCTCTCCCACTCATGTTAAAGGTGATAGGCAAAGGTATGTCATACAGGGCTGTCTCTGTAATATCACATATCCTGCCAGCTGAGGTCTCCATGTGCTGATTTTTGTAATTTTGTGTTAAGTCCTTAGTTTGTATTTTTAGTTTGCAGAGTTTTGGCAAACATGGAAGGAGGAGAACCCTGAGAAGCCCAATCGAGCTGCACTAAAAATTTTGGGAAAAATCCATTTTTTTAGTGATGTAGATCCCACTATTGCCATATTGAACACAGCAGGGAGCGGGTATTTGTTTTAAGTTTTCATACCGTTGGCAAGAGGGTTCATGTTTAGAAGTATACTTACAGCTAGGTTAGCCCTATACTACATACCTTTGTTCCCTTTAAAGCAAGGACCAACAGTTATGCTGTGCAAACATGTACCATTTATAGAGATTTCCCACCTCCTATTTTTGTTACACTGCTGCTTTAAACAGCTGCCAACACCTTGGGCCAGGCAACTCTTGGCAAGGAGTTGCCTGCCTGAGAACCAAAACCGGCCCTATTTCTGATTTTTTATGCAAGCAGTAATGAGATATTTAATGTACCTTGCCCACAATCTTGCTTCCGATTTACTCAAAACTGTTCAGCAGTCACCACAGCCCTGCCCCTAAAAACTGCGTTTTGATGACACTAAGTAGGGAAAGGGCTGCACGTCTGCTAATGGCTATAGATAGTAATCAGGGGGACTGACACCCTGTGAATGCATATAGTTTACTTTGTGGGCACTTACACATGTTAAGAGGGGATATAAATATAATACTACCCCTGTGTAAGTTTTTTTTTTTTTTTGGTAACTAGGTAAGGCCCACTAGACACAAGTGCCTGTTTTCAGAGGTGACCTCGGAGCACTGGAAGAGGTTAGGTGACTTGCTCAGAGTCACACAGTATGAAAGTGGAGGCTACGGGAATCAAACCCTGGTCTGCTGGATGTACCAAGCTCATTGACAGCTCATTACTCTAACCTCTAGGCCATAATGTCAGCCCCAAATGTCTAAATTCTGTAATAAACTGTGTAAGTGTCTAAAAAGTAAACTACATGCATTTACAGGGCCCCAAATTAATATCTGCAGCCATTAGTAGCCCTGCGGATCATTCCCTAGTTAGCGTAATCAAAATGCTGTTTTTAGGGGCCGGGCTGCAGTGAGTGCTGAGCGGATTTGAGTGATAAGGAAGTGAGACATCGTGGATTAAGTAAATTGAATATTTTATTAATCCCTGCAAAAAAAAAAAATTAAAATACGGGCAGTTTAGGTTCTTGAGCAGGCAACTCCTTGCACTGAGTTGCTTGACCCCAAGGGCTTAAAAGTGTTGGCTGTTCTTTAAGGGCCTGCACCCTCTTCTCACCGCTGTTAGCCTCCACACCCCTGATTGTTTTGACAGCCCTGTGTTGCACCTTCTCAACTAGCTCAGTGTCTTTTTTCATATGGGGGAGCCCAGAACCGCATGCAGTACTTCAGGTGGAGGCCTGACCAAGGCCTTGTAAAGTGGCAGGAATACTTCCCCTGCTCTGCTGGTCACGTCTTTGTTTTATTTTTTTTGTGCACGTCAGCATGTTGCTGCCTCTTCTGATATATCTCCAGGTCTTTGTCTTCATCCACGGCAACAGCAAGAGACCCACAAAATGTATAGGTTATACCTTTGTTTTTCCTCCCCAAAGGTATCGCCTTGCATTCAAGTAATAATTTTTAATTTTTTTATTTTATTTATTACATATTCGGAGTGTACCTCTGAGTCACAGACTCATTTACAAAGGTACCACGTCACATAGATTGTATACAGACAGACATTACAGCAAATGAACTCGTACAGATACAGATTGTTTACAAGGAATCAACCAAGCTAACATTCGAAATACTTGGATTACTTGTTAGAGTAAATTACATCGTACACATATGACGTAGTCATGAGCGACTCTGGATGGTCACTAAGAGAAGAGGCAGGCCAGTGGCCATTGTCACATATTAAGGTGGAGGTGGAGGAAGCTGGTCATTTCCGAGGGAGTACTGACCAGTTGGGGACCTCCTCCAGCCAGCTGTTAATCCAAGGAACTGAGAGGCTTTAAGGTAGTTATGCAGTTATAAGTCTAATCTATATTTTTTGCATACTTTTAGGTTTTGAGCAGAGCGGCAAGAGCTATGTGTGCCGCACAGCATCAGCTGGCGATTGGATCGGTCATTTCTGAGATGTTAATGACCGATTCAGAAGCCTTGTTAGGCTCATGAATATTTAATTAGACTTATAATTGGCTGTAATGAATCCAAGGTTGCAGGAGCCAGACCAATCACTCAGTTTGTTCAGGTCCTCCTGAAATGTATCCTCATCCTCAAGGGAGTCCACCACTCATGCCATCTTAGTGACATCAGCAAACTTAAGTAGCCTGCTAGAGACCCCTGCTTCCATAGCATTGATAACGACCCCACCCTGGGGGGGGTAAGCAACAGAGAACAGCGGGTGGTGGCTGCCCCCGGGGATATGGTGACGGTGACCATGGCATGATGTGTTAGGCTGACAGGGAGCCGTCTTGGCCCCAAAAAGCGAAGTAAATTTAAAAAAAATTGTTGAACAATGGTCAGTGGTCCCAGCACTGAAAAAAGAGGCACGTCACGAGTAATATATTTCCTAATACTGGCACTGTCTTGCCACACAAAGTAGATGTCACATGCAAGACTAGCTGTGTCATTTACTTTGTGCGACAAGACTGAGCCAGTAATAGGGTAATGCCAACCCTGCACAGCATGATTGTTCGAACCCTGAGGAACACCACACCATCAATCTGCCATGGTTTCAGAAAATTTTAATTTTTCTTTTCCCTACTCTGCACACTTTGCATTTCAATCCTAATAGATGTAGTAACATAGTATATTGCAGTATATAAATATCTAGGGCATATAACAATAGCCAGACTCAAAATGTGCAATTTATCTTCAAGCATGAGGAGGCAGGACCACAACTCACGAATGGCGGAGCCACAAGTGAGTTATGAAACTCCTGCCCATTCACATGTGATGATAAACTGCCTATTTTAAGTCAGACTATTGTATATTCAATATATACAACAGTGGTTTACTAGTTGTAGCTTTTAAATCTGCAGTTTGAAGATTTTGCTGTATTCCTTTGATTTTAGCAACTAGCTACAGTGTTGCACTAGGCGTTGTGATATCAGCATATGGGATATGCAGTAGGTTGATTCAAAATATGCAATTTACCTTCACGTGGTGGGGGGGGCCGGACAAACTCACTAGTGGCAGCCACGAGTGAGTTATAAACCTTGTACCCACCTTACAAGTGATGATAAACTGCATGTTTTGAGTCAGACCATTGCATATTTAATTTATACATCAATTTACTAGTTACAATTTTAAAATTAGCTGTTGTGTTAGAAGATTTAACGGTTTCTGTTTGAGTTCCTCTTGCGGCTTCAGTGCTATATGGTGCTAATGTGATGTTGTCGCCATTGTCTAAGCTGCATTCTGATTGGTTCAGTATGTATTGTGATGTATACAACAGGGCAAGATATTATCTGTGCCATACTCTGCTCACAAGATACCATGCTATCTTGTGAGTTGGGTAAGATATCACCGTTTATCTTGTCTCCACTGATATATATATATGAAACTCAGCCTTGGGGCTGCTCGTTTACCCATTAAGTTTTTACAGTTCTCTTGATTAGAGAGCTATTGTTAACATGGGTTATATTCAGACTCTGTCAGTGTGCGTCACAGAGATTATAAAGTGTATTTAAAAAAAAAAGAAAGTCGTAAAATACATTCATCCAGTATAGTTTAGTGGTTTGGGGGCAGGAAATGCTTTGTCTGCTTAAAATGTCACACGTTAAAACGAGGACCCCCAAGTGAAAAGGTATAGGTTTTATCACCATTCTATTTTTAGCTGCACTACATAGATAACTTGACAGGAAAGTTCACAGCTTCAGAAACTGCAGTTATAAAAATGCGATGCAGCTCCCAGAACATTAACACAAGTCCCAGACCGAGGATCAGTCTGGGTGCTGATATCTTGCACTTCAAACCCGCATTTCCATTAACAAAGGGCGTACTCTGTAATCTCATGGTGATGTTCTCTGCAGGCATTTCTGAGTCCAGCCGTCTGTTTGCCTATAAAATGACACCCCACCCCCACCCACTGTGGGGTATTTGTGTCCCAAAGTGTCTTTGAAATAGCCCACATTTCATTGTGCCTGCTTAACTTTCCTGACTCAGTTACTGTAACTGGGAAGCTGCATCGATTAGTGGCTAGAGCTCTGAGCTGTGACATAGGAGATGGCAGGGTTTGAATCTCATTAAAGCCATCGGCTGTGTGTGATTCTAAAACTGAGTGGAAGCAGGATTCCAATGGAAATAAGATGTCCCATCCCAGCTGGCCATCCTGGATAAATAAACTATTAAATAAATATTGAGTATCACTTTCAGATGAAAAAATGCATGTGTTTCTAGGGACGTGGATATGATATTCTTTCCACAGTTTCTGGCAGTGCCTTTCCCTTTAAGACTTCACCGGACGTCTTCAAGCTCGCTTCTCCCACCCACCCACCTGGGAGATAACTCCCTTGGCTCTGCCAAATGATGCCAGATCTTCCTTTCTGCTGGAAGAAGCAGGTTCCCTCGTTATCGCTCTCGTGCTGAGTAGGCCCTTTAGCTACAAATCTACAGATTTACTTCCAAAGCCTTCACAAACTTTGTCTTCAGGCCTCATCTTCACCAGACCACCTGCGGCTTAATGGCGAGTTGGCTCTGCAGGTTCCATTGATGCCTTTAGGGCCAAAGATGTCCCGAACAGATCCACACACCACGCGACGCTCACTGCTTGGGCCACGAACACGATACCCAGGCCTGTGACATCTGCCGTACCTTCCTATTCGCCATTCTCAAGGACCGTTATGCCCATCTCACCCTAAGCCATCTGAATGAATGGGACCCTCCGGTCAAATCCAAAGATGCACATCAGGTGGTCTCCGCGGCTGCAGGGTCCACCGAACAGCTAGTGGTGTTTGAGGAGGCTGCGGCTCAGGTCTCAGCTCCCACCTCCTCAGCTTCGGTCTTCGTTCCGTTTTCACTGGACACCACTTTTACAGGGTCATTTAAGGAGCTGTGCCAGTCTCTACTGACTCTCATTCAGGGCCCGTCTTCGGGATACAAATCCAAGTCAGAAAAAAGAGACCAAAAAAGGTCTTACCATCGTTCGTGGGATTGGGAACGCTCTCAGTCGAGGGCTTCGGATTCCCACGCTTCTCCTGATCTGACTTTGATTGAATCTTGGCCCAGGCCATTAGCTCCACAGTAACTCCCCGCCAGGGCCAGCACAAGACACTGGTCGCATCTTCTGGCCGAGATTTTCCTCAAGCCAGTCGACCAGTTGTCAACTAAAGAGGCTAACACTTCACTTTCCAGGACTCCAGTCCTGACTCAGACCGTTGGAGGGATGGATCAGTCCACTGATCCGCCCCCTCTGGTCATCAACCCAGACCTGGAGGTGCCTTGGCTTTCACCACTTCCCTCTGAGACCTGTCACCGGCCCTCCCCCGGCTGTTACAGTTGAGGTCTCGGTCCTACTCCCTTCGGTCAAGCGGTTCCCGCTGACATCAGCGCTCCCACTCTCGACGCCCTGGGAAGTGGTGCCACTGCTATTCTTCATCCTCGTCCTCCTCGGGTGAGGAGAGGCTTTGGTGCAAGTTGTGTCAGCGTTATGGGGATCTTATGTGGCAACAGCTGGTGTTCTCCAGTATCAAGTCGGTCCCGGCTCCTACATTGGCTATCACTTGCTTTTGCCTCAACAGCCTATTCCTTCTCTGCCTCAGGAGCCAACCAAGATGGTCCCGGCTCAGCCGACCCTGGTGTCTTCACCGATTCCCATGTAGCCGACCCCTATACAGCCAAAAATCGGCACTCTGACCAAGGAGTCTCGGCCGGCCAAGGGGCTTCCCAGTCGGCTATCGGTGGTATCCTGTCAAAAGGGCAACTGAGATTGAGCGACTCAGATATGAGTGACTCAATCTCGGCGCCTGTGTTGTGGGCCACTGTGAAAGGGTAGCGACAGGAAAGTGCAGGGCGAGAGAACAGCAACAGGATACTGGAAGGTATCCATAAGGTATGTGAGGGGTGGTGAGAGGGTGCTGCCGAGCTGGCCTAGTGGCGTGTGTGGGTAGGAGGCTGGCTCTGGTGGGAAGTGCAGGGTTCGGTGCTGGTGGAGCCTGCTTTGTTTTATTCTTTCTGTGCCCTTTTTTTTTTTTTTTTTCTTTGCTTTTGTCCTGGTTCTTCCCCTTCCCGTTATGCAACCCCCCATGGAGTTATTTTAGTAAGGGGAGGTGTAAAGCCTCACATGAACACTTTGCGTGTAGCTTATGTTGCAATGTACACGTAGTCTTATTTTTTCGCGATGTACAGTCGCTGTAACGGTGATCACACTTTGGCAATCGCCATTATGACATAGATCTGCTGTCAGTCACCGTCACTCCTGACTGTCCATGGAGGGTAAGTGGGGACTCTGGCAGACATCTGTTTAACAATTCTTCAGAGTTGGAGGGTTCATCCTTGCACTCCCGACCGGTCAGCATGGAGTCGGTTGGGGGTCTCTCGACAGACGAAGGCCCTTCTTCCTTTGTGGGTTTTCTCCACCTGACCTTGGAGTCCATGGTTATGAAAATAGAGCCTGTCCAGAAACTGGCTCAATAACCCTTGACTGAGATCCTGGACCAGGGAGATACTCCTGGGGAGGCCTTCCTGGTGACAGAGGCCATTCCTGGCCCTGCCTTGGAGCTTTGACAGCAACCCACTTCCTGCCTTGTGCTGTCTGCCCAGATGGCCCACCAGTATGCAGTCCCTACTGGTTCTCTGTCAGGATTCACAGAACACCCCTTGGCTGAGGGCTTGGTGGCCAATTCTGTGTTCAGGCGCTCTGGCAACACCAGGAACCTCGACAAGCCACCTGATAAGAGTCCAAGAAACTGGACCATGTGGCTAAAAATGTCTACGCTGCCTCTTCGTTAGGCCTTCGCCAGGCAAGCTCGGCCCTTCTCATGGCCCACTTCTCCCATGCCCTGCTGGGCACCCTGGATGAGGTGCTTCCTCCTCTGCCAGCGGACCTCCAGACCATGGTCAAACAAGTCTGGGACCTGAGCCAGGCTGTAGCAAAGCAACAGCTCCAGACATTGGGGACTCCTGTGCCCGCTCCATAGCACCCTCAGTGGCCATACACCAAAGGGCTTGGCTGCAAATCTCTACCTTCACGACAAATACCAAGCACAAGCTGGCGGATGTCCCTTTCCTGAGCACCAACTTGTTCGGGCTCAGAGTCAAGGGTCACCTCACCTGCATTGAGAAGTCCAAGGCCACCTTAGACTCGGTGACATCTGCTCAGAGGGACCCCAAGGGCTCCAAGCAGCAAAAAAAGAAGCCCTTTCGGTCCACCTCCACTCCTGCTGCCAAACCAGCCCAGGCACAAGCTGGGCAGCAGGCTCAGACCTGGCAACCTCGGCCCACGTTGGGCCTCGGTCATCCACAAGCCTGGAGGGAGAGGCCCTGGTGGTGCCTCAGCCGGGCCCTCCTCCTCCAAGCTTGCCCAGTGATGGGATGAGGGGTGCCTCCCTCATGCCCATCACACCTCCCCTTGGGTCCTCCCGTGGGGTCCAGCTCCACCACTTCCTTTCCACCTGGTCCACTGTCACCACGGACAGGTGGGTTCTCGAGGTGGTCGGTCAGGGTCTGCCTCTGGAGTTTGAGCAGTACCCTCCTTGCCGAGCCCGTGCCCCATGGGAGAACTTGGTATGTGCAGACAGTCTGTTGACTCTTCGGCACAACATTGCCCAGCTTCTCCATAAGGAGGTCGTGGTTCCTGACGCGGATCCTCTGGAACCCCAAGAGTTTGTCTCCAGGTACTTGCTGGTGCCAAAACGGAGGGGGGGGGGCGCTGGCACCCCATTCTAGATCTGCACTACTTGAGTTTCTCAAGTCGTGCACCTTCACGATAGTAATTCTGTCACAGATCATACCATCTCTAAAGCAAAACATGTGGGTTTGTTCCCTGGATCTTCAGGATGCATTCTTTCATGTCCTGATCTATCTGTCTCACAGAAGGCTCCTCCACTTCTAAGCAGAGGGAGCCCTCTGTGAGTTCCAGGTCATGCCATTCGGCTTGTCCTTGGCCCCCAGGTTCTTCATCAAGTGCATTGCAGTGATGTCAGCTTACCTGAGGCGCCAAGGGGTCCAGGTTTACCCCTACCTGGATGACTGGAGGATCACAGATCCCTCCAGGTAGGATGTGGAGTGGTCCAGGGACCTGGCCGTCCAGACCTGTGTCTCCCTTGGTCTCCTAGTCAACGAGGCCAAGTTGGAACTCATGCCTTCACAGGTGATCAACTTCATTGGGGCAGAGCCCAACTCTTGCAGAGCCAGGTCTTGATTCCCAGCAGACAGGATGGAGGCTCTCTTTCCTCCTTTGCCTGATCATTTCGGGTTGGGCAATTGTGCCCTGCCCGGGACTTCCTGTGCCTGTTGGGTTGCATGGCAGCCTGCACCAGTGTGGTCTTTTGGGCCCGCTGGAGAATACGCTCTCTGCAGTGGGAGCTGGCCATCCAGTGGTCTTAGCACAAAGGTCACTTCATCCAGCTGGTCACTGTGACCCAGCAGATGGGGGACGCACTCCAGTAGTGGTTAGTCCCAGAACATCTGCAGAAATGGATCCCATTTGTCTGCCCAGAGCCAACGGTCATCCTGACGACCAATGCCTCTCTCATGGGCTGGGGTGCCCACCTGGAGGAACACAGAGTCCACAGGCTCTGGACCCCTGACGAGTCGAGGTGTCACATCAACCTGCTGGAGTTACAAGCAGTTCGGCTGGCGCTGACTGCCTTTGCTCCCCACATATAAATAAATAAATATTCAGGCTCAAGTAGTCCAGGTCCAGAAGGACAACACCACAACCATGTACTACCTCAACAAACAGGGCACTACGCACTCCCTGGCATTGTGCAAGGAAGCTCTCCATGTGTGGACCCTCATGCGCAGCCTGGGGGCCGATCTCCTAGCCATCCATGTGGCAGAGACCTCCAACCAGCTGGCTGATGCTCTCAGCTGTGTGGGTGAGGCGCCTCATGAGTGGTCTTTCCACCCAGAGGTAGTACACAGTCTGTCCTCCCAGTGGGGCACCCCTCAAGTGGATCTGTTTGCCTCCAGGGAGAATGCAAAGCTGAAACTGTTTTGTGTCCACCCCCCACAGCAGGGAATGCTGCAGGAGGATGCCTTCTCAAGGCCCTGGACCCTGGGCCTCTTCTATGCCTTCCCTCCACTTTCCTTGATTTACAAAGTCTTGCTCAAGTCCAGGAGAGACAAGGCACAGGTGAGCTTGGTGGCTCTGGACTGGCCCCGCCAGTTCTGGTACCCCAATCTCATCAGCCTCAGCAGCAGGCTCCCATGGTGTCTTCCTCTCCACCCAGACCTGCTCTCCATCAGTTAGGGGAAGGTAATCCATCCAGACCTTCAATCCCTTCACCTAACAGTCTGGTTCCTGAGTGGCTAGAGTTCCAGGCTTTGGGTCTCTCTGAAGATGTCCTAACTGTTGCGGAGACATCTAGGAAGGAGTCGACCAGGAAATGCTATGCCTTCAGTGGAAGAGGTTCTCCATTTGGTGTCAGGGCAAGGGGTTGGACCCTTTGTCCTGTCCAGTGGCTAGCATTCTTGACTACCTGCGGTCACTCTCTCAGTCAGACCATCAGTTGATGACCCTCATGGTGCACCTGGCAGCCATTGCTGCTTACCGGGCACGGGCTGGTCAGCGGTCAGTGGTGCAGGAGAAGGTTATCTGGCACTTTTTCAAAGGTCTTGACCACATTTCCCTTCTGGTGCATGAACCACCACCACCTTGGGATCTATTGCTGGTTTTGGCAGAGCTCATGGGCAAGCCATTCGAACCAGTGCACAGGTGTGACATGTCTCACCTGTCATGGAAGACCGCCTTCTTGGTGGCTATCACATCGGCCAGAAGGAACAGTGAGCTCCAGGCGTTTTCAGTGGAGTCTCCATACCTGGTGTTCCACAGGGACAAGGTTGTCCTTCGCCCCAACCTGAAGTTCCTCCTGAAAGTTGTGTCAGAATTTAACTTTAATCAGGTGATTAATATTCTGGTGTATTTTACCAGCCACACCTTGGCGGCCAAGCGCAGGCTCCATACTTTGGACCTGCAGTGAGCGTGCACTTACTACAAAGAGCGCACGGCTGGAGTTCAGGGAGAAGTTCACCAGCTGTCTGTCACCTGCGCTGAAGCCGCACTTGGCAGACCTGCAGCTAAGCGGACGACTGGCAGGTGGATTGTGTCCTGCATTGATCTCTGCTATGGGTTGGTGGGTAGGGAGCCTTCCGTGGGGCTTAGGGCTCATTCCACCCGTCATACCGCTGCATCAGTGGCTGCTTCAGGGACATCCCTATCCAGGAAATCTGCAGGGCAGCTACTTGGAGGTCAGCACACACCTTCATTTCTCACTACCACATTGACCTTGAGTCACGCTGGGATGCAGGTTTTGGGGCCTCAGTTCTCCAATCTCTGTTCCCAAATAATAATAATAATAATAATCTTTATTTTTAATGCGCCTTTCAAAAATCAAGGCGCGGAACAAATTGTAAAATCACATCAAGATAAAACATTATAATAAGACCAATAAAATAAATAACATCAAACATCATGATAAAACAGTAAGATCAAGCCAGGTCAGCATCGTCCCCAAAAGCCTTAATCCACAAAAAGGATTTTAATGCTTGTTTAAAACTCCCCACAGTCGCGCACTCTCTGATCCAATAGGGGGTGTGCGCCTTGCCTCCCTCCTCCCAGAGAACTGCTAGGAGTCTGCCAGAAAGTGTGGACAGAACATCATATCCACGTCCCTAGAAAAACAGGCTACTCACCTGTAACAGTAGTTCTAAGTGTGGTATATGATGTTCATCCACATGGACCCACCCGACTGCCCCTTTTTTTTTTATACTTTTTTATTTATATATTTTATCAATGTTCTGCACATTACATATCACTGATGAAGTACATACAGATTTAAAATTATACACCACTGAGGACACCATCCCTCTTAATACACACATAGAAAATTGAATTGAAAGTCCGTACTACATCTTTAAGATACATCATCGGGGGGTACACAGAATTTTACCTTACTTATTAACAGGAGTGTAGCCAGAAATTTCCATTTTGTACACAGTCTCCAACAGTTACACCCCCTCAATTAAAAAATGTACACATCCTTTCCAAATGGCACCCCCTTCCAAACAAGTCAGATTGTTGTCAGATGATTCCTCTACTCTCTAAAGAGGTTATACATGTATCAGACACTCCTCAGTGGCCTACACTAACCCAAATACTACAGATTAGAATGATAATATTAACAGAGTGGCTTATAGTTTGCGACAGGCACTCAACAAAACTGTACACAATTGTGTACAGTGAGTATGCCTGTCTACACCCTTGCTTATTAATTGCATTTCACCCTAAAGTCAGCTGTGGCAAAGAGCCCATGAGCTGCATGAATATATCTACAAAGGAATAGCTCCCTAGCCTATAGCTAGATTATTAAATAAACTCTGTTTCTTATACAAAGAAAATGAGTAATCATGCTTTATCTTATCTTTAGTACCTCAAGGCACTAAAACAAACAAGGATTACGCTCTGTCTTTTACGACTTAAGGCATTCTGATTAGCAAACTGTCTCCCAGACATAACATCTGCCTAACATTAACTTAGAAAGTGGTTTTCTAAGGACTAAATACAAAAAAAAAACTGTAGCCATCTGGATTTTGATTGGCAAACCGATTTGTGAGTTATAGTCCACTATCAGAAAGTTCACAGCAAATTGTAAATCTTATGAACTGAAAGTTCGTTTGTTCGCTCAGATAATGTTCTTACTATGAATAGGCAGTAATCAGGTTTCAGCGGTAGCTTCTTCTTCCTCCTCTGAGGAGGATCGGGACGCAGGCTCTCGAAGGCGACTGGCTGGCACATGTCTCTGGGTCCACTTCAGGGCTTCTTGAGGGTCAGTGAAGATGTAGATCTTCCCCTGGTGCGTGATTCGCAGGCGGGCCGGAAAAATCATGCTGTGCGAGATTCCTGCACCTCGCGGTATCGATCGCACCCCATCAAAATGCTTTTTCTTTTGCCAGGTCGCATAACTAAGATCCGGGTATATACTGACCTTCTTCCCCCCTCACACAGTAAAGTCCTCTTCTGCCTGGCCAGTGAAAGAAGGAAGTCTCTAGTTCCAATTCCATCTAGGACTAGCACAATAGCCCTAGGGACTTCCAGATTTACTTGATGACCTCTTGTTGTGACCCTATAGGCCTTCTGAATGGAGATCTTACGCTCTGGTAGGTGTTGCCCAAATTGAGATTCTAGCCTCCTGCATAAATAAAGGCAGTTGGTCACCCTCTGTTTGCTCTGGAATTCCGATCACTCTCAGATTATTCGCTCTTGCCTGGTTCTCCAACATTTCTAGCCTTGCTCGAAGATGGGTGTTCTCTTTCACTAGCTTTGCAGACAATCCGAGGGCTGATTCTGACCCCTTCCCAGCTTTCTCCATCTCTATTTTAATAGTCGAAACATCTGCTTCTAATACAATTACTCTGCTGGTCAGGGAATCAAATCGGGACGCCAAACCCTCTACTGAGGAGATTAAATGGTTCATTCTTACTCCCAAACTTTGTAGAGTTTCCTCATGAGGTGTCTTGGTTTCAGAAGTAGCAGGGCCCTGTGCAGACCTCGTGGCGAGCAAGGGAGCGTTTTGTTTGCTCTTTGCTCCCTCCTGGCCGGACCTGTCCTTCCTTGGATTGCCCATAGTGCATGCTGATCTTCCGATTGTCAGTCCAGCCATTTTCTAAACTTTAGCTGCCTTGTAAAGCATTAAATTTTAACTTTTAAATCGTAAATTGCACAGCTGCTAATCCTTGCAGCCGTCTTACTCCGAGCTCCACAGCGCCCCCGACTGCCCCCTGACTTTGGCGCACACAGCTGCTTCCAGTGAGCATGATCTGGCATCATGGGGCAGAGCCATGGGAGTTACCACCCGGGTGGGTGGTGGGAGGAGCCAGCTTGAAGCCATTCTGGTGAAATCTTAAAGGGAAAGGCACTGCCAGAAAGCGTGGATGATCATATATCACTCCTAGAACTACTGTTACAGGTGAGTAAACTGTTTTTTGTACCATAGTAATAGGTCAAACCTGGCTGTCACACAGAAACAGCCGGGATGGATAGCTGGCAGTTTACATGGCATTGCTTAACTGTTATGTTGGAGATGAGTGTCTCAAAAATTGAATCTGGCAACTAACAAAACACGCTAGTTGCTAGCCCCCTACTTGTTTTGGTAGACAACTGTGTATATTGATGGGCACCTTTTTATGTATGAATGTATTTAATTAATTAATTAATTAATTAAAACTTAGTAATTGGGATAGGAACACTAAGACAAAACTCATTTCCAGGTGCAGCCCGGTGGAGGGGACACAACAGGGTGTGAAACAGCAGTAACAAATAAAGTGATAATGGGTCCACACACACGAACAATAAAAGTAGCATACATGTAATAAATTCCAGAAAAAGAAAAAAACAACATTAAAAGTGTACAAAGGACACTGGTTACAGTATAGCCAGTGTGAGAGCTAGGGGAGCGTGCCACCAGCGTTTGTCAAGATATTTGTAACAGAATCATGGTGTCCTAAAATCCAGATTACAGAGTACACCGAGTTTTACACCATACAATAAACAGCAAAATAGATATATAGTGGGAAATGGACAGGGCATGAGTTGTAATGTGGAGAGAATGGGAAGAAGTCTAACTGCAGGCACATGCTTTTGAGAAGCGTGTCAGTATGAATAGTTTAAAAGAGTGCAGGGAGGATGAGAGATGGATGGGGAAACGGAGACTGTTCCACAGTGTTGGAAGGCGGACAGAGAAAGCAGACTGGCCTGCTACAGATTTACTGTGAGGGATGCGAATGGAACAAGCAGTGGATCATTGAAGGGAGTAGGTGGATAGAATGTCAGGATTAAGGAGAGGTACTGTAATTGGAAACAGTAGCACACCCGTATTTGGCTGTGAAAGAGGAACGGTGTGCGAGACATCAGGCCTCAAGGTAAAGAATGTTGGCATTGAGAGAGCAATGGTGGATGATAGATGGAGCACTAAGGGGAAAGCAGCAGAAGGAATCAAAAAGGGTGACTGTCCTGGCAAGTGTAGACTTTGTGGCAGCGCAGTGAGCTACATCTGTGTAGTGTAACATCGGCAAGATCAAGTTAAGAACGATCTCTCTGCAGACTGGGAGAGGAACGCAGAATTTGTTTTTGTACAGCATATTGAAATGTAGGGTAGAGTTTCTTATGCATGGCATTAACATGGATGGAAAAGCTGAGATTCTGGACCAGCCACACCCCCTGAATACATAAAGTGGGGTACCTCTTCAGGAAGGTTGCCATCCAGAGTTTTGAGAACGGGGGGTATATCGGAGCTTTGCTTAGCTCTCTCTAGTGCAAAAAGTCAGGGAGATAGTTTTTTAGGCATTTAGTGACAGCGGATTTGAGTGGAACCAGTATTGGACATTGTGGACATTGTTAAAGTCATGCTGGAGTGATGATGCCAACTCAGGGGCCAAAACACCAGAAGCAGATAGAGCTCTGTTATCAGCACACGTGTGTATGTGTGAAGAGACATAAGTGGAGGGGAATCATTTAGAGAAGATGGAGAAGAGGATTGGGCCAAGGATTTGGGGCTGACAGAGAGAGCGGAAATAGGGAGAGGGCGAAGGATGTAAAGATATTGTTAATAATGCTGGCGACCTTAATTTGGTCAGAGAAAGGTGAATTTCCTAGCCTGAGGAAGATTTAAGGGGCAACCATATTTTCAGTTGTAAGTAGCCCTGATTTTTATTTTTTGTATTTTTGTTGTGTGAAGTCCTTTAGAACGTGGCTTAATTTTTAGAACCAAGTGTTAAACTTACGAGGTAGATGCCTGCATTTTGCAGTTAAATTTCTAGGTATGCTGTTGGGCCAGTCCTACACTGTTTATGGAACAGGTCACTTTAGACAGTAAGAAAGCTGCTGTACGAGGAAGAATCCCAAACTAATTTTAACACTGCAGTTCTAAATTGCACCTTCCTGCTCTAACATTTATAACCCAGTACTCTAAGATGACTAAAACCAGTCTGGTAAGAGAGAAGACCAAACATTTTCCGCTGAAAAACTTCATTCTGTGGCTTCTGTTATTTTGAGCGCTCGGGCTTACCTCATTTTGTTAGACAGCTTAAGGCTAGTAAAATGCTGCACTGTTTCAGTTGATGTAGTGGTATCTCTCTCTAAGGGCTGGATATTCCACCAAAAGCTCCATGCCATGCCATGCCACCACATAAAGTTGTGAAAATGCTGTAGCAAACTGGTGCCTAAGGGATAACATATGACAGAGTTTGCAGTTATAAGGGCCTAACAACCTCCTGAGAGATGCATTATTCCAGCATGACTCATACCTGTAAGACCAAATTAGGGCTGGTTCATTTTTCCCTGGGGTGAGGTACGGATGAGGCACTCTGATAAGTAATGTGTAGGAAAAAACCTGTGTCTGTGTCTTCTGTTCTCACCATTTACAGAGTGTGTGAGCGGTCTCTTGGCACCATGCATTCCTGCTTAAAGCAGAACCAACCTAAATGTTCATGGTAATTTGCATATATATGCCATTAAATTTTATATTATGGGTATGTGTGTGTGATTTTGTATTTCTTTGAAACCTGGCTTTGTTGCCCTTTTTGGGTAACCCTTATCTTAGTGCTTTTGTGCTGGGTGTTCTTTGTCTTTTTTAAATATATGTGTGTATATATATATATATATATATATATATATATATATAGATGTTTATGCTGCTTGGCCAGGACAGGCTGGAGTTCCCATCTGCTTTGTCCCCACTGACCCTCATTATCCTGCATCTCCCCAGAACTTAGCTGGAGTGCGGGAGTGACCCTGTGGATCTCCATGCACAAATCCAGCTTTCGGCCTCTGGGTCCTGGTGATGCAGTGGATGGTGGATCAGTGGGCAGGCGTCATAAATGCCTGTCCTGCCACCCAGTTTTCTCTGGTTTCTCTGTCTTCCCCACGCTGGGGCATGCTCATCAGCGTGTGCGCGTGGATGCACGCGCACGGTGCCGCTGCTAAGTCCCACAACACCTTCTTTCTTCTGCTGCTCTGGTCCCGCTCTACTACCAGGCCTCCACCTGGTGGCAGTCATGCAGCAGAACACACACAGTCCTCTCTCCCTGGGAGAGGAGAGCAGGCCTTCAGATGCTCAATCCCCCCCAGCCAACCAACCCTACAGCAACCTGTGCTTGTTTCTGAACACGGGTCAACAGCTTGGAGTGAGGTTTGGCGTCCAGTGCCTCAATCCTCAGCGCCACCAGGCCAGTGGGTTCTTTGTCTTTCTTCAGACTGCACACCGTACCTTATGTAATTTCACTTATTAAACTGGCTTTTATTTGTTAAGCCCGAGTTTAGGGAACCACAGATCCAGATTGCTGTGTGTGTTTTCGGATTGTTTTGGGATTAATGCCGGATGGTATCCTCACTGTGCTTAACTGAATAGGTTTTACACCCTTGGATGTCCCACGGTTTTGTGAGCACATATACAGCTGTATCCCAGTTGTTTAACCCGGAGAGACACACTAAGCTGAAAGCTTGTTTACAGGTGTGACCTGGGAGCACAGGGAAGTTAAGTGACTTGCTCAGGGTCACACAGTGTGCAAGTGAGGGCTCTGGGATTCAAACCCAGGTCTCCAGAGTTGCAGCTCAGAGCCTTACACCACTGCGATATACTCCCTCCAATCTGTATCTGTATCCACGTTATTGCTTCCCATGAGAGCAGTTTAAAAAATGTTTCTCCCTCTTTCATTAGCAAGTGTGGATGTATAGATGGCAAGAAGGGGTGTACCCCTGTCTATTCAAATATTTTTTATTTACATGAAAGTTTAGAAATATAAGTAAAGCATTTTCCTCCCATCCCCTCCCCACAATAGCACACACATACAGTGCATACAAGCACACTTTTTTTTATTTCAGTCAGTGTGTCTTTTTTTCCTCTCCCTTTTGCACTGAGCTGTCTTGTCCTTCATTAGGCCCGGCAACCTCTCTGCCCCAACACTACTGCCATCTTGCTGTTTTGTGGCGCAGGTGAATACCAGTGATTATTCTGATGTTGATAGAGTTTTTCCTCCGTTTTCACCCTAATACTTCCTCCGCCCATCTGTGTGTTGGTGAGCTCTGCATCTTCTTGCAGCCTCACAAGCACATAGCGATAGAGCAGTAGCACCCCTTAGCCATGCCCGCCCAGTCATCAGCAACCCCGCCTCATACCCACACTCTTGTTGCACGCATCGAAGTGTGATGTAGTGCCACACCTTTTTAAACAAAATCAATGCCCCCACCAAATGTAGCGTTTTCTGCCAGCTTGTTGTTGAAGCTAGAAGGGTGAGCCTAATAAGTGTCTCTGCCAGTAATTACAGTACAAAACCTCAGGTAGAGGCCGGCGCAGTGGTGCTGAGGGTTGAGGCACTGGACGCCACATCTCGTGCCACACTGGCGACCTGGGTTCGGGAGCGAGCTCAGGCGCCAGGGGTGAGCAGGGGGAAGGAAAGGATTGAGCATCCGATGGGCTGCTCTCCTCTCCCGGGGGGAGGGTAGTGGAGTTGCCCGGCATCCCAGCAACTCCCAGTGGAGATCAGGGGTGCTGCAGGATGCGGACCAGTGTGTGGGTGAGCGAGGCAGATGCTGGCAGGGTTGCTGTGAAGGACCTCAGGTAGGTCGGGGGGGGGGCGTGGCTTGCACTCTTTAACCCAAAACAGCATGCAAATCATTCTGAACTTGAACTAAGAAAACTCTCCAAGTATTCCAGCCTTTAGCTGTGGCCTAGGGCTTCTGTCTCTCTATAGCAACAAGAACAGTTGTCAATAGAAAACGATTCCCAAGTATTTATTATAGTTGAAGAACTGAATACTATCTGTCAGTGTTTAGAATGAGAATTGTGTGCCTTGAAGTGACTATTCAGTGAGTGCGTGTGTACTATTATTTACTGTCTCAAGGGAATACACAGACCTGTCAGTAATTTCTTCCAAAAATTCTTCTTCCCCTAAACCCGTTTACACCTTGAATTTGTAATGTGTGCCGATTTTTGTAACTAGAGAAATGTAAACATTTTCACAGGATGATGTTTGTAGTCCTTTGATTCTAGGTATTGTTTGCCTGTCGAAAAATAAACTTTTACCTATTTATATGTAGAATAATACGTGGGGGGAGTGCATAATAAGAACTGAATGCACACCCGAGATGTGGGATGCTACATAAACTTATCAAATCATGCCACACTGAGAGTGTGCATTAAATTGAGTTTTGCACCTCTTGTGTTGCTGTATGTAATTGCTGGGTACACTTTTTTTGCCAGCTACTGTTGTAGAAATACAAAAGTAAAAAAAGTGAAAACTTATGTGCCTATGTTGTATTTGTCCAATTACTTTTACAAGTAGACACTATGAAATACAATTAGTAACATAAAAATACAGTTTAGTTTGAAAAACAATATTTGCTTAAAAAAATAATGTACAGTCAGAAGTGAGCTCAATACTAGAACGGTGTGAATAGTCAGTTTTAAAACGGCAAGAATCAGAAGACAAATGGGGTTTAAACAGATGAAACTAGTCAAACGTAACAAGAAATATTTAGTGAAAACTATTTTTTTGGTAGTGATTTAAGTATCCTGAAAGTCTAAATTATTGTTATACTTTGAATCCGGTGGCGCTCCACTATATGGTTTCCATAGAGACAGTCTACTGAAGAGCATAGTTCAGAGGTCACTGTGGTTTCTATGGGAGGCAGATGAAAATGTAGTACTGTTTCTTCGATTTTACTTTTCAGTGATATAGCATGTGATTTGCTGAGGTGGTGAGGTAAGTTCTGATAGATTAAAAGATACTGGCACGGTTTTGTTTTTTTTATTTGTTAAACATTCATGGCAGTTGTGGGGTTTGCCATGTGGCTGAGTGAGTGTCGTGCGGCTAAGGGAGCACAAGCTGCTCATTGGAAAAGCTGGCGCGTGTTTGCCATTATAACCTGCATGTTATGATGATGAATTATAACCAGCTTTTCAATGGAAAAAAAAGTACCCAGTTATTATTTATGTATTATACATACACACACATAACAGGAGTGGGGGTAAAAATTACAAGATAAAATAGATATCATAGCTAGTGACGTCAGTAACAGCAATATATAAAAAAATATTCATTTATTTATTTAAAAGTTTCACCAGGAGAAGCATACTGAGCAGTGGTTGCTCATTTCCAGATGCGTCCTGGGGGGACGGGAGGGGGGATTACAAGAATACATAGACCCGGATATTCAGACTGCGCCTGGCAATGGCACAAGCATGGGCGCAATGCATCTGAGATGTGCCGGGGCCAGGACCAGGTGATATTTAACGGTGTTGCGCCATGGTGCAGCACCGCTGAATATGGCACAGATCGTACACATGAGTGACAATGCGCTGGCTAGTTACAGATAGGGGAGTACAGGATGCTCAACACTGTTGCACTGGGTGCAGCACCCGTGATATGCAGAAGAGGGCATGCAAATGGGGCCATTATATATGTAAGGTGTAATAGCAGTAGCATGCCATTACGGCCCCATTTGCATGCGTTGCGTAGGGTAGCCCGACGAAATGCGCCTGGCACCTTGGCACAGAATGATGTGTGGACTAAGGGGTCCCGGGGCATCCCCCACCCCGTAACCTCGATTACAACATAATGAATGTAACACAAGCCCTGGTAGTCTTGTGGAAGCCCCCCTCCCTCCTGGTAGCCCGATCGTGGTAATAATGTGTAATATCCAGCCCTGGTAGTCTAGCAGTGCTCCCCTTCCTCCCATAAACCCGATGGGGGGCAAATGTAAACTTAAAATCCCTGGTAGTCTAGTGGTATGCCCCTCCTTCCCATTTTGCCCAATCGCGGGCATCCAACATATGTATATGTGTGTATATATATATATATATATATTCCCAGTGGCGCAGTGGTAACCTTCTCCCCTCCACCACAGAGGACCAATGCCACCAGCCCCATCATGTTGGGCAGCTACACTCAACCCGCATACCTTTGAACATCCTAACATAACTCTGCTTTACCATTAGATGGCGCACTGGACTTTCCAACAACCTAATCAATAAAGTCAGAAAAGTGGCTGGTAAAACATTTGTTTGATAAACCCAAGTTGGACTTAACGGCAAGTATATTTTGCATTAGTTTATGAATTAAAGATTCGGACATGGGTATGCACTGTAAGAGAACAAAAAGTTATTTGAAATGCTATGATCACTTGTGCCTTGTGGCTCGGGTCATGCCTGTAAACAGTCCACTGGACCAGTGCACCTACCTGGTTATCAAAGTCTAAATAAATAAATATATAAATAAATGTTAATTGAGTATAAGATAAAAAATAACTATCCGAATAAACACAAAGGTTGTGAAATAATTAGCATTTAAATCCCATAATCAAATGTAATTTACAGCATGCACATATTATAGGACACCTAAGACTACATAATGCATCAAAAAAAGTTATACTGGATACTCATTATCATATTCATTTTTGAACGCAGTAATCACAAAACAAATAATAAGTGTATGTGAAATTAATCTAGAAATGTTAGACCCGTGTACTAACAGTGAAAAATAAATATATACAAATGTTTGTTCCGTTTGTTCATACATTTTCATACACATGAATGTTTATTTTTATTATCAGGCTTATCATGATAGAACCAGGCTGATTGATTTCCCAGTAGGATATGGTACACTAATTCAGTAGCCACCGATTTGGGGAGCAGTGGCTAATGTCCCTGCAAATGTACAGAGACTAGAGAATCAAGGACAACACGCCACCGTTCCCTGCCTGCAGCAACCCAGTTGACACCGTCAGCAGCAGTATATTCTACATTAAGAAACTGGCGGTGCCCTTGGACCTTTTGGTTGCAGCTCGGATGAGGACTGTTACATGAAAGTAACCATCAGGAATTGAACAGCGGTGGAGTAAGGAAATGAATGGCGTTTGAAATACACAGGCTGTAATAACTACACAGTATTAAACAGGTAAACACAAAGGAGAGAGCTATACCAATTACTACCAATTTGCTCAGCATGTATTGATTTGTTTTTAACATATTTTACCAGCTAAGCAGAGTCCAGATGGACTCATTTCCAGTTAGGTGGGGTGGGTGGGGTGGGGCAGGAGATAAAATACAATACACACAATTCCAGTACTAAAGGTACAACTTCAATCTATCTATCTATCTGTCTGTCTGTCTGTCTGTCTGTCTGTCTGTCTATCTATCTATCTATCTATCTATCTATCTATCTATCTACAGATCGTATCTATCTATCTATCTATCTATCTATCTATCTATCTATCTATCTGTCTACTGCTCTATCTCTATCTATCGAGTGATCTATCTATCTATCGACTGATCTATCTATCTACCTATCGATCGACTGATTGATCTATCTATCTATCGATGCTGATCAATCTATCTATCGACTGATCTATCAACTGATCAATCTGTCTATTTACTGATCTATCTATCAACTGATCAATCTATCTATCTATCTATCGACTGATCTATCAACTGATCTATCTATCGACTGATCAATCTATCTATTTATCTATCTATTGACTGATATATCTATCTATCTATCGACTGATCTATCTAGCTATCTATCTATCTATCGACTGATCTATCTATCTATCAACTGATCAATCTATTTATTTATTGATCTATCTATCTATTGACTGATCAATCTATCTATCTATCGACTGATCTATCAACTGATCTATCTATCTATCGACTGATCAATCTATCTATTTATCTATCTATTGACTGATATATCTATCTATCTATCGACTGATCTATCTAGCTATCTATCTATCGACTGATCTATCTATCTATCAACTGATCAATCTATCTATCTATCTATTTATTGATCTATCTATCTATCGACTGATCAATCTATCTATCTATCTACTGATCTATCGACTGATCTATCTATCTATCGATCGACTGATTGATCTATTTATCTATCGACGCTAATCAATCTATCTATTGACTGATCTATCTATCTATCAACTGATCTATCTATCTATCTATCGACTGATCAATCTGTCTATTTATCTATCTATTGACTGATATATCTATCTATCGACTGATCTATCTATCTAGCTATCTATCGACTGATCTATCTATCTATCTATCAACTGACCAATCTATCTATCTATCTATTTACTGATCTATCTATCTATCGACTGATCAATCTATCTATCTATCGACTGATCTATCTATCGACTGATCTATCTATCTATCGATCGACTGATTGATCTATTTATCTATCGACGCTGATCAATCTATCTATCTATCAACTGATCTATCTATCTATCAACTGATCAATCTATCTATCTATTTACTGATCTATCTGTCGACTGATCAATCTATCTATCGACTGATCTATCTATCTATCTATCTATCGACTGATCAATCTATCTATTTATCTATCTATTGACTGATATATCTATCTATCGACTGATCTATCTATCTAGCTATCTAGCTATCTATCGACTGATCTATCTATCTATCTATCTATCTATCTATCTATCTATCTATCTATCAACTGACCAATCTATCTATCTATTGACTGATCTAGCTATCGACTGATCAATCTATTTATCTATTGACTGCTCTATCTATCAACTGATCTATCTATCTAGCTATCTATCTATCGACTGATCTATCTATCTATCTATCTATCTATCTATCTATCTATCTCTCTATCTGTCTACAAGTCACAAGTCAACAAATGCACAGGACTAAATACATACTATACCTATATACTAAAAATATATCTGCTAACCTGATTCAGCAATTTCCGTGTTGTTCAATAGCACATTGCTGAATTGAGTTAGAAAAGTAGTGTCAATTTGGGAGGGGGATAATATTTCATAATTCTTCCCAGTTATATACATCTAGTGCCATTAAACTGTGAAAAGAAGTTTGTGGCAGGACTATGTGTGTATTCCCCACCCACCCACCCCATGACTCACAGACATACTGCTCAAACTGTTGTTACCGAAATGTGGGATAGTGAGCTAAAATTTGAGAACTTGTGGGGCCCACCCTCATAATGTGGCATGCCATTAAACATGGAGTTGCAACCTGTAAACATCATGGAAACTAATGCCTTTTTTGTGTAAGTTTAAATTTTGCTTGAGGCGTTATAAGTTATACGAATTTCTGTTTTAATGTCTGTGTTACAGCACCTTTGTGTAAGTAGATAATTTCTAATGATAGCCTTCGTAATGTGGGGCAGCTGAGTATTGCAGAGCACAAGAAAGATGTGCATTTGATCGCATCAATGGCAATCTATGTCTGTTTCATGTTATGTGGAAATAATCCCGATTTCCACCAAGCGTAAGAGTGGATCTGCAGACAAATCCAGACATAAGATCTGGAGTAACTAGAAATGCAATGTCTGAACTCCATGGTTCATCGTGTCTTGTAAGTTGTTGCTTTTACCAGAAAGAGCACCTTTTCCTGTTTAGCCTGCCACAATAATTTATTGTTATCTGCTGTTAGATATCATATTTGCATAGAAGAACTTTACGATCTCGTTGCTTTGAATTTTGTGGATGTCAACTATGAGTTAAACCCTACAAAACAAGGTTCCAAATTGCAGAATTCCTAAACTTGGCCAAATTATATTTTACATGTGTATTTAATAAGTGCTGGATTGTGTCAATTGAAAATAGAATACAGCAACTAGACAAGAACAAGGCGCTACCTTGCTAATTAAACAATCTGGGCCCACATTCGCACTGTTTAGTATGAACTCCAGTTTAGAGGCTGCTTGTCAACCTCACAACAGTGTAATTAAATACAAGACTGCTTTTATTCAATTACTAAACAGAACAAATACTCTCATCTCTAAGGTCCTATTACAAAGATGTCCCTATACTCTGCACATGAAAGAAAATCAGAATATGGTTATTACTGCTCCAACCTTTAAAAAAAATTAAGGTAAGTTTCAAACCGGGCATGTGTTTTAAATATCCTATGCATATCATTGGTGCATGGTGTGTTGTGGGCAATATTCTGAAATGAAATTTGCCACATAGGCTCTCAATGACAGAAACTGTTTTGGGAATGAAAAGTGGCTGATGTATTCGTCTCACTTTGGTGTGTTTCAAAACTACAACAGCACAGAAAAAAATGCATGTTTTAAGGTCTGCCCATTTTTTGCCAACAGGTTCCAGCTTTTCCACTTACAGGGGTAGTGGGCAAGTTCACAGAGGAAAGAAGCAGAAATAAGCAGGGGTGGCCTGACTGGAGTTAACTGTGAGCAAGGTCATAAGGTCAAAACCATGTGAGGTCAGTTTTTGTCATTCATCTATGCAAGCTTCACCCTTAGAACACATAAAATGGATGTTTAGACATACATACTGTGCGACAGTCACTCCTCTTGAAGATTTTGGTTGCAGTTTTTATGCTTTTAAAAATAGTTTACCCTTAGTGTAGCAAGAAACAACAAATGTTTTGCAGATGGTACTTATTGGGCTAACAGCGCTGTTTTTATGACTAGCTTTCCAGACTTATACTCCATCGTGTCAGTATATATTACAGCCGCATTTGTTTTCCAGATAGAGTGGGTCAGTCACTTGCATTTACAATCTAATAGCCAAAAAAAAAACTGTCTTGAAAGAAGGCTAACATAAATAAACATAGCAACAATAATTTAAGATTGAAAGGGATGCTATACCCATTGCCTGCCCCCTCCCCAAGCAGGGACCAACAAGCATGCTGTTCAGACAAATTCATACCCATTCTACTACCCGCGGTATAGTGTAATTCCATTGGTAAGCAGAAACATGTTCAGACTTACACTGATGGCCTGTACAATTTTTATGTTCACTGTCTCCTCTGGTAGGCTTGTCCATAAGTTCAACACCTTCTGGTGGAAGAAGCGCTTCCTAACGTTACCCCCAATTTACCACCTTTGAGATCAAGCCATGTCCCCTCATCTGGCTGGAGCTCATGTCCTTCATGTCATGTCATGTCACATCTCATGGACCTTGGTGTGTGATAACTGTATAAGCCTCTTGAGCTTTGCTCTTGAGGTTTATGGGTCATCACACACCTCAGGTATAAAAACAAAAATCCATAACACACACTTCCCTATCCATTATTCTCTATATAATGCTGTGCCACTAGCACAAAACGTCTCCACTAACTTACCTGGGACACTACTTATACTTACTGGCAACTAGGCCATCCAGGTGTTTTTTTCTGAGCCTCTCCCCAAACAACACTTTTAACTCTTCTTTTGCTACCTGTTTACTCATGTTATTTTATTTTCTATATTGCTGCTTTCCCATTTTGCCTTAGCTGTAACATTTTATCTAAAACTCCCCTTTTAACTCCTGTGTTGTCCTGTACCCCTTTCATATTTCTCTGCTCTCACTACTGCATTTTGTCCATATTAACCTATTTTTCCTTTTAACAGGTATGCCAGGCTGCTGACTTCTTCCCTATTAGATAAGTATTACTCTATGCCTAACTTGTCCTGTCCTTCCCATTTACTCCCTAAGAACTACGGATCCTTTGTGACCTCTTTCCTATATTTTATTTTACAGGTTCAACAGATGTCTTCCCTTCAAGTTCCCTATTACTCAGGTAAGAGACTCTCTACATATTATCTACACTTGCTTGGTTTACTGTAACGGTTAGTCTGCACCTATTACAGTGTGTGTGTGTGTGTGTGTGTGTGTGTGTGTGAATTAAGGCTACAGCTCCCCTATTTCCCTGTACTACAAAAGAAGCCCTGGTTTGGGGGGACGTGCGCTCTGTGTGTTATTTGTAGCTCCCCAAGTAGTACTGGTAATGGTTTCGCTACCGCAGGTTTGTGCCATAACCGAGGAAACACTGTACCAAAACATAAAGTCCTTTTGTAAATAGAGCACTATCACAGTTGGAAAAGTCAGAAGGGTACTGTATAGTAACACTGAATAAAAGTACATCCCACCATTCCCAATTATAGATGTGCTCCCACCCAACCCTCCCTCTGTAACCCCACCCCACCTCCAACACATGCAGCCCTTTCAGCTTTGGCCAGTACTTGTTTGGTTCAGGGTCCTGTTTAATTGGGTGATGTGATCTTTGAAGGAAAGATTTGTTAACGTCCTCCAGTAAATGCAAATATTTTCCTGCTTCGAGTGCTGCCTTATTTGCTTTGGTGATGGCCTCATTGTTTTTCTCTTTGTAAGATCTTTTACCAACAGCTGTGTTATGCTGGTCATTTGTAAGCCTACTTAATTTGTCATCGTTGTTATCAGAACACTCCCTTGCAGGGTTTCTGTGATCCTTCCAACGAATAATGTGGTCCTTGGTTCCTTGTCACTGGCTTTGCAGCTTGCTTGGCATCTGCTTACTGCTTGTTAGAAGTCATTTCATCAGACGGAGCCTTTTTATCTACACTGAATGCAGCTTGTTTCAAGGGGAAATGGTCAAGTGAGCCAGAAGCTAAAACTGTATCAGACACTGATTCCCTTTTATTTTTCCTTTTATTCTTATTTTCTTGGAAAAGTTTTGACAAAGCTCACAATTTAAAGCATTGTGCTCAGACCCAAGCCAAAAACCACACTGAGTTGCTGTATGCCTTAGCTACCTAGCTGTCACAAGATGGAACCGCACCTTCCACCTTGTGTCATGGTACCTTAACTGTGGAAAGGAACTTTATTATCTTGTTTTGAGATTGTGAAATACTTTCCTCAGCAAGGTTTTCTGGGTCAGAATTCTAAAAACAGTGTGAAAGTAGTCATCGTTCACGGTGGAGGTGAGACTTGTGTTTTTTTCCTTCAGTCTCGTGAATTCAGTGAGTGGGACAGAGTTCCAAAAATACATTTTCTGCCTGAGACACCACTCACTAACTGTGGATTTTGCTTGAAATATAATGTTTAGAAAACTTCTGAAACTGAATAAGAGGCTTTCTTTTTGATACCTTACTATCAAGAGTTTGTGCCTTCTCATTCGCAGTTTTGCTTCTTGTTGTACATAATCCCGATTACATCAGCCCGTGAATAGAACATAAACCTTTTTTTAACATTCTTTCATGTAATTGGATATTTGGGCATGTATGTGGGTGATTACATCTCCACAATTTACTAGTTTGGTACATTAGTGTTGAAATAGTCCTGTTTTCCCATGTTTAGGGTCCCTCATTAAAGCTGCAGTTTTCTCCACTTGATATTCATTTTGAGGTGTTTATGGTTTCAGAACTTGGTAACATAAGTTGAGTGGACGCCTGCAGAGAAAGTCACTGTGGACTTCAACTCAGCTACTATCAGTGGGCTCCACAACTCCTAAGTAATATAAAAGGTAATATTGGGTGGGATTAATAAGGGGAACTAAATAAGGAAAATAAAATAGGACTATTCCACAACACATAAAACAATGTGCTGGGGACAATAAACAGACTACACATATGCCCAGAGTTACTATCATATAAAAAAGTATAAGCAACAAGGTTTTTGTTTCCTTTAGAAAGTAATCTGATTGCTCCTTAAGATGACTTCATTCAAAAATATCTGGAAGTATAGTCTAGAGGCTAAAGCAATAAGCTGTGAATGAACTTAAAATATCCAGCAGATGAGGGTTTGATTCCCATAACCTCCACTTGCATGTTGTGTGGACCTGACTAAATCACTTAACGTTCTGTGCTCCTGGGTTACCCTTGTAAATGGGCCATGTGTCTAGTGGGCTTTACACAATTACCTAATAATAATAATAATAAAAAAAATTGCATACTGCAATTTTAATACTTGGAAAAGTAATCGGATAACAAATGCCTTACTTTATCAGTTCAACTTACAGATAATATATTCTCCAAAATCATTAGCAGCCTTTGCCATTTGTGTAACATAAAAATGTTTGAATGGCAAAGTGGTTACTCCTCAGTGCTGTAGTTTGACTTCTTTTTAATAAGGGTTTTGCTGGTTTCTGAAAAAGTCCTACTGATGATTCATTTTTGTAAAAATTGAGAAAACACTGTAAGATGAGGACCATTTTTGCTGATGCTGAATTTGACTAACACCCACTATTCCCACAAACAGCTACACCTTTCTTGCAGCAGTCAAGATATCCTTGCTTCAACAGAGGTATGTGAAGCGCATCTCTTGTGAAAGATTACATTTTCCTCACAAATGTGGTTAATGTACTGTTTTTTGGGGGGGACTTATAAATTCAACAGTTGTTGCAGTAATAAGTCCTTAGTAGCCACCTGAGCATCAGGAACATTAATCTGAGATGATACAAGTATGCAGCAGTCAGCTGGCAAGGGCAGCGTTGGTGCCACTGCTTGCCACCCAAATGACCTGGGCTCATGCCGCGAGCCCATGACAGCTGGTGCTGATTGGCGCGGCAGAGTTCTTGCATCAGTGTCAGATGTGTCCTCCCTTAGGGCAGAATGGAATCTCTTTCTGTGCATGACTGCCCCCTGATGGCCAAAGGAGGTGTGTAATGTCTGAGGGAATAAGTGATCTCTCAGAAATGGCCTTTTGTAAGCATGCACCTACTTACTGGGTGAGTGACACAAAGGCATCACACGCCGGCAGTGGGGTCCAGCAGTGGAGTACCACAGATGAGGAGGGACTCACCCACCCTTCTGACAATTCTGATAGGTGTTCTTTTGGCTTGGTTATCAGGACCACACCCTCGGGAGGAGGAATAAGGGAAGGCTAATGAGGCTCGCTGCTCATCCGTACCATAATTGGAACTTACTGACTTCTCCCACACCTCACGGACTCATCCTCCCAGACCTTGAGAGTTGAGTAAAGTATCCCCCCTCCCCAGCTTGAGGAGTCAGAGGGGTCCACCCATGGGGACAAGCTGTAGGTTTTAGTCAAGATTCCAGAGAAGATGTCAAGCAGAGGCTGGTGGAGGGTTGGACCATCTGAGGACTCATATGGTGGGTAGAAGGGCTTGGGCAGGTAGAAGGAGGACCTGGCAACCAGCAAGACAAAATGGCGGCAAAAACAGAAAGTCAAAAAAAATTAAAAAATAAATAACAGTGTGTAATCATTGCCACTAGGTGGTGCCATGGAACATTGAATAGTGTCTCATAAAACCAGTGCACACTTTAAGTTTCTGCCCCAGATGCCAGTGTTTGTATTACTCTTTGCTCCCGTTGCACACTTCACATATCAGCCAGTATGGTAAGTGTTAAACTACAGAGACACAATTTGTTAGGAAAATGTGAGTCTCAGCCTGAGCATCTTGTTCTCTTATAGCTGCTTGCTTATCTGTATATTTTGCAGGTCATGTTATGAATTTGTCAGTGCATTGTATTTTGTCTTTTGTGATGTCTGTTTTGAATTCTGATGTTTAGTGTCATTCTGTTGCAGTTGTAGAGCTGGGCACATTTTCTTGCAGAGGTAATTCCTTAGACCCCATTTCCATGCAATTGTTATTATTAGTGTAACCCCCATTTAAATGCAACTATTATTGTGTATATTAAAGATTATGTGGATTCTGATGTTTATACATGGACTTTTAACCACTGACTATTGTCAAACAGAAGGTTTTCAGATGTTCACTTACCTCCACAGCATTGTTGTAACATCCTGCTAGAAGTACTCCAAGGCATTGTACATGAGCTGTGTGATTTGTCTGTGGCCATACTTCATATATTGGATTCTGTAACTTTAATGTATCTTAATAAAATTACTCTGAAGTAAAAAAAAAAAATTTTTCCACACACACAAAAATTGCTATTTTTGTGCTAGTTCAGCATTTTTGTGAGTCCAGTATGTGTAGTCCTATTGTATTGTATATTTTTCTATGGTACAGCACCCTGAGTGTCTTTGCCAGAAGGGTGACATACAAATAAAAAGATTCTCTCACTCCCCTGCTCCTTCTTTCTCTCACTCTCTCTCTCTCTCTCTCTTTCTCCCCATACATCTCCCTCCCTCTCTCTAGCGCTCTCCCTATCTCTCTCTCTCTCTCAATCAATCCTTCCCCTCTCCCTCTCCCTTTCCTGCTCACCCTCTCCCTCTTGCCGTCCTTCTGTCTCCCACTTTCTCATGATCTCTCTCTCTCTCTCTCTTTCTCAGGCACTTGCTTGCTTTTCATCTTTAAATTGGGTTGAGGTACAGTGCTAAATTGCATAACGTTTTACAAAATTACTTTTATGCCATACGACTTCATTTAGCACATCATGACTCAAAACAGAAGGAAATGACATCATAGTTGTGCCAGTGATCAAGGTTTCTCAATAACCCCATTTACATACAGGGTTAAAATCGATTACTGAGTAGTCAGTTGCTTTGTACTAGAGTATTACACTGCATGTAAACGTTGCTATCAAGGACATTGGAATCGATCTTGTAATCAGTCTAAGTGCACTGAACAAAAGCACTGATTACTTGAGCATTGGTGATCAAACAGCATGTAGACATGATCAGAGCTGTAACCGATCCCATGCTCATGCTTGGTTGTCATGTACCCCCGGTACATGCAGGGTTAAAACTGATTACATAGCATTGTAATCAGTTATATTGTAATCAAATATTACCCTTCACGCAAACCATTCTGCACCTCAGTGGACTGAGTGCTATCTGGCACGTAAATGTGAACAGAGTTATGATCGCTTACCTGGAACTGAAGATAAGGTAATTGATCACTAAGGAATGTAAACATAGTAAATGAGCCCAAAATGCTGGCAGACGGGTGGCTGATGATGGAGGAATGATGCCAGTAGCTGTGCATCCTCAACTGGGAGAGTCAGCACTACACTTAAATAGAGTTAGCCACCCCTGCTGGCCACAGGGAAGCTATATGCTGGCCCGGGGCTCCAGAGCATGCCACTTAGAGGTGGAAAACTAGTATTACACGGAACAAAAACAGGCACAGTCGGAATGATGACTGCAGCTAGTACACTCAAATCCACCACCTGCCCCATGATCCTAAGTCACTGGAGGAGGGTGTCTGCCCTGAAGACCCCTACGATGGGTAAAATTACTTTAGGAGCTGGCAAAAGCATTACAGTTGGTGGCACCTGGGGCTGATTAGTTGTGACAGGACTGAAGAAAGGAAGACATAGACTGGTTAGGGAAAAAGCTTGCCTAAACAATATAAAAAAAATAAGATCTACTAACCCCCAACAAAGCATCAGAGATGTGGAAAACATTGGGAGTCACTTAGTAACTACCTCTGCCCATCTCTGGAGGCTGTCCAGGTAGCAGTTATAGATCCCTATTGCCCAGCAACTGTGCATCAGTCACACTGCTGTGTCCATGACCAAGTTCAGGAGTAGAACTAAGGAGCCTCACTGGGCAGAAACCATGGGTTGAAGAAGCTGCTGAGAGGCAGTGCGCACCACTGCAGAGGGCTGGCACCAACTTCTGATGCAACAGCAGCAGCTGCAGGAGGGCCAGAGAGTTCGCTTCCCTCGTGAAGTGCTGCTGCAAACACAATTTGCCCACATCACAGAGAGAAGGAGAAAGCTAGTGGAACCTACCAGCTGCCAACCATATGATGTTGGCATGCACAGACCTTTGCTACTACCAGCCCGAATCTGAATTTGGACTGCACAAGAGGAAAATGGCCTCCCCAGACTCATGCCATGGAGGCAGAGCCATGGGGATACTGGAGGTGTCTGGTAGGTGTAGGTTGAGGTAGCTGTGGCCTGAACAGGGCAAATCACTGAAGAATGAGGCAGCTTGGGTGGTGGGGATAAAAATCAATATGGAAAAAACCCAGACCCCATGGCACTTATTGTAAGAGATGGGGATTTACCCCAGTGTCCTGTCCAACATTCTTCTATTAATCAAACTGGTCCGCATAACCTACCCCCAAAGAACACACCTGGAAACAAGCTTTTACAGCATAGTGTGCCTTTCCTGGTTCAAAATTACAGAAATAAAATAAACAAATGAATTTATTTTGTTTTTAAGGAAATAACATGGACTACAGAAGAAGTTGCAGGGGGTGGAGAAGTCAAAGCAGACACTGCTATTGAGTTAAATGGGAACTGTCAGCTTCCTAGGAAGAAGACTGTGGGACCTATAGGTTCCACTGAGCTAAAATGCATTATAGAGCCAATTTGTTAATAACTTACAGGGCTGCAATTTTAATGTTTATCTGGTTGATCCTGCAACCCCTAACTGCCATTATTTTGCCACAGTCCACCATGGCCAGCCCTCTGATGAACACACCTAGCCGGGCTATGCGAGGGGACTCTTATATACCACTATAGTGTTTGAAAGATTAACACTTATACAGCATATGTTTGTGCTTCTAACACCAGTACTGATTGATTGAGGAAAGTTATTTTCTCGATCAGTCAGTACTGGCATTAACACGCAAACATGTGCTGTTATAAGTGCTAATCTCTTTCAAGCATTATAGTGGTATATAGAGTCCCCGCCGCATACCCATCAGAGCATCATGAGAGGGCTGGCCGCAGGGGACTGTGGCAATCAATGGTGGGCAGAGGGTCATGGATCAACCAGGATAAACTTTAAAGTTGCAGCCTTGTAAGTTATTAACAAACCGCCACTGCATTGTGTTTTAGCTCAGCAGGACCTATAGGTTCTGTGTTCTTCTTCTGGGAAGCTGACAGTTTCTTTAAAATAAAATCTACTGATCTGTTCTAGAAGGAAGAGGAGGCAGAGGAAACGGCCAAGGAGAATAAATAAGTCTCTGCGGTGCTTTGTTTTCTTCTTAAACTGGTATGTAGATTGTGGAAACAGATTTAGAACCACAATGCCTGTAATTACACAGCACTGTCAAAACATTTTTAATTGTACATTTGGTTACACTTTAAGTGTCGGTTTCAATGTAACTAATCATTAATGACATGCAACAGGATAATTACAATGTAGTTACATGTTTTTTGCATGCAACTACATTGCAACTGCAATGCTGTTACAGTTACACTGTAATTACAATGTAGTTAAGTGACACTTAAAGCACAACCATAAATTTAGTAACTGATGAAACATGACAAAAAAGGCTACTGATGAAATGAAAGAGCCATATAATAGGCCCAAAGGACGATCGACAGTGTCTATTAAACCTTTGCTACTTTTCCAGATTAACATATTGACTCTCAGCTGTACTTGGTATTAAGATGGATACAGTACTAACCTGAGACTTGTTCCACATGCACTAAGCGCAGTCCCATAGATCTGAAAAAAAAAAAAATTTGGTTCGCATCACATTATGTTCCAGTTACCACATTAATGAAAGTATAATTACACTGTAAAAGTCTAAGTACATCTATTTATTTCCTATCCTGGTTTGGGTAATTCCTAAATACCCTAATACCCTTTCTTGACTCTTTCCTGATGGCACCATAATTTTTGTATGTTTTATTGTTTTCCTTTTGCCACTACAACTTCACTGCACATATTGGGCCCTATGCGGTGAGAAGCTTGGTAAACACTGGAAGGGTGCATACCAGGCCACGCAATTTTGCGCCAGACAGTGGGGTTCAACGAGATCGTGGTATTGGTATTCATGACCCCTAGGGTGGCCAGAGCATGTCTGAGTAGTTCTGTTTAAGGATAGGGCCAGCCAGGGGACATTGACTGGACCAGGGGTTTCCAATCAGAAGCTCTGATTGGGCCCCTACAGTGGATCCCTGCTCTGCTGGTGCTGGAGATCATGGGATATAGTGGCCCATCTGTGGACCGCCAAGTCCCCAACAGCTCAAATTAGAAATATTGTCTTATGGAAGTCGTCACCCACAGCTTGCCACCATCCCCAGCCCTCCAAGGCACTAATGGGGCAGGGGCCTGTGGCTGTAAGTGCAATTTCACTGTGTTGTTTTGTCAGAGAGCTGCATCATTGTTAAGGTAGCCCTCTGGCTGGCATACTGAAAAATGCACCTGACACTGGCCCAGCAGAACACAAAGGCATAGTGCATGCTGTGCTCCACTGGCCCTCTGCAGACATGCCCACTACCGCTACCTGCCTGGACTGGCCATGTGTAGTTGTCATGGGATCCCTGCACACAGTCCTGGGCAGGGGTGAGAAGCAGGTGCATGCCATTCGTGCATCAGCAGTTGTCCATCAGACTCCTGGGATGTGCATATCACAGCCCTACATCGCTGTGTATCAGGCGCCTTATATCAAGGCAGGGACCAGGATACCTTCATCCATAAGACCCTCTGTCTGTTAATCTCCCACTGTTTATACTGCCATGACTTGCTCATTCTGCCAGACCTTTTATTGTATATTCTATCTGTGCCTGCCTACTGTTTTATTTTGACTTTTAGGTGTTCATGTTGCCAATACCCTGTTTTGTTAGTATTGACCACACTTTCCCACTGAATGCTGTTGTCTCCTTTTCCCATCCTCCTGGTTTGCCTGAAATGAGCCTTAGCTCAGTGCACCTTCCTTTCCTAGTTACCAATTTTCAAAACATAAAAACAAGTACATTTATTTAATTAAAATTTTAAGACCAAGACAGGCACACTAAGCCTGGACTCATTTCAAGGTGCAGCCCAGGTGAGGTGATTTAGCAGGGTGAACTAAAAGAGACAGGAAACAATTTTACACCTCTAGATGCCCAGTTGTTCTTTCAGTGTCTATCCAATATTCTGGTATGTTTTGACCTTTTGTTAAATTAATAATCTAATTTTGTTGCCTTTATAACAACCCTGGCTCCTTCTCTTCTCAGCAGGTGCTGCTCTCTCTTTTCATGCTGCCTGAATATTCTGTGACATCAGTAACACCATTCCTGGCCATTCAGATGCATAGCATGGAACAGTGTCATTGATGTCATAGAATGTCTTAGAAATATGAAGAGAAAGAGCAGTAGCTGAGGAGGAGAGTGGAACTCAGTGTAGATCTGAGGGTAACTCAAAGCTAAATCAATTATTTGTCATAAATTGGCCAAAGCGTGTCAGAAATTCTGACACGCTTTGGGCAATTTACGTCCCTATTTTCGCAGAACAGTCCTGATTTGGGCAGCTGTGTCCTGCAGAAAAACATGAAAAATGCTAAATGTCCTGACATTATTGTAGAAAAAAATATTTTCTGATTTTCCTCTAAATGTTACAAAAAACTATAATACCTTAACTAAAATACCTTAAAATAATAAAAAACACAAGAAACAACTGAAAAACTACAACACATGGTCTTAATTCTGATTATTTAGAGAAAACATGTCTGTTGCATTGGCTGAGATGACATATTGTCCTGCGAAAATCCAGTTTCAGTAAGAAATGTCCCACTTTGGGCTTCTTGAAAGGTGGCAACCCTAGTCAGAATACATAACTGGCATGAAAAGGAAGATGTAAAGGCAGTTCAATATGTAAAAAGCATTTCCTGTCTCCTTTAAAACTATAAAACAGTTACAGATCAGTATCAAGGAAATACACTGTAGTTACTCTGCATCTTCATCGACTTACATCAAAACAGAATAGAAAATAACACAATTGGATTTAGTGTTATAAATTGCCTCTTCTACACACCAAACAATATGTAAATTTATCAAAGTGCTTGACAAATCAATGAGTTTAGATACTGGTAGTGCAGGGTCTCTATGCAGACAGCATAGCCAATGCTGCAAACATACCAGAATATTAGATAGACCTCCTTTTAACATTTTACATCAGCGATATAGTGGAGGGACTGAGTGGGAGGGTGTGCCTATTTGCTGATGATACAAAGCTCTGCAGTAGGGCGGACACCCCAGGGAGTGGAGTACATGAGGCAGGACCTGAAGACACTTGAGGTGGTCAGAGATGTGGTGACTGAAATTTAATGCGAAAGGTGTGCTGTGATGCACATGGGATGTAGGAACCCGAGCAGGATACACACCCTAGGAGGCAGGAGATCAAGTAACAGAACAGGAAAAGGATCTGGGGATCAATTTCATCCCACAGGTAGTAGCAGGGCAGTGAGGCCAATGGAATGTTGGCCATGGTAAGAGTACTAAAAATGAAAGGAGAAGCGATGCCCTCTAAAAGTGGTGACACCCTGGGTATGGATCCAATTCTAAGCCACCCTCACAGAATAGATGGATATTGAGGTTCAGAAAACCAAGATGGTGCAAGGGTATGCAAGGATGACATATGAGAAGAGGTGTAAGGGACTGGATCTGTACCTGTTGGAGACCAGAAGAGAAAGAGGGACATAATTGAAACTTTTAGCATGTGAAGGGATCAACCAAGTAATGGAAGTGTGTAAACTGAAAAGAAGGTGGGGGCTAGAACTAGAGGGCATAACCTTAGACTGCAGGGAGGAGGATACAGAAGCAATGTGAGGAGGCGATTCTTCATGAAGAGGGTGGTGGAGGCCTGGAACAGACTACCAGAAGAGGTGGTGGGGGCTGAAATGGTGGAGGATTCAAGAGAGCATGGGATAGACATACGGGGCTGAATAGCGGGGGGTGGGTGGGGCCAGCGGAAGGAGGGATGAGTAGGGGGGTAAGTGGCAGACTAGATGGACCGGTGTGGTCCTTTTCTGCCATCAAGTTTTTATGATTCTATGAGCAGCCATTAACAGTTCAACAGTATCAACAGTATTAACGTACTTGTCTAACTGGCAGAGGGAAGCGCTGGTCAGGATGCTATGGATCAGAGACGGGCAGAATCAGTTCTGACAAAAACAAACAAAAAAAAATACCCTACTGTTAACTTGCAAGTTCTAAAATTTAGAACTGAAAATAACTTACCTTTGAAATGAACGTCACATGGAAATGAGTGATTTGCATAATATGCAGCTGCATACAAATTATGGGCTGGCTGGTAACAGGTTTTAATTTTCTAACAAGGCGCTCCTATCGCTGAAGCACTAGGCCCCATCCTTAAAGATTTAGCTCTGCTGCCTCAGCATATAACACAGGAAAAACGGCAGCTGAAAACATGCAGTGCTGTGAGAAACCTTTATTATAAGTGTCAAGAATACAGACAAAACCTACCGAACATTACTCCATATCTGGAAACCTTTAGGCCCAGTACCTCAATAAAAGTGTTTGGAACGTAATCGATTGAGCGCCTTTTATAATTATATATCCATTTATCTTTTCAATTATTCAAAAATCTGTGTTTTGCTTTCAGAAGGACTTCTCCAGTTTTGTGCAGTTGGTAAATAACATTTGAGAGCAGACCCCTGTGTCTCCATTCATTGTCTAAAGCTGAGATCTAGTAGATAGATTCAGAAAATTGTGTAACGACCTTTCCAAGCATGCCATCGCTTTATGGAGGGAAACCAGATCTTGCTCCATACAGCCCCGAGAACATGCCAGAGAGACCTTCTGGTAACATCAGCATGAGAAAAGTAGCCATGTTGCTGGGGTCCCAGAGAGGCTACTTAACCTATTAAATCTCCTTTCAATGTTGACTCACCTATGCCATCCTCGCTCCCCTGTATTCTCTTTGTCACATGTAAAGACTTTTAATTGATGTAAATGTGATTAGTAACATAGTAACACAGTACTTTGAGTTTAGAAGAGACTCCAGGTCCAGCAACACTGCCCCAGTTTCATAAGCAGGGATCAAGAAGTATGCTGTGCAGGCACACCACGGGGGTGTAGGGATTTCCCTACACAGCCACGTTTTGTTCTTGGCCGTTCTACCACCAGGCCTCCACCTAGTGGCAGACAGAAGGCAGAGTCGGCAGAGAGGAGAGCAGTCCATCAGATGCTCAGTTCTGTCCTGCCCAGGCCAACCCTTGCCAACTCAAGTCCATTCCCAAACCTGAGTCACCGGCATGGGAAAGGTAAGAGAGCATGGGCCGCAGCCCCTATGCCACTGGGCACCTAGGATTATTATTCTTAAGAGCAACTCTGCATTTAGCATGTGCTTTCATAAATAAGTTTCAGCTGTTCCATTTCTTTTTTTCATTTTAATGTTTCTTTCAAGATTTACAGCACACCTTGGGTGTCCATCTAAAAAGTCTATATAGAAAACACTTGAAAACATTTACCTCTCCCTGTTAACCTCACAATGCCTTCATTTATGACATCATAGTGCTCACCATAACAACAGACCATGATGTTACAAACAGCAATTGTGTGGTGAGCAGGAGAATCAAACTCATTTTGAAAGACTCAATGAAATAATTGCTCTATTATCTACAATATTTAGTAGACCAACAGCAGGGAAAGTTAAAAAATAACTAGAAAACAATAACGTTAAAGAACTGGTAGCGTGTTCAGGAGAACTTTAACAAATCATAGTATTAGACACAGTCCACCTTGTATTTCACATTAGTTCTGTATTTCTCCTCTCCCATTGTTTATTATTTAGGTTATTTGCATGAAAACAGGATCTTTGTTCCTGAAGAGTTCATCTGTTTCTTTTACTGTCTCCCTACCTCAGGTCACAATACTCTGCTTGTGACATCACAGTTACTCTCATGGCAACAGGCTGTGATGTTGTAACAGAGAATTATGACTTGAAGTACAGAGTAAGCTACAGAGGCAGATGAACTTAAAATTAACTCTAAGGGATAAAGATCATATATTCACATTTCCTTAATGATAAATTATGGGGAGGAGAAATATATCAAATAAATGTAAGTGCAAGCAGAATTGTACCTAATTATTATGCTTTTTAAAGTTTTCTTTGAGGCCTCAGTAGCTCTTTAAAGCATAATTGGTATAAATATAGAGTTTTCAAGTTTTTTATTATAACAGAGAGTTGCTCTTTAAAGGTAATCTTGTGAATTTGTAAGTAACTCTTATTCTCTTGTGCTCTGCCTGTCTAAGGGTAGATATTTATTTTTTTATTTTATTTAAATTCTCGGATTACAATACCTATGAGTCAGAGACTCTTTTACAGAGGTTCCACGTCAAACTGAACAATACAGTACAAACAGTGAACTAATTAACATATCTACGATGCTTACATGTTACAGTTACAAAGGTTAATAATGTAAGAGACATTTAGGAAGACATGACCCACAAGTGCCAAAAGCGCACCCATACATGCGATTCGATGGTCTAAAGGGCTAGAAGAAGCAGTCACTAGGATGACCTTGTCAAGCAGAGGAGACTGGAAGCAGTCACAAGTATCACACAGCAAGCAATACAAAATGGACATTCTAGGCAATGGCATCACTGCAACTGGTTCGATCGGTTACATTGTTATGTAACAATAAATGACTTGCATTTGAATTTGTGTAAAGATTGATGCTGCTTCCTGTTCAACATGGGAACCCGTTGGAAACTAGGTGATGCACTTATACGGAGCTAACTAAGTGAGGAACAGTTCCAACTCAGTTGTTAAGTCCAAGATGCTTCCTCACCTGTAAGGAGAGAACCTGCATCTGTACTGTGCATGATTTAATAACAAAGCAATGTAACATAGGACTGTGCCAGGATCCTCAGTGCTTCATGTCTTATTCTTCTCAACGTTGAACCAATGGTCTGACCCCATGATAGTCTAATGTTTTATGGAGTCCCAAGCAAGGTTAATCATAGGGCCCACTTGCCCGTCAAGACCTTGCATCTCTGTGATTAGTTGTGCTGTGCCATTGCAGCTAATCTTGTGTATCTGATGTCCTTTTTCAGGCTTCTGTCCAGACCCTTGATGCACCTTGTGTGCTGTTTCAATACGACACAGAGAGAGAATGAACAATATTAGAAAATACAATTTAGTTTTCAAAGGTGAGTGACCTGCATTAACTCAGGCCAGTGGCCACTGGAACTTACTAAAGCCAGCTCTGGTCTGACCAAGGAAAGTCTAACTACAATATGAACATAAGCCTGAGGCTGAAACTGTATGTTATTGAAAGATGGCTTCACTGCAATAAAGATGATCAATCCACTTTGAGGTAGTGTGTATGCCAGGGATGACAGCAGAATTTGTAGGCCGCTGATAGGTAAACATACATAGGAATGGAACCTCACATAATCATCCACCTGGGGATGAACAACCTTGCTGCATGTGAGGTTGGGGTGGTGCAAAAATAGTTCAAGAAGGTGGGAAAATATGCAGGGGTGGCTAAGTCTCCTTCTCTGAAGTGCTGCCGGTACCCAGGGCTATTACTGCCAAGAAAGGGAGGATTGCAGACTTCAGCATATGGCTGAGAGAGTGGGGTAGGGAGGAGGTATATGGCTGTATAGGAAGCTGGGAGAGAACCTGGGAAAGTAGGGCTCTGTATGCACTGGATAGGCTGCATCTCCATGGGGAGGACACCAGTGTGCTGAAGGGAAAGATGGGGGATTATATGGGTGGCACCCTTCATCTGAACTAATGGGGGGGAGCAGGGGTCATAGGACCATTAGTCACTAGAAAGTGTAGGCTAACAGGCCCCCCTAAGTCACGAAAGATTTAGAGGAATCAGTCTATGGGGTGGGAGGGCACTAACAGAAGGCATGGGGGACTCCTGTGGGAAGGACGGCAGGAGATGAGGTGGAGGACAGAGGAAGGATGATAGGGTGTAGGGGTGGGCTCGAGGTAAAACAGGAAGAATGGTGGAGTATCTGAGAACAGATGGAGGGAGGAACAGTCAGACCTGGGGTGGAGAGAAGAAGAAGTCATAATGGAGACTAGAGTGGTATCCCTGAATGCACAGAGTCTGGGGAAAAATGACTGAGTTACAAGTGCTATTGAGTGAGGGGAGGTGGACCTGGTGCCATCCAGAGACTTGGGCTACACCAAACCATGACTGGGACCTTTCTGTCCCTGGGTACAAACTATATAGAAGGGGTGGAAGGAGGAGAGGTGGGGGGAGTTGCATTGTACATAAGGGAGGGAATAATCTGTACAAGGGGGGGAGGAGACGGGGAGAAATGAGATGTTGTGGGCCAGGAACGGTGCATGAAAGGGAAAAAACTTAGGCTGGGGGCAAGATACTGGCCACTAAACTAGGAAGAAGAGATGGCTAGGGATAGGGGGGTCCAAAACAGTGGAGATGGTGAGCAACGGAGAGGTGGTAATATGGGGGATTTCAATCTGCCTAGTGTGGATTGGATGATCCCAGCTATGTGCTATACCAAGTCGCAGGTGATACTGGATGCATTTCAGAGGAAATTCCTGAAACAATGTGTTCTGGAGCCCACCAGGGAGAGAGCCATCCTAGACCTGGTGTTGACAAATGGAGCACATGTTCAGAAGACAGGAGTGGAGGAACCGCTGGGTGGGAGTGAGCACCACACAGTGTGGATGCATCTGGACATGGGTAGGGACAAAAATAACACCAAAACCAGAGTATCAGATGGTAAGAAGGCAGACTACAAGAGGATGGGAGAGATTCTAAGTGGGCAACTTGCTGGTATTAAAGGACAGATGGCGGTGGACCAGAAATGAGTCATAATTGGGGGGCTCGTGTTAGCCACTAACAAATATGTAAAACTGAAAAACAAAAAGTCTAAGGCCAAAATGCCCAGCTGGTTTGATAGGCAGGTAGCTCAGGCAGTGAGGCACAAAAGGTTGGTCTTCACACAATTTAAAAGGACCCAGAAGGGGGATGACAGGATGGAGTACAGTGTAAAGGCTTGGAAGGCAGGCAGAGTAGTCCAGTTGGCCAAAGCCAGAAAGGAGTAGCAACTGACAGAGGGGTGAAAAAGGGGCAGACGGCTTTCTTCCAGCACATCAGGGAGAAAAGGGATATGAAGGATAGGATTGTCAAGCTAAAAAGAGGGGGTGGGAGTGGGTGGATGGTAGTGAGGAGATTGCAGAAGTACTAAATAAGTATTTTTGCTCAATTTTCACCAGGCAGAAGGATGGTCTGATGCCCCTAGGGAAGAATAGAGTGGGAGGTGACACTGACAGGGATACTAGTGAGGACAGGATAAGGAAGGGTCTGAGGTCCTCGAAAGTGGGCAAGTCTCTGGGCCCAGATGGCATACATCTGAGGGTGATGCAGGAATTGCCAGATGTGCTAGCAGTTCCCCTGATAGACCTGTTTAACAGCTCACTGATGCTGAGGGAGGTACCCATAGACCTGAGGACAGCACACATAGTGCCACTCCACAAAAGGTGAGCCACAGGATGACCGTGGCAACTACAGACTGGTGAGTCTGACCTTGATAGTAGGAAAGCTTATGGAGATGCCACCAAAGAAAAGACTTATTTGCTTTCTGGATGATAATGGTTTCTGGGATGAAAGGTGGCATGGGTTTGTAACAGGGCAATACTGCCAAAACAGGATAAGGACCAAGCTGTGGACATCCTGTATCTGGATTTTAGTAAAGCCTTTGACTCTGTTCCCTACTGGAGATTTATCAGGAAGCTGGAGGATCTGTGGGTAAGGGTAAAGCTAAAGACATGGATAAGAAAATGGTTGGAGGATAGGAGTCAGAGGGTAGTGGTCAGTGGGGGGGATTCTCAGAAGCTAGAGACATCACTAGCAGGGTACCACGCAGTTCACTGCATGGTCCAGTGCTGTTTAGTAGATTTATTAGTGAGTAAGCAGATGGAGTAAGGGTAACATCTGCCTGTTTGCAGATGACACCAAACTCTGTGGGAAGTTGGACACAGAAGAGGGAATACAGGAAATCAAGGATGATCTATCCAGGCTTGAGAGGGGGCTAGGTATTTCAAATTGGGGTTTAATGCCAAGAAGTGTGGAGTCATGCACTTGGGGACTGAAAACCTAATGAATGAATACTGTCTGTATGGTGTGCAGGTTACCAGCTCAGAAGAGGAGAAAGATTTGGGGATGACCTGAAACACTCTGAACATTGCAGGAAGGCAGGAACCAAGGCAGACAGAATGCTGGGCTACATAGCCAGAGGAATAAGTAGCAGGAAAGCGGAGTTCATTCTGCTGCTGTACAGATCCCCGGTATGTCCACACCTGGAGTACATGTGCAGTACTGCTGCCTGTACCTAAGGAAATACATCAATTGTCTGAAAATGGTCCAGAGGAGGGCAACTAAAATGACCTAGGGTTAGCATGTTAGGACATATGAAGAGAGACTCAGAAACCTCAACATGTACTCCCTGAAGGATAGGAGGGATAGGGCAGGCATGGTTGAAACATTTAAATACCTCAGTGAAATTGGGGGGGGGTCTCTTCAGCCCTAGCAGTAACAAAACAACTAGAGGGCACTGCCTAATACTGGTGGGAGGATGATTCAAGAGAGAAATGAGGAGGCACTTTTTCACTGAGAGGGTGGTGGCTAAGTAGAATGAGCTGACAGATGAGGTAGTATCCCTAAAGACAGTTGACAACTTTAAGAGGGGTTGAGATAAAGTAAAGGGGAGGAAATATGGGGAGGGACTCCTAATGTGGAGGGGGCATGGCAGACTCTTCAGTAATCACTGTGGGATTCACATTATGAGCAGACGACAGACATTTTGACCTTTTTCTGCTGGCATTTTTCATACTTTTGTATGTGACTCCTTTTCCTTGTCAGTTCTAGCTGAACTACGGACATTATTTTACCACCCAGACTGGATGCAAAAATCTATTCTGTGACAAGCATCAGGCACACAGTCTGCCTTGTGGCCAGGACTCAACACAAAATGAGGTTATACAGTTGCAAAAATAGTTTACAAAGTAAATCCTGCAGATAGGTCGATCTTGCAGATAAGCTGAGTCCCCTTTTGGGGGCCTATTTTTGACACCAATAGCTAGACTTGCATGTGAGTGCATATACTGTATGCAGTAGGTAGATAGATAGATAGAAGGATAGATAGATATATAGATCTACAGATACTGTAGATAGATAGCTACATAGACAGATAGATAATGTAGATAGATAGATACTGTAGATAGATATACAGACAGTTACTGTAGATAGATAGATACTGTAGATAGATAGATACTGTAGCTAGATAGATAGACAGATAGATACTGTAGATAGATAAATAGACATATACTGTAGATAGATAAACAGATACTGTAGCTAGATAGACAGAGATACTGTAGATAGACAGATAGATAGATACTGTAGATAGACAGATACTGTAGATAGAGAGTCAGATCTATACTGTAGATATATAGATATACACTGTAGATAGCTAGATAGACAGACTGATACTGTAGATAGATAGATAGACGGATACTGTAGATAGATACTGTAGATAGGGAGACAGCCAGACAGATACTGTAGATAGATAGATACTTTAGACAGATAGATAGATAGATACTGTAGACAGTCAGACAGATACTGTAGATATATATATAGATACTGTAAATAGCTAGATAGACAGACGGATACTGTAGATAGATACTGTAGATAGACACTATAGCTAGAAAGATAGACAGACAGATACTGTAGATAGATACTTTAGACAGATTGATAGATTGATACAGTAGACAGACAAACAGATAGATACTATAGATATATAGATAGATACTGTAGATAGCTAGCTAGACTGACTGATACTGTAGATAGATAGATAGATAGATACTGTAGATAGATACTGTAGATAGAGAGACAGACATATACTGTAGATAGATACTTTAGACAGATAGATAAATAGATAAATACTGTAGACAGATAGACAGACAGATACTGTAGGTATATAGATAGATACTGTAGATAGCTAGATAGACAGACTTATACTGTGAATAGATAGATAGATAGATACTGTAGATATATAGATATATACCATAGATAGATAGATCGACAGACAGATACTGTAGATAGATAGATAGACAGATACTGTAGATAGATACTGTAGATAAAGAGATAGACAGACAGATACTGTAGATAGATAGATACTTTAGACAGATAGATATATAGATACTGTAGATATATGGATAGATACTGTAGATAGCTAGACTGATACTGTAGATAGATATATGTGAGAGAGAGACAGACCTATTCTGTAGATAGATAGATACTTTAGACAGATAGATACTGTGAACAGACAGACCGATATGCTAGACAGATAGACAGACAGATACTGTAGATAGTCAGATACTGTAAATAGATAAACATATATACACTGTAGATAGATGAACAGATAGGCCCAGATATTCAAACTGCGCTCAAAAGTAAGCGCAACAGCAGGAAACAAGCACAAACCCGTTGCGCAAATGCTAACAGGTGCGATATTCAAACATGGAGCCAGAGCAAATTGCGCAAGCAACCAGCGTCTCAATATCGCACATACTCGCCATGGCGCAACCAGGTAGGAGAGGCTGAGGCAAATGCTGCGCTATGGTGCAACCATGGAAGCTCAGCTGAGCAGTGCAGAGCTGCCATAGCAAGCACAGCCCCAGAGCAATGGAACTGCACATCCAGGGAGGCAGGCTGGGGCCCACCGCAAGCCATGCCACACATGAGCACGGAACTCACTGCAGAACCCACACCACACTGGCACACCCAAGCACAGCATCACTGGGGTGGGACGGATGATCCACGTGCCCATAGGGACAAGCCAACTAAAACATAGCAGAGCCATGACACCCCAGCACAACCACTGGCAGGCAGAGTGCCACACCAGGGGTTGACAACCACAGTGCACATCAGTCCCCCTGTCACGCACAGCACAGCGTGCACCGTGCCCCCAAGACACGCTCATGTGCAGTGACAGGCACTGCAGGAAACACCATGCACCCCGTGCCACACATCAACCCCATGCTGCAGAAGCAGACCACCCAGACCCACCCTGTGCACCCAGCAGTGGGTGGCAGCAGATGGCAGGCAGCAGAAAGAGCAATGCTATGCTGGTGATACCTCCCCATGGACACACACACACACACACACACATATACCCAGGACCATAGTAGCCCAGATGGCATGTACACCCCTGCAACGGAGCACCCAGAGCCAGTTGCCAAAGCAGACACCAACACAGCAGTTGTACCAAAATAGAAATCTATATTGGAAACAAAAGAGTGAACAATACAGTAAAAACTATGTACAATTTGGGGGACGGGTAAAGGCAGGGTGTTCAAGGGAGAATAAAACTTGGAGAGGGAAGGCAGGGTGAAAAGGATGGGTGAAGGGCAACTGAAAGAGTGGTACTACATTGTGAGCTCCACTCCTCCCTTGCGTCGTCTCCTCCTATGTCAGCGCCGCCATTCCCCTTGGCGTAGGAGCTTTGAGACCTCTGGTTCTAGAACCACAACCTGGGTCAGGCGCGCATCACGCGCCATTGCGCCCGAAGCACGGAGCTAGGAAAATGGGAACACAGTCAATGGCTGAGACTGACCACAACCCTGAACACCACCCAACCTGCAACCCATCTAAGCAATGTGCTGCACATGTGATGGCATACACACACCACAGTGAACATGCACAAAGCCATCACAAACAGTCGGCACCAGCATTGCACCACGCCCACACACTGCCCGTCAATCACAGTACAAACTAGGCTGTCATGTGATGTTGCAAGCGTGGTTCGATGCCAGTTACACAGCTATGTGCCCAGTGCATGCCTGGACCACCTGTGATGCATACACAGGCGTGTCGTGATGCTGCACTGTGATGCAGGTCACCTGTGTCACGCCTACATACATGGATACATAGACAGTGTCGGCAGATGAGGGCCTATGGGACACCCAGTCTGGCCATTTGGCCTTGTGCGATCACTCTCTTGTCCTATAAGTCAGTTTCCCCTCACCCCGACCTCCAGAAGTCCCTCATGGTGAACCCACACATACAGATATCCCGTGACCAGTCAGCCCCACCACATCCTCTTGCAGGGTGTTCCACTAAATCCACCACCCATTATGTGAAGAAACACTTTGCATGTTCCTCTTATGACCCCCTCAACTGCATCCCATGCCTCTAGTCCTGGAACATCCGCTACGCTGACAAATATTGTTTCCTCACTCTGTTCCCCTGTACAATACTTGTATGTCCCATCATATCCCCACACCTCCTCCCTCCAGGAGTACATGTTCAGTTCAGAACCTGTCTGCATAGGACTTGTGATGCAATCCAAGCACCATCCATATCGCCCTCCTGTGAGCTCTCCACCCAGTCCCTGTCCGTCACTAGGTATGTTTCCGGAACTGTACACTGTACTCCAGTGTGAGGAGTCACTAATATTTCGTCTAGTGGAACTACGACCTCCCATTTGGTTGTGTCCATCATTGGTTGGTGGTCCTGCCCCAGCATGCAATAGCATCCATAGCGTAATGATACTCACACTCCTCCAGCAGCTCTGTCTGCGCCTGCTGCTGCTACTGTGCTGCTGCTGATGCTGCTGCTGCTGTGGCCCGATGGCCTGTGGCACTGGGGCCCTGGCATAGCCCATCAGCCTCGTCCGGCGCCCTCACCATCAGGCCTGTGGGAGACATATGGTGAGACAAACATCAGTGTGACTCAAAAGCAGAGTGCCCCCTGCCCCAGTAAGACTGCCCTGCCCACACAGCCATAACCATCTATCGCACAGCTGCACACACTGACACACGATGCACAGCCACCCAGGCACACACACCCCTACAGAGGATATAGGTGAATAGATGGTACACTCCGTGGCCTAGCCCAGGCCCCGCCCTGACAAGGAGCGCAGTCAGCGTTAACAGTTCAGGTCCCTCGGCGGAGATCACTGTACTGGTGCGGCACTGCTCCGCGAACCGGCCCCGGCGTGAAACCCCACCAGGTCAGTGGCCACTTGCTGCCACATGGGTCCCTAGGTCCGGTGAGGGGCCTCACCATATAGTCCCTCATGGTGGGAGGGAGGGGAACCACTAGACCACCAGGATTTTAATTTTGCATTTGCCCGCCATTGGGTTTATTGGAGGAGGGGTCATAGGACTACCAGGGCTGGATAGTATATTATTACCGCAGTTGTGCTAACAGGGAGGGAGGGGTACCACTAGAACTACCAGGGACCATGGAAGCTTGTGATTTGTGTTCTGGGTGGGCAGGCATGCCCCTGCATTTTGCACCGCATACATTACCAGTGCACCCCGGCGCATCAGGATTTATGCAACGTAACTTGCCCCATTGAATATCACGCCAGGGCGCATTAGGGGGTTGTGCATGCCACAACCTCTTTGAATATCTGGGCCAAAGTATACATTGGTTACTAGAGTGCACACATTAGTGTGTGATAATAACAGCATTTAAACATAAATTGAACACAACAGTACAGGAAGGCATGCACAGCATGGCAAGAGCAGGTCGAGAACAGTTGTGAACAATACAGCAGGTTCAGTAAACATGAGCAGCATGCAAGAGCAGGTCGAAAACAGTTACAAACAATATAGCAGGTTCAGTAAACATGTACAGCATGCAAGAACAGGTCAAAAACTGTTGTAAACAATACAGCAGGTTCAGTGAACATACGCAGCATGCAAGAGCAGGTCGAAAACAGTTGTAAGAAATACAACAGGTTCAGTAAACATGCGCAGCATGCAAGAGCTGGCCGAGAACCGTTGTGAACAAAACAGTTATATGTGGTTCAGAGCTCAGTGCTTGTGCTACATACTGTAACTGGATAATGAAGGTTTGTGCTTGGATACAGAGGCCAGATAGGTAGGTAGGACATTGCTTGTCAGATATGTAGCAGTTCAAATTGATCAGTGCTTAGGTACTTTGAACATTGTTGTACAGTCAGCAATTATAGTTCAAGTGAGCTGAATAGTTTTATGCAAGGTGCTTAGATGCTTGAGCTGATGAGTAACATGTTATTATTTGGAATTGATTTGGCCTTACTCTGTATCCCACCATAAAGAATGCTTAGTCCAGTAGTATGAGACCCCCCTAGTGGGATAAGAGCGCCGGAGAAGGAGGAGATGTCAGGGGAGGATGGAGGGTGAGTGCGACTCGCTCTAAGCAGAGCAGATGTAGCCTGCATGGTTAAATAGGATGTGGGGAAGGAGCTCTTTCCCCACATAACCTCAGGTGATGGCCTGTACATTTATGTGTGGTTCAGAGCTCAGTACTTGTACTACGTACTGTAATTGGATAATGAAGGTTTGTGCTTGGATACAGAGGCCAGATAGGTAGGTAGGACATTGCTCGTCCGATGTGTAGCAGTTCGAATTGATCAGTGCTTAGGTACTTTGAACATACTTATAAGTCAGCGATTATAGTACAAATGAGCTGAATAGTCGTATGCAAGGTGCTTAGATGCTTAAGCTGATGAGTAACATGTTATGATTTGGTACTGGTTTGGCCTTACTCTGTATCCCACCGTAAAGAATGCTTAGTCCAGTAATATGAGACTCCCAAAAAGAATAATATTATTAAACAATTACCTCCTCCAACTCTGGAGAGTGTGACCGGTAGCCCGCTGGAGAGGAAAAACCCCCTTTTGGGGAAACCTCTGAGGACCATTGGCTACTGACCCGCCCGTCCTTCTGGGTATACTAGGGGAGAATAATCCTAATTAACAATATTAAGCTAATTCGAGTTTGAAGTTCGAGATTCTGATCCATGAAGCGAAGCTAAATAAGTACAGAATATTCTGTTGGTGAACGTAGCAGCATCCTTCTACCTAATCCTAGTCTGAGAATCCATGTCCGGAGCAGAATGGTGGGAGACTGGAATCCATGGTCGATAATGAAAATTCAAAGCATCGAAGTTACATTGGTGAAATGTTCTGGTGGTGAGGATGGCTTCTGCAAGGAGAACCAGTGACCAAAAGGCTAAGTGTCCATGTCCAGAGTAGGAGGAAGGTAGTTCGTAAGTTCGTATTCCTCTTGGCAAGCTTCGCAAATGAAGGCGTTGGTGACGAGGCATAAGAACTGGGCGCATGCTGCATGATCCAGAGAGGGTGGAGCAGTAGGAATCTCTAATCTGGAGTGGAAGCAAGTAAGTAAATTAGGTATAGATCTTAGTGCAAATATGTAGACATAAGTTAAATGTACCTCCAGATCCCGATGGGGGAGTAGGTTGTAGAATAAGGAATCGGTCCTGATGAACCTCTAGGCCCTGAAGGGCGAAGCAGATAATATGAGCAAGTGATGTAAATAGGCAGACCTATACATAGGTCAGTTGTAGTAGTAAGTAAAGCTGCATAATGCAGATGTAGTAACAGGGAAGTAGTATTGCATAGCTTACGTATGGTATACAGCGAGGGGTATGAAGAAATGGTAACAGCACAGGAATTGAAGAGCTTCGTCTGGTGATCCAAACGGTTGCGTAACAATGTTGATATCCATGTTTCAAAAGCCAGAATGGTACATTAGATAAAACTGACTTGGTAAGAATATTCTGACGAGTCCTGAATAGTCGAGCTTATGAGTGACAGATGGTGATAACTGAAGCGGCTGAGTTAAATGAAGTAGCGTTGCTGCAGGGTCCAAGAAGTCTCAGAGCATAAATCATGAGAGTGAAGGTCTTCTGGGATAAGCTCAATTGTGTGTCCTGTTAGGGGTGCAGTAGTCATCCATAAGACAGAAGCAGTCAAATGAAGCTGATGGATGGCTAAAACAATCCTGGACAAGAGTCCATAGTAGACACGAGCTCCTAAAGCTAGCAGACAGTGGCAGGCAGGCGTAGGATAGCATATGCATATTTCCGGGTCCTGATGCAGGTGAGGCAGGTATGCAGGAGATATAGTTGAGCCTCCAGGCTCCTATGTTGGGAGACAGGAATTGGAGTGGAGTAAATCTGAAGAAATTGAAGCAGCTCGGTTGGAAGCATCCAAGGGAATGAAGGGGAGCGAAGCCCATGCAAAGTGTAGCATATGCGGCAGGACCACATGTAGGTCAGCCGGTTATGAGTAGAGAGTGGCGGCTAAACCCCACGAAGGTTAGCATGCGAGGCTGGAACATATTTAGATCAGCCAGTAAGATGAGTAGAGTGATGACTAGGCCCCACGAAGGCTAACATACATGATAGACCACACTTACGTCAGCCGAAAAGCGAGGTACTGGTGAGAAATTCAAATGAAGGAAAGCAGCTTGGAAGTAACCAGGGACGGTGATGTAAACTCCTAAGACATGGTGAGATAGTAGCTCAACAATGGAGCACATAATGATTCCCGGACAGATGGAGAGGTGTGCACAGGCAAGGGTGAGAGCAGGAGCATCCAGAAACTCGATTGGCATGACTGCAGACAAGACATCCTAGAGCAGGTCCAGTCGTCATGGGTAAACTCTGATGATGGTCCACAGGAAGGATCCAAGGGGGCTCTGAACACAATAGGGTGCATGGCTAAGTGCATGAAAGAGTCCAGGGCCGAAGGCAAGGAAGTAGCTAGGCCCGTATGGGTAAAATGAGCGGCTAGACCCCACATAGGTCAGCCGAGGGAAGACGTAGAGAGTGGTAGCTAAGCCTCATAAAGGCTAGCATGTGCAGCTGGACTACACATAGGCCAGCTGGTAACTAAGTAAAGTGGCAGCGAGGCCTTACGAAGAGTAGCATGTGCAGCTAGCTACACGTAGGTTAGCTGGAAAGCAAGGTAATAGTTGTAAGCAAACGAAACACAGTAACACGGTGAGCATCCAAAAACATTGCTGTACATTCTAGGACATAGCCAGATAATAATCCGGAATGGAGCATGGATGGTCCTGGACGGATAGAGTTGGTGCGACTTGAAAGGTGAAGCCTCAGTATCCAGAATCTAGTGGCATGACTTGTAAATACATCCGGAAGGTGCATGTCCATGTCATCGAAAAGTTATCGGTATCGCTGGCGACTAATCACAGCGGAGGACAGGAGAGACATAGGTGTGGGCAGGCCAGGTTGGACAGCCAGGCTACGATGGGACCAAACATGACAAAGTGTATCGATCCAATGTTTTTAGGATGGGAGAAACGTGATATGATAATAAACCAAGCAAAAGAGCAAATAGATGCAATAACGTGCCACGGTGAGCAGCGTGGAACATGGGAGATCCAATACCGGGTGCCAGTATTAGCTGGAAGGACTCCAGTAAGGTAGAATATAAGTAGTAGTATAATAAGTGCCATAACGTCCCATAGTCCAGTAAGCTGTTCTTTGAGCTAGAATCTCAGCTGAACTATAGTGCCATCTAGCGATGAAAAGTAGAAAACTCATGTGGTGAATGGCCTGCAATTAAATGGAAATAGGGAGTGATGCTGCAGCTGGAAACGCGAATACTGTGCTATGCAGGGAACAGTCTGAGTCCTGTATAGAGGTAGATCTGTAATGCGCTAGGAGCCAGGGAGCGGGGGTCTCGTGGTTAGAAATCCTACCGTAGGGTGAGTCGCAAGCTGGGAAGCAGTGCAAGCAAAACTAGCAGGTACGGGGTCGACTCCTTTCGAGTCGGATATGGCTGACAGGCGAGGATCCGTGAAATACAAAACTGACAAATGGTACTGCAGGAAGCCGATCACTGCCTTGGTATAGTGAGTAAAACCAGAACCCTGCACTGTACAGATTCACTCAAGCTGTCTTGAGCCATTGGTATTGTAACTGCTGACAGTTCAACGAAGTCTGGAAGAGCAAGTTTGGTAGCGCCCAGGAGTACGGAAAGAGTTGCGGTAGAGGTCGTTTGAGCTAGGTAGGAAGCTGCTTGACAGCGGTAATTGAGGTCGATCTGGCAGCAGCAGCTGGTAGCTGGAAGGAGAATCCAATGGACGTGAATTAAGAGGTGGCAAGGGGCGGCAGTTGCAGAACAAAGAATCAGCCAAGATGAGCAGTAGGGGAAAACAGAAGTAGATGCAACTAACAAGTGACCGCTAGGCAGAGGAATGAGGAGATCTGACGAGGCATGAGCAAGGCACAACCCCCCACCCCAAAAAAAAGCAATACAAACTAGCAAGCAGGGCAACGGACAAAACAGAGAGGGGAGGACAAGATGGAAAGCAAGACAGGAGAACGAGCAGAATGGGGGGGGGAACGAGGGGAGAAAGCACAAAAGCAACCACAACCCCAACAGCATGCCAGCGCTCTAAGCAGAGTGGATGTAGCCTGCACAGTTAAATAGGATGTGGGGGAGGTGCTCCTACCCCACATAACTTCAGGCGATAGCCTGTACATTTGTAAACAATACTGCAGGTTCAGTAAACATGCGCAGCATGCAAGAGCAGGTCGAAAACAGTTGTCAGCAATACAGCAGGTTCAGTAAACATGCACAACATGTCATTAACAGGTCGAGAACAGTTAGGGACAATACAGTAGGTTCAGTAATCGCGGTATATGTCCTCCCGAGATAAGGCATGAGCCAAAATAGTGATAGAACTTGGACAATTAAACAGCAGATAGCAACCAGTTTGTTTGACAAGTGCAGGAAGTGGATCTGCAGCTGTGGATGAGGGAAGAGAGGGACTGAGGGGAGGGGCAGGTTTGATTGACAAGAGAAGGGTATTCCAGATTTTGGGGAATCGGCATAAGAAGGCAGCTTGGCCTGCAGTTGTAGTCCTGTGAGAGAGAGCAAAAGACTGAGGTCCAAGGTTACGAAAGGAGTAGGAGGCAGCTAGAGGGAGGGAGAGAGCATCGGTGAGGTAAGGAGGGAAGGACCCAAACGAGTATTTGGAAATGAAACTAGCACAATGGGCGAGGCGCCTGTCCTCTAGGGATGGGAAGGAGAGGGTTTTATAGAGGACACGATGAGTCCAAGGAGGACGGTCAAGAGCTAAACGACGGAAAAAGTTAAAGAGGGTATCCAGTCTGGTCAGGGGGGACTTTGGAACAGCACTGTAGACTACATCACTGTTGTCACAGTGAATATTTGTAAGGTTACTGTCATCACAGTGGAATACTGAACCAGTCAAAGAGCAGTTTTTACAATGCTGATGACATCACAATGCCCAGTGCAGCACTGAAGTCAGCTGTTAAAATCAAAGAAAAACAGCAAAGTCTTCAAACAGATTGTAGACTGAAAAAGCTACGATCTGTAAACTACTGTTGTATATATCGAATATACAGTAGCCTGACTCAATATAGGCAGTTTATTATCACTTGAGAGTAGGCAAGACTTTCACAACTCACTCGTGGCACTGCAGCTCGTGAGTTATGGTCCTGCCCCCTCACTCTTGTACATAAATTGCATATTCTGAGTCATCTTACTGCATATCCCCTATGTATGTATATGTGTATATATATATATATATGAGAGAGAGAGAGAGATAGCATAAATGCTAGGAAAGCGTACTATATGAAGATGAGAATATAATGCCACTGATGAAGATGAGGATACAATGCCATCGAGAAGCTAATTAGCCAATAACGGGCTTCTGGGTTTATTGAGCTAAATAGCCCCTGAGATGGTGTTATATTCTCATATACTACACTTTGCTGACATTTGTTTTATAGAAAACATTAGGATGGTTACTGTTTCTGTTGTTTAGTTTGCACTTGCAATCATTTCCGTTTGCGTTGCTTTTTATTTTTTGTCCCTCTTGCCTTTCCATGGTGTGGTGGTGGTTTTATCTTGGGAACTGTTTTGGCCCAGTTTACTTTCCATTATTCAGGGTCCTCCTGTATAAGGAGGAGAAGCTAGACTGGTCCTTCCCTTAGTGTCTCTAGTGGGAATTGGCATGCAGTTGTGGTCAGCATGGCGATTGGGAGTGCATTTAGGATCGACATGGCTGTTTGGAGTGGCGTGTGGTAGGGGTCGAAACTAGAGAGGCAAATTACAGCCAAGAAAGGTGTCCTGTTCTCAGAAGCTCAGTATCAGCACCACCAACATGGACGGCTTGGGTGAGTACTTTTAGCTGCAGCATTGAGGGACATAGCAACAGGAAGAAGACTGGAGCTACAGAGAGAAAGTCATATATCATGTAAATTAAAGTCGTATACTACAGCTGTGGAATATGACTTTAATGACAATGGAGTAATAAGCCACGACAGATGTACATTAAAGGATTATAATGCATGCGCCAGGGGTGTAATGTGGCAGGCAGCCGAAGGCCTAGTGTCCTTACACCTGTCAGAAGTGCATTAAATCCCTTAATGCACACTCTGGAGTAGCTTATCACTCTTATAAAAAAGCTCATATGTACTGTAATTAAAATAAATAATATGTAATAAAATCTCAGTTTTAAATAAATATGTAAGTAGGTATTTTGTTATTATAAAAAGGAATTTGGTCATGTCTCAGTCAAAGAATAGCTCTGGCGGTGTTCAGTCAACAGCAGGTGGTGCTGCTGAGTCACTTTATTTCAGCACCACATACTGCCCTCTCTTGCAGCTCCTTCTGTTCAGTTATACGGATCACACATTTTTTTCTGCTCTCATGGCCCAACCAGAGTTTGCATCTGGGGCCAGGGAGCACAGTGAAGAGTAATTTTTGTTTTCTTCCTAGCACGGGTATACCCCGCCCCCCCATGTCACGTTGGAATTACATTTTTTTTATTTTAAAAAAATGTTCAGTTTTATGGTGCAAATACAGCAGTGTGTCAGCATCCAAGGTGTGAGAAGGTGGTACAGTGACTTTTTTTATGCAGTCCACAGAACAAAATAGCAGGATTCTCATGACTAGCAATGATAACTGAGTGAATAAATGACAATTATATTGAGATCCTGTGAGTGAGATGTTTCACTTAAGAATGTCACTGTTTGAACAACCAGATATTTTTGATTTTGCAGTAGTAAGATCACTTAGCCCTTCCTGATCCGGAAGCGGGTACCCCCACGGATGCCCCCCATGGCAGGACAGGAAGGGCCACCCCCCCCCCAGCAACTAAATCCAGTATGGCCTCGGGACCGGAGTGGCAGGGCAGGCTGCTGGGACACAGGCAGGGCTTCACGAAGGGCCAGGCTCCCATTTTTCCATTTTTCTCCCTCTGCTCGTACCGCGGCATCATGTCAGTTCATGTGCGTGCCCACATCCTACAGATCTACGGTCCCACCCATTCTAGTTATTCATGCCTGCACTAACCCCAGGCCTCCACCCAGTGGCAGTTATGGGCAGAGACGTCCCCCCCCCCCAAGAGAGGACAGCAGTCCCTGAGATACTCAATCCTTTTCCACTCAACTGACTCCTGGCGACCCATGCTTATTCCCAAACATGGGTCGCCGGTATAGCAGGAGGTAATGTCTTAGTCCTCCATGCCACTGGGCTGGCTTAGGGTCTGATTTCTGGTTGATATCATAACCTATCAGTCATTCTATTTCTCAAGAGCAGTGATAGGTGGGGAATTGTTATTGGCTTTGAACAGATACCACAGCATCAAAATGCTGTTCTTCACTTTGTTTGTTTATTCTCTTGCAAAGGAGCCTGGTATATGAGGTGTGTGTGTGTGTGTGTGTGTTGTGGGTGGGGGGTCACTCATTCATGCTTACAAACCCTAGCCCTACGGCTCGTACACTTATGGCTGTGCCCCAAGGCTGCATCGCACAGGTGTGCCTTCTGTTTTGTAGACCAAAGTGAGGAGGTACTCAGAGGTTGAGCCACACATTTAATATGTGCACTTATGCAGATCTGTTGCATGGCACCACCAGATTTTTCAAAAGTGCTTCAGGGCCAGCAGGTCATGTGACCTTTATTTGAAAAGGCACAAAGGGATTGCCAACCAGTAATTCTCTCCCCCCTCCATGTCAGGCTAAAAGAAGTGAAGCAGAATCACACATTCAAGTCAGGGGTATGATTACCAAACTTGACCTCTGACTGCTCTTTTGCTATTATGGAACACAGTAAGACAGTATACATTTTTTTAATTATATTTAATTAACCCCAACCCTTTGTTTGTTCATGCACACACACACACCCTGTCTCGTGCCACAGCAGGGCGTGCAGACCATGTGGTTATTGTTTAGTAACCCCAAAGGTTTTAGCAAACCACAAGGCAGAATTCTCCTTGGCATTTTTGATGTTTTTGAGAAAGAAATAAAAAAACACAATAAAGAAGGTGTACTAGTGGACGTACATTCCAGATTTTTGTTGTTCCTTTTTCAAATGTTTTTTATGTCAATATAAATAATAACACTCATGATTTCAATTATTAATTTTCCCATCCCCCACCTTTCCCCACCCCAGGTTTGAGGTTGCCATGACAGCACCCATTCTGTGCCCAAATGGTCAGGCAAGCAGCTGTCTTTACAGGCAGTATCACTTGTACTTTTTGATCAGCTGGCAACGGAAGGAGTGTGCAAATGCCTACTTGCTCAGACCCTTCGTCCGCCCAGAGCTGAGTGCCCCACCTCCGCGATACTCCCAGCCAGTCTCAGTGTGGGGTTTCACGGATCACACATACAAAACACAAGCTGCTGCCGCACCACAGGACTGGCCCCATGCGCATGATTTCTTCTGCAGTGCATGTCAGGCGCACAAAAACATCTGTTTACAGGATGTGGTGAGCTTTGAATTGCTGAACAAATGCATGCAATTTGTCAATAAATAGAAAAAACTGACCTAAACAATTCTTCATCCGTGAAGTGGTTGAAGTGAGATTCCACTTCCATCTTGTTTTCCTTTTATAATTTTGCTAACTGCAACAAACAAGCCACACTGGCAAAAATGATTTCTCTTACTTCTGTAACCTCACTCTGCAACAATAATCAGTAGTTGCTCCTGTACTTATTGTTTAACACTAATTTCCTTTTGTCATATGTCTCAGATGTAATATTTGTGTACACTGCTTTTAAATTAGTCTGCATTTCTTGCTATGTACCCATGTCAGAAGGAAAAAAAGACATTCTATGCCCCCACCTGGTTTACCAGGGCTAATCTCAACTTTTTAATATAGCTCTTTTTTTTTTTAACTTTATTAAAGTTTTTCAGAGAAAGCAAAAGAACAAATAAATCAACTACAGCATATCCCCTCTAACTCTACTTTCTTAAAATGTATTTATTTAATTGAATACGAGAAAAGCACACTGAGCAGATGCTCGGGTCCAGGTAAGAACTGGGGAAGGTTGGATACAGCTTGGAGAAACAGTGGTATAGTTGTTACAGTGCAGGAGTACAGGCACAAATAACTAAAAGTAGGCTGACTTGCTGGCGCAGTGGTACCGCTACTGCTTGCTGTGCTGAATACCAGGGTTCGGGAACAAACTTGGAACGTCCGGGGGGATCGAACATCCACTGGATTACTTTCCTCCTCCTCCAGGGAAGGATGCAGCACCTGGTCCATTTCTGACCCCTAGCAGTGACTAAGGGATCAAGCAGCCCATGGACAGCGAATCTGGGTGTGGGAGGAGCGGCGGTTGCCAATGTCCTATGTGTGGGAGCATTCGTAGAGCCATCTAGGCAGTATATACACCTGTTCTCCCAGGGGACTAGTAAAGGGAAGAGAAAAAGGGCTGGCTAGCATTACAAGATGACCTTTTGCAGGCCGCGCTCCTGGAAATATGGCCCACCTCCTGCCCGAGGATCCATTTCGCAGTCAGTGGACCACCTGCTGCCTGAGGAATGGGGGAGCCATGGGGAAGGAAGGGAGTTGGACAGTAAGTCCATAAAGCACCATAATGATGGGACAGGTGGGGGAAGGACCCTGATGATGGGGCTGGGGGGTGGAATAAAGAGCACTAACTGAAGAAAACCTAAAAATACAGATTACAGTTCTGCAACAAAAGTTCCTAACCAGTGAGTTTAGCATTGTGGCAGTATTGCCAGCCACACTCAACATCTGTGACTCAGCGGGTTCAGGAACGAGACTGGGATATGTGAGGCCGAGTGGAGCATCCCGCAGGATGCCCGCCTCCTCGGTGTGGGAAGATGTTTATTTCCAGCTGCACTGGCACCACCAGGAGGCCTACGGGTGGTTCAGGCAGTGGGACAATGGTAGTGGATGGAGAGATGTGTGACCATGCTCTGTGCATGCCTGTTGCTTGCAAGCAGTTTTGTATTGTGACTGTGTTACAAGAGGGAGGGGGGAACATGAGAGAAAGTTCCCTCATCCCAGGCAGATGGCAGCTGGGAATACTCTGACTCTGCTCCACCTGTCCACCCACTGTATTAAATGCTTGTCTCTGGAGGGAAGGCGGCTTTCCCAAAAGGCCCTGCCGTGGAGGGTGACCCACAGGGCAGGTAAGGGGATGCCCCAAGGTTCAGGAGGATGATGGGACTGGGTGGTGACTAACAAAAGCAGATGAGCATTATAGACACAAATCAGGAGTCTCTTCACCGAAAGTACGGTTCCTTAGGAGATAGTTTACTGACTGAAACCCGCCACTCAGATTACAGAGGTCCTTAAACTGCTAGAAGCCACCCACAAGGAAAACTTATAATTCAAAATGGGCACGGTTCTCTGTCTGGTGTGGAAACAAGTCCATCTCAGCAGAGAATGCAGATATTTCTATGATTTGGACTACTTGTTACATTTAAAGCTCTTGGTTTTAAGTCCCTCTACTTCATCAGTGCATTTATCTGCATCCAGGTCTGATGTCTCAGCAGCAATATTATTTGTTCACCCTAGGTTTCAGAGGTTCTTTCAGGGACTCTTTTGTTTGTAACCCCATATAAAGAAGCCCATACCTGCTCTGGACTTGACTTTGGTTCTCACTCTGTTGATGAACTGTCTAAACCTATGGTTGTATATGAGCAGAAATACCTAACCTTAAAAACTCTTGTTTGTTTTTTTGAAATGTAAGTGAAAACTCAGTTTCTGGTTGCTATTTCTTTAGCTAGGAGGGGCTCGGTGAGTAGCATGCATTCAGTACTGATCCTTTGTACCTGATTTTCCACAAGAAGAAGGTAGTGTTCAGAACAAATGTTCACATCCTCTCTAAGGTAGTATCAGAATTCAATTTAAACCAAACTATAACACTGCTGTTATACTTTCCAAAACTATATTCCAGTAAAGGAGAGGAGAGGCCCCATTCATTGGATGTCAGAAGAGCTCTCAGTTTCTATATGGCTAGAATTGAGGAATTCAGAAATTGAAATAACAAACAGCTTTTCACAACCTGTGGTGAGGTGTCAAAGGGACACCCAGCCACTGAGCAGTCAGTATTGAGGTGGGTAATATCCACAATAAACTTCTGTTATGATAAGGCAGGAGGAAGTGCCCCCTCTCCAGAGGGTATTAAAGCCCATTCCACTGTGGGTGCAGCAGCATCGGTGGTAGCCAGGAGAAATGTTCCACGGGCATAAATTTGGAATGCTGCTACGTGGTCCACAGTTTACACGTTCACATCTCACTATTGCCTAGATACACAGGCAAGAGAAGATGCTAGGTTTGGGATTTCTGTACTTCAAAACCTATATCCAGTGTAATCATAAAGTCTTCCAAACCAAGTACTGCTTGGAATGTGCAATACTTTGACCAGACAGTTCTCATCGGTTGATATAAGGAAATGTTACTCGACATAGTAACACTTTTTCTTCTAACGGATAAGAACTGCTAGCCGAACTACCCCTCCCTGCCTCCCCTTTTAGGATAGAGTAATTAGGATCTTCAGAATCATATATTATGTATGTTGCTTGAGCTTCTAATGATAGTTTTTGTCTGTGTCTCATTAAAAAAAGTTCCTGATTCAAATTTTAATTTATGTCATTTTAATATTTTTCTAAATTTGGTCTCAAGTCCTCCAGCCTCTTCAGCTCAGAGATCTACCACTGGAATGCTGAGAGGCTCGAGACCAGCACACTGAGAGAGTATTTTTGAAATAAGATTCTAATTCCATGGCACTGTGCAGCAGCTGGAGAAGTGGCAACAGTTTGGCTAACAGTTCTCATCCATTAGAAGAAGAGGTTCTGTGTTATTACAGAGAGTAACTTTTCTGTTTGTTTTGGTTAAAACCCATGCCAATAACATGCACTTGTTAACAAGCTGGCTCCTAGTTAAGGCTGTGACCTCCTTTTTCAGTTGGTAATCACTAGCAGCCAACTGAGGGAGAAAAAAGACTGTGTTACCCTATTTACTTTTTTTTTTTTAAGAAGTCAAACAAATATTTCTAAAAATAAAATCAAAAAGAGCCCCTGGTGACTAAAACAAATAGTGCCTCCTCTCCCCTATTGGTTTTTAGTCATCAGACTCAATTGTTACTCACGTTTGCAATGAAAACGGTCCTGGCGGTATGCAGCACTGTGCCCCGTGCGCCCAAGATGAAGAATTTGACATGTGCGATTTCTTTATAGTGCCACATATTTCACCTGAAGGAGTGAAATGCTCAAGCCAAATGCTACAGCTTAGGGAGGGGTGTCAGACATTGATTAAAACTGAAACCTGACTCGTTTACAGCAACTTTTGACACATCTCCCCACCCCCAGCTGCTGTTAATGATGCCAATCTGCATGAAAGTTGACAGACAGAAGAATACTACTCGTAACGTTTCTTGTGGGGTTATAGTCCTTCTGGCTCTTGCCTACCTCTCTCTCTCTCTAAAACTCTGCTTTCCTGACTGTGGTATAAATTAAGAAAAAAATGGGTACGTTTACCCCTATTTTGTAAAGGAGTACCGTCATAACAGTAAAGATACTATATTGTAGCACAGTGGTTAAAGCAGCGATATTTATTAGTCGGCAAAAATTATCACCATATAGTTTTTTAGCCCAAAATTTATTTCTGGTATCATGAGAGTCATCCTTAGTGTATTTTTAATTTTCTCAGATATTTTAAAAAAAAACCCTTTTATAGCTAATTTTGTGTTTATTGACTCACATCATTAAAGATGGCCACCATTTGCAATTTGTAAAAAATCTCTTCTACTGCAGTTACCTGTTAAATATACATGCTAGATTCCTACTGAGGCTATATTAGGATGGTGTTACCTCATTTTTGATGATAAACAGCACAGCACTAGACCAAGAAATGTAATTTTCTCATGGTGGTAATTTAAAAAAATGTAAAAATCCCATATCTTAGTCCAGAAATGAAAGAAAGCAAAATGTAAAATGTGTATACTGATGTTCTTGCCAGAAAAATCATTATTGACAAAAAAAAAAAAAATTGTGACTAACAAATACTGCTGCTGTCCTGTGAAGCTGAAAATGCAGGTTCAGATCGGATCCATGCCACTTACACATTAGAGGGCATGTTGAACAACTCACTCTTAAAGAGCCCCTGACACCATTACAACTGCTGCCAAGGTTTCCTGCACACACTAACCAAGAACTGGGATGCCATAGCGAAAGTAGCAAAACACTTTACATTTTAATTGAACAAAAACAACTGCAGATGAACGCCTGACATGTTTCGAACAGCTCATCCTTTCTCACGTTAGTGTCATGTTTCTTATGTTGTATATATCTGTACAAGTGCCTTGGTTATGAGAAAGGCGTTTCTAGGGACATGGATATGTTGTTCATCCACACTTACTGGCAGGTTCCTTGCCGCTTTAAATCTTGCCAGAAGGTCTTCAAGCTGGCTCCTCCCACCCACCCGGGTGTTAAAACTCTCGACTCTGCCCCATGACGCCAGCTCTTCCTTACCGCTTGGAAGCTCAGGTTCCCTCCTTTGCACTCTGCGTTTTAGGCCTGGATCCTAACGCCTCGGTTAAACCAAAACTTATATTAAAATTTACTAGACTTCGGTCTTTTTCTTCCTTCGCAGCTGCGATGGACAAGTCGACTCCTGGATTTCGGCGGTTGTCCCGGACCGATCCGCACTCCATGTGCATTTACTGCTTTGGGCTCGATCACGATTTGCAGGCCTGCAAATTGTGCAAGTCCTTCTCGGCCATGGTTCTTGAGGATCGCACTGCCAGATTACAACTTGGGCGCCCCGAGAAACGTTATCCTCCGGTAAAGTCGAAGGAGGCCCGTTGGGCGGTGTCCGCGGCTGCGGGCTCGGCTGAACAGCTCGAACAAATGATTGCCCTCAAGAATGAGGCGGCCCAGGCTGCATCTACTTCTTCCTCTGTCGCGGCATTTATCCCACTCTCTTTGGGCTCCTCCTACACGGCTTCATTCAAGGAGCTTTGTCAATCCCTCTCCACTAAGGGAGAGGGCCCTTCGGGACATTCCTCTCGGTCCAAGAAGAAGGACTCCAAGGGTAAGTCCCACCGTCGATGTTCGTGGGAGTGGGAGAGGTCCCCGTCCCCGGATAGTCGACACTCGACTTCGGTCAAGGTTGCGGCTAAGGCTGCTGGCTTCACGGTGTCCCCGTCAAGTCAGCCGGCCGAGACACCCGTTGACGCAGTCGGATTTTTCTCAACTCGTCAGACAGGCTGTCGACTGGAGAAGTCGACAACCCTTCTTCTCTGGTTCCCCCAGTGGAAACCGAGGACTTGCCTGTGCCTCCTGTGCGGAAGTCCCCAGTTAAGGTCCCTGAACCGATGGAGGAGTGGGTTTCCCCCGCTCCCTCTCAGACCCACCCTCGGAAACACTGAAGGTCTCGGTCTCGGACCTCTTCTCGGTCAAACCGATCCCGCCAACATTGGTGGTCTCGGCACCGAGGAAAGCGGCGGTGCCTCTCATCCTCGTCTTTGTCCTCTTCGGAGGATAGGCTCTGGCGCAAATTGCGTCGGCGCTACGAGGATCCGATGTGGCAGCAGCTCCTTTTGACCGGGAACAAGCCGAGTCCATCGCCTTCCCTAGCCATTAAGTGGCTGTCACCAGAGCAGCTGAAACAGCCCCTTGTTGTTTTCGAGGAGCCGAAGTCTGCACTGGTTGTTCGGCTGAAACCAGCTGCACCACCCATTGTGGTGGAACCCCCGCCTCCACAACCTAAATCTGGGGCACTGACCAAGGATTCTCGGTTGGGTCAGGGTTTGCCCCATCGATTGTTGGTCACCCTCACTCCCGATCGGCCTCGGCAAGTGGAGGGTGGCTCAGGCCCTCGGCAGCTGTTTGCCAACTCCTCGGAGTCGGACGATCATTCCTCGCTGTTCTCCAGGCCCCTCTACCTGGAGTCCACTGGGGGTCAATCGGTGGACAAGAGCCCATCCTCGTTCCTGGGAATGCTTTGGCTCATCTCAGAATCTACTGGGATGAAGCTCAAACCCGTTTCAAAGCGGGCCAAGTATCCCCTCATGGAGGTACTGGACCGAGTGGATTCCCTTACGGAGGCCTTTCCGGTGGTCAGCCATTGTTGGCCCAGCTCTGGAGCTATGGCAGCGGCCAGCTTCTTGTCCAGCACCTTGGCCAGGATGGCCGGAAAGTATGCCGTTCCCACCGGTTCACTCTCTGGGTTCTTGGAGCACCCCTCCACGGAGGGGCTTGTGACCGACAGTGTTTTCCGGTGCTCCGGAAACGCCCGGGACATGGACAAGCCACCTAATAAAGAGTCCAAGAAACTGGACTACTGCAGGCGTAAAGTCTATGCTGCATCCTCCTTAGGCCTGCGCCAGGACAGTTCGGCCGTTCTGATGGCACACTTTTCCCACGCCCTTTTGGTCTCCCTGGATGAGGTGATTCCTCGTCTCCCGGCTGATCTCCAGACTTCGATCAAGCAGGTGCGGCATCAGGGAAGGGCGGTAGCTAAGCAACAGCTCCAAACTGCCTTAGACATTGGAGACTGTTGTGCCCGGTCAGTAGTGGCCGCAGTGGTCATGCGCCACAGAGCTTGGCTGCGGATCTCCACTTTCACCGTGGATACCCAGCACAAGCTGGCAGACGTTCCCTTCCTGGGTACCTACTTGTTCAGTCCCGGGGTGGAGCGTCATCTGCAGAGGATCGAGGAGTCCAATGCCACCTTGGACTTGATCATGTCTACCCAGAAGGACAAAGGCCGCCAGCAGCAGCGTAAGTCCTTTCGGCCTTCTGCCCCTGCAGCATGTCCGGCCCAGCAACACCAGCATCAGGGCCAGCAGGCTCGCACTTGGCAAAGCCAAGCCTGCAGTTTCCTCCAGCAGGAAGCCGGGAGGGAAAGGCCCAGGAGGCCCCTCGGCCGGTCCTTCCTCCAAGCCTGCCCAGTGACGGGTTGAGGGGTGTCGCCCCTAACCTTGTCACTCCTCCCTGGGTTCCCCTCGTGGGGGGACAGCTCCGCCACTTTCTTTCCGCCTGGTCCACTATCACCATGGACTTCTGGGTGCTGGAAGTGGTAGGAAAGGGTCTACCTCTGGAATTCGAGCAGGCCCCAACCTATCGGGCCGTCGCCCCACGGGGGGCTACGGGGTCCGCAGTCTCTCTGTCAGCTCATTGAGCCGACATTGCCCTGCTCCTCCAAAAGAAGGTGATCAGGGAGGTGGCGGATCCTCCACCAGACCCAGGGTTGTGTCCAGGTATTTCCTGGTCCCAAAACGGATGGGGGGGCTGGCGCCCCATTCTAGACTTACACGACCTGAACAAATTCCTAAGGTCTCGAACCTTCAGGATGGTCATTCTGGCCCAGATCATTCCATCCTTGGAACGAGGCATGTGGTTCTGTTCTCTGGACCTCCAGGATGCGTTCTTTCACATCCCAATCCATCCGTCCCACCAGCGATTCCTCTGCTTCAGGGCGGAGGGTTCCCTTTACAAATTCCGGGCCGTGCCCTTCAGCCTCTCTCCAGCTCCCAGGGTCTTCACCAAATGCATGGCAGTGGTGACAGCATTCCTGCGGCGCCGAAGGGTCTGGGTGTACCCGTACCTGGACAACTGGCTGATTGCAGCCCCCTCCAGACCGGAGGTGGAGCGGTCCAGGGATTTGGCCCTCCAAGTCTGCTCTCAGATTGGCCTCCTCATCAGCGAGGCCAAATCGGAACTCATGCCAACGCAGGTGATTCAATTCATCGGAGCAGAGCTCGACTCTCTTCGAGCCAGAGCACAGCTCCTGGCGGACAGGGCCGAGGTTCTTTCCTCCTTTTCCCAATCATTTCTGGTTGGCAAATTGCGCCCTGCTCAGGACTTCCTGCGCCTCCTGGGCCTCATGGTGGCCTGCACCACCATGGTCCATTGAGCCCACTGGCACATGCGTCCCCTACAATGGGAGCTGGCCCGCAAGTGGTCACAGCGCTCCGGTCCTCTAGACCAGCCAATGATAGTGACTCAGAAGATGGGGAACACTCTCCAGTGGTGGATCATTCCAGCTCATCTGCAGGAGGGTATCTCGTTTGTCCGCCCAGAGCCGATGGTCACTCTAATGACCGGCACCTCTCTGATGGGTTGGGGTGCCCATCCTGGGGGGCTCAGAGCGCATGGCCTCTGGTCCCCTCAGGAGTCCAGGTGCCACATCTACCTGCTGGAGCTTTGAGCAGTCCGACCAGCCCTCACTGCGTTCGCTCCGTTTGTACGGGGTCAAGTGGTCCAGGTCCAGATGGACAATACCACGACCATTTACTACCTAAACCGCCAGGGCGGGACGCGCTCCTTGCCTCTGTGCAAGGAAGCTTTCCACACTTGGTCTCTCGTGAGCAGACTGGAGGCGGATCTCCTAGCCATCCATGTGGCAGGAGCGTCCAATACTCTGGCCAATGCCCTAAGCCGGATAGGTGCTGCATCTCATGAGTGGTCTCTCCTGCCAGAGGTAGTACACAGTTTGTTCTCCCACTGGGGCACACCTCGGGTGGAACTGTTTGCCTCCGGGGAGAATGCGAAGCTGAGGCTGTTTCATGCCCACTCCCCTCAGCAGGGCTCGCTGCAGGGGGATGCCTTCTCGAGGCCGTGGACCCGGGCCTCTTCACGCCTTTCCCCATTTCCCTTGATCCACAAGGTGCTTCTCAAGGCGAGGAGGGACAAGGCGAGGTGATTTGGTAGCCCAGACTGGCCCTGCCAGTTCTGGTATCCAGATCTCCTCAGCCTCAGCTCCTGGCTCCCGGCTCCCGAGCGCTTCCAGCCCACCCGGACCTGATCTCAGTCAACAAGGGGAAGGTTCTCCATCCGGACCTTCAATCCCTGCACCTGACGGCCTGGTTCCTGAATGGCTAGAGTTCCAGGCATTGGGTCTTTCCGACGAGGTCCTCAACGTTGTTGAGGCATCCCATAAGGAGTCGACCAGAAAATGCTATGCCTTCAAATGGAAAAGATTTTCCATTTGGTGTCAGGACAAGGGGTTGGACCCTTCTTCCTGTTCCTTGGCTAGCATCCTGGACTACCTGTGGTCCCTTTCTCAGCTAGGGCTTCAGTCGGCGATCCTTAAGGTGCACCTGGCAGCCATCTCTGCTTAGCGGGTGCAGGCCAGGAAGCAGTCGGTGGCGTAGGAGAAGGTGGTTGGGTGCTTTTTCAAAGGTCTTGATCACATATCCCCTCTGGTGTGAGAACCTCCACCTCCATGAGATCTACTGTTGGTATTGGCTAAGATCATAGGCAAGCCATTCGAACCAATGCACAGGTGTGACATCTCTCACCTGTCATGGAAGACCGCCTTCTTGGTGGCTATCATGTCAGCCAGAAGGATGAGAGAGCTCCAGGTGCTTTCCATTGAGTCTCCCTATCTGGTCTTCCACAGGGACAAGGTTGTCCTATGCCCCCACCTGAAATTCCTTCCGAAGGTGGTGTCGGAGTTTCATCTTAACCAGGTGTTGACTCTGCCGGTGCTCTACCCCAATCACACCTCAGAGGCTGAATATAGGCTCCATACTTTGGACCTTAGAAGAGCTCTGTTATTACAAGGAGCGGACGGCTGAAGTTCGGGGAGAGGTTCGCCAGCTGTTTGTCACCTACGCTGAAGCCGCACCTGGCAGACCTGAAGCCAAGTGGACGATAGGCAGGTGTGTCACCTCCTGCATAGATCTCTGCTATAGGTTGGCGGGCATGGAGCCTCCCAAAGGGGATAAGAGCTCATTCTACCCACCATACCGCTGCTTCAGTGGCTGCTTCCAAGGACGTCCCTATCCAGGAAATCTGCAGGGCTACTACCTGGAAGTCAACACACCTTCATTACCCACTACCACATCAACCTTGAGTCATGCCGGGATGCTGGTTTTTGGACCTTGGTTCTCCAGTCCATATTCCCTAAGTAGGGGTTGCGCGCCTTGCCTCCCTCCTCCCAGAGAACTGTTAGGAGTCTGCCAGTAAGTGTGGATGAACAACATAGCCATGTCCCTAGAAATACAAGTTACTCACCTTAACAGGAGTTCTAGGAATGGTATATGTTGTTCATCCACACATCCCACCCGACCTTCCCGCCTTCGGCGCACAACCTGGCTTCCGGCAGGCTTGATCTGGTGTCATGGGGCAGAGCCGAGAGTTTTATCACCCTGGTGGGTGGGAGGAGCCAGCTTGAAGACCTTCCGGCAAGATTTAAAGCGGCAAGGAACCTGCCAGTAAGTGTGGAAGAACAACATATACCATTCCTAACTCCTGTTACAGGTGAGTAACCTGTGTTTTTTACAAATAAAGACTGATTTAAATTTTGTCTAAATATTACACCTTTTTAAAGTTGTCACAGTGGCGACTGGGGCTGTTTAAAGAGCCTCTAATGTATTTGGGTAAACTGTGAAAAAGCAGAATGTTAAGGCACACTTCACTTTTAAGATGATATATTTTTCATGTTTAGCAACCTGAGTTCATTTCCAGTGTCCAAGCCTTTTGTCAGTGGAGTCTGAGGGCATCGCAGAGGCAATTTGCTTAAGCTTGAGTTGGGAGTGAAAGGTGTTAAACTATCCGGCTGCTTGAGCCCACCCCAGGGCAGCTGCAAGACCGGCGTCCTTGATGCGCAACATTGAGGGCATCTGCATGTCAGCCCGAATGCAGCCAGTAAGATGGATGCAGTGCAAGATACACCACAGAGTAGAGGATGGGGAAGCAAAGGCCTTTCATGATGGTTCTGGGGTAAAGCCTTGACACTAGCCGTGAACATGAATTTGATGTGCCAAGTGGCCTGCCACAGTGCCCACATGAGGATGGGGTAAAACCGCAGGTTGCTATCCAAGCCAGCACAGTGTTAAGGGAAACCGAAGGTAGAATGTGGGGTCTGCCAGAAATAGAATAATAATGGAAAGAAATCGTTCAACTCCTCTCTGGGAAAAGCATGAATTATCAGCAGTTAGGCAGGGTAGAGAACTCTATAGTAGAGAAGATCCTTAGCTCTGTTGACAGCATATCCAGTTATTTAGAATTTTCACCTGTAAAATCATGTGCTGCCTAAAACCAGCATATTTCCAAACGTGTCTGGTAGAGAGGCCTTAGGAGAGCTGGGTAGTAAACATTAGTACAATAAAAATTTTAATACCATTCAGTAACACATAAAATTGAAACAAAGACAAATAGGTATAAAAACAGCAATGAAAAGGAGACATTGAATCTCAGTTGGACTGTCCTGAGTAAATAAACTGTGAAATATATTTTTTTTTAAACCAAAACCTACAAGGGGTACCACATATATGTTATTATTCAAAGATGGACATTCACACTATGGCAAAATTCCCAAACACTCATATGTTGAAATTGTGTGGTTGTGACCGCCAAGAGCAGGGGATGTCGCCTCCTTGATCCTTATGTTTCCATATTTACCCAAAAGCCATTTGCTGTTCCTGTATTGTTGTTTCCGAGTAACGCTATTACGGTATAACCTCAATTACCCGAACCACGATTATCCGGATCTCCGGATCATCCACACTCATGCATTGTTCCCCAGACTGTGGTTTGCCTGTTGCAATGGACTCCTGATTATCCGGACCCTTCAATTATTCAAATAAACCTGATGTCTCACAGAGCGTTAGGATAATCAGCTTATACTATTATTGAAATATTTGCTCTTAAGCAAGAGTATCCTCGTTATCACTCGCCTACAGCATTTCTGTTGATTGGGCATGACGTGGTATCACAGTTGTGTGATTGTGACAGCAGTCTGTAGCCTTAGAAATTAATGTGATTTTAAACATGTGAGATTAAGCTGCATGACAAGCAGGAAACTCCTGTTAAAAGAACACTTTTACACCCACCCCCCCCCACGAGAAACAAATCTCCCTTTAGACATATCCAGTTCATTTTGGAGATTGGTCAGTTAGTATTCCATTGTAATGGAGATTATAAACAGGGGTAGGCAGCCATAGGCCTGACTCTTGAGCACTATTGGTGCCAAGTACACAGTCGCAAAGTATAGAACAGCAGATCGGGTTGCAAACAACCTCTCCATTGTGATTCTACACTTGAGGCTTATACACAGAACTCGTCCTTAGTCACGTGAGAGGAGGAGTTCTGTCTCTGTGACAAGTGGAATGCATATGAGGGTCTCCAGACGATAATGGTATCAAACGTTAATTTTGCCTGCCAACACCTGTTTTTTGTTTTCTCTGTCAGTCTCGAAACATCACGACCCCTGTGTGTACCCTGAAGATGCTTGATACATGGGAGATAGGGAAATTGTATCCTGAAGATGCTTAATACATGGGAGATGGGGGGAGGGAGGGAGCTGGGATATATCTAAAGGGACACCTGCACCCTAACATTGCACTTTGCACAAACTATCTAAGCCTGTTGGTGAATTTCTGAATGTACTGCATGTCAACGCCATCTGCTGTTGGTTTTACTGTTCCTTGTTGTTGTACTGTTTTGTCTCTGTATATAAAAACTTTAATAAACTTTGAGTATAAAAAAAGAAACAGCACAATCGCCTACCCAAAAAAATAAGGAACATTTTTTATTTGATGTTCTCATTAAAAAAGCACCATTATGAAGATAAAAACAGCACAGGAAACAATGTGGCTTAATAATGAAAAGAGCAAATGCTAACTGTGCCGCTAGGGTCTATAAATTTAACTAAAACCAAGTAACAGTTACAATGAAAACTACAGCGGCATAAAGAATAACAGGTGTCTTAGTTCTTGTAATTCTGAAACCCATAACCAGGAAACTCGAAATACAGTATGTTTTTCTGAAAATTCCCTGTGACTTTGCTGCTTTTTATTTATTTATTATTTATTTGAAAAGGTTTCGCCAGGAAAGACAACATGAGCTGTAAACAGCTCGTTTCCAGACGCATCGTGGGTGGGAGGGGTTACAAATTGGGGGGATCAAGCAAAAGCAAAACAATCAAATACAAACAGCACAATTCCAGTGCATAAAGTGTAGTACTAATACAAGTCAATCGGAGACAGCAGAAGGTATCGTAAAAAAGAAGGAGTATAAAACAAAGTAGAGTCATAGACATTGGGTGAGAGATGGGGGGGGTCACAGAACGATATGCAGATACAGCACAGACAGCAGTATACAGGAGTAGAGTATCATTAGGTATGGGCCCGAAGGAGAACAAGAAGTAGCGACTGCGCACAGGGCTACTATATGCAGATCCAGCTCAGAAAAGACAGACCTGAAAAGTTGCTAAGTGCTCAAATGGATTTAGAGGAAAAGGAGTTATAGCACGAGTGGCAGAGGGGATGGGGAAGGAAGGGTGGGTGGGAGAGAGGAGGGGGAAGCAAAGAACGATCCCCTTCAGGATGCAGAAAACCCTGCAAGGGGGAAGGACCTGGTAGAAAAGGCAAGTCCTCCACATCATGCATTATAGCCTATCAGTATTCCATTACAGTGTCTGTTGTATTAGGCCTTAGTGTTTAAAGAGGAAGTCTGGTGCCTGTCTGTCAGCACAGCGGTAGCACTACCGCTCCCGCTCCCAGAACAAGCTAGATTTGTTGGGGGCTGGCGGGAGGATGGAGCTTCCCAGAGGATGTTTTCCTTCCCCATGGAGGGAGAGTCCTGTCTGCCACTGCCACACAGCCCTCTTAATATGGGGGATTGTACAGCACGGCAAGACTAGGGGTGGGAGGAATCGTGCCGGCTGCGGGTGATGTCAGGCTTATGTGCATGCACCTTTGCAGCCCTCGCGTGCGTGGTTCCTAGGGGATGTTGGGAAAGAAAATGTGTAAATGGAGGAGCCCTGTGCCCAATGATTAAGGTCTTCCTGCACCATGGTTTCCATGCGTGAACCAAAGAGACTGCCTCCCAATGAAAATAAGAATTGTTTAGGGGTATATCCCTCCAACCTTGTTCCTGCCCGGGGGAGCAAGCTTTGGTTCCGTGGGGGATGGCACCTCGAGGAGTTCAAGGTAAAGGATGATATGGTTAGCCCTGAAGACCGGAGGGAGTTCATGGCAGAGTGAAGAGGCAGAAAAAGAAATCTGAAAAAAAAAAGAGGCACTCTGAGCCTGGGGAAAGTGGCTGGTATGTGTTTAAAATGCGGTGTTGTAAAATTATAGCAATTACCGGGTTCCACAAACCCCTTGACTGCAGTCTGCTGAACTGTGATCAAAGGAGTCACAAATCTTCCCTGTGCAGTTGTCAACTCCATTGCAGTCAAGAGAGTAAGGAAGTAGCCATGCAAATGACTCACAGGCCCATTCGCAAAGCTTGGCAGCATGCCCAGTCTCGGTCACAAACTTTAGTGACTTCCCTCGGCCTGCAGAACTGTTACAGAAAGGCGGTGGGAATGTCGATAAAGGTTGACTGAGAGCAGGATATCCAGCAGGGGGACAGAGATTGTAGAGGGACCAGGTAGAGAAGATGGCATCTTAGAAGAATGGAGGGTCCCCCCAGGCACCGGAGACATATTTGGCTATGAATAACAGGTGTGCATGTGTGGTGATGGTGGGTGCCAGGGAAGGAAAATGATGACTGGTGAATGTGCTGATGTCAGCAGCCTAGAAGCAGGCCGAAGTTGCAGGTCATGGGGGTGTAGGGGAGGAGACTGAAGCAGTGGTACCTCTGTTCACAGCCATTGGGCATGGTTCAGCAACATGTGACTGATGTTATGCAGTGAAGAGACCTCTGTAGGTGTCACTAATGGTGACTTCTGCTTCTGACTTATTTGCAGGGCTTACATTTTTTACATTTATTTGACATTCCAAGTACACGGAAAAAAAAAAGTTTGTGGAATGCCACTGTCTGGCCATCGATTTAAAAAATTTTTGCAATGTATTTAAGAGTGAGACAGGACTATATTTAACCCTGAGAGGTTATGCCAGGTTTTTACAAAGACATTGCAGCAGTATTTGTCAGCCACCATATCATTTTTTACGGCAATAATGATTTTCTGGCAAAAAAAACAAAAACATCAGTTTTCCTCCTGCTTTCTTTCATTTCTGGAGTAAGATATGGGAGCTTGACATTTTTAAAAATTCCTGCTCCCGGGACATGACCACCATGAAACAATTCAAATAACTTGGTCCAGTGCTGTGCTGTTTGCCATCAGAAGCATGTGGTAACACCATCCTAATACATCCTCAGAAAGAATCTAGTATGTATATTTAACAGGTAATAACCACAATGGAAGAGATTGTTACAGATTGCGAGTGTTGGTCATCTTTAACGGCGAGTCATTCAACACAAAACTAACTCTAAAAGTGGCGAGAAAATTAAAAATACACTAAGGATGACTCATAGGATGCCAGAAATACATGTTGGCCAAAAAAAACTATGCAATGAAAATGTGTGCTGACTGACAAGTACTGCTGCTTTAAATGCACATCCTTTTGAACTGAAAAATATACAGTTAAGTGGCTGTGCACTTATCCAGGCCTGCAAGTTTTCAGTGGGAAAGGATGAGTGTGAGATCTATTTATTTTTAATTTTATTTCTGTACTTAGAAAAGCATAAAATGAAGTATGGTGTAATATAAAAAAAAAATAATGTGATTAAAATCATTTTCTTTAGTATATATCTTTATTCATTTTAAAGAGACACTGTCAGCCTTTTTTGCATTGTATTGTCTAGTTAAGCACTCACATTTTATGTTTGCTTGCCTTCTCTAAAATTATTTGATGTTGCTGGTTGCTTTATCTGCTTTCCTTATTAGCAGAACTGAAATGCATGCTAATGGTGTAATTACACCCAACCTTTTTTTGATTCAAATCCTTCATCTACTGCTATTGCATACTTACTGAGCATTAGGAACACCCCCAAACAGTGCAGCCACTCATGATGCAGAGGTCAGCTCTCCTCCCACTGCATTATAATTAGACTGTGCTGGGGGTGTTCCCAAGTCTGGGAAAGATGCAGTGAGAGTGGATCAAGGAATGTAAACAAACATTTTTGTGGGGTAACACCAGCATGGTGGGCAGTCTGTTTTTTTTCTTTTCAAAAGAACAAAAGAGGAATCAAAATCAAACTACCAGCCACACTGACAGTCTCTGCAGATTGTGACCAATAACAGCACGTGTTTTTTAAACTAGAGACACTCTGAGGCCTAAGGGGATTGATAATGTCCATTAAGTTCACTATGTTAAAAGCCGTCACTAAAATACTGTTTTCGCTCCAGCTGAATACAGGCTGTGCACTTAACAGGTGCTCATTACATGTTAATAGGTACATTGGTGGAGTGTGAAAACGTGCAGATAACAGGAATGTGCACTTAACCAGAAAATGTAACATTTGGCCAGCCCACCGGCAGAGCAGTAGTACTACCACTCGCAATGTCAATGACTCGGGTCCAGGAAGGAGCCTGGATCATCAGAGGGCTGGATGGAGAAGATTGTGGCATGTCCAGGGGGGCACTTGCCTCCTTGGGGGAGGGAGCGTCATCATTCTCCTCTGCGTTGCTGTCACCTCGTGTCCCCAGATGGCCGGTACGAGTGGAGATGCTGGAACAGGAAGGGGGAGGTGTATACACTCTGGTATCGTGCGTGCACCAGACAGGCCTTCATCGACATCTGTGAGAAGGGGAGAAAAGAGTGAAAATGCTGGCTGCCACAACATGCCATCCTGTATTCACTCGCGGGTCCCGCTCCGTCAACTCTGCCAATGCCAACAGAAGGTTAATGCCACCAGAAGAGTTGGGGTCCCTTCCAGCGGCCCCAAATTGTGGGGCAGTCCACGGAGGACTTGGAGTTGCATAAGTCCTGTGGAAGGTGGGTAACTGGGCTGGGGTGAAAGCCTAGGACTGATGAAGAGCCAGCTGGAGGGGAGATTAAAAATAAATGAACACTGCAGAGATAGGAAAAATATTGGGAAATAGAAAAAGTGTGCATTTATCCAGAATGCGCACTTGTCCAATGTACACTTAAGTGGGCTCAACTGTACTAAAATTTAAGCTTTGGTATCCTGTTTGAAACATCAAGTTTAAAACAGTATTTTTGGTTCAGCTCACTGGCAGTGCACCACTCTCTGGGAGAAGAAGGTTTGCATGCAGGTGCTGGAAACCCAACAATGAAATCTGCTGGGGGCCAAGTCCATTGCAGCGGTGAGGTGCTAGGGAGAGCATAGACCACCCAACATTCTAGCACCCTCTACCAGCTGACCTGAGAGCAGCGTCCTTTTTTATTTGGGGAGTGGGTTGTGCTGTTTTAAATCTCAGGGCCAGATCCATATAGAGGTACAGGATATGCTCAGATCGTGTGTATCCCAGCCATGGTGCCCTGCTCTCCAGTGCCCTGTGTGCACAGGATGACATCCAAAGCCCCTGCCCGCTGTGTTCCATTAGTGCCCTAGGGGCAGCGAGGGGGGGGCAAAGCTGGTCCAGACTCCACCCATCCAGTTGGATACCCATGCCTTGTTGTCAGTGGATACCTGACTCTGCATGGAACAGGGGATGACGGGCTATGGCAGTCTTCCAAGGAATGCTGTATTCCCGCCAGAGTGTGAAATTAATTTAACAGCTTGCCAACCAGTGCCGATTCTGCCTCCAGCCCACCATGGTATCTCAGAGGGCTAGGGGCTGGTTAGGTGGGGGGGATTGGGCCCTTAGGACATAATTGTGGCCACGAGGAAGAGGAGGAGGGCACATAGCCTCTGCCCCTCCACTAATCCTCTGCACCATGAAGAATGCTTTCTAGGTGTGGTACATGTCTGTCTGGGCTACCCTTATGGCACAAGATCAGGCAGGAGACCCAGCATCCTGAGGTTGTGGATGTTCAGAGGTCTCTGCATGTTTGAAGCAGGATCTCTGCGCACTCCTAACCTGCATATCCACTGCTGCACAGGTGCAGGTGTGGACTGTTGGCGGGTCAGGCCCTAACAGAGAAAACAAAATTGTTCTGTTTTCCTCCTGAGTGACAAGGGAAGATGAACTGTGCTAGGAGTATGTTTATTGGTTCTGCACAGAGAACATTCAGAAATGGCTTTCTTGTGCAAGTATCTTCAGCGCCAGCTTTTGTGATTTAAAACGAAAAACGTGACCCATTGGCTTTCTGGTTACTGCAGTGAAACTGTTGAATTGCATAAACACTTCCCACCTGAGTGAGTCACAATACCTCTGCTTCTAAGTGATGACTCTCATGCAACTTTTTGAGTTACCGTAATTCAGAAATCAGCTATGCTAATTTTTCTAATACTTTGCATATCAGGAGTCTGATTTAAAGTGACTTAAAAGCACACATTTGTTCACAAACCAATTTTTTTTTATTCTCCATTGATAAGACAGCTTCCGTACTTTGTGCCTAAGCATTATCGGTGTTGCTGTTTGCTAGTTTCGGCCGCTGTGCTCAGGACCTGTTTGCACCATTTGTGTTGCTGCTTTCATTTTTGTTTCATTCCTTCTCACCTGTGCTACAGACAAAATTAAACTGGGTAGGTATTAGAGTTTAGAACTGAGAAAGTCACCCCTGGGTAAGTGGGGTTTGGCTGGATCTATACTACAGTGTAACGATGAACTGACAAGAAAAAGACCTTTGCAGAGTATTTAAGCCATCGGCATATTGAAAGAGTGAGTATCACCAGAAATAGAAGACAGAAAATATAAATTTTTGAAAGTAGTCCATTGTTACTTTTTACTTCTTCTTTTTTAATTTATCTAGGTATTTACGCTCCTCCTTTGGGGGTTCCACAGGCAGCTTCGGCTCTCCATGGAAAGCTCGACTTCGCCTTTGAGGGCATTGTCTAGCCTGCGGCGTCCCCCACCTTTTTTTCCCCCTGACAAATTGCGAGTGTGCGTGTGCATGGAGGTGCACACACATGCCGAGAACCTAATGACGGCCCCTTCCCCTCCACCCGGCCTAGCACCATTCTTCCTATATGGCTTGGCGCTGCCACCAAGCTTCCACTCGGTGGCAGCCAGGCAGCCAAGAGCCGAGAAGAATTTGTCTCCCTCTCCAGGAGAGGAGAGCTGCCTGTTGGCTGCTCATCCCACTCTCTCCCTCCCTCCCTCTCTCCTCCCCCCCAGCCAGCCCGCGGCAGCCTGAGCTTACTTCCAAACATGGGTCACCGGCATGGCGCAAGGTGTGACGTCCCTCGCCTCCACCCTCTGCTCCACCAGCCGGCCTGTTAATTTTTTTTTTTATAAGTTTTTATTAAAAGGTTATTTTCACACACTGACAGCGAGGCAGTTCATTTAGCATGAATTCTGCTGGAGCTCGATATACAGGAAAAGAAAAGACAAGGGCTCTATATTTTCCCAAGCAAACTCTCTATTTTCCTAATTTTACATGTAAAAAAAAACAGCTTAATGAGCTGGGTTAGCTTGTATTAAACATCATAGGTACATATTTTAAAATGCTAATGTTCCTTTCATGAACTGAATTGATTATTTTCCCTTCGTTCCTTTTAAGGCACAAAATCCAGTTCAAGTTCTGCCTGGTGGAGAATCCATCACCTTTTATGTGAACGACCGGAACTTTGTCCTGACTTATAGCTGTGAGACTTTACATTTGATAAATGCATTTCATCACCTCCCTCCAATCTGAACTAGTTAGCACTGTTTTTGTCATCCATTTTCTGGTAATGGATTTCTTTGCTGCCAACAGGTAAATTGGCAAGAGGGTTTTTGCCCATGAGGGAGAGCGGTCCGGATAGATTGACAGCAAAACCATCTTGGCTGTTAATTCAGTAAGCTCATGCAGACATTCTGTCAGCTCCATTTGAAGGGTATACCAAAATGGCGTCAGCTTAGGGCAGCACCACATAATACGGCCCAAAATCTGCCCTCCTGCATCTGCATCTGCATCCCCTCCAGCAATAACCATAATTATCAGGGAGGTATTTGGTGAGAATTGCTGGGGAGCGAAAATATCTACTCTTATATTTCCAGGAAAACTCTCTCCACACTGGTGAAGAAGTAACTTTTACTGCTGGAAGGGCAGTCTTAGCCCAAACATCTGTTGATATCTCTAATTCCAGGTCCCTATTCCATCCCTCCGATATTGATCTTGTACATTCCTTCCCCAGATCCCTCAGAATTTTATATAAGGCCCCTATTAAGTGTTCCCAAGTATTTCCATTAAAGGAGTTGATAAATATTTTGAGTTCTGGGAGGAGGGAACAAGGGAGATTAGCCGAGATGGTGCGCTATCTGAGACTATAGTTTTGTACCTGTAAAAATCTAAAGAAGTCACCCCGGTAGGGTCCTTAGTTCCCCCTTAATATCTCATAGGGTAGAATTCCATCCTCCCCCAGGAGCTGGAATACATGTGATAATCCTAAATTCCTCCATTTGGAAAAGGCCTAGTCAGTTTGGGCTGTTAATTTTTACTTTGGAAGTATTTTCCTTTTTTCATTTGCTCATTAGAAGGTTTTATACCTGCCAGTGTCAGGTGTGATGAAAAGGGAAGAACTTTACCTGGAGACTGACATACCTAGTTCTGTTCCTTTTTGTACCTCATCAGCCTCATGCCCTCACTCATTGTGACATCACAAGTGACCAGTATGGCAACAGGTGATTTTTCCCTTCATGGTCAGTTGTGACATCAGAGATAGTGAGGTCATAGGGTTGAAGATGTATAAAGAGGAGCAGACATAGAAATATAGAAATCTGTTGGCAGAAAAGGACCCCAACAGTCCATCTAGTCTGACCCTATCCCTTCCCCAAATTAGCATTGATACCCCCACCTCATCCCCCAGTGGGTTCCATCATCCTTTTGTGCTTCCGAATTTTTCCTTCCATATCTTATTTAAACCCATGTAGTAATCCCATGCCTTCTTGAACTCCCCACTGTTTTCACCTCCACCACCCACCCCATCAGTCCATTCCAGGAGCCCACCACCCTCTCTGTAAAGTAGTTCCCCTCCTCTTACCTCTGTATTGTCCCCCTTCCAGCTTTATGCTGTGCCACCTAGTCTTTGGATTCTATTTTCTCTTGAAGGTGCTCCCTTCCCACATCTTGTTTATTCCCTTTAGGTATTCAAAAGTTTCTATCATATCCCCCTCTCTCTCCTTGTTTCCAGGGAATATAGGTCCAGATCCTCCATCCTCCCAACATATGTCCGCCGATGCATGCCATGCACCATTTTGGTCGCCCTCCTCTGGGCCTTCTCCATCTTTCTATATCCCCTTTTTGGTAAGGTCTCCAGAACTGTACCCCATACTCAAGGTGTGGACGAACCATGGATCTGTATGGGGGCATCACCACTTCCCTTCTCCTACTTGTAATACCTCTCCCTATGCATGCCAGCATTACATTTGCTTTTCCTACCACCTTGTTGCACTGGTTTGCCTCCTTTAGGTTGTCCAAAATTATAATCCCCAGATCCATCTCCTGCTCCATTACCAAAACCTCCTCCTCCCCTCCCAGTGTGCATATGGCCTTCGTGTTCTTATAAATAGAACTAGCTATGTCAGCCTCCAGGTAGAGTACCATTCCATACATCACACCTAGCATTGTCAGACAAAAAATCTTCTAATTAGCAAAAGGGAAAAGAAATAAAAGCAGACATAATAAGTAATACAGTATACTCCACTTATTTGGGACATGGTTAAATGGGACGTCCCACTGGGCACAGTCTCAGATACATACTTAATCTCTGTGAGACATATATCCCTTTAAACAGGGCAACTATTTCTATTAATTGGGATGTTCGCAGTTGAATTACATCAGTTAGCAGCTTGTTTGAGACTGCTCCCAGCTGTAAGAACCCAGCCTTACCCTTAGCTCACAATGTTCACAATGCCATCCACTTGCACAAACCTGCCTCTCGCATCACAGATTAATGTTATTGAAGCCTTACAGGACTCCAGTTCCTCCTTATTAGTGATTTCCCATCAGTTCAGGATTTCAAGAAGCAAGGCAGGTTGCGTTAGTCTCAAAAAGGAAAAAGATTTAGCAGATTGGTGGGTGACTGCTAATCCGAATTGCAAGCGAAAACGAGGGGAAGGATACTGTTGTGAAAGATGCATTGCATGCCTGTTTCTGACATGCGGCAAGCAAAGGAGCATGCCTTTCAGGGCCTGTTCTCAAAACAAAAACAAAAAAAAAGCGAATGAGCTGGCAACGTACTTTGATCATGGTGCAATTGATGCTACAGACAGGTGGCTGCCAGGTGGAAAGCTTGCCGCAATATTGTGTGTAAGAAAGAGAATGGGAAGCAGTTTGATGCTGGTGCCCCCTCTGCCTCCGACTAGTTAATGTTCTGCCTGGTTTGTTATCTGAATATGCTCCCATTGACATTTGGAATGCTTGTCAAAGGGGTTTGTTTTATCATGGCTGTCCAGTCCAGGGGTACACTCATAAGGACTCGGACCTCATCGGAGGCAAGAAAACAAAATATCAGGTCACCCTCCTCTATTGCACAAATCTGTTGAGGACTGAAAAATTACCTTTGCTGGTTATAGAGAAGAATAAGAGACCTTGGAGCCTCCCGAAAGATCTCTAAAGTCTCGCTGTGACCTATGTGAATTCCACAAATGCCTGGATGACTGGCTCAGTTTTCTCTGAGTGAATGTCAACCTGGAATAAGCAGCTCAGGTGCCATAGAAGAAAAGCTGTTCTGTTCATTGACAGCTGCAGTGCACACCCTGCTGAGCTGCTTGATAAATTTTAACAGATCTGAATTGTTTTTTATTTATTTATTTAGATTTTCGGAAAGACCTTTGAACCAAGGGCTCATTTACAGAGGTTCCATGTCAATTGAAGCAAACAGGAATAGACAATGGTTTGCATAATAGTAAGGATGTAGAGATATGACATCACAGAGCAAACTGAATTAGGAAAAACATATAGGAGGTTACAAGGTCATGGCCAGAACATGTGTTGAATAGTTCTACTGTCTAAGTACAATGAGGATAACACAGCAGGTTTTAGCCTTGATCCAGAGAGGAGAGGAGAGCCATAGATGGGCATAGACTAGAAGGGGTAGAGGAGGGGGAGGGAGGGAGGGCAGTCGGGTGGAATAGAGACAGGATCGGGGGGGCAAGGAAAGCGTAGGGGTAAGGAAGAGACTGGGGAGACAGAGAAGAGTAGAAAAAGTGACTAGGTGGGGGAGTAGTAAAGGTGTCAGATCCCGCAGTCACAGCCTCTGTTTGAAGCTAGCAGAGCCCTGAGTTTCGCTTTGAACTGTTTTCCTCCCCCCAGACACTTCCAGTCTGATACAGCCCCTCGATATGGGAGTGATTGAAAACATTAAGGGTCAGTATCGTGGTCTTGTTTCATGTCATGTTGCTGGGTTCATAGACAGGATATACTGTCGAAACAGTGAAACCAATACCGTGAAGACCATTGCAACAATAGAAATCGGCAGGTTGCTGTAATGGTCCCTGTACACTGACACCGCTTCTCCCGGTGTTTTTCCCCCTCCCCAAAACAACCTCAACTCGGAGTTGATTATTTTAACATTGGGGGAGTGTGGGGGGAGACCCTCCGCAAAAAAACATTGTTTTTCTAACTGCGCAGTGCCGACTGTCGGCATTGTGCCTGTCGCTGTAATAGATGTCGAAAACATTGTTGTAGAACCAGCTTGGCGGAACCATAGACAGTGTGTCTGCCTCACTAGCATCTGAAATCACTCGCACGGCCAACCTTTTAAGTGATATTTATGACGCATTAGTCACGGGCAGCTGTGAAAGAAACAACGGTTGCAGATTGTTTTCACGAGGCAGGCTTTACCATCGGAGAGTAACCTAGCAGCATAAAACGTCAAGAATGCCACGGTCAAGACATCCTCGCCAGCATGGAACGGCCCCATAATATGTCCCTGAGCGAGTCTGAGGATCTTGTCAATTGTGACACTGGCAAGGCTACTGAGGGCAGACTGACAATGAATGAAGGCAGTTAAACCAGAATCAAGTAAAGAACGCTCAGCACTCATGGCTCAATTGTTTAAAGCTTAGTGGAAGTTGATTTCTGTACACACTAAAGCCCCTAGAATCTGAACCCACTACCAGAGGAAGACCTGCTGAAGGGTTTTGATGCTTGGGGCTTTAGGGTGTACTCTGGGCACCTTGCCAAAAAATAAACTTCCACTACGCTTTAAACAAGTAAACCACGAGTGCAGAGCGTTCTTTACTTTGTACTGGTAACCTGGCGTGTGCTCCTGATACTGTTTGTGTTCTAGTCAAACCAGAATCACCTGACTGGACACTGAGGTCCACGATGCTGACAAACCCCCTCCAAGAATTGTTTCTAATAAGGAAGCACAAGCGTGCGTGTCGGTATTGCAGGACTGGTGCATACAGCATAAAAAGGTCCCTGAGTTTAAGAGCCTTTTTGATCTAAAGAGAGTGAACCTGCACAACATATCAGAAGAGGCAAAGCAGAAAAAGATCACGGACAGTGTTGGGTAAGTTACCTTTTCTATTATTTTTGGAAACTTTCTCCAGACAGCTCTGTGCAGTCACTAGCAAGGATGGAGAAGTACTGGGAAAAGTAATACACCTTACAGTTAAGATTACTTATGTCTTTTTATACAAAAAGTAATACATAACTGTAACTGATGACGTTTATTTGAAAGTAATTAGTAACAAACCTATTACTTTCAAATAAATGTGATCTGTTGTAGTTATTTATTATTTTTGTATTGTTTTTGTATAAAAAGAAATAAGTAACTGTAACTGTCAGGTGTATTATTTTTTCTAGTACTCCTCCATCCTTGCTAGTGACTGCACAGAGCTTCCTGGAACAAGTTTCCAAACGTAATAGAAAGTAATAGAAAAAGTAACTTACCCAACACTGATCACGGATTACTGTACTGCACCTGACAGGAGATACGTTCACTATGTTGTTGTCTAAGAAGTGTTGTTTTTAACCAAGTAGAAATAAATAGAGCTTAAAGGACTTTACAACAAACCAAAAACAATGGCTTCACAAAGAGAGCTGTATTCGCTAAGAAAAACATCATGCATCACTAACACACACTAAATACAAATGCTGTGGTGTACTACTGTATCATGCTCACACACTAACACGGTCACTTCACTTTTGTTAAAAAAATGCCAGTTCTGTTAATTGGGACATCCTCTTAAACGGGACAAATCATAATCCACAAGGCCGTTTAAGGAGCTTCTACTGTAGTTAATAACGTTAGGAATTGAATATTACTGTCAGGCAACATACTAGGATCCAGATATTCAGAAATGGGAGCATGCATAGTGCAGAGGTTTGCACCGCACCAGACCCAGAGGCTACCGTATTCAGTCAGATAACAGACCAGCACTATCCGACTAAATCTTGGCCCATGTTGGCACAATGCTAAGTCAGCTTGCACTGCCCTGATATGGACCTGGGCTGTATCCAGCCTACAGGGAATTGCGCCGTGGGACCAGAAAACACCAGGGGCCATGTACACTATTTTTAGCTGCATCGTGCAAATGAGCATTGGGCATACAAGGCACTAAAGGGTAGTTAGCTTGCCCATTATGGACTTATTTGCATGGTGAGTGGAGGCCCTTTTGTGCCCAACCTGTGAGCAGCGGACATGCCATCCCTGGTGTTTAGTGGCTTCCCCCACCCACCCATCACATGTCCTGTATTGTCACACTTATCCCTGGTGTCTAGTGGCCTCCTACCCCCCCGATCATCCATTTAGTATCTTATACACATACTCCTGGTGTCCAGTGGCACTCCTCCCCTGATAACCTGTTCAGTATCTTGCACACCTGTCCTGGGTGTCTAGTGGCACCTCGCCCTTTGATCACCCATTCTGTATGCCAACACATATCTGTGGTCTCCGGTGGCACCCCCAGTCACCCATCCTGTATGCCAACACATATCTGTGGTGTCAAGGGGCACCCCACCCCAATCATCCATCCCGTATGCCAACATACATTGCTGGTGTCTAGTGGCACCCTGTGCCCCCCGATCTCTCAGACCATGTACCCTGTAGTATCCTTGGCATGCAGTGGTACTCCCATGCACCCGAAGGCTGGTCAACAAATGGACAGGCAAACACTGGTGGTCTAGCAGCCCCTCCACCTGCCCCACCCGCACTCTGAACAACCCCATCTAACCCCTGACCACCAGTCAATTCGAGAACTTGCTGTGAATCTCGATATTGCAACTGGCCCAGCCCTCCTCTCACTTCCTCCACTGGCCATCATATGAGCTGACAGTGAACACCCATACCATATACAGTGTACTGTACATGCACATGCACTCACTGTCAGGACATACGGTGGCTGGCCAAGTAGGTGCGAGAAAGGCTGTGCCGGTCACCATGTCGGCATTCAATGCACGTCGCTGGATTGACTGGTAAGGGAAAGGTTGGATGGTTGGTTTTCCAGGTGTGGGCAGGGTGGGGGGACTGCTGGAGCACCAGTATTCTCGAATCTGTTTGTTGGCCAGCCTTCGGGAAGGATGGGGGCAGGGGTACCACTGTACGCCAGCGATATTATAGAGTACATGAGCTGGGAGATTGGGTGGGTGTGGGGGTGCCACTAGTCACCAGGGATATGTTTTCTCAGACAGGGTGGGTGCTCAGGGGTGGGAGATGTCACTAGACACCATGGAGTTGTAGAACCCATGCGGAATGGGTACTTGGGGGGGGTGGCGTGCCAGTAGACATAGGTGCTATGTGTTGGCATACAGGATGGGTGATCGGGGGCAGGGAGTGCCACTAGACACCAGGGATACATGTGTAAGATACTGGACAGGTGATTGTGGGTGGGGGGGCCACTAGACTTCATGGACATATGTGTAAGATACTGAATGGGTGATTGGGTTGGGGGGCCACTAGACACCAGAGATAAGTGTTACAATCCACAGGACAGGTGATCAGGAGTGGGGGTACCACTAGACACCAGGGAGATTGACAGCAAACACAAGCTGGGCAATCGGGGGTGGGGGTTCCATTGGATACTAGGGCCTGCACCCCCACGGACGTGCTGGCGATCAGGGACAAGTGGCTGCAGTACAGCTGTCCTGCCATCAGTGGGGTGGGGGTGTGGGCTTAGCACCGGGTTAAGTCGAGGTTTCTGGAGGCGGTAAATAGCACCACTATGGGTGCATTACTGCTGTCGCAAGCCTTCGAACATGCCGCTGTGCCCATATGCAGGAGGGGACCCCTTCATTTGCATGGACACAGCATTGTGCTAGTGTCTGGGCACTAACGTGTTTTGCTTACAGTACAGGAGTCTCTGAATGTAGACCCCACCCCAAAAAAGGGTGCAAACCAGGATAGCGTGCACAGAATCCCATTAGCAATGGCATTAACTTTTGAATATCTGGCCCCAGGTCTGCAAATTAAACTGATAAGTTATACAGTTTAGTAGGGCACAAAACATATCCATGTTTGACTCTCAGATGTTTTGTCTCCTTAGCAATATGACCAGAATTGAAAGCCTGACAAAACATTAGGATCGCGACTAACCTGATCTGATTGTTTACTCTTAAGATTCCAGGGCTTATTAAAGGGAGCAACGATGTCCCATGTACTACTAATATGCAGATACCTAGAGGTCCTGATTAAGAAATTCACCCCCCCAAAATGTAACTTTTTATTTTGTAGCTTTTTGTTTGTCGTTCACTCTGTGAACACCCCCCACACACACACACACACACACACACACACTTGCAGTGCTGCCTAACTATATCACCCAGGGACCTCTGCAGCTGCACCTCTAATGACGCATTCCACTACAACCACTTATGTATTTGCTATATACCACACTATTTGTAATGTTTTTAGAGTTTTACCTTGTTTTAGCTTAAAGCTGTCTTTTTTCCATTGTCAGCTCTCTATCTGATCTATTGTCCTCTGCATTTAGTGTGCAGATTCTAAGTGAAATAACATGTTCTAATAATAAGCTGTAGTGAGAACATGTTGCTGCCTCCAGCACCTGTGACTGCCCTGTTTAGTACATTTCCCCCCCATGCACTGGGGCCTCCCTTCTTCCCTGCCTTGCACCTCCTCTTCTCACTCCAACCCCACCCCCCCTTGTTTCTTCCTCACTTTTTCCTCTCTTTGACTTCTTTACTTCCATCTGTAATATGTCAGTGCCCCTCGCTGCGCCTTTCCCATATTTCCCTCTTTACCTCCCTCTCCTCGTCTCCATCAACTCTTTCTTTAATATGACAGTGCCTCTGGCTGCACCTTTCCCACATTCCCCTCCCTCGTTCTGTACTCCATCTACTGCTTTTCAGAACTGTAGCACTAGTTTAGCTTGAATGTTTTTTAATCTAGCCTGATTTTTTTTGTGTTTTTGTTTGTTTGTTTTTTTTCTTTTTAATTTTCATACATGTACGTGCTGTTATACTACTTACCATGCCTATGTAACTCAATGTCTTGTTTACATCTGTATTGCACCTTCTTTGATGTGGAACCTTTGTAAAAGAGCCTTGGCTCAAAGGTATTTGTAATCCTAGATTTAATAAATAAATAAAATAATATCGAGGGTAATATATGGAATGCTGTTCACAAAAAGGCTGTGTTTCCTTCAAGGGGTTGTCATAACAACCAGCTGACATCGAGACCAAAGCTTAAGAGGTCTGCGGTTGCTATGACAACCTTGAAAGGGAACGACAGCTTTGTCTGTGCATAGCGTCCCAGATATTGTTCTTTATAAAAAAAAATAATATTATGGGAGACACCATACAATCATTAATTTATTAAGAGAATGCTTATATTGGCATCACTCATAAAATCAACCTGCTGTAAATCTGTTTTTAGAAAACAGTTCCAGTTTCTCAGGGGAAAAGGAAAATAACAATAGATACTACTTTACTGTGCAGGTATCTTGAATTGCCTTCTTATTTTACAAATCTGCTGGTGGACTGTCATCTGTATTTGAGGTCAAAAGCAGAACTGAGTGTTAGTTTAAATAGGGCATCGGGAAAAGAGGGTAGGCTTAACCTTAGTCCTTTCTAACTATTTTTAAATTAGTATCCATTTTTTTAAGTCCTCCGATTCATCTGATCATGTAGACTGCTGTCATCATCTCCACGACCTGAATCAGTATCTCAGGTCTCACACCTTCCAGATGGTAACTCTGAACCAGATCATACCACCTCTGGAGCAAAACATGTGGTTCTGTTCACTGGATCTACAGGACGCGTTCTTTCATGTCCCAATCCGTCCATCCCACCAGCGGTTCCTCCGCTTCAGGGTCGAAGGAACCCTGTACGAGTTCCAAGCCATGCTGTTCGGCCTGTCATCGGCCCCTCGGGTCTTCACCAGATGCATTGCGTGATGGCAGCCCATCTACGGTGTCAAGGGGTTCACATATACCCCTACCTCGACGATTGGCTCCTGGCAGGTTCCTCCCTGCAGGAGGTGGAGAGGTCCAGGGACCTGGCCATCTGAACCTGTTCCCGATTAGGCCTCCTGATCAACGTGGCCAAGTCGGAACTCATGCCCTCTCAGGTGATGGGCTTTATCGGGGCAGAGCATGACTCTCATCAAGCCAGAGCTCAGCTTCTGGCGGACAGAGCAGAGGTTCTTTCCTCATTTGCCCAATCATTTCTGGTTGGGCACTTGTGCCCTGCCCGGGACTTCCTGTGCCTTCTGGGTTACATGGTGGCATGCACCTCAGTGGTCCGTTGGGCCAGGTTGCACATGCGTTTCCTCCAGTGGGAGCTGGCCGCTCAGTAGACTCAGCGTCAGGGTCTTTTTGACCAGCTGGTCATTGTCACCCAGAAGATGTGGGATGTTCTTCAATGGTGGACCGTCCCAAGTCGTCTGCAGGAAGGGATTCCATTTGTCCGCCGTGAGCCGACGGTCATCCTTATGACTGATGCCTCTCCCTTGGGCTGGGGAGCCCACATGGGGGACCACAGAGCCCATGGGTTCTGGACCCCTGAGGAGTCCCATTGCCACATCAACCTATTGGAGCTCAGAGCAGTCAGACTGGCACTGTCAGCTTTCGCTCCTCAGTTCCGGGGTCAAGTGGTTCAAGTCCAGACAGACAATAGCACGACCATGTACTACCTCAACAAACAGGGCGGCACGCACTCCCATCTGCTATGCAAGGAGGCGCTCTGGATCTGGACCTTCATTAGCCGGTTGGAGGTGGATCTCCTTGCCATCCATGTGGCAAGAGTCTCAAACCAACTGGCAGATGCTCTCAGCCGCATAGGCCAGACATCCCACGAGTGGTCTCTCCATCCAGAGGTAGCTTACAGTCTGTTCTCCCATTGGGGCAAACCGTTGGTGGAGCTGTTTGCCTTCAGGGAGAACACCAAGCTGAGGATGCACCATGCCCGCCCCCCTCAACAGGGTTCATTGCAGGGGGATACCTTTTCGAGGCCATGGACCCCAGGCCTCCTCTTTGCCTTCCCTCCATTTCTCTTGATCCACAAGGTGTTACTCAAGGCGAGGAGGGACAAGGCGAAAGTGGTCCTGGTAGCCCCAGATTGGCCCCACTAGTTCTGGTATCCAGATCTCCTCAGTCTCAGCTGCAGGGCCCCGCAGCGGCTTTGTACACGCCGGACCTGATATCATTGAACCAGGGGAAGGTATTCCACCCGGACCTTCAATCCCTGCACCTCACAGCCTGGTTCCTGAGTGGCTAGAGTTCCAGACTTTGGGTCTTTCCGACGATGTCTATACCGTAGTGGAGGCATCTCGTAAGGAATCGACCAGGAAATGTTATGCCTTCAAATGGAAAAGGTTTTCCATTTGGTGTCAGGGTAAGATTCTGGACCCCTTATCCTGCTCTGTGGTTAACATTTTAGACTATCTTTGGTCCCTCTCCAAAGGGGGTCTTCGGTCATCGACCCTTAGGGTGCACCTGGCAACCATCTCTGCTTACCGGGTGTAGGCCGGTCAGCCGACATTGGCACAGGAGACAGTGGTCGGATGCTTTTTCAAAGGCCTGGAACACATATCCCCTCCGGTGCATGAACCTCCACCTCCATGGGATCTTCTGCTGGTTTTGGCAAAGCTCATGGACAAGCCATTCGAACCCATGCACAAGTGTGAGCTCTCACACTTGTCGTGGAAGACTTCCTTCCTGGTGGCTATCATGTCAGCCAGAAGGACATGGAAGCTCCAGGCACTCTCATAGACTCCCCTTATCTGGTCTTTCACAAGGACAAAGTTGTCCTGTGCCCCCACCCGAAATTCCTTCTGAAGATGGTGTCTGAGTTTCACCTTAACCAGGTATTGACTCTGCCAGTATATTACCCTAATTACACCTCGGACGCCAAGTACAGGCTCCATACTCTGGACCTCAGACATGCTCTCTCCTACTACAAGGAGAGGATGGCGGAAATTTGGGGAGAGGTTCGCTAACTGTTTGTCACCTACACTGAAGTCGCTTCTGGCAGACCTGCAGCCAAACAGACTATTGCAAGATGGATTACATCTTGAATGGGTCTGTGCTATGAGTTGGCAGGCAAGGAGCCTCCTAGAGGGATAAGAGCTCATTCTACCTGCCATACTGCTGCATCGGTGGCTGCTTCTAGGGACATCCCTATCCAGGAAATCTGTCAGGCCGCTACCTGGAAGTCAGCAAACACCTTCATTACCCATTATCACATTGACCTGGAGTCACGTCGCGATGCTGGTTTTGGGGTCTTGGTTCTCCAGTTTCTGTTTCCTAAGTAAGGGGTGTGCACCTTGCCTCCCTCCTCCTGGAGAACTGCTAGGAGTCTGCCAGAGAGTGTGAATGAGCAACATATCCACGCTCCTAGAAAAGCAGGTTACTCACCTGTAACAGTAGTTCTAGGAGTAGTATATGTTCATCCACATGCACCCACCTGACCTCCCCAGCTTTAGGCGCATCACCTTGCTTCCAGTGGGCTAAGATCTGGCGTCATGGGGCAGAGCTGAGGTATTTACCACCTGGGTGGGTGGGAGGAGCCAGCTTGAAGACTTCCAGCAAGATTTAAAGGGGAAAGGGACATGCCAAAGAGTGTGGATGAACAACATATACCACTCCTAGAACTACTGTTACAGGTGAGTAACCTGTTTTTATTCACCCAATTAATTTACCACCTGTGTGAGATATATAGAATAAGTGATGGGAAGTATGAATTACAAGGTGATAATTCGATCAAGGGGTTTAGAGAACAAGATAATCAGCCAATTGGATTCTAGTGTTTCCTAAACCTTGAAATTGAATTATCACCTCGTAACCCACACTTCCCCATCATTTTATTTTTTATGTTACATGGATAGTCCCATAGTTAAAGTAAGAAAATGCCACTAAAACAAACAGCAGCTGGAGTTTTCCTCACACTGCTACCTTCGTGCTTCACTCACTCTTGCTTTCAGCTGAATTTCGTGAAATCTCCCAGTTTTCTCGTACCTACTGTAAATAAGCAGTGACCAACCTGAGGTCACTTAATGTTTTTTGGTGGTTTACGCGTTTTATTGCTGTTCTATGAAGGCTTGTCTCTCCTCTGGATTTGGAGGAATGAAGTGCGATGCCATTTTTAATCGGCGGAAAGTGAGAGAGAATGAGTGAAGCGTAATGACAGCAGTGTAAAGAAAACTCCTTCTGCTGTCCTAATGGTGCGACTGCGGTTTTCTTTCACTTTGCAGTAATCCACTGTTGGTGATTGACATGTGGTGATAATCCACACTTAGAAATGTATTATCGCCACCTGTGAATGAAAAAGCGTGGATTATCACCTTTAGAAATGTTTTCTGTCTGTGGGTTATTGGCTTTAGCCATATAAAATATACATACATTTAGCCAGTTCTCATCTATATTATTTTGTTCATTACCCAATAGCAAATGTAGTGCAAAAGATGCTACAGAAGAAACTGGAGATTAAAAATAGATAGACCCAGTAAGTAGGTCATGGTGGAGGTGACGCTAGGGAATACATGTATTGTTATCGAGTTTTTGTGTACAAGCCTAAGATTCTGTTTTGTAAATATGTATTTTATTTTTTTATAAAGCTATTTGGTCCCCAACACCTCCTCCCGCCAACTGGCAATGGGGGCGCATAGAAATTTTACATGTTTTCTCCCCTGACCCTCCCGGAGGCCTCAGCACACAGCCGTGTGAGTGTGTGGAGGCACACTATGCACTCCTTGGCACCAGCTCAGCCCCTTCCACCTCCTGTAATTGTTTGCCACCCCCCTCTCCACCTACATTACCCACTGGACCTCCACCCAGTGGGAGAGGAACTACAGGGGGGGGCTGCCAACCCACCCTCGGGAGAGGAGAGCTGCCCATCGGCGTGCTTGTTCCTGCTCTGCCCTCCACCACGCCGGCACCCCAACAACCTGAGATCGTTCCCGAACCTGGCTTGTCAGTGTAGCGCAGGGTGTGGCATCCAGCACCTCAACCCTCAGCGCCACTGGGATGGTGTATTTTTTAATTTTTTAAGGAGCAACTTCTCCTGATGTGGCCTTAAACAGGCGAAATGTTGGGCATTGTTTTGGTAACCAGGATTAAAGTAAAAAAAGTGGATTATTCACACAATTGAAGGGGACTTTGGAGTGGCTATCATGGTAATTTATGTGGTTTTCACTGAACTTTTGCCAATGCACAGCCCGCACAACAACTGTTTGAACATCAGCTCGTGGGTGTACCCCAAGGGTTTCCATTGGACATTGTACATCACAAAACAACATATACAGTTGTCACTAACTGACACCCTTGTTGGCTGCTTCACATGAGAGGCCAAGGAATGAATGGGTATGGAGTCTAAATTAACCTAGCACCTATGTGGTGGTCTCTCCATTGCAGGGTTTAAGGCACCTTGGCAGGGCAGTGTGCGGAAGCTTGCACTGTGACCATCATACCTCTCAACCTCCTGCCTCATAAATCAGGGACAAGGCTTAAAAAAATCAGGGACGAAGGACCAAAATCAGGGACACATCTTCAAAATTAGAGATATCCACCCAGAAAGCTGGTAGAATATGGGGCTTAGTGCAAAATACATTTTCTAAAGAAGGACAAGTCTGTAACTTTAATGCTTGACATTGTTTTGTGCTTACAGTCCCCATTGTTTAGCCACAAAAACACAAATTTTAGGAGGGACAGAGTAAAATTTTGGGGCAAAATCAGGGACATCCCTGAAAATCAGGGACACTTGAGAGGTATGGTGACCATCCATGCTATACCTGTCATGTGGATAAATAGAGGACTTCATGTTCCAGAGTTGTCAATCTAGCACCTTTCACAAGCACTAATAATTCACACGCGGAAAACAAAATAACATGGTTGAAAAGGTCCTGTCTCTATCCAGTCCAAAGCCACATGCATTTCCTGTGGGAAAGGGATTGCCCAAGTGAAAGCTGTTCCGTAAAATAGCTTAGCACGGCACACAGACTTGAAACATTTTTGTTGAGGCCTGGGGCCTGGGCCACTGACCTTTGCATAGAGTAAGACAGCTGCGATCCATGTCCTTTGTATTGTCCTTCGCTGGCAATTTGCTGCAAGTTTATGGCAATGTAGGGAGAGTGGATTACAGGCTGTACACTAGCCTTTCTGTATAGGCATTTGCTTTGTTTTATTATTTTACGGAATCAATATTCAAACTTATCTTTATATTCTGTATCCACTTTTTGTGTGGATACAGAAACTGTAAAGCCCAAATCTTACTGTATGTACGATGTACCTCGTCATTCACAAACTAGAATCTTTGCCAGACCTGTCTTCCGTGAAGCTGGAAATCAATACATAGACCCGCTTCTGCTCTTCTGTAGTTACTGTTGTTTCTGGACAGGCTTTTTTTTTTTTTTTTTTGCCAAGTTTTATAATGAGTGCTGCAGTGGTTCCTTCCTGCTGCTCTGTGGCGATACCAAAGATGTCACACTGATAAGGGCTGACATCCTTTTACGTGCAGTTGTGGGCATTCAAAGCTAAATCACTAGGGCAGAGGCAGTGACCTTATGTTATCAGTACTCAAGTGTATTTGCCCTGCAGTGCTAAGGGCATGCTAGTTCAAGCAACGTTAGCACCAGTTGGGTTGTGACCTAAACAATTGTCAACACTGTAGCCTGTTTCCGTTTCAAATACAGTATGTCAAGGTGTAAGTTCTTAATTAAAGATAAAGGGCACAGCGACAAGGTTTTAGCTGACATGGGTAGGGGCTTATTTTACACTGGACTCAGTACAAAGGAAAGCAGGCTGGGGTATCTAACAATTTCTTCCAAATTGGGCTGTGAATGTGATAAAAAATGTATTTTATTTCATATAGAGAAATGTACGTAGTAATTAAGTTTTTCAGTAGAAACATTTTTTTGTGTCCCTGCTTTTGATTTCTTTTTGTTCTAAGATTGTTTTGTTTATTTCATTCATTCAGGTGAAAAACGCCACTGCTTGGACCTTACATACAGCTCCAATTTTATGTACGAAAAGGAGGCCGAGATGATGCAGAATCGAATGATGGACCAGGCCATAAACAACGCAATCAGTTACCTGGGAGCGGAGGCACTGCGACCCCTTGTGCAGACCCCACCTGCTCCAACTTCAGACCATGCCATGCCTGTCATCAGTGGCCTGTACCCTATAGCGCTCACCCGCTCTGAAATGCCAAATGGAAACATGCAGCCGATGGAAAACAGTGCCCTCCACCTAAAAGCCAAACGGCATTCCTCAGAAAGGGGGCCTTCCCCAAACAACAGTGGGCCTGACTCCACAGACACCGACAGCAACCATGAGGACCGACTTAACAACTACCAGCAGAGTCACATGATCCCAGTCCAGGTTCGAAATGGCTTGCACCCGATGAAAGAGATGCCAAGGCCCTATGACCTTGTTAAGACACCTGCTCTTCCCTCTCGCGATGCCTTTAAAGTGATCAACAGGGAAGGAGAGGTGATGGGGGTGTACAAGTGTGACCACTGTCGTGTGCTGTTCTTGGATTACGTGATGTACACCATTCACATGGGTTGTCATGGTTTCCGTGATCCATTCGAGTGCAATGTGTGTGGCTACAGGAGTCATGACAGATATGAATTCTCCTCACACATAGCTAGAGGAGAACACAGAGCTCTCCTGAAGTGAACTGATGTGCCCTACAGACTTGATAATCCATCTTAAAACATTTTTTCTTATATGTATTACACCATAAATGTTATCTGTGAGACTAGGGCTTAACATTTTGCCACAGTGATGTAGTGTTAATACTTTATTTCACAAAACTGATGTATTAACAGATGATGTCATTGTGTAGGAAGAGCTTTGCAAGGACGTTAAATGTGTGCAGTAATTGTGATACAGATATTATAAATTACCTTGAGAACGGTACGAAGCTTTTTTGTTGGACATGCTCTGTTTTGTGTTAAATTCTGAATGGATTAAGGCAAGAGAGCTTGGGCTGTCCAGTCATTCCTGCAAGTGGCACCTAAGATGTCTTCCCTTTCTGGGTCATAAAGAAATGCCTTGGTGCAGGACTGATTATTCTGCGCTGCCATGCAGTATACCATATTTGGGTAACGTGGACTGGCTGACCAGTAGCTTTCTTTTGAATTTCTGATAAATTGAAGCTGTCAATTGATAGCTGAGGTTTTTGGAAATCTTAAGCAAAATGCTTAATGGCCATTCCTGGGAAGAGTTACTGTAGATTCATCGTGATGATGTCATCTCATTTAATGAGAGCCTAAGTGAGAAAAATTAGTACCATTGCCGGTGTGTACATAACAGTGATGTTTTACCAGATGTTATTTAAAGTCCATTGTATTTTTCCAGAAGTATTAATAATGGATTGTCTTGGCATGAATAATGTCATAGTCATTAGGGTTTTTGTTTGGTATTTCCCATTTTTAAGTACATTAGTCCTACTAGCACTGTGCTAGCCAAGGGCTAGGTTATTGTAAATATTAGTCTCTGTAATATACATTTTCGCCTGAAGACATCTTGGCATTATAATTTAAAGGTGGATGGCTCTTCAGGCACAATTTATAGGGATTAATTTTCCATTCTACTGACCGGGGTAGCCTGTGATTCCCTTGGGACGCTGAAATGTGTCTAGGCTTACCTTAAAGGCCAGTGCTGTCTTCATATTCACTGTCTCTGTTGGTTGTCTGTTCCATAGATTCACCACCCTCTTAGGAAAAATGTCTGCTAACATTACCCCTGAAATAAACCGCCCCTGAGCTTCAGGGCATGACCCCGCATCCATCTGCAGGACACAAAATCAAACATCTCCAACTGTTCAAGCTTATCAGTACACCTAATTATAAGTCTAATTAAATATTCGTGAGCCTATAAAGGATCCTGATTGCCTACAGAATCAGCCATTAATGTCTTAGAATTGACCAGTCCCAGCTGCCAGCTGCTGCTGTGCGAAATGCACAGCTCGCACCACTCCACTCAAATAAAAAGGTAAAAATGGAAGTTGTTATTGCGATTGGACTTATAATCACAATGACAACTTTGAAGCCAGTCGTTTCCTTGGATTAACAACTGGCTGGAGGGAGGTAGCCCTTGGCTGCATCTCAGGCCACCCATCCCCTCAGTGGGTTGTGAATACCTCGGAAATGACTGGCCTCTCATTCTTTATTGCTTAAGTATGCAAAAAATGGTGATCCTGTGCCCTGTCAGCCTCCTGTTCTCCAGAGTGAACAAGAGGGCCTCCCATCTCTCCTCGCAACTTCTTTCACCCGTAACCCAGCTCATTTTTGGTGGCTCAGGGTTGCGACCTCTCGACTGCCTCGACATCTTGTTTTTTACTGTCCGACACAGCATGCAGTATTCCTGGTGCGGACTGACCAGGGTCTTGTAAAATGTCAGGATTACTTCCTCTGCTCTGCTTATCACCCCCTTTTTCTGCAGCCCAGTGTTCTGCTGACCCGCTTGACGGTGGCTGAGCACAGCTTGTCCTGCTTTAGTCTCCTGTCTTAATGACCCCCAGGTCCTTTTCCTTCTTACCTGCAGCAAGAGGATCTCCACACAGTGTAGGTCCTGCCACTATTTTTCCTTCCCAGGTGTAGCGCCTTGCATTTCGCTACATTGAATCTGAAGCTGTAGGAGTCTGACCAGTCGCCCAGCTTGATCAGGTTTCGAAGTTTGTCTCCACCCTCCAGGGAGTCCAGTCCCTTGGCTAGCTAAGTGTTATCCGAAAATGTAAGTGGCCTGCCAACGACCCCAGCTTTCAGATCGTTCATGGAGATGTTGAAAAGCAGAGGCCCCAGCATCAATCCTTGAAGGACCTTTGAAAGATGCCACTGAGTACAGTGCTCCTGTCCACTCGGAGTAGTGCTCACATACCACCATCCTCTCCTTCCTGCCCCCAAAATCTGCTCATATATTACCTCCACTGAATAGAATTTCTGCAGCTTTGTCTTTTCTTTTTTTTTCCCCCAATAGGTAATTTGTACGTTTTTTTTTTTCATTTTTCTCCCCAGCCCCTGAGCCCTCACATCCCCGATGTGACCCACGCATGTGGAGGTATGCGCACGTCACACCCTATGGGATGCCCCACCCTACTTGTCACTCCGTTGCCACCTGCACCTGTGACTGGACCTCCATCTAGTGACGGCGGGACTATGGGCGGTTGACCCACTCATTGGGAGAGGAGAGCCAGCGCTCGATCCTGCTCCCACCCTCCCCCCTGTGCCGATACCCTAACGACTTGAGGTCATTCCTGAACCCGGGTCGCCAGTGTAGTGCGAGGTGAGGCATCCAGCGCCTCAGCACCACCAGGTCGGCACTTTTTCTTTTCTTTATGTATCATTTGTGGCCAGGCTTCAGAAAGGTGTTGCAAGTATCAGAGCTCCCAGAGCTACAGGGATTCCTGTGTTTTACAAGAAACTTGAGTCATACATATGGAAATTGAGAAATGGAAAAGTAAGGTTCTGCATTGTTTTTGCAGTACAATGCATACTTCTTAAGTGAGGAATGAATTCATCTGTGATAAAATCATTGTGGCATATAATCTTGATTTTCTTACATATGAGTACAATAGCTGTTATAGTGACGCATGCAGTCTGCGTGTGTTAGTGCTGTCTTGATGTGCCATTTAATTAAGTTTTTTGGCTGAGTGATTTGGGGCACCATCAGGGAACCACTCTCCTGCATGGCAAGAGATGAACTGCATACATTTGCATGGGGTGTAATTAAAGGTTAGCCCGGGAGTGCCTCACCATGATTACAGAGTATAAATTTGAAATTGAACTCAGTCCCACCTCCTCACTCACAGACCCCTGCATTCCCCCTACGGCTGGATGCATGCGGTGATCATGAAGATGATTCAGTAAGTAATAAATCTTGCGGTTGCCGCATGGATGCCAGCCAATCAGGTGAGATTTCTGTCTTCAGTTTTACAAAGGAGCATTGTAAAGCCTACGCTCTTTTCTGAAAAAGCGTCTGTTTAATGCACTGCGGAACAGGTAGTATCTTCCATTGCTTGCTGATATTTGTAGATATCAAGTAACAGCCACGTAATAGATACAAGACAGTGATGACAGAAAAGGGCATGTCAGCCCATTCAGTCTACCCACCTTACCTAACTGCTCTGTGCTGGCCGTAGTGGCCACCGCCTCTTTATTTCAGTAACCCCTTGGCTAACTAATCTCACGTGCCTGCCCCATCCCTGCTTGATGCTCTCACTGATTTGGCCTGTATGTACCACTGCCTCCGGCAGTTCGTTCCTCTTGTCAACCACTCTTTCTGTGAAAAAGGACTTGCGGGCATTGCTGTTGAATCTCCCCCCCTGCAAGTTCAAGTGAGTTCCCCCTTGTCCCTGAGCTCAAGGAAAAAAGTACCTTAGCGCCCACTCTGTTTATCACATGCAGGTACTTGTATGTTTTGATCATGTCTCCTTTTTCCCCTCCTTTTCTCAAGGGTGCACATGTTCATGTCCTGCAGTGTCTCCTAGTATGTTTTGCCCCCTAGTCCATGGACCATTTTCTTTAGCATAAGTTGTACTGCCTCCACTTTGTCATTGAATTTAGCACTTAGATGAGTTTTCTATAGGATCTTCACCAGGGATCTTGATGCACTTAGCAACATCACCAGCAGTAAAACACAGATCACTGCATCCTGAGAAGATTTTTGAAGGGAGGTGTGCTTGACTGAGGTTCCATGGGGTTCTCTGAAAAGCTGTTGACCTTGTTAAGAAGTGGGAAATATTTTTATTGGACTAACACGGATGCTGAGCCTAGATGTTTTTATACACCAGCCTTCAGATTCGGTCCCCTTGATCAGCTGCCTTTGTGACCCTGAAAGATTGTGTTCTCATATTTTCAAGTATGACAAGGTATGTGTTGGGTGATATCAACGTGTCTTGAGCGGTGTTGCATGAGACAAAGCCACGTGCTTAAACCAACCAAGAAGTTGCAATACCCCACACCAGCACATACCCCAAAGTGTCTCATTGTATTGATACAATGGAACATAGATTAACATTTCTTAAAAAGAATTAAAATCTTTATATCAATAAAAGCAACAGTGAAGCAGAATGCAAGAACAGTCAAGATTCCAATCCATGGCTATGTGCTGGTATAGCACTACAGGTTATAATCCTTACTGGCCAATCAGATTGCAGCATGCAGATGAGCCATTGTATAACAGAATCTCTCTGTCCAGTAAAATAACACATGGCAGGGTATGTTGTGGGATAGTGACACTTTTCGGGTGTGTTGTGAGGCACAAGGCACAGCCGAGTTGTGGCATTATCCCAATTGATAATACATAGTGTGTGTTCTTGCACTTATAAAATGGAGTATGGGGAGGAAAAGAACCGGTTGGCAAGAACTTTATCCAGGCTTGGAATGTTTCTTAGCCAATCAGATTGCAAGAATTCTCCTACCCATGTGATCCTAAAAGGTATCACAGGAGCTGGGTGTAGTTTCCCATGGCCCATTACTGCTATGAACATTCTTTCTTACAGGCTAATGAAGAAGTAAGTCTTTTACTGCCACTTCACAGTGGAACTAGGAGCCAAAATGAAGAATAAATTTTACCCTCCCTGCGTTTTCCTTTCTCATGTTAACTTCAGTGTTGCATCAGCAGCAGTGCAGCAAAACATGTTTTTCCAAAAAAAGCTAGTTTCAGCTGCAGTTAAGAAAAATATTAGCATACCTGTCAAATGTACATCTCTCGATACCTCCTGTGCTGCGCAAAACGAGGCTTTTTTATTTTTTAGATCCTAACCCTCGCCTGGTCTACAATGCTATTGCTATGCAAAGTGTGGAGCCATCTTTAGAAAAAAACAATTAAAATATTTGTAAAATACTGGGATTTTGGTCGAATTAGAAAATTGTACCACCAAATAGAGCTGGAAGATACCTCGAATCTTTTATGGTGAAAAAATGGTCGGGTTTTTTTTTTCGCCTAACTTTGTTGCACCACTGCTCTAACACCAAAACAAGTTGTACAGTAGCTTCTGAGGTGCACATCACAGTTTATTGCCAGCAGATTTACTGGTTTATAGGGGTCAGGAAATATCTGCGAATTTTGAGCAGCTTGTAAAGTTCCTATTTTCAGAAATTAGTATTCCTATCCCCCATGGTCCATATTTAACTGTTTCTGAATAAACTTTAAAACTGTAAGCTATTTTTTTTTGCATGGACAGCATTCTGTATGATTTATTTCATGAAACTAGGAAATTTGGAGTTTTGCCTGCAGTATGTCACTGCATAGATTCAGAACTCAGAGCATAAGCTGATAAGCTATAACATTGCTTAAAGCAGGAGTGCAAATTAAAAATGTTTTTCCAAACATTAAGTTTTGGTTACACCTAATAAAAATATTAGCAAAACCCGTCAAATTGACTTTTCTAGGTACCCCCATGCTGCGCACAATGATTTTTTTTTCCTTGATCCTAATCCATGCAAGGTCTACAGTGCTTTTTCTGAGCCAAATGATTCAGTCGTCTTTTTTCTTAACAAAAAACTAAATTAAAACATTTATAAAATACTCAGATTTTGGTGGAACTAAAAGGTGAGACCAAATAAAACCATAAGGTGCCAAGAATCTTTTATAGTGAAAAAAAAAGTTGGGTCAAACTTTTTACCCACTTTCATTGCACTGTTGCTTTTAAGTTCTGAATCCATGCAGGGACACAGTCAAAACTATAAAACTTCTGGTTCCATGGAAGGAACCACGGCGAATGGTGTCCATATAAAGAAAACAATGCAAAACACAATTTGCTGTTTCAAACTTCATTCAGGTACAGTTAAATATGGATCGGGGCATGAAAGGAATTTCTGAAAACAGGAACAATAAAAGCAGTTACACATAAATAATTTGATCTTCCGTTTGATTACATTAGGACATGAATGTGTGTCTTACCGCTTCCCCATTTAAAAAAACATTAAATGTTTATAGATCTTTCCGTATACACTGTATTTTTATCATCTCAGTATGCTAATTAGGTGCAAACTGGGCTCCAACACTGAACACAACTATTTACCTGTTTCATTTTATTTACTGGAGTTTGTTAAACGGGTAGGCTCGCTGAGACCTGCGTCCCTGTTTTTTTCAGGAGTAACTCAGGATAAGTTACACACAGTTATACAATAGAATTCACATGATGCAGTATCAGGTGCAGGAGGAAAGGACAGGCAGCATGAACAGTGATAGTTACAGACTGTACAACAGTTTTCACTCTGAGGAAGCAAAACAGTTATTACAGTTAGCATTCTGAGAGCTGCCCCACTCACTCAGTATGGCGCCGACTGGTCCGTGACCTGGAAGATACCATCAGCAGTTATATTTACCTCTTAAAACATGAGTACAGTAGTTACATAGAAACATAGACTTTTTTTAAACTTCAAGATAATTTTATTAAAATACATTAAAAATACAATATCCAAAATCACAAGTAAGACTACAGATGGGTCATATCACTTTCATACAGTGTCTTAGTGTAAACTTGTTCTTCTAATATCCTGCTACCATGAATAGTTTATAAATTAATATCTCTCAGCACTCTATATAATATGGTCTCTAGCTGGATGGTCTATAAGTAAACAACAGGCCACTATTGGCAGAAACATAGACTTTGATGGCAGATAAGGACCGCTTGGCCCACCCAGTCTGCCCATTTCCCTACCTATTGGATAAGCTGCAGAGCCTAGTTTTACCAACAGCCTACTTCCTCCTACCTCCCACTACAATTGCCTTATGTCTGTAACATGAATTTTTAAATTCCCCCACTGTTTTTGACCCTGCAACTTCCTCAAGAAGGCTGTTCCATGCATCCACCACCCTCTCCGTGAAAAAAATACTTCCTCACTTTGCCCCTGAGCTGTTCCCCCTCTATCTTCAAATTGTGCCCCCTTGTTCTTGCACATCTCTTTTTCTGAAAGATGCAACCCTCTTGGACTTTGTTGATTCCCTTGAGGTACTTAAAAGGTGCTATCATGTCCCTCCTCTCCCTTCTTTCCTCGAGGGTATACATTTTAAGCTCTTTTAGTCTATCTTCATATGGCTTCTGGTGCAGACCCTACACCCTTTTAGTTGCCCTCCTCTGGACTGCCTCCATCCTGTCCATGTCCATGCAGAGATGGGGTCTCCAGAACTGCACACAGTACTCCAGATGGGGTCTCACCAACTGTCTGTACAGAGTGATAACAGCTTCCTGTTTTCTACTGGTGATGGCCCTCCCTGTGCATGCCAGTATGCCCCCAGCCCTCCTTACTGCCTTCTCACATTGCTTGCCTACATTTAGGTCGTCTGATGTGACTACCCCCAAGTCCCTTTCCATTTTTGTTGTCGTTAATACCTCCCCTCCCCCATTGTGTACTCTTCCCTTGGCTTTTTATTTTCCAGGTGCATTACTTTGCACTTCTTTGCAGTGAATCTAAGCTGCCATACTTTTGACCATTCCTCCAACCTTGCCAGATCCATTCTCATCCTTTCCACCCCGCCATGTATCAACCCTGTTGCATATCTTTGTATTGTCTGCAAAGAGGCATACTTTTTCTTCCAGTCCCTCTAGAACGTCACCTATTAAGACATTAAAGAGGACTGATCCCAGTACTGAACTCTGCGGTACCCCACTTGTAACCCCCCCCCTTTCTTTGGAGTGGACTCCATTTACTATTAACCACTGCATCCTGTTGTTCAGCCAATGTTTTACCCAGGTTACCACCCTGGCACCCACTCCTAGGCTGGCTAACTTGTTTATTAATCTTTCGTGTGGGACTGTGTCAATTGCCTTGCTAAAGTTAGGGCTAGCTTTAGGGGTTTGGGGGCCCTAGCAGAATTAGTGAAGTCATGGGGCTACCCTGCTTGACCAACCCTCCGCATGTGCTTGACTGTAGTCCTCAAGTGCAACATTTAAATTTTCATTTTTTTACAACCAGTGGTATATTTAAAATATTTAGGGGGAGCCAAAAATGCTAGTCCTCGGAGCTGTTCTTCCCATCCTATCCATTGCTGTCTGTCTGCCTCTTATTGACTGGGTCATAGCTTGGCGAGGAATTTCATGACATCTTGATGCCAAATCAAAAGGAGCAACTCAGCCCTTTGTTGCTGTTTTAAGAAAGTCAAAAAATACAAAATATTTAAAAACTAACTGCCGTGGTTGGGGGCCCCCATGAGCAGGAGGGCCCCCAGCAACCACAGGGTTTACTGGTGCCTAACACCAGCTATGACATTAGTAAAGGAACTGGTTTGCCTTAATTACAGAGCATGACGGCACATGGTGCAACAAACTGCTGCAGCACATCCACTGCTGAAAAGCAACCTTCGGTTTTTTTCTGAAAGCAGAAACATATTAAAATTTTTAAACCAAAAACCCCTGATTAGGCTTTTAAGCCCTCAAAATAATTTGTCATTATTTGTTGGTCTTACTACAATGGACCGGTGTGGAGCTGTACTGAGCATGTGAAACGGCACTGTGCTTCTCCAGGGTGGTTTACATTAATGCTGTTTGATCACATCACATATTAAGACTCACAGAAAATGAAAATTTATTTTGGGGGGGGCTTAGAAGCCTAACCGCCGTATTTTTGGTTGGGGGGGCTAGTGGTAGGATATGTGTACTCCTTTAAAACCAGCAGTTATAAAAAATACATCATGGGGAGGTTTTATTTTTAGCACACCCTTGATGTGTGATGCCTGGCTAAAACACTGATGTGTCCACTTCTAATATACTTTTTTTTCTGATTTTGTGTAGCCAAGGCAATTTTTCTTAGTATTTATTTTACTTCCTCTGAGCCTGCTTTGTCTATGCCTTCATTGTTTCCTGCTGTCTGTGTCTCAGTGTTGTGGACATTCTGTGTCCACTCCACCAGTAAGTGCTACACATTCAGCAGTACAGAACAGTGCAGCTGACATCAATGACTGGGCATAAATCATGGAAGCGGGAGTAAGGGCATACACAGAGCAGCAGGAAGCAATAAAAGGCAAGACTTTAACAAAATGACATGCTAGGCACATGAGAACAGGGAATACTGTTGCAAAGTGGACACAAGACTACGATAAGGTACTCTGCACGTACTTAGAACTGTGTTTCTTTTGCCTTATTTTTAACTTTGTCTCAGTTAGCTTCTTTATTACTGCATTTTGGGGTTAAGGTAGTCTATTGGTTAGAGCAACAGCTTGGGAATCAGGATCACAGGTTCAAACTTTGCTAGAGCCAAACACTCACTGTGTGACCTTGGGCAAGTCACGTTACCGCCCATTGCTTTGGTCCACCCAGCAGCAGACACGGGTAGAATCAGGACCTCAAGGAAACATGATGTTGCATCTCAGTTGGGATATCCTGGATAAGTAAATTGTAAAAAATGAAAAAGAAAAAAAAACAAAACCACGTTCTTGTATCCCTAGGTGTGAAGGCTTTTTAATTGTTTGCTTTCATTTACAAACATGTTTGTGTAACCTGTGAAGCATGTTTATGTAACTTGTAACAAAAAATGTTGATGTGTGCCAAAGCGTATTATTTGCATAATCATTGTTAATAGCAAGATTTGTGTTACAAGACCATGTAGTATATTTGAACCTCTGCTTTTTGAAAATATATTAGCCTTTGTAAGTTTGAGATGAGATAGAGAATATTTGTAAAATATTGTTTAATTCACCATTAGAATGTACAGTCTATGTATGTTTACATTTTTGTTATGTCACATAGAAGAGTACTTCTATTTTTCTTTACAGAAGTTGGCAGTTCCTAACCAATGTGTTCCTACTATAGCAATACTGGGGTCTTGAAATGCATGTCATTTTTATATGGTAGTTTAAATATTTCCATAAAGGAAAATGCTCCCAAAGCACAAATGTATTTGGCAACATTAAGTCCAAATGACATGTTTATGCTAATAATTAACATGTCATATAGGCGTAATGTTGGCAAATAAATACATTTGGACATAGGAGATATGGAGAGTGCAGTGTCTGTGTAAGTTGGGCACTGTATTACAAGGGGTTGTTACGCCTTATCATCCCACAGTGGTAGCGCTCTTATTGAGTGCAGTTGGGGGGGGGACCATGCATGGTGTAAAATGCATCCCTGCTATGAGTGGAATGCTGGTTTTTACAAAGGCTCCAGTTCAAAAAAACATCACATCAAGATTTTGCCAGCATGGGTGAGTGAGGTACTGAAGGCCCAATCTCTGCAGCAGTCGCTGCTTTTTATAAAGCTGTAGTTTTCCATTAACTAATGTCTCTGAGTAGACTGGATGTTTGCAGGGTTTTGTTTTTTTGTCCATAAATTTCTGTATTTCTGTAACATGACATAAACTGCATTATACACGTCTAAGCTGGTAATTAACTACCCTTGTGTAAATCAGCAACACACAAAGATTTAACTCAAAGGCCAGTCAAGATATAGTAAATACCAAACTTAAACCAGTACTTAAAAAGACAGCTTCTACAGGAACCCATGACTTTCAGGTTCAGTGCAGTGTTACTTTAAAGAGATCCTTTCTCAATCATTTTTGTTTCACAAAGTAAATAAGAGGAACCTCTCTTACCTCCATGGGAGCTCCTCTGCTGTGGCACTTTGATAATTTTCCATACTGCCCTCCCCCAAGGAAGGGAAGGGATTGTATTTTTCCCCAAAGGGCTAGCCATGTGATTCCTTCTGCTTCCTTATTGCCAGCTCTACCCCCACGCTCTGCCTTTTGTGAGAGTTGTTTAGGCAGAGCACAAGGTGCGAGGGGAGGGTGGCACTCCATTCAAGTCTATGGAATGTGATTTACAAACTCTTTTTCTGACAGTTTAACTGGACATTTGGCGAAATTGGAGCCAGCGTTCAACTAACAAGAGCCTTGTTAGGTGAACTCAGGCTCTGATTTCACCAAAAGTCCAGTTACGTGACCAGAAAAGTAGTTTGTAAATCATGCTGCATAGGCTTGAATGGAGCGCGCTCCTATAGAGACATTACAAAACGTCAGCGCATGGGGGTGGAGCTAGCAGTAATGAAGTGGTATGGATTGCATGGTCGGTCCCTCAGGGCCAAATTATGATCACTTTGCTTCCTTGGGGGGAGGGGCAGTATGGAAAATTATCACAGTGCCACAGAGGAGCTCCCACGGAGATAAGGGAACTTCCTCTTACTTGTTAGCAAAACTGAGATAGGTGCTCTTTAAAGCAGCAGTATTTGGTAGTCATCATGTATTTTTCTTTTGGGCAATAATGTTTTTTTCTGGAAAAAATATCAGTATACCCTTTTTTATTTTCCTTTATTCCTGAACTGAGATACACAATTTTAAACTTTTTAAAAGTTCCCTCTCCATTGCCACGTGCATCATGAAAAAAAAAAACATTTTGCTGTGCTGCTTACTGTAAGAAACGTAGCCTGGTACCATCATAATACATGCACATTATGAATCTATTATGTGCAGTCAAAAATCTAATACTCACAGTCAATCAGTAACCTCAATAAAAGAGATGTTTTTAAAATTGTGAGTGGCAGTCATCTTTAATGGCTTGAGTCATTAATTTAAAAAGTAGTTATAAAATATTTAAAAAAATTCTGAAGGGTTTAAAAATATACTGATGATGCATCAAAGGATGTCAACAAAACATCATTGCTAAAAAAAAAAAAGACATGATTTTTTTGGCCCACTATCAAAAACTGCTGCTTTAAAGTGATGTTTCAGTTTTTTTTTTGTTTTTTTTTTTGGGGGGGGGAACATTGGCAAGACTTAAATTGCATAAGATTCCAAATAAATTGGGATTTCTGGATATTCTGTTCTTTATTACTGAAGACATGTGACAGCTGATTTCCTGCTTTGAAGTCATAATCTGCTTGTGACGTCAGAGTAATTTCTGTGGCAGCATTGTGATGTCACAAGCAGAGGCCTGTGACTTTATTGCAGGAATAAGCAACTATAACAGATGAAGTGTAATGTGAGGAGATCCTATTTTAATGAAAATATCTTCATTAATTAAAAAAAATGGAAAACCCTAAAAGTCATATTTGGCTGGTATTTTGTGTAGCCGAGTTCTGCTGTTACGGACTATGAATTGTCTACTGGAAACTGGGTAGATTGCTTGTGTTCAAAAAGAGTGGTTCTGCTTCATTGCAGTCAGGACCTGGGAAAATACAGTAGCATTGATCTTGTAGCATTGACTATATATACCCACAATTAACTTTTTATGTCTTTTTATTTTTCTCAAGTTGAGTTTATCCACAGCCGTTGGAGGGGTCAGTAGAGGGCTTTTTTTTTAGTTTTGTGAAAATAATTGTTTGCGATGAAAATGGTGTTACTTGACTGCAATGAGCCCATGGGAGGTGTGAACTCAGCCCTGTCTCACCAGCTTCATTCTAGCATCTTAAACTGTGCAGGCGGCTGCTATCACATCAATCTGTCTCAAGTGGTCTGGGAACCTAATTCTGGGCAGATCAGTCTGAGAAGCACTGGTGAAAAAAAAGCCAAATGTAGCAGCACCCTTGACAGGTTGCCTTCTTGCAGCCCTGTGGCACTCCAGGCTCAGCTTACACCACTTCCTTGTCCAGTTTTAATCAACACCGTTTGTTTGGCTCTTCCTTTTAGCACTTAGGTAGGACTTATGCTACTGAAATATATTAGTGAAACCTGACTTTTCTTATCCATTTTCTAAAATTTTGTAAGTGACTTTAACACTGTCAACTTTTGATGTAGCAGTACTAACTTTTTTAGAACTGTGAATATAACTTTTTTGTTACTGTGTTTTTATGTAGTGATGACATTTACTGCATTTTATGAATAAAATTTGTGAATGAAATACTACTAGATTCCTATGGATGTGTTACATAGAGACAATAAACATGTTTTTTTATAATCAATACTTGATTAGTTTTCATATATGAATACAACAGTATGCCACAATCGTACAATCATAAGAAACATCTATAACAACATACAGGAACATGGGAAGGCATGACAACAAATGAATTAGCAATGTTACTGCATAGATCTCCTGTTAGATATACTAGAATTAAGGTTTTGTAGGTAGTTTACAGTATTTAGAATTTAGACAAGTGTTTTATATATATATATATATATATATATATATATATACACACACACATATATATAGTCAAGGTACCATTACATACATATAGATATATATAATTGTCAAGGTACCATTATATATATATATATATATATATATATATATATATATATATATATATGTCAAGGTACCATTATTTATACATATATATATATATATATATATATAGAGAGAGAGAGAGAGAGTGTGTGTGTGTGTGTGTGTGTGTATATATATATATATGTGTGTGTGTGTATATAGATATAGATATTTATATATATATGTGTGTGTATATATATATATATATATATATATATATATATATATATAAATTATCAAGTACCATTACTAACATAAGCTAATGTTTTCATAGCTGGCCCTTGTGGCGATATCCTGCAGCTATTCTGGAACAGCAGGAGGATCTCTCTGTTTCCCAGTGCTGAAAAATGATATATTTGGCAGTGGTAAAGGCTACTAGCAGTTATGTTTTCTGAAAAGCTGAGAAATTAGTAGTCCCGAAGTGATACCCAAGATCATAAGCATGGTAGCACAGTCGGGTATCTTTGTATTAGTTTACAAGCCTCTGTGACTTCATTCCAGAATGTTTTAGCATTGTTACAGTGCCACAGTGTATGTGATGAGACCCTCTATCTGACATGCATTTCCAACAAGTGTCAGTGTCTGATAAACCAAGCTCTACGAATCTGCAGGGTGTAAAATGCCACCTATGGACTGCTTTAAAGTATGTTAGCATTCCTTTAGACTGTTTACATGAACTTAATGTGTTGTTGCAACACTAATGTCAATCACCATGGATTATAATTATGTTTAACTCTTGTTCCCACTTGGGTATAAGGAGGTCAGTTAGGCTATCGTTACATCTATAACCATCCTATAAATAATTGTGTAATCCTTGTTGATAAACATGTTAAAAGGAGGGGGTGTACTTTGACACACCTAATAAAAGTGATGTGTTCATGATAAAAAAATGTCCCATAACTCTAATTATTAACATTGTTTCAACTAACCAACACTTGAAATTGGTAGCATGGCAAGTCCACAGTGCGCAGTACCACGTGGGTGGAAACAGCATGGACAACACCGCGCAAGTCAACACCATGCCACAGAATACTGCCTGACAACAAAAGAACATGTACGTTTACGTATTTCACTGGAGTGGCGGTCCATGGTGCCATGGTGTTGTAATAGTAAATCTACACTCACCACTGATCCACGCCCCTTTTCACCGGGCGTGGTGTTGTCTGTGCTGTTCTGCTCATGCGGTATTGCATGCGACAACATGATGTTAAGCCCTTGAAATTAATAGATGAGGTCCTCATGGGTGAAATTTGCATGGGGGGTGCTCCTCTCAACCAGTTGGGAACATTTCCATAAGTCCAGCGCAGCAAACCAAAACAGGGACAATCTAAGCAGCAGTGCAACAAAAAAATGTTTTATCAAAAAGCTAGTTTCAGCTACAGCTAATAAAAATATTAGCATACCAGTTAAATCAACTTTTCTAGGTACCTCCTATGCTGTGCGCCACAATTTTTCTTTTTATCCCAACTCTTACCCTGTCTACAACGGTATTTTGAAGCCAAATGTGGCAGCCATCTTTTTTCTTGAGAAAGAAAAAAACTAAATTAAAACGTTTAAAAAAATATTCACATTTTGATGGAACTAGACTAATTTACCACAAAAAGAAAAATAAATGAAATCTTTTATATTGAAAAAAGGTAGGGTCAGACATTTTGCTGAGTTTCAATGCACTGCTACTTAAAATAGATCAGTCATGTGGCGTATACTTCTCAAATGTTTCACCTCTTGAGGGGCATCCCTCAATTCACCCTTCACTACTGAGCCAGCCCATATCCATCACATATGTAATAAGTGTGGAGAGAAGAGGTTGTAAACGTGGGCTTTAAATCAGAAATTCATAATACTCTATGATGCTAATGCAAAATTAAACTTTGCACAAAAAAGGCACTGGTTTCCACCGTATTCTGAGCTTGTATCTACATGTTTAATCATGTGTCCCAGCATTACATGAGCCAGTGTCTCAACATTCTGAGTATCCTTATCTCACATTTTAGTGGCAGAAGGTTGAGTGGTATGATGCAGCATACTAACCATGAAAAAAGGCTCACGTCAGATGCGTGGTGGGTCAACTTTGTATTTTTTCATAGGGAAGGAAGAAGAGCACTACTGACCCCTTAAGGTGTTGCTGTCCACAACCTGACTTAAGGAAAAAAAAAAAAGCAGCACACACAGCATCTACTACACGTTAACAAATGCTATTAGTGCAAAAAATGCATATGAAATGGTGGTCATCTGCTCCAGGGACCCCCCTTTTTTTGTTACCATATAGCACTAAACCAACCAGCAGTTAGATAAAATAAAGTATGGAGTGTTACATTCTTCTTCTTTTTTATTATTTTTTATACTCCCTTACTGTGGGAAAAAAACTCATAATGTACAACACCCCATCCATTATTCTCTATGCAATCACTCATAAATCGTCTAAACGTATAACCCCATATCCCACAGGCAAAACACACAATTCCATGCGTGGCTGATGCATGCTGTAGTCCCACTGCAACACTAAACATGGGACTAGATTTTCAGAGCCCTGTCACTCTTGCAGATGCGGGAAAAAACTGGTGCAAGTGGGTCGCCACTTGTGGAGCCACAGTTTTTCTCGCAGCCACAGTATTTTCAAAGGTGGAGTCGTCTTTTGTTTTTAATTGTTTAACCAGGTGAGACACACTAAGCTGAAAGCTTTTTTACAGGTGCAACGTGGGAGCACAGGGAAGTTAAGTGACTTGCTCTGGGTCACACAGTATATGCAAGTGGGGGCTGTGGGATTCAAACCCAGGTCTCCAGATTTGCAGCTCAGAGCCTTAAACCACTGCACTATACTGCACAAAGGTGCCACAGTTTACAGCAGCTTGCAGCTGTTGATTCGATGCAGCTGTGGGAAAATGTTACGCCCGGTGGGACCAGGGGTAACATCCCCCGCAGCTGCACCGGCTAAAAATGCAAAGCTCCACAATCCACAGGTGCAGAAATTTCCCCCTGCAGAGGTGGCTGCAGTGTGGGTCTTAGTTCATGGATGGGCTAAAAATCCAGCCCATAGTCTATGCTAATTAAAGGGGAAGGTAAGTGTGTCAGGTCACTGCAGTTCTAAAAGCCCATGAAAAGATCTGTTAAAGAAGATATCGGGTTTACCTGTAGGTGCCAGAAATCCAGAGATAACCATCTAAATCATCCCCTTTCACACAGCTCCAGTAGCCAGGTAGGCAGCACAATCAATGGTAAGTATGGTTTGTGCTCACACAAGCCCAGTCTACATAGAGGAAACTACTGCTTTGCTCACACAAATCGGTCTTGCTCCTTGTAAATACTAGACTTGTGAGGATTATTTTGGAGAAGTGTAAATCTTGCAGCCCAAAATAAGCATGAAACTAAGCTGTGTAAGCAGAGAGACAGAACATAAAACAAAAGACATAGCATTACTTTATAAACTGGCAAGAAAAAATCTAGAAATTTCATTGACTGAGAGACGTTATTTGACCAGGCATTAAATCTCTGTAATTGCAGTCAGGTGCAGAATCTTATTTTCCTCCCTTAAAAACCTACTTGGAGCCATTTTATAAGTGTAATAAACCCCTCCAGGGTGTGCATCGTAGGATTTTATTGCACTTCCCAAGGGCATAAGGACACTCGGCCTTCAGCCTCATGCATTACTACACCCCTGGTGCATACATTAAAATCCTATAATGTACATCCTGTCATGGCTTACTTACTTAGGAAACAATGGTTAGGCCTTATCTGGAGTACTGTTCTCAGTTGTGGCACCTGACCATATGAGGACATTTTTGTCTTGGAGAGTGTGTGCAGTAGTGTACGTAAGATACCAGCAGCTTATTATAATACATAGATACATAGACATTGATGGCAGATAAGGGTCTACAGCCCACCTAGTCTGCCCATGTGTGCACATACTTAGCTTCTTCAAGCTTCTCTAGAACTAGGTTGTCCCCTTCCTCCGACTACCAAGATCCCCTGATGCCTATCCTATGTACAGTATTCTTAAATCCTGTAATTGTTTCAGCCCCCACCGCCTGCTCCATCAGGGTGTTCCACCCTCTCCATGAAGAAATTCTTCCTCATGTTCCCTCTGAACCTCCCTCCTTCCAGTTTCATCCTATGTCCCCTAGTCCTGGAACGTCTTTTTCAATGAAAGATTGTGTTTTCCTGTGCCTTGTTCCTTTCCATGGATGTACAACACCAGCACGACAGCAAATACATTGACGTCCTCAACTGCGCCAGGAACTCGTTGACACCCCCGACTTGACCCTGTACTGACCAGTATTACCGTGATGCCAAATGCGAGGGCATTGTGCCCCTGCATCCCCCTACTACTGTAGATATGTAACTCCACATTGCACAGACAGTGGAGTTATATACCCCCCATCACCCTAAAGTGTCTCAACACAAAAACCCCATCGCTGCCGATATAGGTGCAGTGGGGGGGTTGCTGTGGAGGGGGGGTTCAGTGTACTGGTGTTGCTGTAGCATCAGTATACCCTTCCCCATGAGGTATTTATGTGTCTCAGTCATATCCTGCTCTCCCTCCTCTCCTCAAGGGAGTACATATTCAGGTCCTTCAGCCTGTCCTCATAGATTTTGTGATGTAATCCTTGCACCATCTAGGTTGCCCTCCTCTGAACTGCCTCCACCCTGTCTATGTCCTTACGTAGGTAAGGCCGCCAGAACTGGACACTGTACTCGAGATGCGGCCTCACTTGTGTCTTGTATAGTGGTATTATGACCTCCCTTTTCCTTCTAATGATACCCCTGCCTATGCAATCAAGCATCCTGTTTGCTTTTCCTGCTACCTTGTTGCACTGACTCCCTACTTTGAGGTCATCAGAGATGATAACCCCTAGGTCTCTTTCCTGCTTAGAGCATTCTGTAGCCCCCCCCCCATCCAGAGCCTCATATGAAGCAAGCATTTTGCACCTACTGCACTGTGCTGGGTCCTGAAACTGCTAAGATCAGTGAGGTATTTGCATTCCAAGCTAGAGGAAGGCTCCTTTGCGAGTGACAAGGTGCAAACTGCTGATCCACATGTTAGTGGATGCTAATTTCCTAAAGATTAGGGGGCTAAATTTTCAAAAGCTGTGGGAGTTAAGTCCCATACTGCAGCTCCAACTGCAGGACGAAATCTCCACAGCTGCAGTGTTTTGTATTTTCAGTTGGTATAGCTGTGGGGAAGTTGTACCTGGTCCCACCAGACATACTTTTTCTCCACAGCTGTGCCAAAAAACAAAATGGCCTCAAGCTGCCATAAATCGTGGAGCCGGTCACAAACTGGCTCCACGTTTGAAAATATTGCGGCTGTGAGAAAAACTGTGGCTCTGCAAGTGGAGATCCATTTGTGCCAATTTTTTCCCGCAGCTGCAGGAGTTAGGAGGACCTTGAAAATCAAGCCCATGGTGTATAAGACTTAATAGTGGCTTGGGGGAGTGTGTTCCTGGCAGCTGATGTCTTGTGCGCTGATACCACTTGTGGCACACTCACCCTTTCCACAGCAGATCCCTGTCAGTAAGGTTAGCCAAGGCTGATTATGGAATTAGAGAGTTCTGTAATACCTTGTCACCAGCTGCCCAGTGGAAGTGCACAGAGCCTCTGTGCCAGCAGCTGTGACTCCAGAGTGACTTGAGAGCAGCAGCAGGATGGCTGGGATTGCAGTAAGAACTGTTGAGTACAGTGGAGCCCAATCCAGAGAGGTGGGATGTCAGTGCCACTGACTTAGTGACCACCCTTCCCCCTGTGGTGGAGGGACACATGCTAATAGGGGCAAGTTGACTAAGGGAAGCAAGTGACTTGCAGAGATGAAAGGGGTGGCTGGTAAGTTCAGGGATCAAAAGGTGGTGGAAAATGGCAGCCACCAGTATGACAGTGGCATTGGTAGACTCAGCCCTGCTTTTTAGCAGCTCCTTCCCCACCAGGTGTGTGATACCAGTAGGTAAGGGTGGGACCTCCCTGAAGGTCACGAGAGGGGGAGCCATGAAAGAACATGGGGATGAGTAGGGAGATGGAGTTGAGGGGCTGGGTGATTGCCTACAACAGTCCGAGATGGGGTGTCTGGTTGGGAGGATAAAAAGTGGATGGAAAAAATAGTCTCCAGGAAAAGTATGCTGAACTGAACCTTGTTTGTTCCCTGATATGTCCCCAAGGGAAGGAGTGCAGAGGATGTAAATACAACAAATTAGGCAGTAATGCATGAGAGGCTGTGGTTTGTGCTGGGATAACCTCACACCTGGGTGGTTGGGCACGAGGCCCCAGGCCAAGTGCGTCCAATGTCCCAAAAGTGAGGTTATACCAGAACAACTCACACCCTGGAGTACATTATTGCTATTATACAATGGCTCATTGTTATACAAAATAAAAAAAAAAAACATTTTAAAAATGTTTTTAGTAGATTTTTAGTGTGGCAATATATCTTTGTTTCTGAATATAAGATGCAACAAATCAATCCAGTGAGGTTGTGCTGCATAACCTCACTGTGCCAGGGACACACTGTCTAATCAGAGTCCAGGACATTTTCTTGCCTTTGTATAATAGTCAATAAACATCTGAGAAAAAAAAGGTATCACCAGGTGACGATTAATATAAAATACAGCAGCAAGAAACACATGGTAGGTGGCAGGCAAACACAGCAGGTGAGATATACAGGCAAGCATTGCACTAGAATTTGGAAGTGCAGACATTATTGACATGAAGACAAGCCTGCAGTTGTGAGCCAGTCCATCGGCACAGCTTTAGTGCTGCTGCTCGTGATGCCAGCGACCCAGAATCAGGAATGAGCTCGGGTTGCTGGGGGTTGGCCAGGTGGAGGAGGATGGAACATCCCAGAGGACATAAATCCTCTTCGAAGGCAGTAGGAGGGCTCCATTCTCCGCTGTGATACTGCCACCGGGTGACCACATGTGGCAGTGCAGCTGGAGATGGCATTGGAAGGGGATGTCACAGATGCCTTGGCATCACTGCACCCAACATCCCAGGAGGATGAAAACAGAGGGAAAAACCATAACCCCAGCACCTCTGCAATGAAGGCGGCCCTGATATAGCCAGGTCCCCCTACCTCTCCAGCGCGGGCCCCACTTGACATAACCAGATGTCCGGGAGTACTGACCTCACCCCAACTCCACCTGGGGGCCAACAGCCAAAGCTCCATGCAAGTAGGTGGCCATGGCTTAGGAGGAGTAGAAGGGGATCAGGAGGTACCTGGAAATCCTGAGAAACAGAGGGGCTGGAGAAAAGCAGGGAGCATAAACAATAAGTTTAAAACATGCAGTAGCAGGGGAAGCAGGTTAAGAATATAACTAAATGAAAATTCATAAGCATTATAGAAAGCCAGGTAAGCTTAGTAACAGTGACACTGAGGGCTTATCAATATGTGAAGTGGGGGATAGTGTGTGATGAGAGGGGGAGGGCTGTAGGGGAAAAGGGGATTTTTTTGTGATATGAGGAGTTGGTAGAGATAGTGAGGAAGATGTGGTGTATGTGTGTTTCTGAGAGAAGAAGGGAGGTTAGGAAGGAGTTAAGAAAACAAAGTAGTCGGGAAGATTGTCAATCCAGTACTTGAAGATGATGGAAATACTATGGGAGAGGGGCATATCCTCTAAGGTGGACCTGGCCAGAAGAAACTGCAAAGAGCAGAGGTGAGTATGTTAGAGGCAGCAGAGGGCAAGGTGGCAGAAGGCAATGAAGTGTGGTTTGATTCCAGCTAGGGTATCTGTTTTAAGATAATCATTTATCATGCTGGAAAGTGGATACATTGCTTCTTCCTGTAGAGAGCATCAAGTCTGGGGAGGGTTCGGCGTGGACGGTATCAACAAAGCCAGAGAAACTGAGGTATTGGTCAAGCCACATTCCCTGATGTTAGAAAGATAGGACCTCTTACAGCTTGAAGCTATTAAGGGTAGAAAAGACTGGACAGGAGGTAAGTTTGGCAGCCCTTGATCTAGACTCGATGGTCATAGAAGCTGCTGAGTTGAGGAAGAGCGGATTCACCAAGAACTAGTGCTGGATGTTATTAAAATCCAATTGGAGCAAAGCTTTTAGCTTTGGGACAGAGAGGCCAGTGGCAAAAATCAGTGACATCTTCATATATGTGGATGTGTGTGGTGATGTAAACCTTGGAGAGGCCATTTAGAAACACAGAGAACAGAATGGACCCGAGAGCAAAAGAGAGGGAGAAGGAGTTGGCGCCAGCAATGTAGACAGATTGGGAATTTATTTATTGTAAAAATCGGAATTACAACTTTTGAGCTAAAAGCTCATTTGCAAAGGATCCTCATCGAACAGAGGGTGGGGGAACATCAAGTACATGGACAGTGGAGAAAAACAGAAGCAGCTAGTAGGCATTGTCAGTTACGCATCATTAGAAAGGCTACACAGCATTACAAACAGAAGGATGGGGAGAGACAGAATACATTGGAAAAGCCATCACTTAATTACATAATACAGAGGAAAATAGTCCGATAACAGATTAGGGAAATAACGTGCAGATTCCAACTATGTACAAAGTATGAGAATTCCCAGAATGCAGCTATGGAACTTAGCTAGGTTCCCAGAGGGAACAATTGATGTGAACACCACCGAGTACAGCCATTAAGGAAGAGTAGGCTACAGGCTTGATGGGTGAGGGAGAGAGCACAACAGTGGGTGGTACTGTTAGGGTCAGGGGGACTAAGTGGGTGTGGAGGTGGGAGTATGGAGGGTCAGGAGGGCTAGAGTGGGTGAGGGTGGGGAATGGGGGACCAAGGGTGGGTGGGTAGGTGGGGATTAGTGGGAGATTCATAGGAGCCACAGGTCACCGCAGCCAAGCCATATTGTGTCAGGGGGCACCGGGAGGGCTAGAAATGGCTGGAGTGTTCTTTACAGCAACATTGTACTGGAGGGGAGATGGTCTTCCGAATTTCAGATTTGAACTGACCAAGGCGAGTAAGGCTAGTAGTGGCCTGGGGGAGCTCATTTAGCCAGTTGGGGGCCCTTACTGCAAAGGCTCACCTCCCCAAGGCAGTTCTTCTGAAAGGCACTGCTAGGGTGTGTCTTGTAACACTTCTCGTGGAGTACTCAGCTGGGACCAGATGCAATGAGGCTTGTAGGGAGTGGGGGTGCAAGACCTAGAAGGATCTTCTTCCCTAGAAGGCAGGAGTGGAGCTTGATTTGGTCCACGAGAGGAAGCCATCATGTCCCAATGCAAAGGTTACACGTGTGCATAAGGCGATCTGCCCCTATAACAAAGCAGCATGCTTTGTTGGGGGTAGTATGGACCCTGTGCAGGTTGGTTTCAGAGGCTGCACCATATACCACATTACCACAGTTCAGGATGGGTAGAACTGTCCCTCTTACTGCCTGGACCCTAACCTCGGGTGTGAGGCAGAACCAAAGCCTATATAGGGCCCCTAACTTCCTATTGGCAGCAGTGGTAATATTTCATATATGATCATTGAAGGAGAGGGACTCGTCGAGTGTAATCCCTAGGTACCGGGACAAGGGCACCTGCTCAAGGGTGGAGTGGGAGTTGCACAAAATTGAGAAGGGAGTGGTATACCTCCTCTTTTGGCTTCTGGCAACGAGCATTCACTTGCTTTTTTTGCTGTTGAGCACTAGCAGGCTATCTTTGAGCCAATCCTGTAGAAGGTCAAAGTTGTACTTCATGTTCTTAGTGAGTGCATCTTGGCAAGAGCCTCGACAGAACACCACCATGTTGTCTGCATAGAGCAGTACCTTGAAGGAGGGGGACACTTCTGGAAGGTTGTTCACAAAGAGGCTGAACAGGAATGGGCCCAGGATGGACTCCTGCAGGACCCCCACTGTGACTTCACTGGTCTCGGAGATGCCTCAGTTGATTTTCACCTGCTGAGAGCACCCAGACAGGTAACTGGAGAACAATCAAGTATGATTTCATCATTGTGGCAGAGCATGGGGGGGGGGAGGTCCTGTCATCAGAACTGGGGAGGTTTTTGAGTCCCAGAACTTCTTCCCATTACTCCAGCAGTGAGATTGCTTGTTCTTGTGGAATAATGCCTTGGCCTGTCGTATTTCCTAGGTGCACCTGTTTCTGGATGCTTTGTAGTTTTGAATAGCTGTAGTTATCCCTGTTGCCCTGGCCCAGTGCCAAAGGAGATCCCGTTGCCATATCATACTGAGAAGCTCAGGGGTGACCCAGCCCATACTACGACCTTTTATCATCTTCTTAAGGTATGTGGCAAACTTGTCCACAGCCACATTGAAATGAGTGAGAAAGAGTTGGAGGGCAGTGTCAACGGAAGGACATAAGTCAAGGAAGCTCCAGTCGATGCCTGAAAGTGGATTCCTGAAGTCGGACTCAGAGCTATTTTTTATAACTCTGTTCCTCACCAATTTGGGGGGGGGTGGCCCGTTTTGTCGACCACTCACATTGGATAGGTGAGTGGTCACTCAGAGTATCCGGGAGTACCTTGACATCAGTTAGCCTTTCTGGGTGACTCGTTAGTACCCAGTCGATCAGAGTGCTTATACCGGTGCGGTAGTTTGTTCTGGTGCAGCTCTTGACAACCTGCATTAGGTAGAGTCCAGATACAATATCTCTGTGCACAGCACTGGAGCTGGCAAGCCAGTTGGAGTTAAAATCCCCTAGTACAATAGTCTCCTTGTGCTGGTTAGCCTGGGTGTAAAGATTAGCAAAGCCTTCTAGCCCAGCTTGCTGCCACCCTGGTGGGATGTAGACTGCCATAATGATCAGGCCCTTTTGCCCCTTGCCTAGTAGGATTTTTATTGCTAGGCATTCGCAGTCATTGTTGACAGTAGCCAGCTGAATTCTGTGGCACTGCAGGTGATTCCGGGTGTATATTATGCAGCCACCGCCTCTTTTTCTGGAGTGGTCCTGTCTATGAAGGTTGTATCCAGTGAAGGAGACCACCGAGTTGGTTGTTTGGAATGGTTGGCTAGATAGAACTGGAACCACATTACAAGCTTGGAGAGACCAGCATCAGTTAGTCTGCTCAAAGAGTGGATTGGACAACACCCTGGCAAGTTCAGCAAAGTTTGCCGAGGTGCTGTATGCTTCCTTGATGCATTCCTCCATGAGGACAGCATTGGCGAAGTGAAGCAGTAAGGAGATGGTGCAGTGTTTTCTCTTAATCCAGATTGCAGTGGAGACCACATGAAATGGAAGGGAGGGAAGCAGGACTGCCAGACTTACAAAACTTCCTGCTTTCAATTCAAGGCGTTTTTTTATTTTATTTTAGGGGCGAATTTATAACAGGGGATCTAGCCACATGTAGTAGTTTTGGGCTAGGCAGACGTATGGTTTCCATCAAACTGGTACATTTGCATTAAAATGCTGAAGGTTTAACAAGCACAGCACTGGCCGACACAAAGATGTTATCACATTTCTAACACATACTTCTTAAAAACAAGGTTTACAGGGGTGCACCTGGTGTGAGGCCAAAATCAGAAGCAAAAAGTAGTAGTACCAGTGCTCCCCCTAAACAAAAGCCACTAAACAGCCTGTAATTCATTCAAATAAATTCAGTTTGCTTACTTGGTTTCCATTCCATTTTAACATTTAGAGGGGTTCTTGGGCTCATCATTCGGCCAATTCATGCTCAGCCTGACCACAGTTGGGAGGTCACCCACTCATTGGTCAGGAAACACTTTAAATTTCAACGGGCCAATATGAATGTAAGTCCCACTGCTGTCTCTTTCTTTTGTGAAAACCACGCTCCGGCCCCATCTTTTAATTTAAAATTTTGCCATGCCAATGTGAGCTGTGATCCCCCTGCTTTCTCTCTTTCTTATGGGGAAACCACGCTTTGGCTTCGTCTCTTATATAATGTGCTCTGACCCATAAGAGGCTCATAGGTGATTACTGCAGACCTCACCAATTAGGAGAAGGCCACACCTGTCTTGTTTGTAGCTGTGGACTAGGCCGCTGTACAGTTTCTATCAGACTAGTACAATTACACTAAAACCTGTTGCACTGACTGTCTGAACAACCTAAACATCAGCCAGCAGAAGAGACCATTTAGCCAAAAAGATGGACCACAAGAATGCATTTCTGATTGTCCCTGTCAAACGTCATTGTGAAAATGTTCTTTGGTTTTGGCAGGACAGAACATTTTACCAATGGAAAACGATATTTCTGTGACATTCCACGTTGCCACTGAGCATTCATTTACTGCTGGGTTACACGTGCTCACCTACGAAGCCCACTCCAAAGCTATGGCATCATCATCATAGAACCTTGGCTCCTCCTCATTCTGAGGTAGCTGGCTTTGAATCTTCAGTCTCTGTGTGTTAGTTGTAGGGACAGGCAACATATCTGGGAACTCTCCTGCTCAGCGTACTTTCTTCAAAACTTATTTTTTTCTGCTGTGGTAACTCAGCAGAGAATAATGGTTTGTTTTGGCAGACATCATTTCTAAACTTATGTAGCAGGTCACTGTACCGGGGTCTTTGGGATTCACCTCTTCATTCCTCCCATGGAGGCTTGTCTGGGTTACCTGTTGAAGTGCTACACTGGCCTTACATGGCACAGTGCTTCCACCTGGGGTGGTGATATAGGGTTCACCCATGCCACAGCGAAATCAAGTTGCCGGCATAAATGTTGGTGCCGCACTTGGTCAACATGCAGCACAGTGCTCTGACAATCTGTCGTCCAGCAGTTGGAGCTACATAAATTGTGGGAGGCTATGCTCATCACACCCCCCATTTATTTATATAACAAACTCTGGTTTGCACCCTGGTGGCAAGAATGGTAACCCGGAGATCGGCAGCACTGCTGGACGGCAAAAAAACAAAGTTGCACAAGCTGTGTGTGACATTATTCCACCAGCAACATTCCAGCGGCATTATTATGTTGGCACATTAACAGACTACTGTGATATAGGTACCTGGCCGTTAAATGACAAGGCTATCACCCCCCCAGGAAACAATGCATAAACTGCCGACACAGTCCCTCCCCCAAAGCCCGTGACACAGTAAGCAATGATGATCCCCAAACCATAAAATTTGACCCCAAAATTTAATAAATAAAAATAAATAAATAAATAAATTAAATGCAATTCAAATAATTTATTTAAATTTAGATCTGGGAATACTGGTTGACAACAAGTTGTCTTTTTCAAACCATTGTAATAAGGTTGCTAATCATGCCAATGCCCTCTTACGTAGAATTAATAATACTTTTGTCCTTAAAACCGAGGAGTGCATTATGGCCTTGTATAAAACCCACGTTAGACCTCACTTAGACTATGGTTCACCTTTATGGAGTCTCTATCTAGCTAAGGACATCATAAGAATTGAAAAAGTTCAAAGAAGGGCCACAAAAATTATACCACATCTTTCTCCATTGGATTATGAAACTAGGCTTCATAAAACGAGGCTTTATTCACTCGAATTTAGAAGATTAAGGGGCGATCTCCTTCAGTTATTTAAGATCTTACAATCAGCTATGTTAATGAGCCAATGTGGATTATCCTTTACATCCAGAAAAATTGTAGCTAGAATACACAATAAACAAATAGGAATCAACATAACAAGAACAAACAAAAGACAGCAGTTTTTTAATGTCAGAGCCCCGAGAATTTGGAATTCCTTGCCACAGGATATTGTTGACTGCCAGAATATAAATATCTTTAAACTCAAACTTGATAAATGGCTTCTGGATAGAACATAATTCATCAATGATCCAAATTGTGTGCAGGACATCCTCGATGGGCTTCGGCCTTCTTTTGTCCATCAACCGAGTAACCGAGTAAATGGAAGGGTATGGGAAGAACAAGGGGGCACTAATTTAAAATGGGAGAAATTAGGGTAGCAGTAAATCTATAAACAGTAAAATTGCAACTACTTCAAGGCAGTAAACCATTCAGCTATTAACCCCACAGAAACTGCCCACCCTGTCCCAGCAGTCCTCAGACCCTTATGTGGGTGTATCCAGCTTAATTCCCCCAAAAGCCATGGGTGACAGATCTCTCTTAAGTTCCAGTGGGGATCACACTGCGACTGCTAGTAGGGTAGAGCTTGGTGGAGTGCATAAGAAGATAACCGGTAAAACACTTTTTAAAAAGCACAGCTGTTGTTGAACACAAACTTTGACCTGGTAAATGAGCAGAAAAGGGGCCCCTAATTGTAATCCAATGAGATTTGGTGACCGGCCGACCTCAACAGGTCTTCTGCCTGAGCTTTTCACACTGGCACAGTACTGCCCATAACTGCTTCATCAACTCCTGGCACAATAATTCTCTCCCCAGTTGCAGGGCCAAACCCTGGGTCTTATGGGTTTGATGGCTCACGTGATACATTTAGTTCAGGTTGCTACGACAGGCTGACTGGATGCAGTTGCTCACAGCTGAGACACTGGCTTCCCCAGGCTTGCTGGTGGCTTCTCTCCACTTCACTTTTCACTCTGGCTCTCTCACTAAGGCTTGAGACCTGGAACAAAGCAGTCACACTTTTGGACTGGGGATGCTACAGGAGCTGCTCCACTAGAGGGGAAAGTCTGTGGGGGGGTCAGGGAAACCCCAGCTCCAACCTGCCTTTCAAACTGTACTTTTTTAGAAAACTTCTCTTCATACTACACTTCACTTGGGCTTCCAAACACTTTTGGTCTGACATTCCAGCAGCACCTGAACAGACAGTGGCATGCTGGCCCACATCTTGGCACACAGTCACTCTCTGGGCTGTCTGACTGATTTGCCACAAACCTTGACAACATACCTTTTTATTCTATGAGACTCAATGCTTGATTGGCCAAGCTGTTAGCAGGCAAACTGTCTCTGGCATGAGCTGCATTCCAATTGGCCAAGATTCATGGACAAAGTTAGACCTGACCTACTACCTCTTCCAATGATACCCAGCAAGCTCCTCAATCATGGGGGGCCGCCATCTTTGTTTCTGTTAGTGTCCCAACTTTGGCAGCTTGCTGCCTCTTTATTTGAAGTTCCCCAGAGAATTGTTTTATAACTGCCCTGACTCTGCTTCCTGCCCTGGGGGCCAGGGGTGTGTTCATTGTATTGGGCATGTGCCCTGTTTGAAGTGGGGCTCAGATTGTTGGAAGCAGCGTTCTGAGTTGCTTCCTCATGTGGGTGCGCATGTACACTGTCTTTTCTTTCCCAGACCTGCTGCCTACACTGTGGCCGGGAACTCCTTTCAAGTGCACCCAATGCGCAATGCAGCTTTGATCCCAGCTCTGCTTGCTTCCATGGAGCTGGGATCATGAGCTATTGAGGGCACATGGCCTGGTTGCTACTACAGAGTTCCAGCTCCAGCCCATGCATCTGCGCATGTGCAGCAGACCGTCCATGGCCACCTCATTTCCTGCTCACTGCTCCACAGCCCAGTGCAGCTTCTGGGCTTGGGGAACTTTCATTACCTGTTGATCCTCTTTCTCTCTGCCCCCTGCCTAGGTCACACTGCCAGTCCAGGTGGTCGAAAGCAGGGGGAGCTGTGCGGCAATGGCTACTGAACCTGTACATGGAGTCCTGGTTAAACTCCCAATAGGGCTTCTAACTGATGAGTTGCTGGCCCTGCCAGTCCCCACCTTTGGAGTCCTTAGGGGACCAGAGGGTGAAGATGGGATCTCTGGTACTGGAGTAGGCAACAGGTGAGCCCCAGGAATGGGGAGGTGCTTACACTTAAATCATGCCTGTAGTTTATCTGTTTAATTGGCACCTACTTTAATCCCAAATCCTATCAGAGGCTGGATGTTTTTCCATTCTGCCCCACAGGAGGCTGGTCTAAAAGATTAGGGACCTAGGGGTAGGGGATAGAATGATGAATTGGGTAGAGAACAGGTTTGGGGGTGGAATACAGAGGATGGCAGTCAATGGGAAGTTCTCAGACATGATGGAAGTGAGTTGCGATATACCTCAGTGGTCATTACTCTGGCCAGTCCACCTCAATATTGTCATCTGTAACACTGAAGAAAGTATCAAGGGTAAGAGCTGCCTCTTTGCAGACAATACAAAGATCTCTGAATGGGTAGACAGAGAGAAAGGGAGAAGGGAGCTCAGGGCGGATCTAGGCAAGTTGGAGGACAGGTCCAAGATTTGAAATTGAACTTTTAACGCTAAAGCATGTAAAGTAATGTACACTGGGAGAAGGAAACAAAGGGTGCAATACGAGATGGGGTGATGGTGCTTGACAGCACTACGGAAGAAAAGGATTTAGGGGTGATGATGTCGGAGACCCTAAAAATGCCTGCACATGCAACAGGGAGGTGAGTAAGGCAAACAAAATGCTGGGTTGCATAGGGAGGGGGATAAGCAGTAGAGTGTGAGAGGTCATCCTGCTACACTGTATAGGTCACTAGTGTGGCCACACCTGGAATACTGTGCATGGAGCCCACACCGGAGGGGGAACTGCAACAAGGTGGAGGCAGTGCATCACAGGCAACTAAGATGGTCCATGGCCTTGAGGATAAGATATACTGTACAAGGAAAGGCTGCAGGGCTTAAAGGAGAACTACAGTCAGAATTTGCAAAAATGTGTTGTGCAGAGTGTTTTGATTTATGCATGCAGTCCAAGTTTGTCCTTCCTGTTGTTTGGTGTTAGGATTTTTTTCTAAATTTGCCTGCTAGTTTTATGGCCCCTGGGGATCTCCATGCTTGAATTCTGTATTGCTCTTCTTTTTCCTACAGTACCTCCTGTGCCATGTGACAGTGATGCGTTTGTGATCATTGATTCAGTGGGTGACAGCTGCTGCAGCAGCAGTCTGCTGTTAGGAGCCTGATAATCTGGCCTCAACTAAATAATTCTTTCTAATCCAATCTTTTTGTTTTCTAGGTATGTGTCTGCATCTAGCCAGCAGAAGTAAATATTTTGTTTTTAAAGCTTTTCATTCCATCAGACTACACACAGTCATGAAAAAGCACACAAATCACCCAAGATTATCAGTGCTATAAGCAGTGAATACTGTCTCTGTTTCTTTACAGAGTAGCCCACTCAGTTATCCCTCAGTTGTTTGCCATCTATAAATATAGCCTTCATTAGTGCTCACTGCATATGGAGACTTACTTAAAATCACAGTTCTACTGCTGTGAACCTAACACAAAACCTGCACTTGCTAAATCAATGATCACGAATGCATCACAGGCACATGGCACAGGGGGTATTGTAATAAAAAGAAGAGCAATAAAACATTCTAACATGGAGATCTGGATGGACCATAAAACTAGTAGGAAAATTTAGAAAAAATTCCTAACAGCAAACAAAGGGAAGGATACACAAGGACTACACACACACACACACACACACACACATATCAGAACACTCTGCACAGCATATTTTTTTGTAAATTATGACTGTAGTTCTCCTTTAAAAGTGTGCCCCCTTGAGAAAAGGAGAGAAAGGGGTGACATGATTGAGACATACAAACACTTGCATGGGGATAAGTAGGGTATATATCAAGGAACTGTTCTCCTTGTGTTTAAACACAGGGATGAGAGGGAATTTACTAAAGATGGCAGGGGGGGAGAGATTCAAAAAAGGATGTCCGTAAGCACATCTTCACAGAAAGGAGGGGTGGATAAGTGGAATAAGCTACCTGAAGAAGTGGTACAGGCCAAATCGATCAGCAGCTTCAAACAAGGGTGGAGCAGGCTGGTGGATTTCATTAGAAAAGGGGGGGACAGTAGGGAAGGGGAGGATTGCCACAGGCAAGGCAGAATATTTGGGTAGGCTGGGCAGACTGGATGGACAAAGAGCCTTTTTCTGCCATCAGCATCTATCTATTTATGAATTCCTCAAAGGGTCTCAGGTAGGTATTAGAGGTTTTGCTTTGTGGACTGAATTTAGCCATTTACCAAGGTAAACCTTTTTGTCACTTAGGTTTCTCCGCCTTATGTCCTCGATCTCAGTGGCATCCCCCGAGCCCCCATCACTGACTCATCTTGTGATCTTATGGGTTAAACACCACTTACACAGAGCCATATTGGTGGATGGCCTGCCACGTCGGGGTTGTGCAGTGCCTGTGGGAGGGAGATGCGGAGTGAGTCCTGGCTTTTCCTCTGTTTTTTCCCCTGGGGCATCTGCGTGTGATGTGCTCATGCATATGTGTGTTAAAAGTTAATACATCCGTAAGAGCCACTCATTGCTGTATAAGAGTGTTTTCATGTGCCTTCAGCTAGAGTGAGAACAGCAAAGCGAAGCTGAGCTGTTCTGGCTCAAGCTGAAGGCAAATAAAACCACTCTAATACAGGAACGAGTGGCGATGGGGTATGTAGTAATATATTATTGACTGAGCGTGATCGATAACATATTTAAAAAACAACTGTTCCTGGAACATGCCCATTTCCAGGGCATCTGTGTGTGGGATGCTCTTCACAGAACCAGAGTGTGTCACGCGAAGGGGAAAGGAGTGCTTCGATTGGTCGGGAGCGCTCCCTCGATCTATAATGATGCGCATGCATGCTGCGTCAGCACACAGGTGGCAGTAAGCAATAGGTGATACTCAGAGTGTTTTTTCCCAAATAAACAAGACATTTTTCTGATAAGTGTTGTCAATACTCTTCAAGTTCCAAAATTTAATACCATCTTAGTCACTTAGATTCTCTAGCCTGGAAGAAGCATGCTGTCTTCTCCTCCTTTTGGTGGAGGGGGTCCTGCGCTTCCTGGATCTCATCCCTCCCTTTCCCCTAGTCCACTTGGTTTGAACTAGTTTCTGACTGCATATCCTCGTAAGACTCTCCTAGTCCTCCCCTGGTGAATTACTTCATTGCAACAAGGAAGATGTTTCTCAAGTCAACACCCTTCCTGCATGTCAGATTCTCTGACTGGGAGTCTCAAACTCTTGAATGATAATTTTTCTCACTTCAGAATACTCCTCACTGAGACAGATCTTGCTAATAAAAGCTACTTTTCCTTAAATCCCCAAAGTCCACTATAAACAGGTTATCAAATAAATACGAAAATAAATATATCATTCTTTAAGCTCATGGGGAGTTTGTATTTTGAATCAGGCTTGCCCACATTCATCCTCTTCTGCAGGTAGAGACTACTAAGATGTTTCTCAGCAGGAAAAAAACATGACTCAGGCTTCCTCTGCATGAACAAAAAATCACAGACAGCAGCACTCTTTCGGGAAATAAGACAACTTACTCAAAAAAGTAGAGTTTGAGCCATCTGGTGTATTTTACAAAATGAAAGAACACAGCATGAATACCCAGTGCTTTGCGTCATAGGCATGATGCTTCGTAAGGGGGCCTTCCTCTACAAGAAGCATGCGTAGATGGCTTGCTGGTGCAGTGGTAGTGTTATCACTTGTGGTGCTGCTGACCAGAGTTCAGGAACATACTCGGAGCATCCAAGGGTTGGTCAAAGGAAGGAGGATTGCGAGTCCATCAGACTGCTCTCCTCCAGGGAGGGAGGGTTACAGCACCCAGCACAAGTCTAGTCTCTAACAATTCCTGGGAGTGAGGGAGTGAGGGACCCCTGATTTGTGTGTGGTGGAGAAATGGCCACTGACATGCTGTTCATAGGAGCACATAAAGTGATGTCATTGATGGTATTGTACACATGCCCCTCCAGGGGAAATAGAACAGGAAAAGAGAGGAAAGAGCCGCTGACTTGAAGGGTGATGCTGCACCATGTCATCTCCTCCCCCCCCACCAATCTGCAGTGTGTCTAGGTCAAAACCACGAAGGAAGACTGGTGTGGTCAAAACACACGCTGTGCAGACACCAGAAAATGGGCACAGTAAAAAACATGCTAATATTTATTTATTTATTTTAGTCTTTGGTAACCGGTTAAGGCCCACTAGGCACAAGTGCCTGTTTTCAGGGGTGACCTGGGAGCACTGGGCGGTTAAGTGACTTGCTCAGAGTCACACAGTATGCAAGTGGAGGTTGTGAGAATCAAACTCAGGTCTGGTCTGCTGGATGTATCAAGCTGGTTCACACCTTGTTCCTCTAACCTCTAGGCTATACTGCCAGCCATATAAATATAAATAAAATAAACCAACTCCAAAACCGTGCACTCTGTAATGTCAGCGCAGTTTTTGACCGCACATTTCCTCCTTCGTGGTTTTGTCCGGAAACCATCTGTAGTTGGGTCCTGTCTACCCGGTCCTGGATCTTCTGGCCCTCACCTTCACTACAGTAGCTGACCAGATGGTGTGAGGCATCAGCACTAGCGGATCCAGTTATATAGTAAAGTAGCGCTCACTACCCCCTTAAGCCAGAAAACAGTAGCTTTTTTTTTAGCTTTATTTAAGCTTTAAAAGGGACCATTTTAAATTTTTTTAGTAAATGTGCTACCGTCTTGAAAAAATTCTAGATTTGATCCTGGGCATTACCAACGTGCTGAAGGTAACCCTGTCTTGGGGTTGGGGGTGGGGGACAAGCCAACACGGAACAGCTGACTGTAGTGTGTCGTTTGGGGACCAGAACACCTGTAATCCAGGTAGGGGGCCCTTGGGAGTATGAGAGTGGCGAGCAGGCACTGGTGACAGCTGAAAAATGTTGGCAGGGGCAGTGATGGATAAAGAGAACTGAAACATTTTTTTAAAAGTATGCCCATTCTCTAGTACCAACTTCTCATAGAAGCTTAGTAGAAATATTGACAATGTCAGCAGAAAGTGACCATTGGTCCATCCAGTCTGCCCAGTTTCACCCTACTGTACTCCATGACCTATTATGCAGATGGGGTTTTCATCCTCCTCCTCCCCCCTCACACTCTCTGCCTTACCACTACCGCCTGAGTAACAATTAAGCACTATACTCTGCCCCAGCCGTGACTGAACCCATTAATGGTTCAGTGCCCACCACCTCTGTTGGTAGGCTCTTCCACGACACAACCACTCTCTTGGTAAAGTAAAACTGCCTCACATACTCCCTGAATCCCCCCACCAGCTTACATTCATGTCACCTTGTTTTTGACCCACCATTCCTGCTAAATAGTTCCTCCCAGTTTATCTTGTTTATTCCTTTCAGGAACTTGAAGGTACCTATCATGTCCCCCCCCCTCCTTTCAGGCCTCCAACATGTTCAGTGCCCTAAGCTGATCTTCATCGGATCTGCCCTGTTGGCACCGAATCATTTTATTTACTCTGCTCTACTCTGTCTCCTGCCTGTATCTGTCTTTCCTCAGTTGAGAACTCCAGAACTGGGCATAGTACTCCAGATGGGATCTCACCAGCGATCTATAGAGAGGTAGAATTACCTCTTTTCTCCTGCAAGTGAAACCCCTTCCAATACACTCCAGCATTCTGGTTGCCTTGGTGTAGGCCTTGTTACACTGGCTATGTTTTTTTAGGGAGTTACTTATGATGACCCTAGGGTCCCTTTCCTCTGAAGTAATGGTCAGCTTAATCCCACCCATCCAATATGCCTTCCTGGGGTTCTTCTTTCCTATGTGCATCATCTTGCACTTTCTGGCAATGAATTTCAACAGCCAGATCTGGCATTGAATTTCACCCGCAGATTTTGGGCCATCTCTTTAACCATTTCAGGTCCCTCTACAACTCCCTTAACCCCTCCTCACTGTCTACCCTGCCACAGAGCTTTGCATCATCTGCGAAGAGACACATCTTGCCCTGGATTCCTTCTCCTGATGAACATACTGAAAAGGACTGGTCCCAGGACTTACCCCTGTGGCACCCCACTTGTGACCTCCCTTTCCCTCAGTTTGACCCCATTTACCACCACCCTCTGCTGCCTCCCCCAACCAACTTCCAACCCATTTAACTAGGTCTAGTTCTTCTTTCAGACCCTCTAATTTCTTCAGAAACTTTCTGTGTGGCACTGAATCAAATTCCTTGCTGAAGTCAAATCAGAGTAAATCTACTGCTTGTTCCTTGTCCAACACCTTTGTTATGTCAATCAATCAATCAATCAAAATCTTTATTTAGTCAGGCGAACATCATTGAGCGGAGCTCATTTGCAAGATGGACCTGAGTGGTCATACAAATAAGAGTACAAGTGTTTTTACAAGGACATGAAAATAGCATAACATTAGTATAATGAAATAAATAAGAGAATATACAAAATGTACATATATACAAGGCACAGTAAAAATAACTTAACCTGTAAAAATGAAGGGGATAATAGATATAGTAGTGATAATGAACAAATAATAGGGCTTTTGTTGGATTTTATATGAATGTGGTAGCTGACTGGATAATAGAGGGAAACTAAACATAATGGATTACAGAAGGGGGGGTGTAGGTTGGATGGGAGACTAGGCCTTATGGAAGCAGTTGCACAACTCTGGAAATAGGGCGGTGAATAATCTTTTGAAGGATGATAAGGGTAAGAGGGTATTTAGATTCATAGATTTTTGGAGTGAGTTCCAAGTGACTGCTAGGGAATAGCTGATAGCAGCCCTCCCAAACCGGGTGCAGGTATTGGGAACCTTTAGCATGATGAGCTTACTGATCCTTAAGGTGTATGGCCTAGATGTGATTCGGGTGAAACAGTCTGTAATATAGGAGGGGAGTTTGCCTGATAAAGCTTTAAAGATCCAGATTGCAGCATTCCTTTTTCTTCTGTGTTGTAGGGATGTCCAATTAACTGCCATGTAAAGAGAGCAATGATGGGTGCTGGATGGAAGGTCTGTGATAAATCTGATGGATCTATGATACAGGGTGTCCAGCTTATTTAAGAGGGAGAGTGAGCAATGGCCGTAGAGAAAGTCAACATAGTCAATGAGGGATAGGAATGATGCCTGGATTAGTCTTTGTTTGAGTCTCTGGTAAGGTAGTGTTTTATTCTGGAAAATAGGCAAGCCTTTGTCTCAACTTTTAGTAGCTCTTCAATATGGACAGAGTAATCAAGCTTATTGTCAATCCAGACTCCAAGATATTTGAATTTATCCACAAATTCCAGCTTCTCTCCATATAAGGTGGATAATTGTGGAGTGATGAATGATAGGGTAATGGCAGAGCAATTCTTTGTGGCAAAGAACATAGCTTTTGTTTTCTTGGCATTTAGAAGTAATTTTTTCCAATAGGTTGTGTTGTAGGATGGAGAATTCTGACTGTAACAGTTCACAGGCTTTTTGATAATGAGGGATTGCTGACATATAATACAGTATCATCAGCAAACAGATGAATGTTAGATTGAGAGAGGTTGACATCGATATTATTAATATAAATGGCAAAGAGGATGGGGCCTAGAATAGAGCCTTGGTACACCTCTTAGCAGTGGTTTAGAGGTGGATAGGTAATTTTCATTTTTACCAATTGTGACCTTCCAGAGATAGCACCTAAACCAATTGGTGAGAGTGAATCAAGGCCTAGAGAGCTAAGAGAGAGATTAATGAATCATGATCCACTGTATCAAATGCTTTACTCAAATCCAGGAACACAGCACAGGTACTATTCTTCTTATCCAAGGCAGTCTGCCAATCGTTAGTGACTTTGGCTAGGGCAGAGATGGTGCTATGCATTGATCTAAATCCAGATTGTGCTGGATTTAGGAGATTGTTGGTGTCCAGATAGGCCCTTAACTGTGAATTTACTAATTTTTCAAGCATCTTGGATAGTACCGGTAGGATGGAAATGGGCCTATAATTGTTAAGGTCCATGGGATCACCTGATTTAAGTAGTGGAACTACTTGAGCTGTTTTCCAAATGGAGGGTATGGAACTAGTAGCTAGGGAAAGATTGAAGAGGTGAGTGAGGGGGGCAGATAAGGCGTGCAATGCTATTTTAAGAAAGTAGGGATCCAGGGAGTCTGCACCTGCACTCTTCGAAGTATCTAAATTAGATAGGAGGTCTTCTACTTCTTTCAAGGATGTTGGTTTGAAGGAAAATGTTGAAGCAGCCTTTTGTCCCACAGTGGATTGAAGGTTTAATGATGATCTCAAGAGATTTGCAGGTGAGGAGTCAAATGCTAGGCCAGCTGTGGTGAAGTGGTCGTTGAAGGTATTTAAAATTTCTTGCTTATCAGTGATTTCTATGTCATTTAGTAGCAGTTTGGAGGGTAAGGCAGGGGTAGAGTTTTGGCCTAGAATTCCCTTTATAGTACCCCAAAGTCTGGATGGATTAGTGTGGGATGCATCCAATTCAGCTCTGTAATAGGCAGCTTTGGCAATTCTTATTTGTTTTGTGCATGAATTCTTGCTTTTCTGAATTGAAGCCAGTCTCTAGTATCCTTTGTTTTTCTTGCCTTTTTCCAGAGTTTGTCTCTGGCTAACAAAGCTGATTTAAGGTCAGCAGTGAACCAACGACAAGATTTTACTATAGATCTGATACTGGTGAATGGTGCATGAATATTGAGGGCATTAGTGATAATGTCCTTTAAGATCTGGAGAGCTGTTTCAACTGAGGTTGTAAGGTAAAAATCTTGCCAATATGTTGTATTGCACAAATCATGGAGATATCCTGAGATGTTGAAATTCTTTTCTGACCTTTTTTTGACCTTGATCTTTATGTAATCTAAGAATACTATCAGGATGGTCTGACAAGACCTCCTTGCCACAGACCCATGCTGCCTACTGTCCTGGAGCTCACTTCTCTCCAGGTAGTCCACTAGGTCCTATTTAACTAGTGTCTCCATCAATTTACCTACAATGGGGGTAAGACTGACAGGCCTGTAATTTTCATGTTCCTCCCTGTCCCCCCTCCCTGTGGAGTGGCACCACGTCAGCTATCCTCCAATCTCTTGCTAACTATAGTGAGTTACTGAATAACCCTGCCAGAGGTTCAGCCAGTTCTGATGCCAATTTCCTAAGTATCCTTGGGGGCATCCCATCTAGCTCTGGAGCCTGACCTATTTTCAGGGCTGCAAGCTCTTTTCTTACCCTTTCTCTTATACTTACTACTGTCACATTTCTGGGATCCACCTTACAGCAGTCTTTATGGCACTTTCTGTCAGAGGCCCGCTATCCTCCACTGTAAATACTGAGCAGAAGTAGTCATTTAGAACGGGTACCTTCCGCTCATCCTCCTCCACTACCCTGCCCATCCCATCAGAACAGTCCCTTTAATTGTTTTCCTTTTCCCCCTGATGTACCTGAAGAACTCCTTTTCCCCTCCCTTGACCCCCTCCACAGTAAGCAGCTCTGTGTCTGCTTTTGCACCCCGACCACCTTTTTGGCCTTCTTCATCTGCACCTGGTGTTTGCTCCATTCCTCATCACCCTGTTACTCCTTGTAGCCAATAAAGACCCTTTGGTTGTCCCTCACTGCCCTCTCATCTTCTTAGAGATCCGGAGTGATGTCTTGTGCCTATTACCCTTAGTAACCATTCTCAAGCATTGTTTGATTGCTTCGAAAATGGTCCCTTTAATCCCCTTCCCCCCCCCGATTTTGTCCGCTCCAATAACTTGCTCTTGACTAATGCCCTTGTGTGAGCTGTAGCTTGGTGTTCATTTTCCTGAAGCTCAAGTATTTATCAATGTTCTCATTCCTGTTACAGGCTGTATCTCTAACTTATCTGGTTACTCCTAAATATTGTAGCTTTCAGAGATTCTACCACATTATCTAACATTTCTACCTAATGTCCACCTTTTGATCTTACCTGGACCATGAAAGTACAGTATCTGAGGTTCCATTCATATGCGACTTGAGCTCTGGCTAATACCTAACATCAACGGTACTACGTTTTCATGATGAAAGGTGGTAATTAATTATTGGTACAGTATGAGTCCCTGCTCAACATCTGAAATACACCAGTAATTTATTACTGTCTAAATCTACCCTAGCTGCAGGATTTTCCAGTCTCAGATAGAAAGTGGCAGTGGGATGCTCAGTGTAGACAAAAATGGCCTCGCAGCTCAGCTGGTAGAACAACAGGATGGTATTCTGGGAGTGGGTTTGATTGCCAGTTAAAGTAGCAGTATTTATTAGTCATCACACTGACCTTTTAGTAATATTGTATTTCTGGCAAAAATATCACTACACCAGTTTTCATTTTCTTTCATTTTTGTACTGAGATAAGCGATTTTAAAGTTTTTACTAGTTCTTGCTCCCTTGAAATGCACACCATGAAGAAAATGTGACATGCTACTGTGGTGTGGTGCTTTTTGCCATCAGATACACATGGTAGCGCCATCGCAATACATCCACAGGATAAATCCAATATTTTCCATCAGAAGGTGCCCTCAACCGAAGAGATTTTTAAATATTGTGAGCAACAGACATGTTTAATGCCTTGGGTCATCAATTACAAAATATAGTTATAAAAAACATTTTTTAAATATCTGAGGAAGTTAATAATATATTGATTATGAACCTAAGGATGTCAGAAATGATACATGAGATAGATAAAATGTTATTCATATCAGAATATGAACAAGGATGAACTGGATTGAGCTGAGGCTCATTTACAATGAGGTCCCACAGCATTTTGTTACAAGATATCAATAAATAATTTTACAAAGAGCAATAAGGAATAACAATTAACAGATGCATACATTTTTATAAATACTATTGAAATCTGCATCATTACCTGGATAGTGCCTACCCCCTACAATGGACATTCAGACAGCCCTATAAATAGAATTAAATTTGTTTGAATGTGTTAAAGAGCTGTCAGTATGCAAGAACAGAGGTAGAGTGCTGTATTTTATTTTTACAATTTCTTTACCCAGGATACAACTGAAATGCAGTATCTCATTATCTTCGGAGTCCTGCTACTACCTTGTACACTGTAGGGTGGTTTTTGAGCCCAAGGAAGTTACGTAACTTGCTTAGGGTCAAACCATGAGTGAACAGATCAGTGGGACTTGAACCTGGGCCCCCCTGGTTTACAGGTCTACATTCTGAAAACTAGGCTACGCTACCCACTCTGTATTCCATGACTCAGTTGCTGGAAAAGGCCAAGCTAAGTTTTTCATTGTAAATCTTAAAGGAAAAAGTGACTATTTTCCAAACCTCCCTTGCTACATCCCAATGCCCTAGTTTGCATTTTCACCTTAAATTAAAAATGTTAAAGATACCTCCTGATGTAGTTTTGAAGTTTATTGTTTTCATCTGTGACTGCCACTTAAAAAGAATGTTTGCACCCATCTTGTGGCTGCCGCATGCAGTTCACGCTTACTCTGTTCTAATACACCTGTCTGACTCTGCCATTGCTCAGCATGGTATATTAGCATAAACAAAGCGAGGGATGCACGTGGCAGTCACAAGATGCTTGCTAATATTCTTTTAAACCAGAAGCCACAGAATAAAATAATAAAAAAACTTCTAAACTAAATTAGGAGGTATTTTTAACATTTTGAATGTAAGATGAAAATGTAGACTGGGGCCTTGGAATGCAGCAGGGTTGGTTTGTGAAATACCCACTATTTCTTTTAATGTTAGGTAATGCCTGTGATTTATTATAGACATCATGCAAGAAGTAACTATCTCCACAGGGCAACATTTCTACTGAAACCATTCATATATTTATTTTGTTTTACAATTTCTTGCCAGGTAAGACACACTAAGCTGTGGCTTCTTTCCAGGTGTAACCTGGGATCACAGGAAAGTTGAGTGACTTGCTCATAGTCACACAGTATGCAAGTGATGGCTGTGGAATTCAAACCCAGGTCTCCAGGTTTGAAACTCAGTGCTCTTAACCACTACGTTATACTGCCTTCCAATATATAGTCCCTTATTAGTTGGCATTCTACTAGTAACTGATTAAAAAATGCTTGTTTTCCTCTCTTCCTCCTCTTCCGATTGTGGTTTCCTCACTACCTAACTACCAGCTGATTACTACCATAAGTGATTCTTCCCATTGTTATCAACCACCGCTTACCTAGTGCAGCCGGGCATTTCCCATAATTCTGGGAATGCCATATCCCTCTGTTAACACATGTCTGGTTACTCCATTTTGTACTTGTGATTTTGTCAGCTCCAAATGTCTACTGGAATTGTAAACCTGCTAACTGTATATATAACTGTCTCATCCATTGTATTGTACCACACATATTTATGTATGTTTTCTTCTGTATTACTGTACCATATGTAACCCCCGGCGCATCTGGAATTGAGCAGTACACTGCTCAGTATGCCTTCCTGGTAAAACTCCTAAATAAATAAATAAATAAAATTTGATTAATAACTAGTGGTGGGTCTACATCGGGGTGCTATGCCAAGACTGTACGATCAAATATGGCATGGGCAAAAGGCGCGCTGCATGAACAGTACAAAACTGCGTGGTCCAAAACTGTACTGGATTAGATAAACAAACTCTGAAACCGTGCATGCTGTTATGCCTGTACAGTTTCCGACCATACATATGTGCTGGCGCGGTTTTGACTGGACACCTACATCAGGCATTCCAGGGCACGTACCCTGGTTAAATAAGATGCTGTGCCCTGATTAGCACCCCATCTGGTGTAGAGCTGTCCCCATAGGAACAATGCCGTATGTGCACTTTGTGTTGGTGCCCATCTACCAGCTGTTGTAACCTGTGCCCTCTCCTTCCCCTTGCCCTAGTAAACAAGACAGGATTGATCCAGTGTTGTTAATAACATATGAACAATGCAAGCAGAAAAATGCCAAAAGGTCTGTCTTGTCTGCTTGTAATGCAGATCTCTCAGTGATTACTGATGGGTCCGCCCCTCCCTCTTAGGAGTTTACCCATCCCTAATATGAATCCCCCCTCCTCCATTTCCACTTTTAATTGTAACCTTCCCCTTTGTCCCTCTTAAAGGTGTCCACCAACTTTAGAGAGAACACCTCGTCTGGTGACTCATTCCACTTAGCCACCACCCTTTTGGTGAAAAAGTGCCTCCTCCTTTCCCTCTTGAATTGTCCTCCCACCAGTTTGAAGCAGTATCCTCTAGTGATTTTGTTGCTGCCAAGGCTGACGAGATCCTCAGATTTCACCTTGTTTGTACCATGGAGGTATTCAAGTGTTTCAGTCATGTCTTCCCCTCTCACTCCCATCCTCCAGAGAGTACATGTAAAGGTCTTTGGGTTGCTCTTTGTATTTCCTACCCTGGATTATTTTAGTTGCTCTCTTCTGGACTGTTTCCAGAAGACCAATGTCTTTTCTTAGCTACAGGCACCAGTACTGTATACTGTACTCTGGGTGTGGATGCACTAGGGATCCTCATCTGCACGGTGTGTAACTATTTTACCTTACAGCTTTAAACATGGAAATAAATTAATTTCCCAATGCATAATCACATTTCCAATAAGAAAACACTATCAGTGACTTGGGTATAGAACCAGACCCACAGACTGGCAGCGTGTTTTGTACCACAATCTGAGAGCAGTAAATGAGAAGTGGAGTTACGGGAATGCACCCTAGTAATAAAAGTGGAAACCCATTATGCGTGTTAGGTATAGTTTCACGTGGGCAGAAATCCTTAGTCTCGGTATTGAAATTCACTGGCAGCCTCTACTGCAGATAACTTACGGTGTTTTTCATTTGTAATAATCAAGAAAAAAGCATTCACTGCTTTAGCAATGAGATTACTAACCCCCAGCTTTGTTATGGATGAAGCAAACCAAAGTTGAAAATGCAAATGAATCAAGACAGCAACCACCAGGTTTTTAAAATTGCAAGTGGTTTCTGAGAAACTCTGCCAAACGTGATCTGAGGTTACAATTTTTTTAAACAAACATTACTCATCTTATGTTTCTATAAAATACCTTATCAGTCAACCTTAAATCCTTATTCTTGAACATTTTCTGGCTTTAATTTAAAAAAAAGTTTTTCTAAACAAAAATTATAAAGACTAATATTATAAATGATAGGCCATTATTTTCAAACTGAATCTCTAAATAATAATATTTAAAAAAAAACACTAAGAGATTTCATATAATACATTTTCATTTTGTGTTCCACCTTTCATACCAGCGTTTCCACAAATGCTTAATGGGAAAGGTAAAACATAATGGTTACTAGATAATCTATGCAGTACAAATATTGTAAAACTATATACAGGCAATGCTAAATTGTAATCTAAAACAAGCAAGAAATGAGAAAATTAAAGAAGACGAGTTGACAAATAATTCATAACAGTTCATATGGAAAATTAACTTTAGTTTGCAGTGTGAGAGGGGAATATAGAACTAGATGTAAAATGATAATATGGATAGTCAAGATCACATAATGTACTCTTACTCAAACCAACTCCAAGTTCCATTGGAAAGGCCGAAAGAGCAATGGAAATACAAATGTTACTTTGTAATTTTCACTGCTGAGGTGTATTTATCACAAAATAATATTTATTTAAAAATAATAATAATAGTATTGAAAAATATTGACTCAGACACTAAATTGTGTTTTTGTCACTGTTGCTTATTATCTAGGTTCTCAGAACCACAACATTCAGTGGAAAAGTTCATCTCAGTACACTTTTCCTTCTACTAAAAAGAGGCAAATTGAGCCTCTTAGTGTATATGTATATATATATATAATATATATGTATGTATAGGAAATGTAAAATTACAAATATACCCATAATGCAAAGCTACATGGGAAATATATGCAAATCATCATAAGAGGGTTTAGACTGGTTCCACATTGAGCAAGGATGTATGGTGACAAATGACCTCTCACACTCTCTGTAAAGGCTGAAAACAAAAGACACAAATATAAGTTTTACCCTACACAGGACTCGTCACAGTGCCCCATCTGTAACAGACCAGGGAAGGATGAACCAGGCACAGTTTGATCTTATGGGTTTGGGTCATGGTGGAGACCAAAATAGGAAAGTAATCTAAGGTTTTATTTTTTTTGATACACACACACACACACACACACACATATATATATATATATATATATATATATATATATATATATATATATATATATATATACACACACACACACACACACACACACACACACACACACACACATAAAGATTATCTCAGGAGGTGGTTTAATATGCTTGTTATCTGGTTTGGCATGCTGTTGTTATTGTACAGTGGAACTAACAACAACATTTCAAACCAGATAACTTGAATATTTGAAGCTACTTCATGGAATAATTGATATATACCATGGGAGTTCCTACTTTTTATGTGTGTCTCTTGCAGGAAAAAAAAAACATGCTGTATTATGTAACTGGATTATCTGTTTACAGAGTTTCTTTCTTTTCCACTTTATTAATGATGACAAGCTGAGCCATTTATTTTTATTATGAAAGTGAGAGTGCCACTGTTTGATGTGCTGCTGGCAAGGAGCCAGATCGTGTGAAAAGCAAGGATTGTGGCTACTATGCAAACAGAGACACAGAATGTGGCAGCAGATAAGGGCTGCTGGGCCCACCCAGCCTGCCCATTTTAGTTAGCCTTTATTTATTGCAGCAGGCCATACTTGATTTACAGTGCAGTCTCTTCCCCCCACCTTCCTTATCCCTACAATTCCCTTGTGCCTGTCCCAGGCATTTTCAAAATCCCACCACAGTTTACCATAAAATGTTATTTGCACAGTAGCTATGTCTCCAGTGAAAATAATAGCTTTTCTCTTCCAAATGTGTTTGCACTCCCATGGTATACATATGAATTCTGTCTCTATGAATTTATATTCGATATTAAAGCAACAGTACATATTATTGTGAAAATTGCGACCTCAACATTTTTTATTCTAGACTGCCCATTATCGCCTGTCTTGTGTGATACTTTTTTTCCCAGTGTGAGTGTGCTTTTGCAGTTTTTTTAACATTTGAAATAATAAAAGAAACATTCCTATTAATACGTCCCACTTCAGATTTACATCAGTATTCTCTGTTGTTTTTAAATGGCATTTATTTAATATGACTTTAGTTCTGACTAAAAGAAACTAGCAAGCAGCAGACTGAAATATCATTACTGGAAAAACTCCAAAGAAAATATACTAAACATGTATCTGGTTTGTATAATGAGCCCTATGAAATAAGATATCAGCTATTTAATATAATGCCCCTGGAAACTCGTCGTCTCAGAGGAGACCTTATTTTTATGTTCGATCTTACCCAGGACCCATATCTACAATCTGAACTTGATTTTGAATTAAAAAACTCCCCTCACTTTACCAGAGGCCACCGTTTACAGTTCAGTAGAAAAAAGTTTCATTCTGTACCTCAAAAAAAGTTTTCACTCAAAGAATCTTAAACCCCTTGAATACACTATCCATTGAGATCACTGTGTGTAAAACAGTAGCCAAATTTAAATGACGCTAGATAATCTCATTCTCTTCGGGTTTGATTTTCACTACTACAAATAAAAAAAACAACTATAGGTGCACACATGGGCTTATAGCCTCCTAGCACCTTCACCTTCCTTAGTATGATCCTTAGTATGAACCAGACAGTGCTCCCTGACCTCATGGCACAATAGGTATTCAAAAACAGCCGATGATACTGATAAAAAAACAGGTCTGAGCCATATTAAAAGGAACACTCCTTTTATGATTTCAGATGTAAAAAGTGCTGAAGCAGATTCAATATGGGAAAAGATGAGTGTCATACAAAACAGGATGTAAGGGGAAATATAAAACAGAACAAAAGTCTTTTCCAAAATGTTCACAGCGACATGCACTGCAGCTTTAAAGGAAAACTACACCCTCATATCAAGTAAATTTCATTTATGTGTCTATGACAACAGACAACTTTTCTCATAGAGCTATTAGAGATGCATGCAATTGCTATAGTTTGTTTTCACACTTCTTACTAGGCCCTGCAACTATCCTGGGGGTCTCCATTTGCTGGTTGCTGAAATCCCACTGTCCCTGAGAGCTGCATTAGCATATGAGAATACAATGTGTCAGCACCCTGCAGACACCACAGTATGCCTGTCAGCTTAATTAGATTTCAAGGAAAGAAGCTGCAGCAAGGTGTGAAATACCACAATTACATTCAGTTAGATTTGCAAACTGAGTTGTAATGCAGGGTTTTTCCCTTTAAACTGCATTCAGTTTATGTGTTTCCAGAGTGTTTTTGCAGGGTATTTGTTCTTTCAGCATAGAGATACATGGTGTAAATGGGTGGTCTGACATCATGTTATCATACGGAAATGCAGCTGCCATGGAGAATGAGATTTCAACAACTATAAAATGGAGACCCCAAGAGTAGTCATAGGGGGCTACTTTGAACAGTGAGAACATACTAAAGAAAACATGTACTGTATAGCCCTAACAGCTACAGGGAACGAGTGCTCTGTTGACATGAAAACAAATAAAATTGACATGATATAAGGGTGTAGTTTTCCTATAAAGAAAGATTTTTCGTAAAGGGCAAGGGTAGAAATAATTAGAGACTATAAATTAAAATGACATCATCAAAGTATTGTGCACCTAAGACTGAGAAAGGAGCAGCCATACACACACACACACACACTGTCACAATCATATGATTTGTATGCAGAACTTTTTTCCCCTGACTGCTAGTACATTCTACCAGTAGCAATAAAATGACCTACTGTATATTTTAAGTTTACACTGATCTTTAAAAAAAAAGCTATCATGAACTGTTCTCCACCCAGATACAAAAATATTGGTTTTGCAAAACTGCCCTGACCCTTGCTACTGTATGTAAGTATTTCTACTGGATTATGTTAACCTGTTGATTGCTGCTGTCCTCTCTGGGACCCCCATGAAAATGAGATGCTGCATCTCATTGGGGTTATCTTGGTTGGAGTCATTTCAAATAAATAAATACATGCATACATACATTTTCTATTTTCAAACCTTAATGGTAACTATGATCAGCTTCCTTGATGGCATAAGGCTCTTTTGGGAAATAGAAACAGAATTTGCACCAGACAAGGACCATTTGGCCCATGTAGTCTTCCCATATGTTCTCTACCTAATCTGCCGTACCCGGGTCACCAGCATTGCAAGTGGTACTACAACTGCTGTGATGACAAAATTGATTTTAATGATACTTTGGGATTCCTCTCTCCTAGTAAGGTCCCACGGGTGTACAGAGTAGGACTTGTCTGACTAGAGTGTAATGATGGACACTTTGATATGTTATTTTTACAGCTGCAGTGGGCAGAGCCTGCAGATGTTTTGCATGTACAAAAGGAGTGATGTCATGTTTTCTGTCCGTGGAACTGACTGAAGGTGTAAATAGTCTCCTCTGCCTTCCCCTCCTCCAAGACATGTTTTCTGCCCTCAAATAAATATGCTTTCATGTTAATCAATGGTTACAGGGCACTATTTTCTTTCTTAAATGGGAGGTACAAGAAATGGAGCCTTAGTGGTGGGAAGCAGCATTAATTTTTTGGGGGTAAGATCCACCCCCACCTCCACCCAAGAAGCCCCTTAAGATCCACCCACACCTTTTTTTTGGTTCATGTGGAAGGGGCATGAGGTGGATCTATCATGTTGAAACAACTGACTATCGGAGCTGCCTGGGGAAGTAATTGAGGAGTGCCTGAAACTGCATATAGGCATACCCCCTTCCCCCCCAACACACATAGACATCATGATATTTTTTTTTTAACTCTAAGCATGTCAATATTTGGCTCTTACAGTACAGGCAAGTTGGGCATAAAAATAAAATAGTAAAAAAGGATCAAGCAGGTGCCTTTTCCTTTGTCAGACACATGCAGACAGAAGGTCACAAATCCTGTATGACAAGTTCATTATATGGATGTTTTCTATGTAAAACAGAAATGTTGTTAATGTCATGTTATGTCTGTAGCATTTGTAGCCAGTAAACTATTATTTATGCAGGTACTGTAAGCAACAGGTTTTAATTCAGAAATCCAGTCTTGATAAATTTGTTTTTTTAGCAGTTCTGTAAGATGTGTGTCTCTCTGATGTAAGAGTACATACTGTAGCACAGCAATGAAAGGGTTTCTTTAATTAATTGTCATTTGCATGAGAAGTGGGTGTGACAGTGGCATGCAAGAGTGAAGTCTAAATTGTTTCTTGGCAATTCTAGGATCTGAAGTTTAACAGTAATGTGTGAAGAGAATAAAGTCTTGTGTTTTGTGCATTTGAATAGATGTGCTTTGAAGTTAAAATATATATATAAAAAAAATATATATATATATATATATATATATATATATATATATATATATATATACACATACACATAGTGTCATGGACACCTGAAAAGGAAGGATATACTACTAAAATAAATGCTATTCTGTTGATCTATGTATTTATGTGTAAGATTTTAAGTATAGTTCTGCCTTGGTCACAGACACATAAGCTATAAAAAGTACATTTAAGGATGGATGTGTTAGTCAAAGCTTGTAGTAGCAAAATAAAGCAAGAAAAACAATACATTGTGTTTTTTTTTTTCTTTCAGTTGTTTAACCAGGAGTGGCACACTAAGCTGAAAGCTTGTTTACAGGGGCAACCTGGGAGCACATGGAAGTTAAGTGATTTGCTCAGGGTCACCCAGTATGCAAGTGGGGGCTGTGGGATTCAAACCCAGATCTCCATATTTGCAGCTCAGAACCTTAAACCACTGTGCTATACAGCCTCCCTAATTATGGCAGTCATCTGTTTTATGGTTCATGATGTTGGTGTAGTAAGCAGCAATACATTCCATAGCTGTTGTAAAATGTCAATAAGTAGGTCATGCAACAGATGTGCTGAGCAGTTTCTGAAGCAAGAAATGTATTTAGGATAGTAAAATATTCATGATAAATGTGTGACATTTGCATCTCAATTTCAAGGAGGTCCTTACAGGGTGTCAATGTACAATATAAAATAGTTATAGTTCTCAAGTTGTCTGAGTAATTGCTTTGTACTACCACTGTTACTAAATTTAAATTATTCTGTGAAGGAAATTAAGTTTAACTGTCTGTACATGTATTAAAACATTTACTTGTCCTTATAATGTAATGCATTAAATGCTGTTGCTAGGTTAAGAAGTCACATAACAGCAATAGAGATGAAAACAATGGGATGCATTGGAATTTGAAAAAAGTATACATTAGCAGGAGCAGTGTCATGACTTCACCAATTTTATTATAGTTCCACTCTAGATTTTCAACATTACCATTTTTTTACAGCTCCTCATAAACAGTACAGCTGTCATTTTTTTACATCCTGTTCAAAATGTGTTTTTGCACCTGTGGTGCCAAATGGCACAGTCGCTGTGCAAAATCACCTTTCAGCTAATGAACTGACAGTGTCACTATTCATGCGGTGGGGTCACAAAAAATCCATGCTGAAAACTTGGAGTGAAAATACCAAGAAACGACCAGGGCATTAGGGTCTCTGATCATAACGCCTTGCCCTGCAGGGACTGACAGGCATCAGGGGTGTGACTTGGGATTATCAACAGTAATGCTCATGCCATTCCACCCCCATCCTCACTCTGTAGCCAGTGACAGGTATCGAGGTGTGCCTTTGACTCTTCAGCCCCAAAGTTCACTCCATTCTCTTATACTGTACCCCTTTCAGCATATTTTCTTATGGAATGGGGTGAGTGTAAAGTCTGAACACCCCAAGGCACACCTTGACACTTGTCTGTTTCTGCAGGGTAGGGTGAAGTGAAATGGCATTGGCATTATGGGCAATGACCCGGAGGCACACCCCAATGCCTGTCCATGTCTGTGGGGTGGGGGTGGCGTCACTTCAATACTTCACTGCCATTCCTATTCTGCCTGTGTGTGTGTGTGTGTGTGTGTCTCTGTCTCTCTCCCTCTGTCTGTATGTCTATGTAATTATTTATCTTTCCATCAATTGCATGTATCGCTGTTTTTACCTATTTCTAAAACAAACCTGCATATCACATTTGCCTGCATTATGAGCACATACTTATGAAACTGTGCATATTTGTACTCCACTTCTGCATAGACCTCATACTTTCCTAATATTCCCATTATCACAAGCATAACTACCTTGCCCTTATCAAAAGTGACCCCCTCTGAAAGTTACTATCACATTTTCTCTGCTAAAAGTCCATCATTACACCTGACTCCCTGACATCAACACATGGCATAAATATAACTTACATCACTTCATGGACAAAAACCCCGTTTCTTTAAAAAAAAAAAAAACTGTGTAAATAATCCCAAGGCTGAACATAGGCCAGCCATTACTTTTTCATGTACTGCCACCTTCTGTACCGTCATGGGGATTTGCATATGTTTCCCATGATGCTTTGCATTATTGGGGTATGTGCAATTGTGTTTTCTTTAAAATTTGGCTGTCTGGCCAATATCATCCGGGATAGCACATACATCAGTGGCATTTGCTCTGGGGTTCTTTTGCAAACCTATATTGCTTCTTATTCCTTCCATTAAAATGTACACCGTCATATATTTTCCTAATAACGTGTATGCCTTCCTTAGAACAGAAACTAAAACAACTCTTACTACTTACAAATCATTGTGTTGTTTCTCCATACCTCCTTAACAGTTCCACACAACTTCACTAACTTCATTATGCAGCCATGGTGGATCTGACCAGAGTTTGTTTATTGTGGGACTGTTATACCAAATATATGTGTAATGCATTTTATTTTAATATTCGATGGACAAAAAGTTAAAAACAATCTCACATCCATTTTTATATAACAATAATCTTTTTTTTTACCTTAATATTGTGTCATTAGACAATCTTCACTCACATACTGCACTCTGAGAAAACGTTATTGCTTGAGTCATCTTCCCAGGCAGGCAGCCTACACAACCGAAATGTTACTGGCAAAATTACAGAAACATAGAAACAGATTATTTATCACATCAGCAATATTCACAGCCCACAAACTTCATGCTGAAAAGCATAGTCACAGAGAAAAATCATACAATTAATCACCAGCTATGATATGTATACAAAGCTGCTGGTACGGCAATAACTTTGCCCCCAGGGTAGAAAACCTTTCTGTTATCAAAGCAGTCAAACAGTAAATATAAAAACAAAAACGCAAAAAGCAACTGTGGCTAGTTTACCTATTACATTTTTGGGGCACACTTTGTATTGGGGGGCAGTAAATTAATTGCACAAGTGACAACATGTGATGGGGATGGGATTATGCTATAAAAACTGGGGGTTGAGAGGCATGAGGCATTGCTGAGGGCTTTCAACCCCCCCAGAGAAAAGGCCCAAAAGCTCAAAAGAAAAGACATATTAACCTTACCCATTTTAGAAACCATGGATTACTGTATACTGTTGCTTATAAAATCATATGTTATACTGGCCGGCTGTATGGCCTAGAGGTTAAAGTAGCGAGCTGTGAATGAGTTTGGTACATCCAGCAGACCTGGGTTGGATTCCCACAACCTTCACTTGCATACTGTGTGACTCTGAGCAAGTCACTTAACCTCCCCAGTGCTCCTGCCCCCCCCAAAAACAGACACTTAATTTGTCATGCATACTATGGTTATGTAGAAAACTAACTGCAATATGAGAAAAAGTAAAGAGCTTCTGCTCTGACTCCTTAAATATGAAATTACGTTTCAGTCTGCTCCTATGCATTTTGGGTTACAGAACTGCTTACTGGCAGCAGTCCTCTGTCTGTCAATCTAAATGTGGAAAAGAATTGACTATATATTTTTTGTTTGCAGCTACTGCTGTTTATGCCCCCTGCAGCACTGGTCAGCCCCCATGTGCTTGGCCACCCCAGCCCTGTCACTGTAGCGCCCATCACCCTGGTATTTCCCAGGACTTACCTTTGCCTCCAAAGTTCTCTGAGAGCTTGACCCCCTCTGGTGGGGTGGCAGAGGTCCCCCTCACTCTCTGCCACATAACGGATCTGGTATGGGTGGAGATGACAGCTGAGTAGCCATGTGCAGGACCTGCGGGTGGCCAGTATCATCCTGCCAGCCAGGGTCATTCTGCTTTACATTCCTTCCCCTATGATGTTAGTAGCATGGGTGCACAATTGTGCGCTCATGCTAACATGTGTGATGCAGCACCAGTTGATGTCCTCCCTCCCCATAAACCGCTCCCGACTTCACTGCCACCTGTGGTCAGATGAGTGGCAGTAAAGCAGTGGAGCAGGCTTCCTTCCCTCCCCAGAGTAGGAGAGCATCCCCTAGCATGCTTGATCCTCCCCCCCACCAGCTTGGCCCCAATGACTCAAGTTCATTCCCAAACTTGGTTGCTGGGGTCACAAGCAATAACCCTACTGCTGAGCCAATGGGCCAGCCTTGACTAAATCATTTGAAGAAAGGATGAAGTCCATTGGCGGGCTAGTGGGTACCATTCTAAGTTTCCTTAACTACACTGTAGTTACAGTCTAACTACACTGTAACTGAATTGCAGTTGCAATGCAGTTACATGCAACAAATGTGTAACTGCAGTGTAATTACCCATGTTGAATGTAATTAATGATGACCTACCCTGCAGTTACATTGAAGCTGACACTTACAGTGTGACCAGCTAGTGTCTAATAAAAGAATAAATTATGCAGCTATAGATAAATTAGATCAACTGAATAAAAATGTTGGTGAACTTTATTGCCTGTTGAGCCCCTCTCCCAAGATTCAACCACCAACAACAATTAATACAGGACAGGTTTGTGTCCCACAGATGAAGCACATCTGCAGAATAGTTCAGGTTTTTGTGTCCGCCTGTTGTGAGATACCATGTCTGTTTTTTTAATGTAATAAAATGTTTTTGCAACTGTGATCAGTGGTGTCCGGTGTCGGGCCTTGCTATCCTGCTATTGTTTGTTTAACCTGGCATGGACCCTGTCTTTGGAGACGAATTGTTCTTTACAACTTAGTAATTGAACAGTCTTCTTGAAATCGTACAAAATATTCGCCTGATTACTTGCAACAATAATAATATTTGAAAATCTTACTTTTTGGATGTAAGTATTTTTAGCTTCCTGGTTAAAAATATATATACTATTTAGTTCTAAGTAGGCCTTGTATGTTTACTTACTGTGTATATATTTTTATATAATTATTGTTTATTGTATGTAATATCTGCATTACTTGCTAACCTTTGTAAAACCTTATTATCAATAAAAATTAAAAAGCACTAAATACAATACAATTGCTACTGTTATGTATGTTTTATATTATTATATTTTTCATGTTCTGCTAACATGACGTTCTTGTACACACGCCCTTGGTCTTAATGAACCTTCCTGCAGATTGAAACGCTGGATAAAATAAATCATAAATACATTCATAATAAATAACTAAATCATAAATAAATTAATAAATAAATTATTAAATAAATTCATAATAAATAAATACATTATAAATAAATCAATAATAAATAAATTATAAATAACATAATCAGGAGTAGCAAAGGCATGCAGAACGAAGTATGGAGAATTTTTTTTTTTTTAACATGAACTGCTGTTGTAAACACATGAAGATTCCAGAAAAAGTCCCAGTTCACATTAGCAGAAAAACAAACTGTACCCCATCTGGTTGCCCCTGTGGAAAGTAAAACACGGGAGGAGTCCTTTCCTAACAAGCCATCAAATACTGGACCAGGTTAGGAGAAACAACCCACTCATCTCATTAATTCAGATATTTTCAGGGTCCATTTTCTGGCTTAGTATGACAGCATCACATCAGTCTGCTATAATGTTTGCCAATGATTCGAGGCAGTACCTCTTCATCAGGGAAGGTAGCAGTCAATGATTGAAATATATAATCAGAATTCTAGCTATTTAAACATATACCATAAACCCACAGAGACTTCTATTATCAGCCAACAGTATATCATCACATTCAAATCTTCCATTCTGAATTATTATGTATTTAATAAGCTGTTTTGAATGTAATGTCTATTCATTCAACAGCCAATGTGACCCGCTGTCTGCCCTGATGAAGGGACATCACCTCGAACCGTTGGCAAACATAATACCAGACTGATGTGAAGCTGTCATAGTAAGTCAGTAAATAAACCTTGAAAATATCTGAATTAATCTGGCAAGTGGATTATTTCTCCTAGCCTGATTTGGCATCAACAGAACTTAGTTATATCATATTCATCCAAAACGTATATCACTGGACCTTCCTTTTTTTTTTTTATTACTGAAGATTTTTTAGTATTCTTTTATCCCCTATCTCCAGTGCTGTCCCCTTCTGCCCTAAATCACAGCCCCATCCCTTCCCTAACACTTACCCCCTATCCACAATAGCTCCAAGGCAGCTTCCACTTGTGGTGATTTTCTTTGTGTGTGTGGGGGGGTCCTCCATTCAACAGGCCCCCTTCCAACCCTCTAGCGCAGGAAACAGGGTGGACAGTCAACTGGGGGGCTCGCAGTTGGTGAAATCTGTTCTGTTTGCATCTGCTGGAACTGCAAAGGTTTCTTGTTGAATGGCTAAACAAAATCTAATCTGGGAATCCTGAGACTTGACCTACAGTACAATATGAACTTGTTTAGAAAGCTGGCTTTAGGTAGCCAATCGTTTCTTCTGCGGGTCTCCTACTTTTATATGTCAGGAGAGAAGGGGGCAGTCACTGCATCTACAGGTCATCAGCCCTTGAAACTGAAATTATATTTAGTTTATTTATTTTGGAGTGTTTTGGGAATCACTAGGGCATAAGTGATGGAAGGGTCTGAAAAGTAGTAGGGCCAAAGATGCAAGGGGTAAAATCACTCCCCCCCCCCCGAGGAGTGGGTTCGCCTACACCCTTAATTCGCTATCAAATTTGTAATAAGTAGAGTAACTCCCACTCACCAACTAACAGCACTTCCCTGTGCCTAGTGCCGTGATAACCCCCCCCTTTTAATTTCTAAAGCTTGACTACAGGGCCTTAACTCAGTAGGCCATGACTGTAGCCCACCCCTCTCAACACTACGCAGGCCTTCACTTTCAGAAATTCTGCTGACACCCTGAAAGCCACAAAGGGAGTGATTAGTAACACCATTTATTACACATGCTACATTTTAAAGGCACAATCCTCCACAGAAATCAATTAACATGACAGCAAAAACTGATGGGGCCTGGCCTGCTACTTATAAAGGTGATAGGGCTATGGCCCCACCCTGTTTGGGTACCTATGTATCAAGGGCACGATTTTCAATGGGCTGAGACCGGCCCAGGGGACTATGTCTTATGCACAACTTGCCAGTGTGAGGAAATACAACCTGTACCAGTAACCAGCAGAGAAACTTTAAGGCACTGTACACACTTACAAGGTGGGTTTTTATACCATTTTTTAAAACAGTTTAACTCTTACTGTATTAGTGCAGCCACATTGCTGCCTGAACCCAGTTTTGGAAGCATTTTAAAACCCGCATAGTGTATACACTCTGGAACCTCACAGAGCGATACCTGCAACCATGCTGTGCATCGGAGGGCTGTGCATATCGGAGGACCAGCAAAGAACAGGACGAACACAGCAGCATGCATGCACACACGTAAGTGCAACCGTGTTTAGCGCAAACCGTTTTTAAAACAGTACTAAAGACTAGGTACCTAGGGTTTTAACACGTTTTTTAAAAACAGTTTGAATGATGCTGTAATGTGTCCGCAAACCATGTTAATCATTCTTAAACCGTTTTAACTTGCTTAAAGAGCAGCTGACGCGCCATTAGGGCAACTTTAACAAAACATATTATTTAGACACAGTTCAGCTTATATTTCACATTAGTTTTGTATTTCACATCCCCACTATTGACTACTGAGGCCATTTGCATGAAAATGGGATCTCTGGTCCTGAAGAGTTCATCTATTCCTATTGCTTTCTCCCTACCTGAGGTCATAATGTTCTACTTGTGACATCACAAATACTCCCATGGCAACAGATTGTGATGTCACAACAGAGGACTATGATATGAAGTAGGGAGTAAGCAAAAGAGGCAGATGAACTTAAAGGGATGCAGAGCATGTTTCCATGCAAATTTCTCAGTAATGAGTAATGAGAAGGAGAAGTGTATTGAATGCAAGCTGAATTGTACCTAAATATTATGTTTTTCAGTTTTCTTTTCGGCATCAGCAGCTCTTTAAAACTATTTAAGAAGCTCAGTGTGGACAGGGCATTATCAGCAGTTTCTCCACATGGGCCACACTCTCTTTGCTGCACATATGATATGCCAGAACACTTGCCAAAAAAAAAAGGCTGCTAGTACTGTAATGTGGGCCAAGGGTTGTGAAAATGCATCTTGTTAGAAAATTAAGCATATGAGGCAGAAAGTGCAGCTGCATAATGGACCCCCCACTGTATCATTTTTCCTGGTGAATCAGTGCGATTTTCACTGCTCTGAAAAACAGACCCCAGATCTGTAGCATGTGATTGCTATGCATAAAAAATATTGTAGGGCAGATTATGGAACTTGTGTCATTTCTCGCTGCACTATACCAGGTAACATGAAACGGGGGAACACATGGCAGACTCTGAGGCTGTAAAACATAAAATGTGTCTGCCAGAAACAAACAAGACCTGAAGTGTATGAGAAGAGTGGATACCTATTTCCCTTTCTGTGCTCTGTTATACCAGAACCTAAAGAGTAATAACATTGGGCTGTTCAGAGATGTCTGAAGTGACACCGTGATGTAATGAAATTACTCTGAGTGATACAGTCCAACCCTTCAGAGGCAGAGATGAACATAGTGGATGGATTAATGTGGAGGGGTGTGTGTATGTAAAAACACAAAGCTGTTACTGCCTCATTATTGGTCAATACTGTAATTGTACTTAGAAGAAATAGGACGAGGGTACTTAGATTATCCCTTTTTTTGTAATTTACATTAAAATGTAAAATCTGGAAGGACACACACTCACCATACTGCTGCACCACAGCACACCATCTACTAAACACACACAAACACTACATACATGCCAGCCCAGTGGCTCTGAGGGTTAAGGCACTAGACGCCTCACCTCACGCCATGCTGGCAACCCAGGTTCGGGAACGAGCCCAGGCCGTTGGGGGTCAGCAGGGGCGGGGAGGGATTGAGCATCCAGTGGACAGGTCTCCTTTCCTGGGGAGGGTGTAGTGCTTTGCGTCGCTCCTGAGCAACCTCTGACAGCAGCTGGGGGGTAGCCTAGAACCTGTGTCGCTGCCATATGGCAATGGGGGCGGAGCTCGGTGGACACTGGCCGTCATTGCACTTCTGAGCTTTATAAGGGGGACAGAAAAGGCAGAAATCCCTGGCTCCAGGGAGGTGAAGGTGGAAGCCCTGTGGCTGTGCCCACATGCCCAATGCCGGCCCAAACCTGATATGGCTTTCCGTGGTCCTCTGCCTCTCTCGTGGGCTGGGGAGAGGAAAGGACCCAGCATACTTGATTTCCTGGTGAGGCAAGAGTTCAGGTGGGCGGTGGAGGCACAAGACCCCGTGGCTCCACTGGAGAGATGCCCTGGGAGTCCAGAGTTAGGCGGGTTAAAAAGAGTTAGAAAAAAAAAACCACTACATACACCACACCATGTACTAAACACACACAAACACTACATACATCACACCATAGTACACCATGTACTAAACACACATAAACACTACATACACTACACCACACCATGTACTAAACAAACACAAACACTATATACACCACGCCACAGCATACCATGCACTAAACACACACAAACACTACATACACCACAGCACACCATGTACTAAGCACACACAAACACTACATACACCACACCACAGCACACTATGTATTAAACACACACAAACACTACATACACCACACCACAGCACACCATCTACTAAACACACACAAACACTACATACACCACCCAACAGCACACCATGTACTAAACACACACAAACACTATATACACCACAACACACCATGTACTAAACACACACACACACACACTACATACACCACACCACAGTACTCCATGCACTAAACACACACAAACACTACATACAGCACACCACAACACACCATGTACTAAACACACACAAATACTATATACAGCACACCACAGCACACCATGTACTAAACACACACAAATACCACATACAGCACATCCAACACACCACATAAACACACTCAACTAAGCACACACATTTCACATTAAAAGTGATTTTAAAGTTTCAAGCAAAAAAAAAAAAGTACAGTTAGCATGAGCAGGGCTCAGATTGTATAACATTCCCAAAACATTTTAATTTCAGGGCATTCCAGTCTTCAAAGGAGAATTATGGTCAAAATTTACAAAAAAAATATATTGCACAGCATGTTTTGTTTTGTGTGTGTAGTCTTAGTGTGTTCTTTACTTTGTTTGCTGTTAGGAAGGATTTCCCCCCCTATATTTGCCTACTTGTTTTATGGCTTCTGGGGATCTCCATGTCTGTATGCTTTATTGCCCTTCCTTTTCCTACACTGCCTTCTGTCCCATGTGACAGGGATGTATCTGTGACCATTGATTCAGTGAACAAAATTTATGAAGAGGGGTGAGAGTCCATTTATATTGAAATCACCTAGTATGAGTAACTCACCAGAGGAAGCCTGGCAGGACATGGCGGTGAGTAGCTCAGATACTGAAGGTGTGGACATGCCAAGGCAGCAGTAGACAATGGCAACTAATATGGGGGAGAGAAGAGCTGTGTAAGTTTGCGCAGAGGGAACAGAGACGGGGAGCACAGACTCTAACAAGATGTTTGAGGAGAGGTATATTGCTACACCAACACCCCTCTTTGGTCGATACTGTTGAATAATTGTGAAACTAAGGATAGCAACAGAAGAACCAGGGATCCTGAGGGACAGCCAAGTTTCCCAGATCACCAACATATCAGGTTTGAAATTAACCACTTGTGGTGCAACAGGTCAGTCTTAGGATAAAGGCTGTGGATATTTACATGGGCCACTTTTAAACCTTTGGGGAGAGATCTGCTACGGTACAGAATTAATTTCCTTTAGTTGTAGTACAAAGCATGGTTTTCAGCAATTGATCTATGGTGAGCTATGTAACTCCAAAAAATAGCTGCTTCGTTGGCCTGGTGGTGCTGAGGGTTGAGGCGCCGGATGCCACACCTCACGCCACGCCAGCGACCAGTGTTCGAAAATGAGCACAAGCCATCAGGGGTTGGCAGAGGAGGAGAAGGCTTGAGCGTCTGCTGACAGCTTGCCTTCTGGGGAGGGAGAGATGCAGGACTCAGCACTCGAGTGTCTCCCAGCGGAGGGGGGTACAGTGCCACAGCCTGCACATAAGAGGGAAGGTGATGCATGGCGGATGTTGGCAGGAACGTCTTGAGGCGAGTGCATCTCCTCCACTGGGTGTCATTGCACATGCCTAGGAGAAGGGGGGGCAGAACCACCAGAAAAGAGGAAAAGCCCCGGAGTGCTGGTAGGCAATGGCATGCCCTGGCCCCATGACCACCGCCGGACCCTGCCCACCTGGGTTCCAATCCTTTGCATGCCACCAATCCCTGGATGATACTAGATGTCTAAGGTGCCTGTAGGAGGGGGGGTCTCTTACTGGCAGAGGTAAAGCACTTGCGGAACTCTAGGAGGGGGCCCAGTAGTGGGGGGGTTCAGGCTGAGCAGGAGACAACCGGGATAATGCCTGAGAGAGGCCACCACTGCAGTGACTGGAGGGAAAAAGAAATGTTAAAAAAAATAGTTATCCCAACCACTCCAAATCAGGTGTGAATTGTCCAAATTAAATAAAATTATAATCCCCATCACCCACTTAAAATCATACTGTGCTAACAGGGAGTGAAACTGTTCCAACATTCCATTTTAACCAAATTCCCCTATTATCACCATCCCTAAGAAGTGGATTGTACTGGGTGAGCTGCCAGTATCAAATGTTTTCAGCAACAAGAACTAGAAGCCAAAGAAGTCAACTGACTTGCTCAAGATCCCATGGAGAGTCAACAGTTGTAGTAAATTTGTACTGGGTTTCTCCAGATTTCCAGTTCTGTGGCCTCACCACTGGACCACACTCAGGCTGGCTGGAAAAACTGACTGACGGGTAGAAAAAGAGAGCAACAAGAGCGAGGAACACTTTTGTTCAGACTTGTGTACCATGTGAAATGGAAACCTCAAGTAATGTCTGGATATGCAGGTATGCAGATGATAGTAAGGTGGGTGCAATAGTTAACGATGACGCAGCAAAAATCTTACCGGATGAAATATCAAACTTGGAGCAGTGGGCATGAAAACACAAGCTGAGGTTTAACCAAGAAAAGTGTAGAGTGATGCACCTGGGGCGTAAAAATAAGCAATATACTTAGATCTGAGCTCTTTATGTATTGTTTGATTGCACTAGTTATCCCTAGTATTTGACTGTTAGCCTTACAATTGCTCTTGTAACAACCTGACTGTGTAATGATGAACAGCTATGTACTGTATGTCTTTGTATGTAAATTCTGTGATGTGGAACCTTTGAAAAGGAGTCTCTGACTCAAAGGTACTTTCTGAACCCTCCAATAAATAAATAATAATAATAAATTGAATAATCTTATCCTACAGAAGACTGAAATGGAAAAGGATTTGGGTATTACAGTTACAAACTCCTTATCCTTTGACATAACATGTCAAGGAGATGGTTAAAAAATGTCAAAGAATTATATCCTGTATCTTTAAACACATAAAGAGTAGGGAGTCCTCTACACTTATTCCACTCTACTCCTCATTGGTTAGGCCTCACCTGGAGTACTGTTCTCCTTTTTGTGCACCGCAAAGTAGGGGTGGAGACAGGCTAGTAGAAAGGGTGCAGAGAAGAATGACAAAAGAGGTAAAAAAACACGAGGCAAATGACTTATCCAGAGAGGCTAACTCAACTGGACCTGTATTCGTTAAGATATAGGGGGATACGTGGAAGTCTGTGCATGGTATTCAGTGAAAGTAGGAATGAGGGTATGTGGGAAACCATTGGTCTAGTTAGACATCCTAGTCAAAGGAACACAAGGTCCCATAATAAGACATTAACCAAAGAACCAAGTAGAACATCCAAGAGAGAGAAATGGTTTAGCCAGAGGGTTGTTAGGGAATGGAATTCACTACCTAAGGCAATTGTTACTAGCACAAACATGGCCATGTTTAAGAAATCATTAGATATGGACATGGGATTTGAAAGATGCAGGGATTTCCACTGATAGTGGCGAGCAATATATAGGTCCTTGACCTCTACAGCTCGTATATCACCTATGAACCTATGAACATATTTCCTTTTATATACATATTAGTGTTGTATGGCTCACTGGAATGTCAAGCACCTGTATGTATGTAAAATGCTCTCTTCTTTTTACTTGAATAAAGCTGAGTTTCAAAGAGAAGGAAGGAAGGAAGGAAGGAAGGAAGGAAGAAGGACACTTCAATTTGAAAATATGTTACTGGTGGTGTCCCACATTATAAAACTGGCCTAAATAACAGTATTTAAAACAGGATTCCACATCTGCAGACTGTACTAGAATTAGAAGTAAAACCAGTAATGAGTGAGAAATAATCAAGGGACTGGAGAACCATAAAAAACAGAACACAAGAAAACTTGGACACTCACCACCACGTTGACTGCTTTTTTTTTACATTTTTTTTATTTATTCAATCTTGGATTATAATACCTTTGAGCGGGAGATCACTCTTTTACAAAGGTTCCACATCGTAAAGGGTGGGCATACATACATTGTGGGTTTAGGAGTATCTAGCTAGGTGAGTAAACATAGACAAAAATACATTGTAAATAGGAAACAGAGATGGTTTCAACACTAGGATAATTCAGGTAACAGTAGCACCCTAGGTGGCATTGTCAGGTAAAAGACAGTAAGCAGCTATCCAGAAAGGAGAGTAGGGGGCACTGAGTGGGGGGCATGATGACTATTTAGGGGGAGGTGGGAGAGGAGAGTGCAGGGTATTGCAGGGCAAAAATGGGGACAATTCAGGGTAGGACAAAGTAGGAGTAGCGAGGAGATGGTAATAACCTGAAAGGTGAATAAGACCGGGGTCAGAAGTGGGTGTGTGTGGAGTAATTAGTAAGTACAGTCACAGGAGCTTTTCTTCAGTAGGTGTTGTCTTAGCTTGGTCTTGAAAAGCCCCAATCTCTGCGTGGCGTTATGTTCAGTGCCAAGGTTATTGAGCCAAAGTGGTGCTCAGTAGGCATATGACCTCTGCCCATGGAAGGTTCTGCAGTGAGGGATGGTGAGAACCTGATGGTCAGAGCTCCTGGTGCGGTGTGGGTCTGCGAATAAGCTTAATAGGCTTGTGACTCCAGGAGGCTGAAGTCCAAGTAGTGATTTTTTAGCTAAGAGGCAGGTTTGTTATTGTATCCTGTTTTCAAGTTGTAGCCACCCGACTTGCTCATAAAGGTCATATGTGTGCGTTAGTCGGGTTAGTTAGTAAAAAAGATTTTATTTACATCTTAAAAGGCTGGAAGCGCTTCCAGCCTTTTAAGATGTAAATAAAATATTTATCATTTTCCAAAACAGTGTCAGCATTCAATGTGGCGGTGAGTGCCCACGTTTTCTTGTGCTCTGTCTTTCATGCACTTGTGAACACAACAGCCTTGTGCATACTCCTCTGTTTGCACGGAAGACCACAAACAACTCTGTGGCTCTAAAAGGTTCTGATAAGCATTATAAAGTTCCGATATTTATCCAAGCATTATCAGAACTTCCAGAACTTTTGACTTTGAAGTACAAAATGTGTTTTATCCATCACTGTCTACCCTTAAGCTATTGTCAGTGAAGAGAAAATAATCTAAAAACAAGTGTGAGTAGTACAGTACTATACTACCTCCAGAATCCTTTTGGGTCTTTCTACCACCACCAGCCTTCTGACTAGATAAAGATATGCTAATGAAGTATATTAAGCTTCCAAATCATTTTTTTAATTATTTAAAAAAGTCTCAGAACCCTAACATAACCTGGACAAAGTTCTGATAAGATTCTTTTACAGAACTTGGCATTAGTTCTAGATGGTTCTGAACTTAACTGAAACGACGTTCCCATCCTTAATACAATTGGCTTCAGATGGATTTAGATAATTTTAGTATATGAATTAGCAGATGGCATAAACAGTTTATGTGTATGCAGGTAAATGTTGCTTAATTAGCCTGTGGGGAAAGAACCAATAAACAGAGTGTTCGATAAATATAGGATGGTGCTGTGGCAGAGTTAGCAAGAAAGATTTATAATTTATTGTTAAAACTCCCCACAAAGGACTCCACCCATCGTGTGGCTGCAATGAAAAAGGCAAACAATATGTATTGGGTTTTAGAAATGGGCAGAATACTAATCGAAGGAAGTCATAATACTTGTGTTTATGCAAGACATTGGTTTGACTTTGCCTGCAGCACAGCATGGGAGTTGGATTTGCAAAAGGGCTTACTACACTTTGCGTCCTGTTTTGTCAGATTGCCCCCACATCTGAGAGTTCAGTACTTTCATAAGGAAGATAAAATCGTCTTCGCAGTTTGCAAGAACATCAACCAGGAGCAGCCCCTCACATGCCAGGGAAATGGAAACAAAAAGCTCCACATAATTTGTACACACATTTTGGTGTACGTTTTGCACCTTTTCTGTGTTTAATGTACCCATTTTCTTTATTGCTATCTGCGTAAACATGAAACTAGGATTACTGTCCCTTTGACATTGTCTGCTCTGACTGCTTGTCTACCCCAATATCACAGTTCTTTGCTTGTGACACCACACTCTGTTTTTGTGGAAATTTTATGAGGATCTAAAACAGTTTATTATTTATTTATTGTAATATATTTGCAATGTTGGACCTGAACAGACACAGACTGAACTGTGACAACTTGTGTCCTGGTTCTTTTGTGGGGGGATGGGATCAGACAAAATAGGTTTCCAAAACTGTTACTTCATTTATCTGCTTAAAGTTTCGGGCTAGGAAAGGCACACTGAACTATAAACAGCTTGTTTACAAGTGCATCCTGGGAGGAGGGGTACATGAGACATAATTAAAACAATAATTATGAAAGGGGTAGAAAGAATACTGATTCCTATTTGCACAAGAGGTACTTTCAGCTGGGCTGTTATCCCAGCACAACAGCCCAGCTGAAATGAGGTCAACAAAATATGTTTAAACAAGCATTTGTCAATGCTGAATGTTGGCTTGCTGGCATTGGCATTGGTAGTACAGGAGTTAGAAATGTAAAATAGGAATAGCAGTGAAGTATTGAACTAACGCCAACACCCCCACAGAGGCTGAAAGGTGTTGGGAGTGTGGCTTTGGGTTGGCCATAATGCTTACGCCATTCCACCTCACCCCACCCTGCAGAGAGTGACAGGTGTCAGGGTGTGCATTGGGGTCTTCGGCCCTTATGCTGACCCCATTCCATAAGGAAATAAGCTGAGATGGGTGCAATATAGGAGAATGGGGTGAATGTTAGGTTAACAGAACCCAAGGCACACCTCAATGCCTGTTAGTGGCTGTAGGGTGGGGGGTGGGGGTAGAATTCTGCAAACATTATGGCCAACGTACCCAAGTTACGTCTCCGATGCCTGTCAGTCTCTACAGGGTAGGTGTATGGTTGGAAACCTTAATGCCTCAGGTGTTTGTTGGTATTTTCACTCTAAATTTTCAAACTTGGCTTTTTGGGACCTCACCTCATGAATAGTGGCACTATTATTTCATTACTGAATCCTGAAAGGTGATTTCACACAGCAACTGCAGCATTGGAAGCCACAGGTGAGGAAACACATTTTGGGTAGAATGCGAAAATGACAGCTGTACTGTTCATGAGGAGGTGTAAAAAATGGCAATGCTGAAAATCTGGAGAGAAAATATGAAAAATTAGCAAAGTTATGAGCGTGCATAGATACTGCACAACACTCACCTGTAATGCGGTCATTTTTGGGAATTTTTTCAACAAATTTTCAACATGACCATTTTGGGACTTCTCCTCATAAACAATGGCACTGTGATTTTGTTACTCTGTCCCAAAAGTTGATTTCATGCAGCAACCATGACCATTGTGTGCCACAGGTGTGAACACATGTTTTGGGCAAGATTGAAAAAAAAATAACAGCTGTACTGTTCATAAGGAGGTGTGCAAAAATGGCAATGTTGAAAATCTGGAGTGAAAATATATAAAAATTGGTGAAGTTACGAGCATGTGTAGAAACTGCACACATCATTATAACGCAGTCATTTTTGAATTCTTTCACCAAATTTGCAACATGGCCTTTTGGGACCCTCCTCATGAACACTGACACTGTCATTTTGTTAATCAGTCCTGAAAGGTGATTCCATGCAGTGATGGTGAAATCACCTTTTGGGGCCGAGAAAAGAAATGACAACTACATGTTCACCAGGTGGGGTACCAAGAACCCCATGTTGAAAGTTTTGGGCAAAAAGTCCTAAAAATGGCTGAGATATCAACCTAAGTTGAAACCCCACATTATAAAGCTTACCATAATTTCTTCAGTTCGCAGTTCAGCTTTGAAGAGTGCAGAAGTGTCTTGCTTCAGAGAAGATCATGGCTTCCGACCACTGGAGGGTAAGTATGGGTGAGGGGGTGCGGGAAGGTGGATGCGCAGAGGGAGGGTGTGGATGGGGAAGGGGAACAATGGAGACAATGGTGGACTGTTTTCTGTGTTGCAGGTAAAAAAACAGACAGTGAGGGAAGGTTTTCTTTTTTTAAAACAGGTTAAAAAAAAAATGGCACATTGGGGTGGGCTCCCAGTGTGCCACAGCTCAGAGAGAGGGCCACATCCAACACCGGCAGTGGGCATCCTGGTGTCAAAAAAGGGATATTATTTAACCAGGAAAAACATTAAGAGGGGGGATGCCAACATGGGGACTGGGTACCCCGATGTTGGCTTTTTGGGAGTGTGTGGCAGGCGGCAGGAGCCACCATGTTAGGTATACCACATAATGGGGGGGATTGGGCACCCCATGTTGGGATTGTGTAGCAGATGGCAGGAGCCGCCGCCATTGGTATTTCAGTGTTTCACCAGGAATGGCACGTAATGGATGCATGTCAGATCTACTGTGTCAATGACGAGCCTGTCTCTCATTGCAGCGGCAGATTCGTTTCAAGTTGATGGCACTCTCTGAAACTGCTGTCTTTGACAGCATGCTCACTGGTTGGTGGATGATGGGCACACTGACTAGAGCATCCTCTGGATTCACCACAACACTGACACACCTTTAAAAGTGCTACTACCGCAAGGTGTCGCTTGTGTATGCACGCAAGCCAACTTAAAAAAATACATCCAATTTACTAAAAAAGACCCATTTCATAATCCCAGTAAGGCACTCCAGGTGGTGCGTTATGGTGAGCTAACAGCCCATCTCAGGCGGTGGGAGCACGTGGTTTTGTCCCATGTTTCAACCCACCCGAGATGGGCCATTATCCCACCACAACACACCCCCTGTCATGCCTTATTGCTTACATAGCAAGCAGTAAGCACAAACAAATAATCAGCAGTAAACAGTATGAAGCAATTTGTAAAATGGATGAGCAAAACATCTGGATGTAATAAATAACCTTGGCAGTAACATAACTAGATCAGGCCAGATGGTATGGACGAGGCTGCATAGAAATGGAAATCATGGGCAAAGCAAAAGGGGGGGATGGGCTCCAAGTAACTGAAATGGGGGAAGAGGAGCAAAAACAAGGGGAGCATGGTGAGCCATTGGGAAGACAGACTATTTAGAGGGAGGGGAGCAGACACAGGTTGTATGAAGCAGACCCCAAGCTTGTCTTCCTAGGGATCAGCAGGAGGTAAAGGACTGAAGGAGAAGAGGAAGGGAGTTCCAGAGGGCAGGAAGTCTCCAAGAGAACATAGGAACATAGATGTTGATGGCAGAAAAGGACCATTGTCTGCCCATAATACCCAATCCTACCCACAAGCCCCTAGTGTCTACAATGGATTCATGCCCATGCCACCCACCCCCATATTCCCTGCCTTACTGCTACCCCCTGGAGAACTATTAAACCCTTTAACTCTGCTCCAGCTATGTTTCAAACTGTCAACAATTTTGGTGCCACCACTTCGGCTAGCAGGCTGTTCCATAGCTCAACCACTCTCTCCGTAAAAAAGAATGTTGCCATGTTCCTCCTGAATTTCCCTCCCACCAGCTTCCACTCATATCACCATGTTTTAGATCCACTATTCCTGCTCAATAGTTTATCACAATTTACCTTATTCATTCCTTTCAGGAACTTGAAGGTCTTTATCATATTGCCCCCTCCCCATTCTGACCCCCAGCAGGCAGATGTTCAGTGCCCTAAGCCGATACCTGTAGGATCTGTCCTGCAGCCATGCAATAATTTGCTGTTATTCTACACTGCACTATCTCCAGCCTGTCCCTCTCTTTCCTGAAGTGTGGGCGCCGCAACTGGGCACAACACTCCAGATGTGGCCTGACCAGTGAACTATAACTTTGCCCTGAAAGCTGATTGTCCAGCCGATAATGTCCCAGAGTAAGAAAGGAGTGATGGTTAAGAGATTTATGAACAGGAAAGGGACCTGGGGATTATAACCTCAAACAACCTTAAGGTAGGAGACGAATGTAGTAAGGCAGTAGGTAAAACTAATAGAATGATGGTGTGCATAGGAAGGGGTATAAGAAGTAGGAAGACAGAGGTGTTGATGCCTTTATATAAGACCATGGTCAAACTGTACCTGAAGTATGTGGTACAGTTCTGGAGTCTTTATTTAAGAAAATATATAGATGGGTTGGAGAGGGTTCAGAGAAGGGCAACAAAGATGGTGCAAAGTGTGCAAGAGAAGCCATATGAGACTAGATGGAGAGAATTAAATCTATACCCACTGGATGTTAGAAGAGATAGAGGTGATACAGACTTTTAATATATGAAGGGAATAAATAAAGTGAATGAAGGTAGATTATTCAAAAGGAAAGTAAGAGTTAAAACAAGGGGCCATCATTTAAGATTGGAAGGGGGAAGATTTAGGAGCCCTATAAGGAGATGTTATTTCACTGAGAGGTGGTGGAACCCTGGAACAGATTACCTAATGAGGTGTTGTGTGCAGAAACAGTGGAGGAATTCAAGAGGGCATGGGACAGACACAAGAGGTTGGCTGGTGGGCAGAGGAAAATATCCCTGGGAAGTGGAAACAAGTAGGGGCGGGTGGGAAATGGGCAGACTAGATGGATCAGGATGGTCTTTTTCTGCTGACACATTACTATGATACTATGATGTCTAATGGCATAAGCTGGGATGGTGAAGTTGGGAGGTGAGGGGATGGATAGTGAGAGCGTTGGACCTGTACCTGAAGATCAGTAGGGCAAAGGGCAAGAGAAGAAAATCGTCACGGGATGGCCAGCCCAATGAGTAGGAAATATCACAGTGGTGTGTTCAAAGTGGACAGCTCAGGGCATGGTGACAGAAAGCATGATACAGGGGTCCAGTCTGGCTAGTGGGGACTTCAAGACTGCATTAGAAACAGGGAGGATTATTTTTAGACAATCTCACATTTGGCAGCAGCCAAGTGGGCAGCCTTAAAATTGCATGTGGGCATGTCTGCACACACTTCCATCCAGTGTGTGTGTGCATATGTGTGTGTGTGTGTGTGTGTGCGAGCACGGGATGCTCATGTAGGCATTCCAGCTATGTGTACACTTCTATTTTCATTTTCTACAGATGCCTGTCTCCTTCCCACACATTTGTCACATTTCAACCTTCTTGCTAGGCCCTGTGAATTAGCCCCACTCAGCTCATTCACTCCCACTATACCTTTTCATACCCATCATCACCTTTGTGTTCTACAGTTTCTATTCTTACCTTGCCTGTTATCATTATTTCTTATAGATCCTCCTCCTATTTTCTTTACACACACACACACACACAGCATGTGTGTATATATATATATATATATATATATATATATATATATACTCCTTATTTCCCTTACCTCTGCATAACTTTTCTTTTTTAGATAATTACTGAAGAAGATCTTTGGTCAAAACGTTGATTCTGGCTCTGTTTTCTATTTTTAGTGTGCATTTAAAGGGACACCGTCAGCTTTAAAACCATTTTTCTTGACCCCATACTGTTTGTCCCTGTTAACAGAGCTCTCAAAGTAATTTCTTACATGACTTTTCAATTGAATAGTTTTTCAAATGTAATCCATATTTTTTTATAAAAAAAGCCTTTTAGTCATCCCAACCATGTCACTACGTTTCACTCCTTCCCGCTTGTCCCTGATAGAGATATGGTGCTGAATCCCACCAAACATGTGCATGAACATGTTTGGAGATGTTTATGGCATATCAAGTACAGAGCTAGCTATATTATTGAAACTGTGCTGATTTCAGCAGTATTTGTAGTTTTCGAAACCAAGGGTCCCTACAACCCCTAGCGGTACCTTATTATTTATATACTAGACTAACTGTAACTAATTGAAGCCTTTGTACACCTTTGTATTACTGGAATTGCTTTGTGTGTTCTTTTATTGTATCTCACCTGTAATGTTCTCCATTGTTGTACTCCACCACCAATTGTTGTCTACCCTCCCTGCGATGAGGTGCCTTTCTAAATGAGTCTTTGACTCAAAGGTTGTAAATCCGAATTATGAAATAAATGAAAAATAAATAAATAAAAATAAAGAAATCGCTGTTTGAAAAATAAAACCGTGACTTTGTGTATGTGCACCTGCACTGGCCAGTTACTTTTCAAGCAGTAATTTCTTTATGAAATCACCCTCAGATGCAGAAACTAAAGATATTGCCAAAATCAGTGCAGTTCCATTAATATAGTCAGCTATTTACTTTATATGCTACAAAAATCATCAGACTCATTCATGCACAAGTTTGGTGGGATTCAGTGCCATCTCTCCATCAGGGAGAGGAGCAGCTCTCCCTTCCCTAATGACTTAGGTACCCTTATGCCTATACCATGCATTCTTGAATCCTGCCACAGCTTTCACCCCACTACCTCTGCTGGAAGGCTGTTCCAGGCATCCACCACTCTCTATGCGAAGAAGTATTTCCTTATGTTTCCCCGGAGTCTACTCCCCTCCAGCTTCATAGCACGTCCGCTTGTTTTTGAGCATCTTTTTTCTGAAAAATGCTTCCCTCTTGTACCTTATTTGTACCTGAGAGGTATCTGAAATTCTCTATCATATCCCACTTTCCCTTCCTTCCTCCAGGAAAGCATACTAGAAATCAGAGTTTTATTGTTTTCTGTTTGTCTGTCTGTCTGTCTCTCTTTCTATTCTATCTATCTATCTATCTATCTATCTATCTATCTATCTATCTATCTATCTATCTATCTACAGATAGTATCTATCTATCTACAGACAGTTTATATCTATCAATCTACAATATCTATCTGTCTATCTATCTGCAGTATCTATCTATCTACAGTATCTGCCTATCTACAGAATCAATCTATCTACAGTATCTGTCTGTCTGTCTATCTATCTACAATATATATCTGTCTATCTACAATCTCTATCTGTCTATCTATCTATCTACAGTATCTATCTATCTACAGTATCTGTCTATCTGCAGTATCTGTCTATCTATCTACAGTAGCTATCTATCTACAGTATCTATATCTCTATCTACAGTATCTATCTGTATATCTACAATATCTATATATCTACAGTATCTGTCTATCTATATATCTACAGTAGCTGTCTATCTATATATCTACAGTATCTATCTGTCTATCTACAGTATCTGTCTATCTATATATCCACAGTATCCATCTATCTATCTACAGTATCTATCTATCTACAGTAGCTATCTATCTATCTACAGTATCTGTCTATCTATCTACAGTATCTATATGTCTATCTATCTACAGTATCTGCCTTTCTACAGTAGCTATCTACAGTATCTATCTACAGTATCTGTCTATCTATTTACAGCATCTGTCATCTATCTACAGTATCTATCTGTCTATCTATCTATCAATATCTATCTACAGTACCTATCTGCCTATCTACAGTATCTATCTATCTATCTACAGTATCTATCTATCTATCTACAGTATCTGTCTATTTACAATATCTATCTGTCTATCTATCTACAGTATCTGTCTATCTATCTACAGTATCCATCTGTCTATCTACAGTATCTGTCTATCTACAGTAGCTATCTATCTACAGTATCTATCTGTCTATCTATCTACAGTATCTGTCATCTAGCGGTAGTGGGGAATATCATGGAAGCACTACTGAAGGAAAGATTGGTGGAACATCTGGTTGTCAATGGACTACAGGACCCAAGGCAGCATGGTTTCACCAGGGGGAGGTCACGTCAGACCAACCTCGTTGAATTTTTTGACTGGGTGACTAGGGAGGTGGATCGGGGAGCACGGTGGACATGGCCTATCTGGACTTCAGCAAGGCCTTTGACACTGTGCCAAATAGAACTATTACCACAAACTGGGGAATATGGGTGTGGGCAGGACAGTAGTGTGTTGGGTAGGTAACTGGCTGGGTGGCGGACACAGAGGGTGGTGGTAAATGGCTGTCACTCCACAGAGGAAGAGTGACCAGTGGGGTACCACAGGGATCAGTGCTAGGACCGGTCCTATTCAACATCTTCATCAGTGACATTACTTGGGACCAGAAGGCAGAATTTCACTGTTTGTTACGACACAAACTCTGTAATAGAGTAGACACTTAAGAGTGTAGACAGAATGAGAAGGAACCTGCAGAAACTTGAAGAATGGTCAGGGGTTTGGCAGTTGAAATTCAATGCAAGGAAGTGCAAGATAATGCATAAAGGCACAAAACCTGGCACAATATATCAGCTGGGGGTGGATATAGCATGCACCAAGCAGGAAAGGGATCTTGGGGTTATCATCTCTGATGACCCCAAGGTAGGGAAACAGTGTGACAAGGCAGCAGGTAAAGCAAATAGGATGCTGGGATGTATAGGCAGGGCATCACCAGCAGGAAAAGGAGGTCATAATTCCACTATACAAGACACTAGTGAGGCCCCACCTGGAGTACAGTGTACAGTTCTGGAGACCATACCTACATAAGGACATAGACAGGGTAGAGAAGGTTCAGAGGAGGGCAACACAGATGGTGCATGATTGCATCACAAGCCCTATGAAGACAGGTTGAAGGAACTAAACATGTACTCCTGGAGAGAGGAGGAGAGAGGGATATGATAGAGACATACAAGTATCTTACAGGAGGAACAGGGTGCAGGAATACACTATTTTAGCGAAAAGATGTTCCAGGACTAGAGGGCATGGGATGAAGTTGGAGGGAGGATGATTCAGAGGAAACATGAGGAAGAATTTCTTCACAGAATGGGTGGTGGACAAGTGGAACACCCTGCCAGAGGAAGTGGTGGGGTCTGAAACAATCACGGGATTTAAGAATGCATGGGATAGACATAAAGGAATTCTGGAGGTCAGGGGTAACGGGCAACAGTATCTATCTGCCTATCTATCTACAGTATCTGTCTATCTATCTATCTATCTATCTATCTATCTATCTATCTATCTACAGCATCTATCTGTCTATCTACAATATCTATCTATCTACAGTATCTATCTGTCCATCTGTCTGCAGTATCTGTCTATCTACAGTATCTATCTATCTACAGTAGCTGTCTATTTACAGTATCTATCTGTCTACAATATCTATCTGTCTGTCTATCTACAGCATATGTCTATCTACAGTATATGTCTATATATCTACAGTATCCATCTGCCTATCTCTCTATCTACAGTATCCATCTGTCTATCTAGCTATAGTATCTATCTATCCATCTATCTATCTATCTATCTAGAATATCTATATGTCTATCTACAATATATATCTATCTACAGTATCTATCTATCTATATACAGTATATGTCTATCTATCTATCTACAGTATCTATCTACAATAGCTATCTGTCTATCTATCTACAGTATAGTCTATCTAGAGTATCTGTCTGTCTACAATATATATCTATCTACAGTATCTATCTGTCTATCTATATACAGTATATGTCTATCTATCTACAGTATCTGTCTATCTACAATATCTATCTGTCTATCTACAGTATCTATCTGTCTATCTACAGTATATAGCTATCTATCTACAGTATCTGTCTACCTATCTATCTACAGTCTCTATGTATCTATCTAAAGTATATACAGTATCTATCTGTCTATCTACAATATCTGTCTATCTATCTACAGTATCTGTCTACCTATCTACAGTCTCTATGTATCTATCTATCTATCTACAGTATCTATCTACAATATCTGTCTATTTATCTACAGTATCTATCTATCTACAGTATCTGTCTATTTATCTACAGTATCTATCTATCTACAGTATCTATATATCTATCTACAGTGTCTACCTGTCCATCTATCTGCAGTATCTGTCTATCTACAATATCTATCTATCTACAGTAGCTATCTATCTCCAGTATATATCTATCTATCTACAGTATCTATCTGTCTACAATATCTATCTGTCTATCTATCTACAGTATATGTCTATCTACAGTATCTGTCTATCTATCTACAGTATCCATCTGCCTATCTATCTATAGTATCTTTCTATCTATCTATCTATCTATCTATCTAGAGTATCTATTCACAATATATCTATCTGCTGCATTTATCTGTTCATCTATACAGTATCTGTTCATTCATCTACTGTATCTGTCTATCTACAGTATCTGTTCATTCATCTACAGTATCTATCTACTGTAGCTATTCATTCACAGTATCTATCTGTCCATCTACAATATATAGCTGTCATTCATCTACAGTATCAGTCTACCCATCTCATAGTGTCTATGTATTCATCTCACAGTATCTTACAGTATCCGCTCATCTACAACATCTGTCTATCTACAGTATTCATCTACAGTATCCGTCTATTTATCTACAGTATCTATCTGTCTATCTATCTATCTATCTATCTATCTATCTATCTAATCTATCTATCTACAGTATCTACCTGTCTATCTACAATATATATCTATCTATCTACAGTATCTATCTATCTACAGTATATGTCCATCTATCTATCTACAGTATCTATCTATCAATCTACAGTATATATCTGTCTATCTACAATATCTATCTACAATATCTATCTATCTACAGTATCTATCTATCTACATTATCTGTCTATCTATCTACAGTATCTATCTATCTACATTATCTGTCTATCTATCTATCTACAGTAGCTATCTGTCTACAGTATATCTGTTCTATCTACAGTATCTGTCTATCCATCTATCTACAGTATCTGTCTATCTACAGTATATATCTGTCTATCTATCTACAGTATCTGTCTATCTATCTACAGTAGCTATCTATCTACAGTATCTGTCTATCTATCTACAGTATCTGTCTATCTACAGTATCAATCTATCTACAGTATATGTATGTCTATCTAGCTATCTACAGTATCTGTCTGTCTATCTATCTACAGTATCTATCTGTCTATCTACAGTATCTGTCTGTCTATATATCTACAGTATCTGTCTGTATATCTATTTATCTTTCTACAGTATCTATCTACAGTATCTGTCTATATATCTACAGTATCTATCTAACGTATGTATCGGTCTATCTGTCTACAGTATCTGTCTATATCTACAGTATATGTCTGTCTGTCTATCTATTTACAGTATATATCTGTCTATCCTATCTACATCTGTCTATTTATCTATCTACAGTATCTATATATCTATCTACAGTATCTATCTATCTATCTATCTAGCTTCTATCTAGCTACAGTGTCTAATCTATCTATCATCTATCTATCTATCTATCTACAGTATTTGTCTATTTATCTATCTGTCTATCGATCTACAGACGGTATCTATCTATCTACAGTATCTATCTATATATCTATCTATGTACAGTATATATCTATCTACAGTATCTGTCTATCTACAGTATCTAGCTATCTACAGTGTCTGTCTATATATATATATATATCTACAGTATATATCTATATATCTACAGTATCTATCTGTCTATCTACAGTACATGTCTGTCTGTCTATCAAAAGTATCTATCTGTCTATCTACAGTGTCTGTCTATCTATCTATATATCTATCTAACTACAGTTTCTATCTGTCTATCTATCTACAGTGTCTGTCTGTCTATCTGTTCATCTATCTACAGTATCTATCTACATATCTAGCTATCTATCTACAGTATATGTCTGTCTATCTACATTCTCTATCTGTCTATATCTATCTATCTATCTATCTATCTATCTATCTAGCTACAGCATCTGTCTATCTATCTACACTATCTGTCTGTCTATCTCTCTATCTATCTACACTATCTAGCTGTCTATATATCTACAGTATCTGTCTATCTATCTATCTATCTACACTATCTGTCTATCTATGTACAGTATCTGTCTGTCTGTATCTACAGTATATGTCTGTCTGTCTATCCATCTATCTACAGCATTTGTCTATCTGTCTATTTATCTATCTACAGTATCAGTAGATCTATCTATCTATCTATCTATCTATCTATCTATCTATCTATCTATCATATATATAGCTACAGTATCTATCTATCTATCTATCTATCTATCTATCTATCTATCTAGCTATCTATCTACAGTATCTGTCTATCTAACTACAGTGTCTGTAGATCTATCTATCTATCATCTATCTATCGTATCTATCTATCTACAGTATCTGTCTGTCTGACTGTTTATCTATCTATTGCATACAGTATATGCGCTCACATGTAAGTCTAGCTATTGGTGCCAAAAAATAGGCCCCCCAAAAAGGGGGACTCAGCTTATCTGCAAGACCGACCTATCTGCAGGATGTACTTTGGTAAACAATTTTTTGCAACTATATTACCTCATTTTGTGTTCAGTTCTGGCCACAAGGCAGACTGTGTGCCTGATGTGTGTCACAGAATAGATTTTTATGCATCCAGTCTGGGTGGTAAAATAATGTTCGCAGTTCAGCTAAAACTGACAAGAAAAGGGGGGTCACATTCGAACATATGAAAAATAGCAGCAGAAATTGGCCAAAAGGTCTGTCATCTGCTCATAATGCGGATCCCACAGTGATTACTGAGGAGTCTGCCCTCCCCCCTCCACATTAGGAGTCCCTCACCATATTTCCTCCCCTTTACTTTACCCGAACCCCTCTTAAAGCTGTTAAATGTCTTTAGGAATATCACCTCATCTGTCAGCTCATTCTACATAGCCACCACCCACTCAGTGAAAAAGTGCCTCCTCATTTCTCTCTTGAATCATCCTCCCACCAGCATTAGGCAGTGCCCCCTAGTGGTTCTGTTACTGCTAGGGCTGAATAGACCCTTCCCCCAATTTCACTGAGGTATTTAAATGTTTCAACCATGCCTCCCTTCTCCCTCCTGTCCTTCAGGGAGTCAATGTTGAGGTTTCTGAGTCTCTCTTCATACATGCTAACATGCTAACCCTATCTATCTATCTACAGTATCTATCTGTCTCTCTATCTACAGTATATGTCTGTCTGTCTATCTATCTATAGTATATATCTGTCTATCAATCCACAGTATCTGTCTATCTATCTATCTACAGTATCTGTCTATCTATTTGCAGTATCTGTCTATCTACAGTATCTGTCTTTCTATCTGTCTATCTAGAGTATCTATCTATTTTATCTATCTACAATATATATCTGTCTATCTATCTACAGTATATCTCTATCTATCTACAGTATCTATCTATCTACAGTATCTGTCTGCCTATCTATCTAGCTATCTATCTGCAGTATCTGTCTGTCTGTCTATCTACAGTATCTATCTATCTAGCTACAGTATATATCTGTCTATCTATGTACAGAATCTGTCTATCTATCTATATGTCTACAGTATCTATCTGTCTGTCTATTCATTTATTTTAGTCTTTGGTAACCGGGTAAGGCCCACTAGGCACAGGTGCCTATTTTCAGGGGCAATCTGGGAGTACTGGGCGCTTAAGTGACTTGCTCAGAGTCTCACAGTATGCAAGTGGAGGTTGTGAGAATCAAACTCAGGTCGGGTCTGCCGGATGTATTAAGCTTGTTCAAAACTCGTTCCTCTAACCTCTAGGCTATACCGCCAGCCCAATCTGCAGTGTCTGTCTGTCTGTCTATCTATCTATCTACAGTATATATCTATCTATCCACAGTATCTATCTATATATCTATCTACAGTATCTGTCTATCTATCTACAGACAGATAGAGAGATAGATAGATAGATCGATAGATAGATAGATACTGTCCGTAGATAGATAGATAGACACTATCTATCTAGCTACAGTGTATATCTGTCAATCTATCTACATTATCTGTCTATCTATCTATCTGTCTAAAGTATCTATCTATCAACAGTATCTATTTGTCTCTCTATCTACAGTAGCTATCTACAGTATCAGTCTGTCTGACTAGCTATCTACAGTATCTGTCTATCTATCTATCTATCTATCTACAGACAGGTGGAGAGACAGATATAGAGATCGATAGCTACTGTCTGTAGATAGATAGATAGACACTATCTATCTATCTACAGTGTATATCTGTCTATCTAGCTACAGTACCTATATATCTCTTTATCTACAGTATCTGTCTATCTATCTACAGTATCTGTCTGTCTATCTACAGTATCTGTCTATCTAGCTAGCTACAGTATCTATCTGTCTAAAGTATCTATCTGTCTAAAGTATCTATCTATCTACAGTATCTATCTCTATATCTACAGTATCTATCTACAGTATCTGTCTATCTATCTACAGTATCAGTCTGTCTATCTAGCTATCTACAGTATATATCTATATATATCTACAGTATCTGTCTATCTACAGTATCAGTCTGTCTATCTAACTATCTACAGTATCTATACATCTATCTGTCTACAGTATCTATCTATGTATCTGTCTAAAGTATATATCTATCTACAGTATCTGTCTGTCTATCTCTCTAGCTACAGTATCTATCTACAGTATTTGTCTATCAACAGTATCTATCTATATATCTATCTATCTACAGTATCAGTCTGTCCATCTAGCTATCTACAGTATCTATCTATATATCTACAGTATCTGTCTGTCTATCTACAGTATATGTCTATCTATAGTATCTATCTGTCTGTCTATCTAGAGTATCTGTATATCTATCTATCTACAATATATATCTGTCTATGTACAGTATCTATCTGTGTCTATCTACAGTATCTATCTGTCTATCTACAGTATCTGTCTATCTACAGTATCTATCTATCTAGCTACAGTATATGTCTATCTATCTACTGTATCTATCTGTCTATCTAGCTACAGTATCTATCTATCTCTGTACAGTATATATCTGACTATCTACAGTATCTATCTGTATATCTATCTATCTACAGTATCTGTCTGTCTATCTATGTATCTATAGTATCTGTCTGTCTATCTATCTATCTACAGACAGATAGAGAGATAGATAGATCAATAGATAGATACTGTCTGTAGATAGATAGCTAGACAATATCTATCTATCTACAGTATATATCTGTCTATCTACAGTATCTGTCTGTATATCTATCTACAGTATCTATCTATCTATCTATCCATCTATCTACAGTATCTGTCTGTCTAGCTATCTACAGTATATGTCTATCTATCTATAGTATCTATCTGTCTGTCTATATACAGTATCTGTCTATCTATATATCTACAGTATCTGTCTATTTGGAGTATCTGTCTATCTATCTATCTATAATATATATCTGTCTATGTACAGTATCTATCTGTGTCTATCTACAGTATCTATCTGTCTATCTACAGTATCTGTCTGTTTATCTATCTACAGTATTTATCTGTCTATCTAGCTACAGTATCTATCTATCTACAGTATATATCTGTCTATCTACATTATCTGTCTGTATATCTATCTACAGTATCTGTCTATCTATCCATCTACAGACAGATAGAGAGATAGATAGATCGATAGATAGATACTGTCTGTAGATAGATAGCTAGACAATATCTATCTATCTACAGTATATATCTGTCTATCTACACTATTTGTATGTATATCTATCTATCTACAGTATCTGTCTATCTATCTACAGTATCTGTCTGTCTATCTATCTATCTATAGACAGAAAGAGAGATAGATCAATAGATAGATACTGTCTGTAGATAGATAGCTAGACACTCTCTAGCTATCTACAGTGTATCTCTGTCTACCTTTCTACAGTATGTGTATATCTATCTATCTACAGTATCTATCTGTCTATCTACAGAATCTGTCTGTCTGTCTATCTATTTATCTACATTATCTGTGTATCTATCTATCTATCTATCTGTCTAAAGTATCCATCTACAGTATCTGTCTGTCTTTCCCTCTGTCTACAGTATATATCTACAGTATCAGTCTGTCTAGCTATCTACAGTATCTATCTATCTATATATCTATCTACAGTATCTGTCTATATATCTATCTACAGTATCTGTCTGTCTATCTATCTACAGACAGATAGAGAAACAGATAGATAGATAGATAGATAGATAGATAGATACTGTCTGTAGAGAGATAGATAGACACTATCTATCTATCTGTCTGTATACCAGTCTATCTACAGTATCTGTCTATCTATCTTTCTACAGTATCTATCTATCTACATCATGTATCTGTCTATCTATCTACAGTATCTGTCTGTCTATCTATCTGTCTACAGTATATATCTATCTATCTATCTAGCTGTCTAAAGTATATATCTAGCTACAGTATCTGTCTGTCTATCTCTCTCTCTATCTACAGTATCTATCTACAGTATCTGTCTGTCTATCTACAGTATCTGTCTATCTGTGTACAGTATCAGTCTGTCTATCTAGCTATCTACAGTATATATCTATACCTACAGTATCTGTCTATCTATATATCTATAGTATCAGTTTGTCTATCTAGCTATCTACAGTATCTATGTATCTACAATATCTATCTGTATGTCTATCTGTCTACAGTATCTATCGGCTGTCTAAGTATCTATCTACAGTAACTCTCTATCTATATTTACAGTATCTGTTCATCTATCTATCTGCAATATCAGTCTATCTAGCTATCTACAGTATCTATCTATACATCTATAGTATCTATCTGTCTATGTATCTACAGTATCTGTCTATCCACAGTATCTGTCTATCTACAATATCTATCTGTCTATTTACAGTATCTATCTGTCTAGCTACAGTATCTATCTGTCTATCTATCTACAGTATCTATCTATCTATCTACAGTATATGTCTGTCCATTTCTCTATCTACAGTATCTATCTATCTAGCTACAGTATGTGTCTAGCTGTCTATCTACAGTATCTATCTGTCTATCTACGGTATCTGTCCGCCTATTTATCTATCTACAGCATCTATCTGTCTAACTAGCTACAGTATCTGTCTATCTATCCATCTGCATTATCTGTCTATCTATCTATCGATCTATCTACAGTATCTATCCAACTATCTAGCTACAGTATCTGTAGATCTATCTATCTGTCTAAAGTATCTGTCTCTAGTATCTGTTTGTCTATCTCTCTATCTACAGTATCTCTCTACAGTATCAGTCTGTCTATCTAGCTATCCACAGTATATATTTCTCTATCTACAGTATCTGTCTATCTATATATCTATCTACAGTATCTGTCTGTCTATCTATCTGTCTTCAGACAGATAGAGAGATAGATACTGTCTGTAGATAGATAGACACAAATCTATCTATCTACAGTGTATATCTGTTTATGTATCTACAATATCTATCTATCTACAGTATCTATCTGTCTATCTATCTACAGTATATGTCTGTCTATCTGTCTACAGTATCTATTCATCTATCTGTCTAAAGTATCTATCTACAGTATCTGTCTGTCCGTATCTGTGTATCTGTTCACAGTATCAGTCTGTCTATCTATATATCTACAGTATCTGTCTATCTACTATCTCATTCATCTATTCATTCATCTATCTATCTACAGTATCAGTCTGTCTATCTAGCTATCTACATTGTCTATCTATATATCTACAGTATCTATTCATCTATCTGTCTAAAGCATTATTCATCTAGGTATATGTGTGTTCTATCTCTTTATCTACAGTATATATCTACAGTATCTGTCTATCTATCTATCTACAGTATCTGTCTATCAATCTATCTATCTACAGTAACAGTCTGTCTATCTATCTACGGTATCTATCTATATATCTACAGTATCTGTCTTTCTACAGTATCAGTCTGTCTATCTATCTGTCTATCTACGGTATCTATCTATATATCTACAGTATCTGTCTATCTATCTACAGTATCAGTCTGTCTATCTAGCTATCTACAGCATCTATCTATATATCTACAGTATATGTCTGTATGTCTACAGTATCTATCTATCTGTCTAATGTATCTGTCTATCTACAGTATCTGTCTGTCTATCTCAGTATCTATCTACAGTATATGTCATCATCTCAGTATCAGTCTGTCTATCTAGCTATCTACAGTATCTATATATCTCTACAGTATCTGTCTGTCTATCTGTCTACTGTATCTATTGATCTGTCTAAAGTATCTCTATCTTCTGTCTAAAGTATCTATCTATCTATGTATCTGTCTGTCTATCTCTTATCTATAGTATCTATTCGTAGTATTCATCTATCTATCTACAGTATCTACCTATCTATCTACAGTATCAGTCTGTCTTTCTAGCTATTTACAGTATCTATCTATATATCTACAGTATCTGTCTGTCTGTCTACAGTATCTATCTATCTATCTATCTATCTATCTATCTATCTATCTATCTATCTATCTGTCTAAAGTATCTATCTAGCTATAGTATCTGTCTGGCTGTCTCTCTATCTACATTATCTATCTACAGTATCTGTCTGTCTATCTATCTATCTATCTATCTATCTATCTATCTATCTACAGTATCAGTCTGTCTAGCTATCTACAGTATATATCTATATATCTACAGTATAGATATGTCTGTCTATCTACAGTATTTGTCTAACTATCTACAGTATCTGTCTGTCTACCTATCTACAGTATCTGTCTATCTATCTACAGTATCTATCTGTCTGTCTACAGTATCTGCCTATTCATCTATCTATCTACAATATAGATCTGTCTACAGTATCTATCTGTCTATCTACAGTATCTATCTGTCTATCTATCTACAGTATCTGTTTATCTATCTACAGTCTGTCTATTTATCTATCTACAGTATCTGTCTATCTAGATACAGTATCTGTTTGTCTATATATCTTTCTATCTACAGTATATATCTATCTACAGTATCTATCTGTCTGTCTATCTACAGTATCTATCTATCTACAGTATCTATCTGTCTACAGTATCTGTATGTCTATTTATCTGTCTACAGTATCTGTCTATCGAGCTACAGTATTTGTCTATCTAGCTACAGTATCTGTCTATCTACAGTATCTATCTGTCTATTTATCTATCTACAGTATCTGTCTATCTAGCTACAGTATTTGTCTATCTATCTTTAGTATATATCTATCTACAGTATCTGTCTGTATATCTATCTACAGTATCTGTCTGTATATCTATCTATCTACATTATCTGTCTATCTGTCTATTTATCTATCTACAGTATCTAGCTGTCTATCTAGTTACAGTATCTGTAGATCTATCTATCTGTCTAAAGTATCTATCTACAGTATCTGTCTGTCTCATCTCTCTAGCTACAGTATCTATTCACAGTATTAGTATGTCTATCTATCTCATCTACAGTATCTATTTCTCTATCTACAGTATCTGTCTATCTATGTATATATCTATCTACAGTATCTGTCTATCTACAGACAGATAGATACTGTCTGTAGATAGACACTGTCTATCTATCTACAGTGTATGTATGTTTATCTATTTACAGTATCTGACTATCTACAGTATCTGTCTATCTGTCTACAGTATCTGTCTGTCTATCTATCTGTCTACAGTATCTATCTGTCTAAAGTATCTATCTATCTACAGAATATGTCTGTCTCTCTCTCTCTCTACAGTATCTATCTACAGTATCTGTCTATTTATCTACAGTATCAGTCTGTCTATCTAGCTAGCTACAGTATCTATCTATATATCTACAGTATCTATATATCTATCTGTCTAAAGTATCTATCTATCTACAGTATCTGTCTATCTCTATATCTACAGTATCTATCTACAGTATCTGTCTATCTGTCTATCTACAGTATCAGTCTGTCTATCTAGCTATCTACAGTATATATCTATATATCTACAGTATCTGTCTATCTACAGTATCAGTCTGTCTATCTAACTATCTACAGTATCTATACGTCTATCTGTCTACAGTATCTATCTATGTATCTGTCTAAAGTATATATCTATCTACAGTATCTGTCTGTCTATCTCTCTAGCTACAGTATCTATCTACAGTATTTGTCTATCTACAGTATCTATCTATCTATCTATATATATATCTTTCTATCTACAGTATCAGTCTGTCCATCTAGCTATCTACAGTATCTATCTATATATCTACAGTATCTGTCTGTCTATCTACAGAATATGTCTATCTATCTATAGTATATATCTGTCTGTCTATCTAGAGTATCTGTCTATCTATCTACAATATATATCTGTCTATGTACAGTATCTATCTGTGTCTATCTACAGTATCTATCTGTCTATCTACAGTATCTGTCTATCTACAGTATCTATCTATCTAGCTACAGTATATGTCTATCTATCTATCTAGCTACAGTATCTATCTATCTAGCTACAGTATCTATCTATCTATCTACAGTATATATCTGTCTATCTACAGTATCTGTCTATATATCTATCTATCTACAGTATCTGTCTGTCTATCTATAGTATCTGTCTGTCTATCTATCTATCTATCTACAGACAGATAGAGAGATAGATAGATCGATCGATAGATACTGTCTGTAGATAGATAGCTAGACAATATGTATCTATCTACAGTATATATCTGTCTATCTACAGTATCTGTCTGTATTTCTATCTACAGTATGTATGTATCTATTCATTCATCTATCTAGCTATCTTACAGTATCTGTCTGTCTAGCTATCTATCTACAGCATATGTCTATCTATCTATAGTATCTATCTGTCTGTCTATCTAAGAGTATCTGTCTCTCTATATATCTACAGCATCTGTCTATCTAGAGTATCTGTCTATCTATCTATCTATAATATATATCTATCTATGTACAGTATCTATCTGTGTCTATCTACAGTATCTATCTGTCTATCTACAGTATCTGTCTGTTTATCTATCTACAGTAACTATCTGTCTATCTAGCTATAGTATCTATCTATCTACAGTATCTGTCTATTCATCTATCTACAGACAGATAGAGATAGATAGATCGATAGATAGATACTGTCTGTAGATAGATAGCTAGACAATATCTATCTATCTACAGTATATATCTGTCTATCTTACAGTATTTGTATGTATATCTATCTATCTACAGTATCTGTCTATCTTATCTACAGTATATGTCTGTTCATCTATCTATCTATAGACAGAAAGAGAGATAGATCAATAGATAGATACTGTCTGTAGATAGATAGCTAGACACTCTCTAGCTATCTACAGTGTATCTCTGTCTACCTATCTACAGTATGTGTATATCTATCTACAGTATCTATCTGTCTATCTATAGAATCTGTCTGTCTGTCTATCTATTTATCTACAGTATCTGTGTATCTATCTGTCTAAAGTATTTATCTACAGTATTTGTTTGTCTTTCTCTCTGTCTACAGTATCTATCTACAGCATCAGTCTGTCTATCTAGCTATCTACAGTATCTATCTATCTACAGTATCTGTCTATATATTTATCTACAGTATCTGTCTATCTATCTATCTACAGACAGAAAGAGAAACAGATAGATCAATAGATAGATAGATAGATACTGTCTGTAGAGAGATAGACACTATCTATCTATCTGTCTGTATACCAAACTATCTACAGTATCTATCTACATCATGTATCTGTCTATCTATCTACAGTATCTGTCTGTCTATCTATCTGTCTACAGTATCTATCTATTTATCTAGCTGTCTAAAGTGTATATCTATCTACAGTATCTGTCTGTCTATCTCTCTATCTACAGTATCTATCTACAGTATCTATCTATCTGTTTACAGTATCAGTCTGTCTATCTAGCTATCTACAGTATATATCTATATATCTACAGTATCTGTCTATCTATCTATCTATAGTATCAGTTTGTTTATGTAGCTATCTACAGTATCTATGTATCTACAATATCTATCTGTATGTCTATCTGTCTACAGTATCTATCCACTGTCTAAAGTATCTATCTACAGTATCTCTCTATCTATCTATTTACAGTATCTGTCTATCAATCTATCTACAATATCAGTCTATCTAGCTATCTACCGTATCTATCTATATATCTATAGTATCTGTCTGTCTATCTACAGTATCTGTCTATGTAGCTACAGTATCTGTCTGTCTATCCACAGTATCTGTCTATCTATCTACAATATCTATCTGTCTATCTACAGTATCTGTCTGTCTAGATACAGTATCTACCTGTCTATCTATCTACAGTATCTATCTATCTATCTACAGTATATGTCTGTCTATTTATCTATCTACAGTATCTATCTATCTAGCTACAGTATGTGTCTAGCTATTCATCTACAGTATCTATCTGTTCATTCACTGTATCTGTCCATCTATTTATCTATCTACAGCATCTGATCTGTCTAATCCATCTACATATCGTCTATCTATCCATCTGCATTATCTTCATTCATCTCATCGATTATTCACAGTATCTATCCAACTATCTAGCTACAGTATCTGTAGATTCATCTATTCTCTGTCTAAAGTATCTATCTATAGTATCTGTTTGTTCATCTCATCTACAGTATCTCTCTACAGTATCAGTCTGTCTATCTAGCTATCCACAGTATATATTTCTCTATCTACAGTATCTGTCTATCTATATATCTATCTACAGTATCTGTCTATCTATATGTCTTCAGACAGATAGAGAGATAGATACTGTCTGTAGATAGATAGACATGATCTATCTATCTACAGTGTATATCTGTTTATGTATCTACAATATCTATCTATCTACAGTATCTATCTGTCTATCTATCTACAGTATATGTCTGTCTATCTGTCTACAGTATCTATCTATCTGTCTAAAGTATCTATCTACAGTATCTGTCTGTCCCTCTATATGTAGTATCTGTCTACAGTATCTGTCTATTTATCTACAGTATCAGTCTGTCTATCTAGCTATCTACAGTATCTATCTATATATCTACAGTATCTGTTCATTCATCTCACAGTATCAGTCTGTCTATCTAGCTATCTACAGTGTTCATCTATATATCACAGTATCTATCTCATCTCATCTGTCTAAAGTATCTATCTATTTACAGTATATGTGTGTCTATCTCTTTATCTACAGTATATATCTACAGTATCTGTCTATCTATCTATCTATTGTATCTTGTCTATCTATCTATCTATCTATCTACAGTAACAGTCTGTCTATCTATCTACGTGCATTCATCTATATATCTACAGTATCTGTCTCATCTACAGTATCAGTCTGTTCATCTATCTGTCTATCTACGGTATTCATCTATATATCTACAGTATCTGTCCATTTATCTACAGTATCAGTCTGTCTATCTAGCTATCTACAGCATCTATCTATATATCTACAGTATATGTCTGTATGTCTACAGTATTCATCTATCTGTCTAATGTATCTGTCTATCTACAGTATCTGTCTGTCTATCTCTTTATCTACAGTATATGTCTCATCTATCTACAGTATCAGTCTGTCTATCTAGCTATCTACAGTATCTATATATCTACAGTATCTGTCTGTCTATCTGTCTACTGTATCTATCGATCTGTCTAAAGTATCTATCTATCTTTCTGTCTAAAGTATCTATCTATCCACAGTATCTGTCTGTCTATCTATCTATAGTATCTATCTACAGTATCTATCTAGCTACAGTATCTACCTATCTATCTACAGTATCAGTCTGTCTTTCTAGCTATTTACAGTATCTATCTATATATCTACAGTATCTGTCTGTCTATCTACAGTATCTGTCTATCTATCTTTTCTACAGTATCTATCTATCTACATCATGTATCTGTCTATCTATCTACAGTATCTGTCTGTCTATCTATCTGTCTACAGTATATATCTATCTATCTATCTATCTAGCTGTCTAAAGTATATATCTAGCTACAGTATCTGTCTGTCTATCTCTCTCTCTATCTACAGTATCTATCTACAGTATCTGTCTATCTATCTACAGTATCTGTCTATCTGTGTACAGTATCAGTCTGTCTATCTAGCTATCTACAGTATATATATCTATATATCTACAGTATCTGTCTATCTATATATCTATAGTATCAGTTTGTCTATCTAGCTATCTACAGTATCTATGTATCTACAATATCTATCTGCATGTCTATCTGTCTACAGTATCTATCGGCTGTCTAAAGTATCTATCTACAGTAACTCTCTATCTATTTACAGTATCTGTCTATCTATCTATCTGCAATATCAGTCTATCTAGCTATCTACAGTATCTATCTATACATCTATAGTATCTATCTGTCTATGTATCTACAGTATCTGTCTATCCACAGTATCTGTCTATCTACAATATCTATCTGTCTATTTACAGTATCTATCTGTCTAGCTACAGTATCTATCTGTCTATCTATCTACAGTATCTATCTATCTATCTACAGTATATGTCTGTTCATTTATCTATCTACAGTATCTATCTATCTAGCTACAGTATGTGTCTAGCTGTTCTATCTACAGTATCTATCTGTTCATTCACGTATCTGTCCTCCTATTTATCTATCTACAGCATCTATCTGTCTAACTAGCTACAGTATCTGTCTATCTATCCATCTGCATTATCTGTCTATCTATCTATCGATCTATCTACAGTATCTATCCAACTATCTAGCTACAGTATCTGTAGATCTATCTATCTGTCTAAAGTATCTGTCTCTAGTATCTGTTTGTCTATCTCTCTATCTACAGTATCTCTCTACAGTATCAGTCTGTCTATCTAGCTATCCACAGTATATATTTCTCTATCTACAGTATCTGTCTATCTATATATCTATCTACAGTATCTGTCTGTCTATCTATCTGTCTTCAGACAGATAGAGAGATAGATACTGTCTGTAGATAGATAGACACAATCTATCTATCTATCTACAGTGTATATCTGTTTATCTATCTACATATCTATCTATCTACAGTATCTATCTGTCTATCTATCTACAGTATATGTCTGTCTATCTGTCTACAGTATCTATCTATCTATCTGTCTAAAGTATCTATCTACAGTATCTGTCTGTCCCTCTATCTATAGTATCTGTCTACAGTATCTGTCTATCTATCTACAGTATCAGTCTGTCTATCTATATATCTACAGTATCTGTCTATCTATCTATCTATCTATCTATCTACAGTATCAGTCTGTCTATCTAGCTATCTACATTGTCTATCTATATATCTACAGTATCTATCTATCTATCTGTCTAAAGTATCTATCTATCTACAGTATATGTGTGTCTATCTCTTTATCTACAGTATATATCTACAGTATCTGTCTATCTATCTATCTACAGTATCTGTCTATCAATCTATCTATCTAACAGTAACAGTCTGTCTATCTATCTACGGTATCTATCTATATATCTACAGTATCTGTCTTTCTACAGTATCAGTCTGTCTATCTATCTGTCTATCTACGGTATCTATCTATATATCTACAGTATCTGTCTATCTATCTACAGTATCAGTCTGTCTATCTAGCTATCTACAGCATCTATCTATATATCTACAGTATATGTCTGTATGTCTACAGTATCTATCTATCTGTCTAATGTATCTGTCTATCTACAGTATCTGTCTGTCTATCTCTTTATCTACAGTATATGTCTATCTATCTACAGTATCAGTCTGTCTATCTAGCTATCTACAGTATCTATATATCTACAGTATCTATCTGTCTGTCTATCTGTCTACTGTATCTATTGATCTGTCTAAAGTATCTCTCTATCTTTCTGTCTAAAGTATCTATCTATCTATAGTATCTGTCTGTCTATCTCTCTATCTATAGTATCTATCTACAGTATCTATCTATCTATCTACAGTATCTACCTATCTATCTACAGTATCAGTCTGTCTTTCTAGCTATTTACAGTATCTATCTATATATCTACAGTATCTGTCTGTCTGTCTACAGTATCTATCTATCTATCTATCTATCTATCTATCTATCTATCTATCTATCTATCTATCTGTCTAAAGTATCTATCTAGCTATAGTATCTGTCTGGCTGTCTCTCTATCTACATTATCTATCTACAGTATCTGTCTGTCTATCTATCTCTCTATCTATCTATCTATCTATCTATCTACAGTATCAGTCTGTCTAGCTATCTACAGTATATATCTATATATCTACAGTATAGATATGTCTGTCTATCTACAGTATTTGTTCTAACTATCTACAGTATCTGTCTGTCTACCTATCTACAGTATCTGTCTATCTATCTACAGTATCTATCTGTCTGTCTACAGTATCTGCTCATTCATCTATCTATCTACAATATAGATCTGTCTACAGTATCTATCTGTCTATCTACAGTATCTATCTGTCTATCTATCTACAGTATCTGTTTATCTATCTACAGTCTGTCTATTTATCTATCTACAGTATCTGTCTATCTAGATACAGTATCTGTTTGTCTATATATCTTTCTATCTACAGTATATATCTATCTACAGTATCTATCTGTCTGTCTATCTACAGTATCTATCTATCTACAGTATCTATCTGTCTACAGTATCTGTATGTCTATTTATCTGTCTACAGTATCTGTCTATCGAGCTACAGTATTTGTCTATCTAGCTACAGTATCTGTCTATCTACAGTATCTATCTGTCTATTTATCTATCTACAGTATCTGTCTATCTAGCTACAGTATTTGTCTATCTATCTTTAGTATATATCTATCTACAGTATCTGTCTGTATATCTATCTACAGTATCTGTCTGTATATCTATCTATCTACATTATCTGTCTATCTGTCTATTTATCTATCTATCTACAGTATCTAGCTGTCTATCTAGTTACAGTATCTGTAGATCTATCTATCTGTCTAAAGTATCTATCTACAGTATCTGTCTGTCTATCTCTCTAGCTACAGTATCTATCTACAGTATTAGTATGTCTATCTATCTATCTACAGTATCTATTTCTCTATCTACAGTATCTGTCTATCTATGTATATATCTATCTACAGTATCTGTCTATCTACAGACAGATAGATACTGTCTGTAGATAGACACTGTCTATCTATCTACAGTGTATGTATGTTTATCTATTTACAGTATCTGACTATCTACAGTATCTGTCTCATCTGTTCACAGTATACGTGTCTGTTCATCTATCTGTCTACAGCATTCATCTGTCTAAAGTATCTATCTATCTACAGAATATGTCTGTCTCTCTCTCTCTCTACAGTATCTATCTACAGTATCTGTCATTTATCTACAGTATCAGTTCATTGTCTATCTAGCTAGCTACAGTATCTATCTATATATCTACAGTATCTATATATCTATCTGTCTAAAGTATCTATCTATCTACAGTATCTGTCTATCTCTATATCTACAGTATCTATCTACAGTATCTGTCTATCTGTCTATCTACAGTATCAGTCTGTCTATCTAGCTATCTACAGTATATATCTATATATCTACAGTATCTGTCTATCTACAGTATCAGTCTGTCTATCTAACTATCTACAGTATCTATACGTCTATCTGTCTACAGTATCTATCTATGTATCTGTCTAAAGTATATATCTATCTACAGTATCTGTCTGTCTATCTCTCTAGCTACAGTATCTATCTACAGTATTTGTCTATCTCACAGTATCTATCTATCTATCTATATATATCTTTCTATCTACAGTATCAGTCTGTCCATCTAGCTATCTACAGTATCTATCTATATATCTACAGTATCTGTCTGTCTATCTACAGAATATGTCTATTCATCTATAGTATATATCTGTCTGTCTATCTAGAGTATCTGTTCATCTATCTACAATATATATCTGTCTATGTACAGTATCTATCTGTGCTCATCTACAGTATCTATCTGTCTATTCTACAGTATTCTGTTCATCTACAGTATCTATCTATCTAGCTACAGTATATGTCTATCTCATCTATCTAGCTACAGTATCTATCTATCTAGCTACAGTATCTATCTATCTATCTACAGTATATATCTGTCTATCTACAGTATCTGTCTATATATTCATCTATCTACAGTATCTGTCTGTCTATCTATAGTATCTGTCTGTCTATCTATCTATCTATCTACAGACAGATAGAGAGATAGATAGATCGATCGATAGATACTGTCTGTAGATAGATAGCTAGACAATATGTATCTATCTACAGTATATATCTGTCTATCTACAGTATCTGTCTGTATTTCTATCTACAGTATGTATGTATCTATCTATCTATCTATCTAGCTATCTACAGTATCTGTCTGTCTAGCTATCTATCTACAGCATATGTCTATCTATCTATAGTATCTATCTGTCTGTCTATCTAGAGTATCTGTCTCTCTATATATCTACAGCATCTGTCTATCTAGAGTATCTGTCTATCTATCTATCTATAATATATATCTATCTATGTACAGTATCTATCTGTGTCTATCTACAGTATCTATCTGTGTCTATCTACAGTATCTATCTGTCTATCTACAGTATCTGTCTGTTTATCTATCTACAGTAACTATCTGTCTATCTAGCTATAGTATCTATCTATCTACAGTATCTGTCTATCTATCTATCTACAGACAGATAGAGAGATAGATAGATCGATAGATAGATACTGTCTGTAGATAGATAGCTAGACAATATCTATCTATCTACAGTATATATCTGTCTATCTACAGTATTTGTATGTATATCTATCTATCTACAGTATCTGTCTATCTATCTACAGTATATGTCTGTCTATCTATCTATCTATAGACAGAAAGAGAGATAGATCAATAGATAGATACTGTCTGTAGATAGATAGCTAGACACTCTCTAGCTATCTACAGTGTATCTCTGTCTACCTATCTACAGTATGTGTATATCTATCTACAGTATCTATCTGTCTATCTATAGAATCTGTCTGTCTGTCTATCTATTTATCTACAGTATCTGTGTATCTATCTGTCTAAAGTATTTATCTACAGTATTTGTTTGTCTTTCTCTGTCTCACAGTATCTATCTACAGCATCAGTCTGTCTATCTAGCTATCTACAGTATCTATCTATCTACAGTATCTGTCTATATATTTATCTACAGTATTCTGTTCATCTATCTATCTACAGACAGAAAGAGAAACAGATAGATCAATAGATAGATAGATAGATACTGTCTGTAGAGAGATAGACACTATCTATCTATCTGTCTGTATACCAAACTATCTACAGTATCTATCTACATCATGTATCTGTCTATCTATCTACAGTATCTGTCTGTCTATCTATCTGTCTACAGTATCTATCTATTTATCTAGCTGTCTAAAGTGTATATCTATCTACAGTATCTGTCTGTCTATCTCTCTTTCTATCTACAGTATCTATCTACAGTATCTATCTATCTGTTTACAGTATCAGTCTGTCTATCTAGCTATCTACAGTATATATCTATATATCTACAGTATCTGTCTATCTATCTATCTATAGTATCAGTTTGTTTATGTAGCTATCTACAGTATCTATGTATCTACAATATCTATCTGTATGTCTATCTGTCTACAGTATCTATCCACTGTCTAAAGTATCTATCTACAGTATCTCTCTATCTATCTATTTACAGTATCTGTTCATCTATCTATCTACAATATCAGTCTATCTAGCTATCTACAGTATCTATCTATATATCTATAGTATCTGTCTCATCTACAGTATCTGTCTATGTAGCTACAGTATCTGTCTGTCTATCCACAGTATCTGTCTATCTATCTACAATATCTATCTGTCTATCTACAGTATCTGTCTGTCTAGATACAGTATCTACCTGTCTATCTATCTACAGTATCTATCTATCTATCTACAGTATATGTCTGTCTATTTATCTATCTACAGTATCTATCTATCTAGCTACAGTATGTGTCTAGCTATCTATCTACAGTATCTATCTGTCTATCTACGGTATCTGTCCATCTATTTATCTATCTACAGTATCTGTCTATCTATCCATCTACATTATCGGTCTATCTATCTATCTATCTATCTATCTATCTATCTATCTATCTATCCGACTATCTAGCTACAGTATCTGTAGATCTATCTATCTATCTGTCTAAAGTATCTATCTATAGTATCTGTTTGTCTATCTCTCTATCTACAGTATCTCTCTACAGTATCAGTCTGTCTATCTAGCTATCTACAGTATATATTTCTCTATCTACAGTATCTGTCTATCTATATATCTATCTACAGTATCTGTCTATCTATATGTCTTCAGACAGATAGAGAGATAGATACTGTCTGTAGATAGATAGATAGACATGATCTATCTATCTACAGTGTATATCTGTTTATGTATCTACAATATCTATCTATCTACAGTATCTATCTGTCTATCTATCTACAGTATATGTCTGTCTATCTGTCTACAGTATCTATCTATCTGTCTAAAGTATCTATCTACAGTATCTGTCTGTCCCTCTATATGTAGTATCTGTCTACAGTATCTGTCTATTTATCTACAGTATCAGTCTGTCTATCTAGCTATCTACAGTATCTATCTATATATCTACAGTATCTGTCTATCTATCTACAGTATCAGTCTGTCTATCTAGCTATCTACAGTGTCTATCTATATATCTACAGTATCTATCTATCTATCTGTCTAAAGTATCTATCTATCTACAGTATATGTGTGTCTATCTCTTTATCTACAGTATATATCTACAGTATCTGTCTATCTATCTATCTACAGTTATCTTGTCTATCTATCTATCTATCTATCTACAGTAACAGTCTGTCTATCTATCTACGGTATCTATCTATATATCTACAGTATCTGTCTATCTACAGTATCAGTCTGTCTATCTATCTGTCTATCTACGGTATCTATCTATATATCTACAGTATCTGTCCATTTATCTACAGTATCAGTCTGTCTATCTAGCTATCTACAGCATCTATCTATATATCTACAGTATATGTCTGTATGTCTACAGTATCTATCTATCTATCTGTCTAATGTATCTGTCTATCTACAGTATCTGTCTATCTCTCTCTATCTACAGTATCTATCTACAGTATATGTCTATCTATCTACAGTATCAGTCTGTCTATCTAGCTATCTACAGTATCTATATATCTACAGTATCTGTCTGTCTATCTGTCTACTGTATCTATCGATCTGTCTAAAGTATCTATCTATCTTTCTGTCTAAAGTATCTATCTATCCACAGTATCTGTCTGTCTATCTATCTATAGTATCTATCTACAGTATCTATCTATCTACAGTATCTACCTATCTATCTACAGTATCAGTCTGTCTTTCTAGCTATTTACAGTATCTATCTATATATCTACAGTATCTGTCTGTCTGTCTACAGTATCTATCTATCTGTCTAAAGTATCTATCTAGCTATAGTATCTGTCTGGCTGTCTCTCTATCTACATTATCTATCTACAGTATCTGTCTGTCTATCTATCTCATCTACATTATCTGTTTATCTATCTATCTACGTATCATAGCCTTTCATCCAGGGTGAGGAGATTTGTCAGGGCATACAGGGTATAAGTATGGGTATGCTTGTCTGCCCTGGAGAGGAGTCTGCACACTTTGTTAATGGTCAGATGGATTTTATTAAGGGCCATGTGGTCGACAGCCGAGTAGATAGTGACCCCATTATCGACTAGAGAGAGAGAGACTGAGAAGGTGATACCAGGTTAAGGACTTCCGCAGTAAGCAATTTTTGTGCCGATACAGTAGGCCAATATGGATAGTTATGGCTGAGGATAGAGTGTTAATGTGAGAATGGAAGGAAAGGCTGGAATCAAATGTAAGGCCCTAGTATTTATATGTATGGACCTGTTCTAGAGGAAGGAGAGAGTGGGAGAGGATTGTTGGCTGCGCATTCTTGGCCTTATTCTGTCGGTGGACAAAGAGCATGGTCTTTGTCTTTTTTACATTGACCACAACACTTTGGTCTATGAACCAGTTTTCAATCTGGTTAAATACATATTGGAGAGATGACTGCAGTACTGCAGGAACTGGGTGTGAGCCAAAAAGAACCGTGTTGTCCGCATAGAGTGGTAAGTTGCTGTAGCAGGAATTGGGCAAGGTGTTTAGGTAGATGCTGAATAATAGAGGGCCGAGGATGGAGCACTGGGGAACCCCAGAGCGGACTGGCAGGGTGGTTGAGAGGGTGTTGTTTATTTTGACACATTGTGATCTAGCTGTGAGGTAACTGGTAAACCAAGAGACAGGTCCTTTTGACAGTCCTATGTGGCGGAGCATGGTTAAGAGTAAGGAGTGGGAGACTGTATCAAAGGCCTTTGAGAGGTCGATGAAGACAGCTCCAGCAAGGTGTTTTTTATCCAGGGCAGTGTGAATAAAATTAGAGAACTCAGTGAGGGCCGTGGTTGTACTGTGCCTGATCTGAAACCATGCTGCTCGTGCAAAGTAGGTTATGTAAACAGGTACTCAGTGAGTTGGGTGGGGCTATAATTTGTTTGAGGGCTTTCGAGAGTGGGAGAATGGATAGTTATTGGGGAAGGTGCTGTCACCACTCTCTTCAGTATAGGGGTGATTGTGTCAGTCTTCAAGCTGCTGGGAACTGCCCCAGACATAGGGAGCAGTTAATGAGGTCAGTCAGTAGGAGAGGACTGTATCTAGGACCAGATGTAGGATTCTCATATCAAAGAATCCTTGCAATAGCAAGAGCCGCTGGGTGCTTTAGTAAGATAAGGCCTTGCTTCGTTGGTAGATATCACCCTGAGATGGAAGGGGGGATGCTGGGTGTTAGGGGGTGGGGTCACATGAATGGGGTCAAAGAAGTTATTTGGTAATACTGTACTAAGGTCAAAGAATGATGAGTTGAGGCAGTTGGGGATGGCCAGCGGGTCGGTGGTGGGGACACTGACAGTTAGCGGGGGGGAGGAGAGGGAAGCTGGGATTTGCCATTGAGTTCCTTGATATTGTTCCAGAATAACCAAGCATTCCCCCAGAAAGAGGCAAGGGTCATTTTGTAGTAGCCCAGTTTGGCCTGCTTTATGGCCCACGTGCATCTGTTACTGAGCTGCTTTATAGCTTTCCTGTCTGTCTGCATGCGGAGTGACTGCTTTATGCCAGAGATCATCTCTGCACTTTAGCTATTGGAGCAGTGCAGTGTGACCCAGGGGCATTAACGTTTCTTGGATTGCACTTTTGCTAGTGGGGCATAGATGTCACATGCTTTATTAAATAAACAGGTGAAATAATCAAGGGCTTCATCTATAGTAGGGGTCCGAGACATAGAGGACCAATCCCAGTGAGTTAAGTATCTCTTTAGTTTTGTGAGGCCTCCGGGTCAGAGACGACGTTGGGCTAAATTGTTTGGTTTGGGTTTCTGCTGAAGACATGACCAGGAGAAGAGGATGGGAGAGTGGTCGCTTAGTGAGTCTGGAAGGGCCATCACTTCAGAGAGTCTGTGGGGATGGTTGATGAGGAGAAGGTCGATCAGGGTGCTACAGCCATTAGTGGAGTTAACCCTGGTAGGTTGGTTGACCAGCTGGGTCAGGTCGAGTGCAGCAAAGGTATCCTTGATGTGGGAAGCCGAACCGGCAAGCCAGTTCGCATTAAAGTCTCCAACTATGATGTGTTCTGTTTTTGGGGTGAAGCCGGAGCTGTAGTTAGCAAGGGATTGTATAGCAAGAGCTTGGTTTCTTGGGGGTACATATGTGACAATAAGAGTTACAGGGGCTCTGGAGGGATCTGGAGTAATCTTTAACGATAAGGCTTGGGCACTATGGTCTAGTGGTGGTGTTGGGAGGATTACCTTGTATCCCGTCAGATTCTGCTTGTAAACATGATTGAGGACTGAATCAATTCTGTGCATATTTGCAGATAGATTTCTCTGTTTGCTCAACACTGCATATCCACACGTATTAGGTTGGTGGTAACCTATCACTGGAACAATTCGTGTAAATGGGAATGCTACTATGATAATTGAGAACCAGACCATGTGAACCTAAAGGAGGGTGGATATCTTGGACCTAGAGTTGCTTCCAGCCTTAAATTGCTGTGTTACATAGAGGCAGTCACTGCCCTGGCCAAAGTTTCTCCACAGATGGTTTGTCTATACAAACATGAACACAGGCATGGCACTCCATAACTCTTGGCCCTGGAACGAAGGGCACACAGGGTAGGGTAAGGAGCAATGAACTCACTGATAAAAGTAAGACTTCGTGCAGTATCTCTGATCCAGTATCACGCCATCGATGAGATGACTTCAGTAGTGAAAAGGTTTCTTTTTGCTGAACTTCAGTCCAGCAAACAAACGATGGACATACAATTTGTACAGTCCAAGTTTAGTAGTGTTTGTGGCCCACACACAAGCAGGTTGCAACAGTTCCATGCCAGCAATGATGCCTTGCTCAATTGGTTTATCAAATTATGTTTCCTGAGGTCTCAAACAATATCTCAAATATTTATTTATTCACTGACTGAAACCTTCGGAAAGTATGAGCACAAGTGCTCGTTTAGTCAGGTTCCACATCAGTTGCACAGTCACAGATAAGACAACACAAGTACTACACGCAGTTCCAGAGGAAAATACATTTGGACCAAGGTTTCCAGATCTCCTTGAGGGTGTAGCTGGATACTCTCCATCTGGCACCACCCTGTGATCCACTCCTGAGCAAGGCAGGTGATCATGGTGCATGTTTGAGGTGCCATACAGTGCATTTTAATTTTCAGAGCTAAGACACCAAACCCCCTTGATCCATTAAGCAGTTTTAATAAGGGCCATAGGAGCCAACGTTGTTTTTTTGTGTTTTTTTTTCATGGGGGCTTATCTAAACAAACAGGCCAGGTTCACTGTTACCCCAACAAAGGAAGCTTTAAAATGTTTGGCGGTGAGGCCTCTCAGCGGCCCCCCCCCCAAACAAGGTCGGCTCTTACGACCAAGTCTCAACTTTGCCTGGGTTTCCTGTTCCTCCCAAATGAAGTGAGAAAGGAGCCTATAGGGCTCCTTACACACTCCACTGGGAACATACATGGATAGGGCCGACTGAGGATATGGAACAGAAAGGATTTTCACGCATAAAGATTGCGCTTTTCCAAATGAGAAGAGCAGGCATGGTCTCTCATCTCCTGAGACACCTTTTACCTGCCGTATGTTTATCATAATTAAGGCTTTATAGATCAGGTACGTTTGGTTTGGGGAGACTCTCATCTCCAAGTATCGAGACCTTTGACAAAGTTATGTTATAGTGAAAACATGCCGCAGGATTGCTAGGGGCATTACCTGCTTGTTGCACTTTGCTGTAAGTGATACTGAATAACAATTCAGGCAGCAACAGCCAATCAGTTTATCCCTATGATGTGCCCACCTTCAACTCCATTGTGCCAATCTCTAAACCTTTTCTAATTACCAGTAGAAATATCAGTGCAGTTGTACCACAAACAAGAAGTGCTGGGAACTGGATATCTTTCATGAAGGAGCACATACTGTTCCATGCACTGGGAAGAGCTTATGGATTTGTAAGAAGCAAACCTGCAGGATTTAATAGATGGTCTGTTTGGACAGTTTTCCTTCTCAAAATAGTGATGGGTGGATCTCCTTCTGAAAATATTGACCATCACGTCTGTGCATATTTCTGCAGATGCTGATCTGCTGAATTATACCAGTCTGCAGCATTATTGCAAAATTCCACCGATTTTAGAAATTTGCAGTCTACTCTGTTTCTGAGCAGAATGTGCAAATGTAGGAAATAAACTCCACACACCTCAAGCACAACTCTATCTGAATTTAGTTCAGCGAGCCAGTTTGGCTGGAGCTGTTCAAAGGCCAGTCGCACAAAGACAAAAAGTCGCATTAGCTGGCTATGCATGCACTTGGTATTTACATTTGGGAATGATTAACTCAGTGTCTGAGCAGCACTACATCCTGCTACCTACTCTGGCAGGTGCAAAGGAGACTGATAATGTAAATAATACCTTACAGCTGACATAAATATTTGTGTTGCTAACATACATCAAAAATATAATTTTTCTCTCTTACAGTTTGAAAAGTAGTTACAATCAGCTCAAAAAAAGGAATCCGTTCACATTACTGATCCCTTCGCCTCAACATTACTTTATTACTGATCATTTTTAGGTTTCTTTTTTTGTCAATCTATTTTTATTAAGTGTAAATAAATTACAACATATCAAGTGTGGAGGGGTTGTGGGATAAGAGATGGACCAGACACCAAACTTCTGGTTCAAAAGCAATCTCTGTGTGATGTTTTTTTCAAAATACAGGAAATAACTTTCAGCAATGTCATATCCCTTCATCAGTACATCAGTTTGCTGCAACAGACTATGTATGCCCTTTCTCTGCAAATAGCCAGCACCTACTGACTCACTGATCTCTGATTTAACTTATCAGTTAAGATGCAACCTCCACCCCATGCGGGCCCTATTTGCTTGGGTAGTGGGGGCCCAAAAGAAAAAAAACAAAACAAGCTATAGACAAAGAACCTCAATGCAGACTCACTGAAAGAAGGGTTACCCCAAAGGGCATTGACAACAAATCAAGTTTCAAAGAAATACAACATCATACATACTTCCATACTGCAAAGCATCATGGGATATATGCAAGTCACCATGGAATTTCACACTTGTTCAATTTACAGCAATGTACATGCATTTTAAATAGCACAACTAACTTAATTTCTATAATAGTCACCTAGTACTTTTTACCATTATCAAAAACACACAGTGCCATGGTATTTTCAACATTTACAGGTTTCATAAACATAAGGTATATAGATCAATGTATTTTATGACATAGTGCTATTACATACTAAATCCAACAATGGTAAACACAATGGGCAGGATTTACAAAGCTCATGAAATTCCCTCAGCTGCTGCAAAACATCGGTGCCAAAGGGTGGCCACTTGCGGAGCCACAGGAGTCCCACAGCGGCGGGTATTCACAAAGGTGGAGCTGGATTAGGACTGGCTCCACGATGTATGGCAGCATGCAGGTGGTGTCACCAGGGTGATCACCACAGCTGCGGAAACATGCTACAGCTGGTGGGAGCAGCCGTAACACCCTCTGCAACTTCTGCGGCTGTGAATCGTAACCAGTGCAGCTGCTGGCGATTTCAGTGCGCAACTGTAGTTGCGGAGTGGGACTTAGGTCCCGATAGCTTTGTGAATCCTGCCCAATCTATTTTACATACATTTGGAGGTCACCACAATAACCTTCCTGTATGAGGACCTGAGAGGGAAAAGGAAAATTAAAGAGGACACTATAGCATAGTCAAGAAAGGGAAGGGGGTGCCCATAGGAGGGCAACCTTATGGACTAGAAATTATGAAGGATAGATTAGGCTAAGAAAATTGTAGAACTGTTGCAACAGATTTAAGGAAAGGTCGGTCTTCAAGAGTGGCAGGAGCTTCCTGTCACATCAAGGAACTACGATACCTCAATCAAAGGCAAGTGAACAGACAGAAAAAAACAAGTACAAAAAATGTACTTGTTTTTTTCTTTAGGTTACTTTTGCATGACAAAAAATGAATCTAAAGGCGCATCACTCTATATATCCCACTGTGACAGGTATCCCAAATTGCACGATTTTGTGAGGCTTCAAAGTGTACAGGGTATGTTGTGTTGTGTTTTTTTCTTGTGAAATAGCATCTGATCATTTTATAAAACACACATGACCACTAAATATTTCTTAAATTAAAAAAACAAGTGCCAGGAAAGGTGGCAGCCCTGGAACAGGAGACTAGAAACAGGGGTAGAGCCTGAGGGGGTTGGCAGAAACCCACCAAAGGGAACAAAGGGAAACAATGAGACCCCTCAAAGACATACAAAACAAGAGGTAGGAAGGAAGAATAGGAACACGGTCTCCCCAAACCATACTAAGAGGACTTGAAAGAGTGATACGCCCAAGAGGAGGCCAGAAACACAGCCATTCAAACGTACGATGCAGGGGAGAGAAGTGGGGGAGGGAAGTAAAGCAGCAGTCAACAACCTGAGCAGATCAGTTATTGAAATTGATTGTGTGAAAAGTTTTGTTATTCAAAAGTTATGAATTGACTTTTATATTTCACCTGATGGGTACAAGTGCACATAATTCGAAGACACTATTCCAGGACCGCATGTATTACATGACAACATACATGCATCTAATGTACTATGAGACATTGCTTCTGTAATGTAAGCTGGCAGTTTGATTTCTACAATAAAAAGAAGTTTAAAAAAAAACAAGTGCCATACTGCTCAACTGTTATACATTTTGGTTAAAGTTGTTTTAAGAAAGTTAAAAACATAAATATAATTAGACATACAGCACACAACAACACAAGGGTTCAAACTAGAACAATCATATTAGTACTGTTAGGTTATCTGCATGAATCAATACGCAATAAAAATTTAATGAAATAAATATATATATTTTTTTTTACTTTCTGTTTTTCCCCCCACCCTTTACCCAGCACTGTTTCCCAACTGCCTGCCCTGGCTGCCTATTCCCACGAGGGACCCCCTTATGGAGTGTGGACTTACCCCCCAGATGGGGGCACAGTGGGGGGGCTCCCCCTTAACTCCCTCCCTTGAGGATTTCAAGTCATTGTCAGGGTTCTCTGGTAGTACTGCAGTCACGGGCAGGTGAGGGCTCCTCAGGCCCTTGCATCGGTGTTGCACCGGGAGAGGCATTTTTAGTGTACGCCCCCGCCCCCGAGCATGACGTGCCATGTGATGCCACAGCTTGCACTGGCATCCATCGCATTCCTCCTGAGTTGGGTATCAAGGCCACGATACCTCTAGCCGACTCCAGAAGTCAGGCTGCCCCGAGCCAGAGTCTCCCTCTGCCATGGAGGAGCTGAGCAATCTGTGGACTCTCAGACATCCTCCCCGGCCGGCCCTCTGGTGCCCAGGTCCGGCTCAAACCGGGGTCACCAACGCCATGACAGAAATCCAGCACACGGCACCGGCCAGACCAGCGAAATAAATAAATTATTATAAACAAGACATTTATGGTAAAGCTGTCATTAGGGTAGCAAAGCATTCATTAAAGAGCCACTGACGATTCAAGAAGAACTCTGAAGAACATAATATTTGGACACAAAGCAGCTTATATTTCGCATTGGCTCTGTATTTCTTATCTCCATTATTTATTAGTGGGTCCAGTGCAGTCTTCGTGCTGGAGAGATGCTTGACTGAATGCAATGACTGGATGGCCTCAAACTAGCTACGTCTTCACCCAAATAAGACGGACATCATGACTGTCGAGCCTAGTACACAGGGCCCAGCAATGACGAGTGGACTGACCTTACGTCCTTCACTGGCTGGTCTGCTGCTCAGAGCTGAAGATGCAGTAAGAATCTTGGGGTCATCCTTGACAGCAAGTTGACACTTGATCAGTTGGTGTCAGCTGTGGTCCAGGTTGGCTTTTACCATCTTCATAACATTGCCAGGATTAAATGGCATGTAGTCCCTGCTGGCATAGCAACGGTAGTGCATATCTTTCTCACATCTAGCCTCAACTATTGCAACACTTTATACCTAGGGTTATCTGAAGGTTTGTTGTGATGCCTGCAGCTAGTCCAGAATGTTGCAGCCCGGGTGACTGTGGGCTCCTTTAATAGGGACCACATTATGGCGGTACTGCATGCGCTGCATTGGCTGCCTGTGTGGTGGCGCATAACCTTCAAGACATGCTTGACGACATTCAAGGCTCTACATGGTATGGGACCAGACTACCTAAAAGACCTCCTAACTCCCTACTGCCCAACTCGCTCACTCCTGTCTTCCAATACTGGCTTCCTTTCTGTCCCTTCTTCTAGGTTACAGCTATCTGGGGACAGAGCTTTCTTGGCAATACTACCTTGTGGAATGCTCTACCACAACACATAAGATCTGCTCACATGGTAAGGGCCTTTAAAGGACAATGTCAACCTGTTTTCATCGTATTATTTCTAGTTAAAAACCTACATTTTATGATTGCTTACCTTCTCTAACATTCATTGATGTTGCTGTTTGTTTTTTGTCTCCTTGTTTAGTAGAACTGAAATGCATGCTAATGTATATTTACAAACAACCTTGTTTTGTTTACAATCCTGGCTCTGTTCTTACTGCATACTTCCTGAGCATTACAAACACACCCAAACAGTGCAGTCACTCATGAGACAGTAGCCTTCTAAACTCCCATTACATCATGAGTGGCTAGACTGTGTTGGATGTGTTTCCAAGTCCAGGAAAGATGCAGTTGGAGCTGATCAAGGAATGTAAACAAACCTGTGTTTGTGTGGTAACACCAGTAAGGTGGGCAGTCTGTTTTCACTTTTTAAAGAAAAAAGAGTCAGAATCAAACTACCAGTTACATCAGCAATCTTTACAGAGCGTTGGCAATCATAAAATGTGTTTTTTAACTGGGACCTTTGAGACCCAAGGGGTTAGTGGTGTCCCTTTAAAAAATACAAAATCATATACTCCCATAATGTAAAGCATCATCGCTGCATATGCAAATCACCACAAAATATTATGCTGGTTCAACTTTAAGCAGAAATGCATGGTGCCGAAAGACAAAGAACCTTAGTGCTCAAGCAACCCTTGCCTCAGTGCTTGCGCACTAAGGTTCTTTGTCTTTTAGCTTGTTTTTTGTTTTTATTGGGCTCACTACAACCCAACCCAGACAGACCAACTTAGGGTAGCTGGTTCATTCTACTGGGGTGTCATACAGAGGAGGCACAATAAGTCCTGGTAGGACAAAACATGTGTCTGTGTCTTCTGTTGGCACCCTTTGCAGACTGTGTGAGAGGCCCTTCGAGATCATGCATTTCTGCTTAAAGTTGAACCAGCATACTATTCTGTGGTGATTTGCATATATAACCCATGATGCTTTGCATTATGGGAGTATGTGATTTGTATTTCTTTGAAACTTGGCTTCCTATAACCCTTGCCTCAGTGCTTGCACACTAAGGTTCAAGTATCCTTTAAATCCAATTTAAAAACCTTCCTTTTTTCTGAGGCTTTTCCCTGAACTTCTTAATCATGGTTTATCTATTAGTTGTATATGCTGCCTGTTTTAGATTATAGTTTTGTAGTTTGCGTTTATTGTAAAGCGCCCTGAGCCTTTGGGGAAAGGGTGCTACAGAAATAAAGTTGCCCTGCCTTGGCCCCCCCCCCAAATACAAAACAGACTGTTGTCATATGTCTTGTCTAATCTCCAAACAGGTTGTACACATATCTATGTCCTAACAACAGAGATTTAAAGAGCTACAGAAACTACTCAGTGGTCTACATTAACTCAAATAATCCAGATAAGAATGATACTGGTAACAAAAAGGCATATGGTTTGGGACAGATACTGATAAGCTGTACACAAATGTTTACACTGAGTATGCCTGCCTATACCCTTGTTTTGTTTATTAATAACAGATTGTTTTCCTTTCTATGCTTCTATCTGTTTCTATCCTGTTAAATATAAAGAACTAATCAGAAGTGTGTGTGTGTTGTTTTTTTTTAGCACAGTTCAAGTTTCACTTCAACGAAACAGAAACTGAAGTCAAGCAGTTCTCTGTCACAGACTACAGATGTTGGAAATGGCTTCTGCAGCTCTACTTGAAAATCCAAGCGAACAGCTGAAGTGCCCTGTTTGTCAGGGCAAGTGTGACAAACCTGCAAGGGCTAGACTGCGGACACAGTTTCTGTAGCGACTGTATTATGAAGTACTTTGAGCTGCAGGAGCGCATATTGCTGCCCAACAGCAGCCATGTGTTCCACTTTCCCAGGAAGGTGCTTCTTGTGATGCTGAAGAACAAATTTAAATCAGGGCTCACCGACAATACTACGGATGCCGTTGCTATCCTCCTCCTCCTCCTCCTGCTACTTGTGACCTGCACTGGCTGCCTCTGAATCTCTTTTGCAAGACTGACAAGAAAGCCCTCTGCCTTATCTGTACCACATTACCAGAGCACAGTAGTCACAGAATCAAGACCCTGAAGAATCCTGTTGAGCAAGGGGAAAAGATTGAAATTCATGACATCATCAGGCTTTCAAGGAAGAAAAAAGTTTCTGGAGCGAAGCGATGTACTGAGTATGAGAAGATGATCAAGTCCACCATGAAAGATTTGGAATCGACGAAGCAAAAGATTGCAGAGGAGTTTCAAGCTCTACACACACTGTTGTATGTAGAACAGGCACACCTAGAAAGGAAGCTAGACCAAGAAGAAGAAACAATAATAAAAAGCCTGGAAAACAAAGTAATCGACATTACTGATGAAATAATTTGGACTAAGAAAGCTGAAAAAGAAATAAAAATTAGCAAAAACTTACATAAATTAGGTGACTCCGTGATTGCCAACATCATTGATATCATTACAGATTGTGAGTCTCAGCTTAATAGGCAAAAGGACATCCTGAGGAAACAGACCAGTGACGTTGTAAGTTGTGGGCCCTTTCCATATATAGCATGGTCAAAAATGAAACATATCATCAAACCCATTCCAGTAGCACTTTCTTTGGACCGTGATACTGCTCACCCATACCTGGTTCTGTCCAAGGATCTTAAAAGAGTGAAGCTGGGATACCAGTGCCAGGATGTTCCTCAGAATCCTAAACGATTTGAAAAGTGTCTTTATGTCCTTGGCTCAGAAGGGTTTCAGTCTGGAAGATGTTACTGGGAGGTAGACGTTGGGTGCAAAACTAACTGGGCTGTTGGCGTGGTTAAGGAGTCCGTTAGTCGACAGACGGAGGAGGTAATGGCACCTGAAAATGGCTACTGGGTCTTACGTCAGCTAAGTGTCAATGAATACCATGTATTAACCTCACCTCCTGCATTACTGAATTTAAAGTTCAATCCTTCAAGGATTGGCATCTACCTGAACTACAAGGAAGGTCAAGTGTCATTTTACAGTGCAGCGAACATGTTCCACATCTTTACTTTTGTTGACAGTTTTGATCAAAGATCTTCCTTCTTCTGCCCTGGTCTCATTATGGATGAAGAAAAGACTGGGAGTCTCTGAGACTCTGCTATTAGGAAAGAGAAATAGGCTACTGCATAGATCAAAGGGTACTTACATTCTTACAGTATCCGAACTGGGCACATTCAGTTCATGGTTCTCATACCCTAAGGCTGCAAGTGAGATGACTCTTACAACTGTAATAGTGGACTCGTAACCATATTAACATACATCATACAGCTTCTGTGATTCTTTCCCAAATATTTTTTTTATTAATGAGGATAGTTGCATGAGAATAGGATAACTGTCCTGTAGACATTATCTGCTCTGCCTGCTTGTCTACATGTGGCATCATAATCCCATTTGTGACATCATGATTTTCGGCACAGCAACAGATTATGATGTCACACAGAACTGTGGTGTTAGGTGTAGAGAATAATTTCGCTCTGCAACAACTCACCCTGGACTATTAGCTGCGGCGTCAGTTGGCTCCCACGTCCATTCATCTCCAGGCAATTTGCCCCCAACATAAACATTATATCATAAACTCCAGGCAGGCGCAATTGACCCACCAGATGAGGCAATGGGCTTGACAGTCGTAGAAGTGGAAGTCATACTGCAATTGTCATTGACATTCAGTATGACATGTAGTGGAAGCAAATAGTCCGGGGGGGACTAACTGATGTGGGAGCCAACTGACGCGGAAGCTGATAGTCATGGACAAGTTCTCATAGAGCAAGATGACTTGGATGAATTGATGTGTTACTGTAGGGAAGCAGCCAGGGCAGAAAGGGCAGATGTGTTCATTTCCTACCAATGCCCTTAGTAATAAAGAAATAACGGTGGGAATTACAGAACAAAATATGAACTATACGCTTAATTAATTTTAAATATTACATTTTTTTTTCAAAGTCATCCTAACAGCGTCAGGAGCTCTTTAAGGAATAGAGAGAACTGCAAAAGAATAGGAGCATTTCAACATACAAAACTGCATGTCTTGCTTCAGGAAAGAAATAAAATGAACATTAATCTGCTATTTTTGCTTGTGCCACCTGCTGACGATATTTTAAATATTTTTTTGCCATATTGCTGCTTAGTGGCTCTTTTCAAATGTGTTTCTCCAATTCAGTGAATGATGCTTGGGGGGGGGGGGCATTTAAGAATATGATGTTTTAAGTTGCTGTCTGCACCTACACAATTGTGCTTAGATGTGCAATAATGCTATAAATGTAAAATTACTTTTATCTCTAAGTGATCAATTCGTCCTATATTGCTAAAACAGTGCCTTAGGCAATTCACAATGCAAAAACCCAAGTAGGTATAAAATAGCGTAGCTTCATATGGTATTGAAAGCCACATTTTGAATAAATATACAGTAGAATAATAGTGGAACTCAGCCTTAGAAAGGATTTATTGATAAACAGTACTTAAAGGAGTCACAAAAAACAGGCTGCAACATGCCTCACTATTAGATTTTTTAAAAGGAAAAATAAACCATTTTATTTTACACTTTTCAATAAATTTAGAAATTTCAACATGTATGATATCTATTTAATATTTTCAGCATATTGTCTTGTATGTTTTTTGTTGCTGCAGTCTTCTTTTTTTCCTTATTTAGGGTCCTTTGTTAATGATGATTTCCCTACACAGTATTCATTTCAGTTCAATTCAAGTTTATCCAGAATAAAAACCACTGACCAGAGCTTATTTACAGTCATGTCCTGTTAAGGCAAAACCTCTAGGCCAGGATTCACAAAACTTTGCCTCATCGAAACCGCATTTTACACAGGGTTCCTATTAACAGAAGCTCAGTTTGCATGCTCAAATCAGGTTTGCGCTGGAGCAAAGTGTGGAGGGGGTACAATGCAAATGAGGAGGAAGGGACCTAAATATTGGTGCAGTCTGATTCACAGAGCATTTGCTCCATGCAAAGGCCTTTTTTCATGGTCCCTTTGTGCTGAGCAAATACCGCTGATCATGTCTTAAGGCACTTGTACACGGCACTTACTTGTGCCGTTCAGTTTTGTACCTGTCCTGTTTCACTCCTCCTGCTACGCTCACATGCTTCTTGTACACTGGACCTCTGATTCGGCACATGACATCTTCCGGTGTTTCAGTGGTGTGTTTCCTGCCATCAGGGGCCAGTGGCATCTTGGCAAGGCAAATGTACTTTGAGCAGCTGTTCTGCCTCACAAGTCCAACAAATGTGTAACTGCATGGCAGAATTCATTTGGGGCCGAGTTTCCCTAATGAATTCTGCTGAAAACATCACAAAAGATGTCCAAAGTTACCACAGTACAAGTCTCCAAGTTACTACACCTAAACGGAGGAGTTTTGTAAATGTTTTCAGCAAAATTCATTAGGGAAAATCTTCCTTAAATGAATTCTGCACTAAACATATAATTTTTATGTTTTTTTTTCCCCCCTGTGGTCTAATGTACTTAATTACGTTACTTTTCAAGTATTGCTCAACTGCAGTTCACCCAAATGAACAGAATGCCGATTTTACATGGCAGGGCAGAACGCAACAGAAGCCGGCGAACCCATTGAAACAGGGAATGCATTTTGGGGTGAGCGCTCACTTTTGTTGCACAGTGGGTTGCTTGCACACACAGTTTTTGTAACAGAACAGCGAGTCTGTAACACCTGTTCTGTTACAAGACACTGCGTGTAAAAGTGCCTTTAATCCCTCACAACCTTAGTGGTTGATGGCAGTACTGTGGTGGCCTCCCACCCACCTAACCCTCAGCACAGTGGTCCCTGGTGTCCAGTGGTCCCTCCCCCACCCAGTCACCTGCCTGATATATATGAATGGTCTCCCTGGTGTCCAGGGATCCCTCTCCCCATCTGATCACCAGCCCAATCAAAGATATAGGTTGTCCGTGGTGTGTAGTGGTCCCTCCCCCCATCCAGTGTCCACCTGACCAAATATATATGTTTTCCCTGGTGTCTAGTGGTCCCTCCTCCCACTCGCAACCATGGCCGATCTGTAAATTAATATGCCCTGGTGTCCGGTGCCCCTCCCAACCTGATACTCTGTAATATCAAATAACACCATTCCCTGGTGTCCAGTGTTTCCCCCCATCCTGATCCCCTGTACAAGAAATGATATCCCTGGTGTCTAGTGGATCCCCTCACCCTGGCAAGTAATGCCCCACCAATCGCTCCCCCCCCATTCCAAATGCAAGTCTGCAACCGGCACTGCCCTCCACACTCCATTACAACTGGCCTCTGACTGAGCTGTCAAGGAGCACACACAGTATACACTAAGCATCCAGCTCAGGGTTGGGATGTGGGGGAGTGGGGTGGTGGGGTACTACCTGCCAGCGTGGGGGGATGGAAGGTTCGCTAGATGCCAGAGAATGGTTATCATTTCTTGTATAGGGGATCAGGATGGAGGAACACTGAACGCCAGAGAATGGTGTTATTTGATATTACGGGGGAGACACTGGACACCACGGCATATTCATTACAGAGTGGGCATGGGTGGGGAGGACTACTAGACACCAAGGAAAACATATATATTTGATTAGGTAGGCATTGGGTGGGGGGAGGGACCACTACACACCAGAGACAACATATATCTTTGATCGGGTGGGTGATCAGGTGGGGAAGGGGCCACTAGACACCAGGGAAAACATTTATCTTTGATCAGGAGGGTGATTGTGTGGGGGGAGGGACCACTGGATACCAGGAGACCATTCTTATATATCAAACAGGTGATTGGGTGAGGGGTGAGACCACTGGACACTAGGGAGACCGTTCCTATATATCAGGCAGGTGACTGGGTGGGGAGAGGAACCAATGGACACCAGGGAAGCTTTTCCTATATATTGGGTGGGTTATCTGGTGGGGGGGAGGGATCACTGGACACCAGGAAAAATATCTGTTTCATATCAGGCTGACGAACGATGAGGGGAGGACCACTAGCACCAGGGAACACTTATATTTATACAATCGGGCCAGCGATCGGCGGTGTGTGTGTGTGTGTGTGTGTGTGTGTGTGCGCTAAACTCCAGTGCAGCCTACGTAAATGGACCCATAATGAGCATGCAAATATCCGCATAGAGCCTTGCATACAAGCTCATTTACATGGCTGCTTTTGTAAATTTCAAATAGCATACCTGTGCTAGTCACTGTGGAGCCATACTCCTGGCTACGTGTTGGAGTGGTGCTAGCAGTAGCAGTAATGGACTTAGGTGTTAACTCTCCTGGCCCTATTCACAGCTGGATAGCGCAGGTACATTATCTGACTATTAACAGCAGTCTTTTGACACCTGGGCAATCACAAAGTGCAATGCAAACTTTTGCACTTTGTTTTGCAACTTTTTGTGAATCTAGCCCCTGATGACAAGGGATTTTCATTTTTAATTAGTCACGGAACTTAGTGACTTCCGTTTAGTAGCCTGGAGTAAAGCTTTCCATGTAGGGTTTCAGTTCAACTAATTTCACTGTCCAGAACTCAGAAGTAATTAAAAAATAAATATTTGTAAGGAAAAACGCAGCATTAATGAAGACTCATAAAAAGGACTTTTTTTTTTAACTTTCTGTTTATGCTTCTTCTCACTGGGCTCTTGGACCCTTTCTCAGGTCCCCACCATGCCCCAGCCTCATCACCCCACCATCTCTAAGGAAATGTAATTCCTCCCTTGTTGACCCCTCATAGTTTAACCCTACCCCACTATGAGGCCTTTGAAGTGAGATAAGACCCCTCCGTATATTCTTCAACCAGTTGTCCGGGGGAGGTAGCTTGAGTCGGCAGGTTTAAGGCCTGCAAACACCATGGTGAAGCATCATTCCATGCAGCTGGGGGCTTTTTCATGGTTTTCTCCCCAGCCCTTGGAGGATGCTGCACAAATGGACTTCATGACATGCACACACTGTGTGTATATGCATGTGTCAACAACTGCGGCATTTTCCCCCTCCCAGAACAGTTCTGACTGTACTTCCCCATGTGATCATCTAGGGTGCAGTATCACAGTGGGACTCATCTTCCCTCCCTCCATGGAGGTCTGGAGTGTCTACTGGGATGCTTAACCTTCCTCTTCCCAGCTGACCCCTGACACCTTGGCTTGGTACCGAACTCAAGCCACCAAGACTGTGAGCAGTAGCTCTACTGCTGTCCTGCCGAGCTGGCAAAAAAATTACTTTTTCCAAACAAACACAAGAAACAATGCATCAGGGGTAGTAAAGAGATTTCTCAGATACCAAATTTCCAATTTTAGTAAAAAAAGGTGAAAAAAAAAACAAGGTTTATGGTCCTTTAAATACCACTGGCTAAAAAGTGAAAAACTGTATTTAGAGCGCTATTTGTTAGACACCTTTACATGTAATATGGTTTGCTAAGAACTATCCTAGTGGCCCCCACCACACCCAGGCTGCAATGCATTACTCTCCCAAACACATGTCCTTGTTTGAAATGATTTATTAATTTTGTCAGCAACAGGTTGTGATGTCATAAGGAAAGATTTTGATCTCACAGCAGGAGTAAACAACTGGAACAGACGGGGGGGGGCAGCTTGTTGTATTTTAATAAACATGTCTCCCGAAATAAAACATGAAAGATCCTGAAATTCAAATTTATGAGGGAGGGCTGAAGTGAATGTAGTAGATTTCTGCGTCTGCCAACTTTGACTGTTTTGTTGGAAACCTGAACATGTAATTAATAATGATTAAAGTGTTTCTGTACATTGATCTACGTTCAATTTTTGCAGTGGTTATTGATTACGAGAATAGAAGTGTGAGGAAAACCATGATGATTTAGCCAGGGTAAGGTGTGAGGGGCTGGGGACATCAGCTTAGTGAAAGTCCTGTAGTGAAACCTGTACCATGAGCTTCTGCTCAATGGAAGTCACCACATTCCAAAACTGGTTTGTAATTATACAAATGAATATTAGGTGGGAAACCAGGCAGCATCAATAACTTAAAACATGGAATGTTTTTATTTAGCAACAGTCATCTCAAAACGTTTCTAGTCAATAAATTTCTGTTTGTTTTCCCTTCCTGCTGCGCGTGCTCCAGATCAGCAAATCCCGCCCCACACTTTGACGTCACGTTGTGTCCATCAATATTAGAGGGACACTGTCAAACCTTTCTGCATCATATGATTTATAGTTGAAAACACACATTTTATGATTGCTTACCTTCTATAATTAATTGATGCTACTGTTTGTTTTATCTGCTTCCTTTCTTAGCAGAACTGAAATGCATGGAGATGGTGCAATGATACCCCAAAACAAGTTAGGTTCCTTTTCCAGGGTTCCTTTTTGTTTCTTTTGTTATAGACAGTTTGGGGAGACCTCTCCTTTCCAGAACTGTAAATGTACAGAAAGCACACACTAGTGTAGGAGCTCAACCGTTTAACGCAGTACTTCAGTACATGTAATAATCTTTTCAGTACATTTAATAACTTTTTCAGTACATGTAATAATCTTTTCAGTACATTTAATAACTTCTTCGGTACATGTAATAATCTTTTCAGTACATTTAATAACTTCTTCGGTACATGTAATAACACAGGCATGGCACTCCATAACCCTTGGCCCTGGAGCGCAGGGCACACAGGGTAGGGTAAGAAGTAATGAACTCACTAATAAAAGTGAGACTGCGTGCAGTATCTCTGGTCCCGTATCATGGCATTGATGAGATGTCTTTAGTAGTGAAAAAGTTTCTATACGTTGAACTTCAGTCCAGCAAACAAATAACGGGCATGCAATTTGTACAGTCCAAGTTTAGTAGTGTTTGTGTACCACACACTAGAAGGTTGCAACATTTCAATGTCAGCAAGGATGCCTTGCTCAGTTTGTTTATCAAATTATGTTTCTTGAAGTCGCAAACAATATATCAAATACAGTATTAATTGTAAGTGAACATTGTTTAACCAGGAATAGCACACTAAGTCAAAACTTGTTTCCAGATGCAACCTGGGAACACAAGGAAGTTAAGTGACTTGTTCAGGATCACACAGTATGCACCTAGGTGGCTCTGGGATTCAAACCCAGGTCTCCAGATCTGCAGCTCAGAACCTTAACCCACTGCACTATACTGCCTCCTCATTTATTGATTGATTGAAAACTTCGGAGAGTACAAGCACAAGTGCTCCTTTAGACAGGTTTCACAATTTGTACAGTCCAAGTTTAGCATTGTTTGTGGCCCACCCACTGGAAGGCTGCAACATTTCAATATCAGCAAGAATGCCTTGCTCAGTTTGTTTATCAAATTATGTTCCGTGAGGTCTCACACAATATCTCAATGTAACCATGTAGTCCCCTGGGGTTACTAGATTCCCATCAGCATTAGTGCCTGGCAGGGTACTGGGCAGCCTGTAGGAATATTGTTAAAAACTCCTACTCCTTACAAGATGACATCATTGTTTACTCAGCTAGGCTGAGCAGAGAATGGATTATGTCATTTAGAATTCTCACAGCAGCATAAGCCACTTTGGAATCAGCTGCTCTGGGGGAGATTTAGATTGTTGAGACAGGAGTCAGTGTGTGTGTGTGTGTGTGTGTGTGTGTGTGTGTATAAAGTCGGCAGTAGTGTGACGTGGAGCTCTGAGAAGCAGCATTGCTCAGAGTGTGGGGGTGTCTGCCAGTCTCCTGTGAGATTGGGTGAAGGACCCCCGGCAGTTTTTCACCCTAGTGTGTGAGACCCAGCAGTACCAAAAGAAGTGGTGGAGACCGTTTGCCTGTAGGACCCCAGTGAGTTATTTCCACAGAGGAGTGAGAAAGACTTCAAGTTCTATGGGTCCAAGGGGCAGTCCCCTGAAGATCATGAAGAGTGTCAGCAGCCCAGAGTGGAAGAGTGTGCAGTTGAAGCTGTGACAAGCTACCTGTGAAGGGAAGACAATGTTTTCCTTCATGTTTCCATGTCTGTATCAAAGGGGCAAACAAAGCTATGAGTACAGATTCATGGGACTGTTCTTGGGGGTTAGTCTGAGGTGTATGTGCCCAGAGGCAAGGCTACAGTGCACCTGTCAGGGGCCCTGCTTCATCACAAAATTGTGCTGAATGTTTTCAAGTTTCAAGTCTAGGAGTCCTTTAGCATTTCAAAGGGAAACGAAGGATCCAGTTTTGGTGTAACACAGAAGGAATGGCAGGGACTGGGCATGGGGTAGGATTGTGCATAACCCCAGTTTGATTCCTCAGTCAGGGCTAACTGGTTCACGTATGGGTACCAGGTTAAACTGGGCATGTTAACGGATGTCATCATGCCAGGAGATTTTTTGAAATGTGTTAAAGTGTGTGACAACAACCACAGTATACACTTTTTTGGAAAAGGTAAAGTTTAGAGATTCCTAGTATAAAGGCATGGACAGTTTGAAATGCTTGTGAGGAAAAGTTTGTTCTAAAGTGCCCAAACAGTTGTTGTTCTGGAATGAAAAGCCTTGTTCCTGTGCCGACGGTACCAAACCTGGGGGACCACCCTGTTCTGCATTTGTTTCCAACTTGTGTGAATAAAGCCACACTGTACAATCCCATTTTCAGTATTGGACATTACATCTTTGTTTCCCTGAGAATAAATTGTTATGGGGCCCCTACAGAAGCTAGACCTAGCATAGCCCTGGCACCTCTCTCCCAAAACCTGGAGTAAATATAAATGTTTTTTTGCACCCTAAACCCCGACCCCTTTAGACTGCTGAGCTAGGTATTCACCCCAGTGTTAGGGGTGATGCCTTTTGCTATGCCAATTTGTGGCCTGTTGCCTTGTCTGTGTAGAAGTTAGGGAGGTCCCGGTTTTCAGACGCTGCTGTTGGCCGGGGCATGGGTTGCATCAAATATTTATTTATTGATTGCAAACTTCGGAGAGTACGAGCACAAGTGCTCATTTAGACAGGTTCCACATCAGTTGCACAGTCACAAATAAGACAACACAAGTACTACAAGCAGTTCCAGAGGGTGTAGCTGGATAATTCCATGGCTGGTAGTAACCCTACTCTCTATCTGGCACCACCCTGTGATCCAGTCTTAAGTAGCAGTTGATCATGGTACATATCCAAGGTGCCACATAGTGCTTTTTAATTTTCAGAGCTGAGACACCCAACCCCCCACATCCTCTAAGCAGTTTTGATAAAGACCATTGGAGACAGCATTTTTTTTTCATGGGAGCTTATCTGAGCAAACAGGCCAGGCTCACTCTTACCCCAACAAAGGAAGCTTTAAAATGTTTGGGGAGGAGACCTCTTAGCCCCACCCCACCCCTAAGGTTGACTTTTATGACTAAGTCTCAATTTTGCCTGGGTTTCCTGTTCACCTCAAATGAAGTGAGAAAGGAGCCTATAGGGCTCCATCCACACTCCACTGGGAACATACATGGATAGGGCCAGCTGAGGATATGGACCAGAAAGGATTTTCATACATATAGATTACGCTTTTCCAAATGAGAAGAGCTGGCATGGCTTCCCATCTCCTGAGACACTTTTTACCAGCTGTATTTTTCCGATAATTAAGACTTTACAGCTCCGATACGTTTGGTTTTGGGAGACTCATCTCCAAGTATCGAGACCTTTGACAAAGCTATGTTATAGTGAAACATGCCGCAGGGTTACGGGGGGCGTTACCTGCTCGTTGCACTTTGCTGTAAGTGACACCGAATAAGAATTCAGTCAGTGCGGTGCAGCCACAGCCAATCAGAATATCCCTATGATGTGCCCACCTTCAACTCCATCGTGCCGATCTAGAAACCTTTTCTAATCACAAGTAGACATGTTAATGCAGTTGTACCACACACAAGAAGCGCTGGGAACAGGATATCTTCCACATACCGTTCCATGCACTGGGAAGAGCTTACGGATATGTAAGAAGCAAATCTGCAGGATCTAATAGATGGTCTGTTTGGACAGAGTTCCCTTTTCAAAACAGCGGTGGGCGGATTTCAGACGGATCCTTCTGAAAATCCTGCCCTTCACGGCTGCACATATTTCTGCAGATGCTGATCTGCTAAATTATACCAGTCTGCAGCATTAGAGCAAAATTCCACCGATTTTTCGAAACTTTGCAGTCTCTGCAGTTTATGAGCAGAACGTGCAGGTGTACTTAAGCAATATACCACGACAGGGTGTGGGTATACTGGTGGATTTACCACGGCTGGTGTGGTTTGGTCACGAGGCCGTAGGCCGAGTGACTTAACCGCACCAGCCGTGGTAAATCCACCAGTATACCCACACCCTGGAGGGATATATTGCTATTATACAATGGTAGGAATAGTTTGTTTATTTGTTTTGTATTTTTATTATTTGTTTTTGTGAGTTATGTTGTGATAATGATGGATATATTCTTCCGCTGAGAAAAATAGTTCCTTTTTAGTATTGAATATAGAAAAGGTTTTATTTGTGTAAATAATAATTTTTCACAGTTTTGATATTTGGTTGTTGTTTCTTTAAGAAGTTAGGTTGCGACTACTTTCTGAGCATATGCTCGGTAAGTCATAGAACGTATCAGGGTCGCATTACCTTTTTAGTTTTGAAGACTAGAAATATGATGACAGCCCGATCCAGAATATCAGCATTAACAAACCGAAGCGCAGATCAGAGTCCTTCCAGGCCTCTTGCTTGGCCTGCAGCAGCCACCAGTAATTACTCGGCTTATGAGGCAGCCTCCGCCCTGTGCTGACGAGAGGGACGGCTGCTGCTCCATAGGCGGTGTTACTGGTGTTGTGTCGGTACTTTTGCAGGCTGCCGAGATTTTACTACAGGTTTCTGTGAAGTCTTAACGCCGTTTGTTAACAATGCTGGCTTTTGGATCGGATGGCTCATTTTCGCTCGCTAAATATATTTTCTAGGTCTTCAAATCTAGCAAGTGGAATGTGATGTTCATTTTTTTTATTACGTTTTTACTTGCGGTGGTATGCGGCGATTACAAATGGCGGCGGTTCGTTTGAACTTTAACGGCGGTAGTGATATTTGTTATGTGGCACGAGTGCTTGTTGGCTGGCACCTTTTCCAGTGGGTATATTGGAGGATTTGTAACTGCTGGAAGGTGCCAGCCAACCAATCAAAGTGCAGGGATTTGTGTTTCTTTCCGAGTCCATGGTATAATAGGAAATAAACTCTACACACCTCAAGCAGCGCTCTATGTGAATTTCGCTCAGCGTGCCTCTGAGGCAGGGGCTGTTCAAAGGCCAGTCGCACAAAAACGAACAGTCGCGTTAGCTGGCTACGCATGCACCTGGTATTTACATTTGGGAATGATTAACTCAGTGTCTGAGCAGTGATATACCCTACTAGCAACAGGCAAGTACAAAGGAGACTGACACTGCAAACTGTACCTAGCAGTGGACAAAAATACTTGTGTTGCTAACATACATCAAAAATATAATTTTTTTCTCTTACAGTTTGAAAAGCAATTACAATATGCTCAAAAAAGTAATCCATTCATATTACTGATCCCTTTGCCTTGACAATAATTTATTACTGATCATTTTAAGGTTACTTTTGCATGACAAAAAATAAATCTAGAGATGCATCACTCTATATATCCCACTGTGACAGGTATCCCAAATTGCAAGATTTTGTGAGGCTTTACATTGTACAGGGTATGTTTTGCTGTGTTTTTGTTTCTTGTGAAATAGCATCCGATCATTTTATAAAACACACATAGAAGAAGAAGAATCAGCATTTATATAGCGCTTTTCATATACAGTATCCCAAAGCGCTTTACAAGCAATACTAGACTGGTAGTGAAGTGACTGAATGTGTGGTGGCGGCCATATCGCACATCATCACCCACGCACAGCCTGGAAAATTGCATGAACCGGTTTATGGGAAGGGGAATGTTGGTTAGGACACTGGGAATGTTCCCTGAACTTTGCAAAGAGCACCCTGGGTTCTTTTACTTCCACCTGGACACCCAGCAGGACAACACCAGGATGGGCAGAAGGGACCTCGATTTAATGTCTCATCCGAAGGACGGCACACCCCAGCAGTACAGCACCCCCCAATACTGCACTCGGATGCCAGTGATTTTTAGGTGCAATTCCAATCCTGGTGTGGGACGAGAACCCACGATCTTCTGGTCCAGAGGCAGATGTGCTACCAACTGAGCCACGCTGACACCTACATGACCACTAAATATTTCAAAACAGGTGCCATACTGCTCAACTGTCCCACATTACATTTTGGTTATAATTGTTTTAATAAATTTAAATATATAAACATAATTAAATGTACGACACACAATAACACAATACAAGACTTCAAACTAGAACACTCATATTAGCACAGTTAGCATATTTGTACCTTCAGTTTGTATTCTCTCCTCCAGCTCACAGACTCCATTCCTGCTGGTATGGATGGATAAAGGCCTCATCTCCTCAGCTATTTTCATAGACCTGGCAAAGGCCTTTGACACTGTCTCCCATGCAGTCCTCCTAGACAAGCTCTCTCCTGCTGGGCTCTCCACTGAAGCCATCAGCTGGTTCTTCCCCTACTTGGTAGGTAGGTCCCAATCCGTCAAAATAGGTAACTCCACATCTCCCACCCTCCCAGTCACCACTGGAGTCCCCCCAAGGCCTGGCCCGCTCCTTTTCTCCATCTTCCTAAATGACCTGCCCTCGGCCTGCCCACACACACACACCCATCCACATGTATGCAGATGACATGGTACTGTATACATCAGGCCCCTCGACTGCTGATGTGTCGACCAGACCACAACAGGACTTCAATGATGTTCAGCTCTGGTCTCGTGCAAATCAACTGTTTCTCAACACCAAGAAAACAGTCTCTATGACCTTCATCACAAGGCACAGACTCTCTCGGCCCTCCACATCCCCTCCATCCACACCCTGGACGGGTCTACTCTGGAGGCTTGCTCCTCCTTTAGATAACTCGGGGTCTGGCTTGACCAGCACCTCTACTTTTCTGTACATGTTGATGCCATCCACAAAAAGGTCCACCCCAAGTTAGGTGCCCTATTTCGCAACCATGGTTGCATCCTGCTGCCAGCCCACCGCAACCTTGACAGAAAATGATTCTCCCTATTTTTGACTATGGGGATGTAGTCTACAGTGCCACTCCCATATCCACTCTAGCCAGACTGGACACCGTCTTTCACTCTTTCTGCCATTTTGCTCTTGACTGTCCTCCCTCTACACACCACTGCACTCTCTACCAGACTCTCAACCTCCCTTCGCTCTATGACCAAAGACTGACCCACTGCGCGAGTCTCACGGCCAAGTTCTGGCCCCAGTCCTTGCCCCCTTACCTTGCCTCTGCCCTATCAGCCCAATCCCCTCCAGCGTACCACCTCAGAAACTTCGACACTCGCCTCATGGACATGCCGCATGTCCACCTCTGCTGGTCAGGCAGCCTTTAGGCATCACATGCCGCAACTGTAGAACTCCCTCCCTGTTACCATCCAGCTCATGCCCCCAGCACAACACCCCAACCCTCTCTTCAAAGCACATTTCTCCTCCACCTGTGCTTGTGGCTGTCTAGGCTACATTATGGCTAAGTGCCTAGTCCGAAATATAGCTGCATAATTCATTTATGTGCTGAAATGCAGCCTGGTGTCTCAATATTCTTGCATTCTGATGTACTGAACTGTAACTATATTGTTCTATTCCTGTACTATCATACAGTTTGTATATTGTATAATGTATATCCCATTCTTCAATATCCCCATCCCCAGGACGACAAGGAATCGTATAGTACTCTAGTCAATGTGCCTTCCTGGTAAAACTTTTAAAAAATAAATAAAACAATATGCATTAAAAATGTAATGAAATAAATATATTATGACAAATAAGACATTTATGGTAAAGCCATCATTAGGTAGCAATGCAGTAATTAATAACAGCTACACACTTTAAAGAGCACCAGTCATGTTCATTTCAAGCTACTCCCGTACCTCCACCAGTAGCTTATCTGCAGCAGAGTTTAACACCTCATATTTTAACATTTTTTGTTTCACAGTTTGTGAAGGGGAAGGGATCATACAATGAAAGCTGGCCACCCCGCTCAATCTAGTCCAGCACCGCCCTATGCCACCCCCACGCTCCATTTTGTGATGTACAGTAGGAGTTTGTACAGTGTGGGAGCATGTTCCTTTGATAACAACGGGATCATAATCTCAAACGTCTACTTTTACAGTTTAGAGGTTCACTGAGGGCAAATCCAAGCCACAGCTCAACTAACAAAGCAAGTGGTTGTTTGATGTGTCCTCACAAACTCACGTCTTTGCCCCACAGTAGTGTGCTAACTCAGGGTGTAGTCATCGAACATAAGAAATTTGCCAGCAGATAAAGGCCTAGAGGTCTAACAAGTCTGCTCGAATGTGCAGCTAGCACCCCTTATTCTGCAGCTGCCCTTCCCTTCCACCCTTCCCTTCATTAACCCTCCCCTTGTCCTGTCCCATCTTCGTTTGAAGCAGTCCACTGTTCTACTGCATACCACTTCTGCAGGTAGCATTCCAACCAGCCACCACCCTCTCTGTAAAAAGTGCCTCCTCATCTCCCTCCTGAACCTTCTCGCTCCAGTCTCATATCATGGCCCTTGGTGGCCCTCCCTCCTGCACTTTGAACAGCCCCTGTACCCGTCTTGTTTATTCCTTTCATGTATTTAAAGGTTTCAATCATGTCACCCCTGTCTCTCCTCTCCTCCAGTGAGTACATGTTCAACTCCTTCAACCTCCTCTCATATGATAAGTCCCCCAGCCCCTTGATCATCTTTGTCACCCTGCGCTGCACCCCCTCCAGTAACTTAACGTCCCTCTTCAGATATGGACGCCAGTACTGCACGCAGTACTCCAGGTGTGGTCTAACTAATGATCTGTACAGTGGTAGAATCACCTCCTCCCTCCTCGAGGATATACCCCTTGCAATACAACCCAGCATTTTATTGGCCTTTGCAGCTGCCTTCCTACATTGTGCTGAGTTGTTCATTGACCCTGTAATGAGCACACCCAGATCTTTCTCCTCCTCTTTCTGGGCTAGCTGCACTCCCCCTAGCTGGTAACTCCTCCTTGGGTTCTTCATCCCAAAATGCAGCACCTTGCACTTTTTGGCATTAAACCCCAGTTGCCAGGTGTCTGACCAGGTTTCAAGCTTTGCCAGATCATCTTGCAACCCCTGCCATCCCCCTAGATCATCCACTACTGCGCCAACCTTGGTATCATCAGCAAACAGACTGATCTTGCTCTTGATGTCCCATGATATATCTGCAATGAATATCCCAAACAACACTGGTCCCAACACCGAGCCCTGTGGGACACCGCTCGTCACTGCCCTTGGGTATGAGAGCTCCCCACCCACCACCACCCTCTGTTGCCTTCCCTGCAGCCAGTTTCCTACCCATCTCACCAGCTTTGCACCCGCCCCTGTGCCTACTAACTTCCTTCGCAGCCTTCCATGTGGCACGAGTCAGTGCCTTACTGAAGTCCAGATACTGGACATCCACTGCATGGCCCCTGTCCAGTTGCCCAGTTACCCAGTCATAGAACTCGACCAGGTTGGTTTGGCAGGATCTGCCACGTATGAAGCCATGCTGTCTGCTGTCCTGTAGTCCTTTGGCCTCTGGGAGGGCCACCAGCCTCTCCTTCAGGACAGTCTCCATTAGCTACCCACGATGGATGTGAGGCTCACTGGTCTGTAGTTTCCCGGTTCATCCTTGGGCCACTCTTGTGGAAGGGCACCACATGAGCCATCCTCCAGTCCTGAGGTATGCACCTTGAATGTAGTGAGGCATTAAAGGTCTGCCAAGGTCCTGCAAGGACCTCTGCCAGCTCCTTCAGTACCCTGGGGTGGATGCCATCTGGGCCTGGTGCCTTGTCACCCTCAGTGCCTTCAAACCCTCCGAGACTCTGCCCTCCATGATTTCCCCATCTGTCACCCACTTCCCCCTGCTTCTGCCATTTCTCCCACATGGGTGTCCCCCCTCTTCTCCTTAGTAAATACTGAGTCAGATATATTTCTGTTTTGTACACACATTCTGCAACTGCTGCCTGCCATGAAAAAAAATGTACACATTTTCTCAAACTCCTGCCCCTCATTTTAAAACTAACCAGGTTATTAGATGACTCCTATCATCTTTTAACATGTTGTACACATATATACTATATGTCCCAAACAATAGAAGTCTAAACAGATACAGACAGTAAGTGGTCTACACTATCTCAAATACACCAGCTTATACTGATAGTGGTAACAAAAAGGCATTTGGTTGGGACGAGTAATCAAAAATATTGTACACAAATGTGTACAGTGAGTATGTCTGCCTACACCCTTGTGCTGGCAGATGGTACTACTTCTCCCCCGCTACAGAAAACAACCCCCAAGCTGGAAGCTTTGAAAGTGAGGTGTAGAAAAGGGCAGTGGCTTTAGGGTGATGACTTTTTCATGACCTCAAATGTTTTTTTTATTTTATTCACCTATTTTCCTTCTTGTATTGCACTTCAGGCATTACTAGCCATACCATGCCATACAAGTGTAAAGTAAACTATGCTGGTGGAATACATCAATCTAATAGAGGTAGTGCATTCATTGCTAAAACAATTCCTGTTACCCACACCAGCAGGCAATGCTTGTATTAAACAGTTAGTAGCACCAAAAAATGGCTGGCAGAAGATTTCAGTAATTTTTAAAAGTTGTCCCTTATTACTTTTTTCCTGATTTTCTTTCTACATGCTCATCAGATGGCTTTCTACCTAGTAGTTAGTGGGTGTAATGTGAAACACAGTGCTTTAACTGGAAGCAAACATATCTAGTACTGTTCCTGCCACTACATCATCAGCATGTGACCTCACTCATCGTTATGTCAAAAACCCTGCTGCCTGATTGGTAACATGTCAAGTCATCAATCAACCAGCAGGAAATTGACTCTTGTTGGTTACTGATGATGTCATAGACTGTGAGGTCACAATGCTGATGATGTATAGGGAGGTATAGAACTACGTCATCCTCCAGGTACAGTGTTGTTCCACACATCACATCTGGTACTGTCAGGTGAAAAATCTTCTAATTAGCCAAACAGAACAGAAAAAAAAAATACTTCAGATATATAAAGTGACAGCTGACTATTTTGAAAAGTCACTTTTAAATCAGGCAGTACACTAACTCTCTAAAAGGATTCATTCTGTTTCAGTGGTGTAGCCAGAAATTTCTGTTTTGTACACACATCAAACAACCACTGCCCCTATTAAAAAAAACTGTACACCCTCTTTCCTGCTGCTGCCCTGTGGAACTCACTGACACTATACTGCAATGGTCTGAGTTCTACCCGACCAGAAGAATGCAGCTGGTAGCCTGGTAAATTCTCTCTTTAGGGCCTCAGAGCTCCCTGTCATGTTCCTCAAGGCTCAAGCCTTGCTCCCATGTTGTTCTCAGTGTATATGCTGTCGCTGGGAGAGATCATTAGATGGTATGCGTCGAGTTTCACTGCTATGCAGAGGATACTCAACTTTACCTGTTTGGAACTTCTGGTGGGTCCAGTGCTGTCTTGGTGCTGGAAAGATGCTTGACTGAAACTAATGCCTGGATGGCCTCACACTGGCTATGTCCATGGGTAAGATGGAGGTAATGACTGTTGAGCCTGGAAGCCAGGGCCCAGCAATGATGAGTAGAATGACCTTCGTCCTTCACTGGGTGGTCTGCCACCAAAACTGCAGATGTAGTAAGAATCTTGTGGTCATCTTTGACAGCAAGTTGACACTTGATCAACTGGTGATGGCTGTGGTCCAGGCTGGTTTTTACCATCTTCGTAACATCACCAGGATTAAGCGGCATCTAGTCTCTGCTGATCGGCACAGCGACAGTGTATGCCTTTGTCACATCTAGCCTTGACTATTGCAATGCTTTATACCCAGGGTTATCTGGAGGTTTGTTGCGATGCCTGCAGCTAGTCCAGAATGCTGCAGCCCAGCTGACTGTGGGCTCCTCTTGTAGGGACATTATGGTGGTACTGCATGGGCTGCAATGGCTGCCTGTGCTGTGGCACATAACCTTCAAGATATGCTTGACAACATTCAAGGCCCTACACGGTATAGGACAAGACTACTTAAAAGACTTCCTAGTTTCCTACCGCCCAACTTGCTCACTCTGCTCTTTTGATGGAGGCTTGCTTTTTGTACCTATTTCTATGTTATGGCTATCTGGAGGACACAGCTTTTGTGTGGTAGACACCTTAGAGGAAGCGTCTGCCAGAACACATCAGATCTACCCACACGGTGGCGGCCTTTATATCCAATCTAAAATACCTTCCTTTTTGCTGAGGCTTTTCCCTGAACTTCTTAATCACTGTTTATCTATTAGCTGTATATGCTGCCTGTTTTATATTATAGTTTTGTAGTTTGCATTTATTGTAATGCACCCTGAGCCTTTGGAAAAGGGTGCTACAGAAATACGGTTGCCCTGCCTTGCCCCCCCCCAATACAAAACAGACTGTTGTCATATATCTCATCTAATCTCCAAACAGGTTGTATACATATCTATGTCTTAAACAGCAGACATTTAAAGAGCTATAGAAACTACTCAGTGGTCTACACTAACTCAAATACTCCAGATAAGAATGATACTGATAACAAAAAGGCATATGGTTTGGGATAGATACTGATAAGCTGTACAGAAATGTTTACACTGAGTATGCCTGCCTACTCCCTTGTTCTGTTTATCAATAACAGACTGTTTTCCTTTCTATGCTTCTATCTGTTTCTATCCTGTTAAATATAAAGAACTAATCAGAAGTGTGTGTGTGTGTGTTTTTTTTAGCACAGTTCAAGTTTCACTTCAACGAAACAGAAACTGAAGTCAAGCAGTTTTCTGTCACAGACTATAGACGCTGGAAATGGCTTCTGCAGCTCTACTTGAAAATCCAAGTGAACAGCTGAAGTGCCCTGCTTGTCAGGGTAAGTGTGACAAACCTGCAAGGCTAGACTGCGGACACAGTTTCTGTAGGGACTGTATTGTGAAGTACTTTGAGCTGCAGGAGCGCCAGTTTTGCTGCCCAGCATGCAGCCGTGTGTTCCACTTTCCCAGGAAGGTGCTTTCTGTGATGAGGGAAAACATTTAAATCAGGGCTTGCAGACAATACTACAGATGCTGTTGCTGCTCCTTCTCCTCCTTTACATGTGAACTGCACTGGCTGCCTCTGGATCTCTTTGCAAGATTGGCAAGAAAAAAAGCCCTCTGCCTTATCTGCACCACATTACCAGAGAACAGTGGTTACAGAATCAAGACTCTGAAGACACCTGTTGGGCAGGGGAAAAGACTGAAGACATGAAAGTTGTGAAATCGATGACACAAAAGATCGCTGATGAGTTTCAAGATTTGCATATGCTGCTGTACGAAGAACAAGCACACCTGGAAAGCAAGATAGACCAAGAAGGAGAAACAATACTAAACAGCCTGGAAAACACAGTAATGGACATTACTGATGAAATATTTTGGATTGAGAACGTGGTAAAAGAAATAAAAATAAACAAAAACTTAAAGAAAGTAGGTGACTCCATGATTACCAACATCACTAATATCATTGCAGACTGCGAGTCTCAGCTTAATAGTCAAAACGACATCCTGAGAAAACAGATCTGTGTACAGCCGAAAGTGGCCGGACAGCAGCAGGAGCAAAAAAAAAGGAAAAAAAAGGAAAGAAACAGACCCATGAAGTGGGCAGCTGTGGTCCCATATGGTCAAAAATGAAAAATATCATTAAACCCATTCCAGTAGCCCTTTCTTTGGACCGTGATACTGCTCACCCATACTTGGTTCTGTCCAAGGATCTTAAAAGAGTGAAGCTGGGATACCAGTGCCAGGACGTTCCTCAGAATCCTAAACGATTTGAAAAGTGTCTTTATGTCCTTGGCTCAGAAGGGTTTCAGTCTGGAAGATGCTACTGGGAGGTAGACGTTGGGTGCAAAACTAACTGGACTGTTGGTGTGGTTAAGGAGTCCATTAGTCGACAGACGGAGGAGCAAATGGCACCTGAAAATGGCTACTGGGTCTTACGACGGATAAGTGTCAATGAATACTATGTACTAACCTCACCTCCTGCATTACTAAATTTAAAGTTCAATCCTTCAAGGATCGGCATCTACCTGAACTTCGAGGGAGGTCAAGTGTCATTTTACAGTGCAGTGAACATGTTCCACATCTTTACTTTTGTTGACAGTTTTGATCAAAAGATCTTCCCCTTCTTCTGTCCTGGTCTCGTCGTGGATGAAGAAGACTGGGAGCCTCTGAGTCTCTGCTATTAGGAAAGAAAAATAGTCTGCTGTATAGATCAAAGGGGTACTTACATTCTTAGGGTATCTGAACCGGTCACTTTCAGTTCATGGTTCTCATACCCTAAGACTGCAAGTGAGACTACTCTTATAATCATAAGAGGGGTCTCGTTGATCAGATCAACATACATCATATAGTTTCTGTGATTCTTTCCCAAATATATTTTTTATTAATGAGGATAGTTGCATGAGAACAAGACAACTGTCCCGAAGACATTATCTGCTCTGCCTGCTTATTTATGTGTGGCATCACAATCCTGTGTGTGACATCATGATTTTCTCCACAGCAACAGTTTATGGTGTCATACACAGAATTGCGATGACAGGTTTGGCGAAGGGCTATGTCAAAATTTATCCTGGTCATTTTGCTCTGCAGCAACTTGCCCTGGACTATAAGCTCCAGTGTCAATTGGCTCCCATACCAATTCATCCCCAGATAATTTGACCCCAGCATAAACATTTACTCAATAGGCCACGAGGGGCTGTGGGTTATCGGGGGATTTACCACGGCTGGAGTGGGTAAATCCATGCCAGCTGTGGTAAATCCCCCGAAAACCCAGATCCCCCGAGTGGCTTATTGCGATTATACCAAGTATTGCTTTTTTTATTATTTAAAAAAAAAAGCACTTGGTAAAATGCTTAAATAAGTGACTCAGTAGTACAGCAGTCCGTGTTTTTGTTTTGTTTCCCCTGATGTACAGAGCTGCTGTTTTACAATCTCCGCTTAGTGGGGAAACAAGATGGCAGTCGGAGGTCCTCAACTGTGTGCGGATGAACTGATGTGGGAGCCAACTCACGCTGGAGCTGATAGTCCAGGGGAAGCTGTGACACAGTGAAATGAATGGGACAAACTGACATGTTGCCCTAGAGAAGAAGCCAGAGCAGATAGGGCAGATATGCTGATTTCCTACAAATGCCCTTAGTAATAAATATATAATGGTGGGGACTACAGAAAGTAATATAAAATATAAGCTTAACTGTGTTTAAATATTACATTTTTTCCAAGTCATCCTAATGGTATCAGGAGCTCTTTCAGGTATAGAGGGCATGGCAATACAATAAGAGCATTTAAACATCATAAAACTGCATGTCTTGCTTCAGGAATGAAATAAAGTGAAAATTGATTTGCTGTTTTTACTTGTGCCACCTAATGATATTTAAAATAATTTTACGCCGTATTGCTGCTTAGTGAATCATTTCAAAAGTGTTGGTACCATTCATTGAATAACCTTGGGGGTAGGAAGATTTTAAGAAGATGGGGCCCGATATTCAAACATGCACAAAGCATAGAACAAAACTTGCGCTGTGTTGTGCTTCTCCAGGTGCCTGAAGATGCTATATTTGGTGAATTAGTGCTTGGCCACTGCAAGAGTAGTCTGTAGAGCCGGCCTGTCGCGCGCTAAGCCATTTAGAACTGTCCCAACAGAGCTCCTGAAGAACACTGCACCAGAGCACAATTTCAGTACTGAAAAGGACCTATGCAATGAGCCCATTTGGGCATGCACGTAGCACTAAGGGGCCATTTGCATGCCCATAATGAGCTAATTTACATAGGTAATGAGGCAGGTTAGCACATCGCTGACCCCCAATTGCCTGGTCCCAGCCATATAAACATAATCTCTGGTGCTAGTTGCTCCCCCGTCAATCTCTGACCCATTCTTTAAAACAAAAGGATCCCTGGTGCTAGTGGTAACCCTCCTCCCTCCAACTGCCATCCCACTTTCACAACTACTATCTCTGGTGTTGTGATGACCCCTCCTTCCCAATGCCATCACTGCCTTCATGTATATTATCGATAGTGCTAATGGTGCCCTCCCTCCCTCTGATCCCAACCCCATAATACACTCTTATATATCCCTGGTGGTAGTGGTGCCCTCCCCTGCCTAATGTGTACATGCACTGTGTATGTGCATCTGTCAACAACTGCGGCATTTTCCTCCTCCCAGAATAGTCCTGACTGTACCTCCCCACATGATCGTCTAGGGGGCAGTATCACAGTGTGACTCACTGCCCACCCTCCATGGAGGAAGGGAGTGTCCTCGGCGACCGTGGCTTGCTACTGAACTCTGGTCGCTGGCTTTCTGTGCAGCAGATCTACTGCTGTGCTGTCAAGTTGGCAAAAAAGGACATTTTCATAACAAACACAGGAAACAATACACCAGAGGCAGTAAAGAGATTTCTCAGATACCCAAATCTCCAATTATATGAAAAAAGGTAAAAAAAAAAAAAAACCAAGGTTCATGTTTCTTTAAATACCACTGGCTAAAATGTGAAAAACTGTGTTTAGAGCGCTATTTGCTACACACCGTTGCTTGTAATGTGGCTTGCTAGACTACTATCCTAGTGACCCCCCAACCCCACCCAGGCTGCAATGCATTACTGTCCCAAACATAGATCATTAAAGTGATTTATTCATTTCATCAGCAACAGGTGGTGATGTCACAAGCAAAGAATTTTGATTTCACAGCAGGAATAAGCAAGTTGAACAGATGACGTGGGGGAGGGCAGCCTGTCATGTTTTAATAAACATGTCCCCAGAACTAAAACAAGCAAGAGCCCGAAATTCAAATGTTTGGGGGCAAAAGTGATCATAGTTGATTTCTGTATATACCAACTGTGAATGTTTTCTCGGAAACCTGAACATGTAATTAATAATGATTGAAGTGTTTCTGTACATTGATCAAAGTTCTGGTTTTGCCATGGTTACTGATTACAGGGATAAAAGCGTGATGAAAATCATGCTGATTTCCCCAGGGTAGGGTGTCAGGGGCTGGTAATTTGATTCAAATTAATTTTGTATTTTTGAAAGCGAAAACCAGACTGACCACCATATTGGTGTTTTTTTGTTTGTTTTTTTACCGAGAGAGACACACTAAGCTGAAAGCTTGCTTATAGGTGTGACCTGGGAGTACAAGAAAGTTTAGTGACTTGCTCATAGTCACACAGTATGCAAGTGGGGACTGTGGGATTCAAACCCAGGTCTTCAGATTTGCAGCTCAGAGCCTTAAACCACTGCATTATACTGCCTCCACCAAAATGTGTTCGTTTACATTCGTTAAATAGCTAGTGTACTGCCTAAAACTAATACTGGGTTTCAAAAGCAGTCAACCATTACCTTTTCTATCTGAGGTACTTTTTCTTTTTCCTTTGGTCAGTTAGAAGATTGTTTACCTGATGTTAGTAGGTGTGTTTTGTGGGACAGCACTCTACCTGGCAGCTGACATGTCTAGCTCTGTTCCCTCCATTACACATTCAACACTGTGACCTCACTGATTGTGATCACTTCTGTTTAGGAACAGCCACTCAGTAGCTACCAGGTTAGTCACCTATGATGTCACTGGCAGTGTGATCACAGTGCTGATGATGGGGGAGAACAGAGACAGATATGTCAACTACCAGGCTGGGAGCTGTTCCACACATCCAGCACAATACTATCACATGACAAACTTTCTAATGAGCAAAAGGAACAAGAAAATGCTTCAGGAATAAAATGCTACAACTGACTGCTTCTTAAAATTTATATCATTCCTGTCTGTCTCTTGGTTCCATAAGCTCCTTAATCAGCTCACTGTATCTTTCCTGGACTTGGAACACTCCCACACAGTGTAACACACAAGATGCAGTGTGAGCAGAAAGACTATTGCACCCTTAGTGGCCACTGCTTGGGATGTTCCTAATGTTCAGGAAGTATGCAATAACGGCAGATCAAAATTTGAAACAAAACAATGTTGGGTCTACTTACGTCATTAGTACATTTCAGTTCTACTAAGAAAGGAGGCACATTAACCTAAGAACATCAATGACTCTTAGAAGGTAAGCAACCATAAAGTGTGGGTTTTCAACTTGAAACTGTATGATGCAGAAAGGGCTGACAATTCCCTTTAAAGTGTTTTGATGCAAGAGAAAAGTTCTTTAATGCAAGAGAAAGGTTTTTTTTTCATCCAATTGGTCAAACAGAAGTATGTTTGTTTCTCCAATAAAAAGTCTGCACACCTATTGCAGAAGATAACCAAATACATGCAGGTGCTTTAAAGCTTGCGCAGCGTGATGCCAAACTGGTTGGCAATCTCCTGCAGAACTGATAACATGTCGCTGATCAAACAATCAGTTGTGTGTGTGTGTGTGTGTGTGTGTGTGTGTGTGTGTGTGTGTGTGTGTGTGTGTGTGTGTGCCAACCAGTTGATATGGACAACCACCTCGCCTGGGGAGGCTTTAAACCTAGAGAGCAGAGGGATTAGCTCATAAAAGATGTCATTATTGGATCAAAACAATGGGATGAGTCAATGAAAACCTGAATTTCTAGGGAGCTTCAGCCAACCCATACCACTCCGTAGAGTTGCCCCTGCACCTCGCGTGACATGGTGACACACGGTGAAAGCCTGTGTACCCAAAACATTTGCATGTGCATTGCTTTTTTCTGGGTGGGGGTAGACAAATTTCATCAGTAACATTTACAATTGTTATAAATGCTGGTGATGGCTCTACAAATCCTAGGCAGTCCCATTTCCCCTCCAAAACGTGTTTTAAAATATGTTGGTGTAACCAGATTGCACATGCAAATGTTCCAAACATCTGGACCATCCTTTGCTGATCGCCCCCCTTTGCCATAAACTGACCACATCTTGTCATTTCATATTTATATGTATTATTGCATTCTTCCAATATGTACCATGGTATGTAAAAAAGAAGTGAGACTGTGCTCTAATTGGCTTCAGATTGTAAGGTCAGAATAAAAAAAAAAAAAGGATTTAGTAGCTCAGAAAATTAAAAGTGGCTTATTTTGATATCGTGGGGTTCTGACTGAATCAGTGGCACTACAGCACAATACCTTCCTGCCTGGGAGATCATGGTTCACATGCAAGCCCCAGAATTACATTGGTGGCCGGGCTCGGCAGCAACCCCCCGAGCGGCTACACCACGGCAAAGCCCTCCTCTGTCGTATGATTAATGCTTACTTATGCGCACTAGACTGGATGGAGAATTGCAGGCTCCAAACTTTTCTTGTATTACTTGGCCCTCCACCTCATTCGGCTTTCCTACTGGGTGGGAACACCAGGAAGTGACTAACTAGACAGTATATTCCACAGTGGGTGGACATTGAGCGTTCTCTGTGTTCGGATAATGGTTTGGATATTCACTTCCTACCTTATTTCCCAAAGAAGAAACTTCCCGTCCCTACAAGATTCCCTCTGGAAGTGTCCCTACACTGGCAACTCTGCTCTTTTTATAAAGGCTGTCCATACAAAGGCATATCCCAACCATTGCTTGGGAATCCGAATTTCATATAGCTGGACAGCTTCTCTCTGAGAAGTTTTGACCCTGTGTAGAAGTGCGATCGATTGATCTCACCTTCAATCAAAACTGTTATTGTTCCAAGATGCCTGTGTCAAATATCACTGGCCCACCTCCTGTGCTTTGATATATTCCAACTTTCACATAAGCTTCTGCAACATTTTGGCAGTGGTCCATGGCTTAGTCCATTAAGTACCTTAATTGTCCTTCTCATTCGTCAGGCTCCTGTCTCACATAAAATTTCATATTACTATCGGGCGCTACGAGATTTCCTGGCTATCAATGAGGGGCCAAGAGTTTTTTGCTGGGACCACTCCCTTCCACTATCTGATACTCCCAGGAACTGGACCACTATCTGGAAACACCTTTATAAAAGTATCAAATGGGACAAATACCGCTTTATGCAGTTTAATATTATTCACAACCTGTAGTATACTCCTGTTCATCTGCATAGAACAGGTAAACTCCCAGATTACCTCTGTTCCAGGTGCAGTAAAGAGCCTGGCAATTTACTCCATATTCTATGGTCCTGTGAAAGAGTAGCCCCTTTTTGGAACTCTATTCGAACCCATGAAGATCCCCTCTTGAGATTGAATAATGCTTTCCTCCCTGAAATATACATTTTGGGGGACTATACTAATGTCTTAGCTGGGAATCAGAAACCACATATGGCCTTGATTTCTGTATGTGCAAAGAAAGTTACCCTGTGACATTGGCTTGATAAAGGGATACCTCAATATCTTGAGTGGCACAAGGAGATATTATTTGCCCTGCAAGCTGAGCGCCTTATTGCCAGTATGACTGGCCAGCTCTCACATTGCTATGTAACCCCCCTGCAAATGGGGGTTCCCAAAAGACTTCCAGGAGCTTGCTTGAATGCTCCAAGCCTGAATGGTGTTTGGCATTTAAGCCATTTATCAGTGAGTGTTTTTAGAGCCTCTGGTACTGTCTCTTTAAGAGCTGTCTGCTTGCAGACATAATTAGTTTGTATGGGGGGACTGTGTGCTTCTCTGAGTACCACTCAAGCTGCTGCCAATTCACTTCATTTTGCAGTCACTAGGAGTGCAAAGGGAACCTATCTGAAAGATGTAACTGTTTGCCAGAAATTATTTAGAGTAATAATGAAATTACAGTTTGTCTAACCTGCTTTCTTTGCAGTCAGAACTGTGTCTGCTAGTTCCCATTCTAGTTTTGAACTGCTGAACTGGACCAATCAGTGTGGGGTAAGCTAGCTCTAAAATGGTGCCTTGGACGAATCAGAACTTGGACTCATAATCTGAGCCAGCCACAAGAGGATTGTATGGGCAGTGACTCTGGGAGATGTAGTTTAGACTTCAGTGCCTTTTTGGACCAACAGCAGCAGTCTATTGTGAGTGACAGCCAATCCAGTCAAGAACTGGGAGGAACTCAAAGGAAGTGCCGGTTTTGTCGGTTGGAGTTTCAGTTGAGCTTTGGCAGTGAAGAAGGAAGGAGCCCTGTGCTTTTTCAGTGTGCAGTTTTAGTCAAAAAACGTGTGTAAGGCCCAGAGTTCCGGTCTGCAGCTTGTGTAACAGCTTGTTAGGACTGAATCCGTCCTGTGAAAAGAATCAAAGGATCTCTGAAGAGTAGAAACCAGGCTCACCCTGTAGAAGACTGGAGGAATTGCTGAAAGTGCACTCAGTCTGTCAGGAACTGAATCTGCTGTGTGTTCTCCGGGTATTGTGCAGTAATGCGATCAGGATACAGATGCAGCCTGCCTGGTATAGTGCTTTCTTTATATGGATGTGTGAAGAGGTTTGTGTACCTCAAGTGAGCCCTGCTGACATTGAAGGACCCTATCTTATTTGGAGGTCGTGAGTACTAATTCAGGGTCGCTCCCTGTTGAATTGCCACATTAAATCCAAATGGAATTACTGTACTGCTGACTGTTTAATTCTCCTTTTCTCTGTGTGAAAGGGCCCCTACCAGCTGCCGCGGTTTGGACTAGCCACTAGGGCTTGGGTACCCTGGGACAGTAACTGATAGGGATAGGCCTGTGCACAGAGCCATAAATGAGATTATTAGAGTGATAAGCTAATTAACCTGATTTCCCCTGTCCTTGTTATATCCCCTAAATAAATCAGAGCTGCTTGTTTCAGCAAAGTTATACTGCCTGAGGTATTTGTCTATGTTAAAGTACTGTACTGTGATTGTTGCACTGTATCTCATTTCACAGGAGGTCCCAGTGCGGAACCAGACCTGGGGGTAAGTGTATACTGTGAAGGTAATTCTGATATATTGTGTGGGCCACTAGTGGGAAGAAAGGGGTTGCAGTGTCCCAGAGGGCTGTGACCAAGTTAGTTTAACTATTGCAAACCCTGACCTCTGGGTGGAGGCACCCGCCATTGGATCAGGCCCCTCAACCTGTTAGTGGCAAATCAGGCAGGGTAGTAGCCCCTGGGATAGCAGCCATCTAGGGGTTACATCTTGGAGGCTCACCGCTGGGATTGTGTGTCCTCTAGTGGCCATATTTACGAACCACTGTTAAGAAAAAATGGGTACCCGACAGAAGTGGCTGTGCACCGGCTGGTGGAGTGGTGTACTGGGGAGGAGATCGACCCCAAATGCTATGCTTATCCTGGACATCCCCTGGGTATCAATAGGACACTGTGCAGGAGTACTTTCCAAGGTGGAAGGTTTACAAAACCCTGTGGTGGTGGGTGGCATGCTAATCTGCTCACCCACACTTTCCTGGCCTAGTAGAGTTTAAGGATCCCATAGATAGCTCCAAAGTGCCACAGACCATTACCCCAGAGGAGCCCTCACTGCTTGGAGAGTGATAACTAAGGACAGTAAAGACCGGGGGAATCAGCCCCACCACTATCTGAAACTTTTGAGGAGAAATTTGCTGAATGGTTGCTGAGAGGGAAAACTGTGGAGGACTTGAAGAAACTATTCTTGCCACCTGGGGTGTTCTCCCCAACACCTCTCCTGCTCCAGTGCCCGTAATGGTGGCTGAACCAATGCAGACTCCTATTTCTGCACCTGCCATTAGTCACGACTCTTACGAAGGTTGAGGATCTTCTCTGGCACCTCCCACCCCAAGGGGAGGATGACTGGGAGACCTGGATAGACTATGTTGCCCCCAAGTGCTAGAATGGCAATGCTCAGAAGGCGGCGAAAGAGGGTTAGTGAGGGCCTCCGAGGTCCTGCCCTGGCTACCATCCGTGCTAAGCGGGCCAGTAACCCTGAGGCGACTGCACAGGCCTATCTTGAGGCCTTGGAGAATGTGTATGGGAGCCCAGATTCTGATGAGGACCTATGGTGGAGAGTAAAATGCACAACAGTACCAAGGGAGTTGTTGTCTGTGTATGTCTCTCGGCTGGAAAAATTGTTGCAAGAATGCCTCAGAAAGGGTAGTTTGCCAGCGATTGAACTGGACCGAACCAGACTGGACAGAATCCTTAAGTCTGCCCCCTTCTCAGAACTGCTGTTGCTTCAGTTACGCCTGGCAAATCGACTGGAATCCCCACCCTCCTATGATGAGTTAATGAGAGAAATTCGAGGAGTTGAGAAAAGGCGACCTCAGGAGGTACCTGCACCAACAGCTGTGGCTACGACCCGAGTGACTGAGGGTGACCCATCAAGTGAAGTTCAGGGGCAGAGGTTGACAGTCAATGAGTGCTCTGACAAGGAAAAAGATATGCCACAATGGGGCGAACTGTTGAGAGAGATCCGGGAATTCAAAAACAGTCCCTTTATGAAGGCCACGCCTGCAAGTACGGGCCCTGACCTATATCCGACTGCATCTGCTATGGGGTGGGGGTACCCACCCATGTATCTCCTACTGATAACAGCCCCAAACTCAATTCCTTGACCATGGAAGTGGAGAAACTGACGAGATGTCTCCAAATGCTTATCACGCCTCAGACAGAGATGGCACAGGTTTCCAGTTAGTAATACCCCGCCCTGGCTCCCAGTGTGGCGCCCGTCCGCTCAAACTCCAGAGTATGTTTTGCTATAATTGTGGGAAGGATGGGCACATGAAAGGAATGCCAGTCCCAAAAGACACTGACAAAGTTGCATATAGGCTACAAGGAGAGCTTGGAGAAGAAATCAGTGGTTAAGAGGTGCCGACATGATCCCAGTGAGGGCACCAAAAATGCTAATTCACGTCCTTTTGTGGCAAGGTCAGTTGCCCAGGTCCCCATTACTGCCTCTCCAGACTTGTCCAGAATAGTGGGTCCTCCATGGAGACCACTGTAAGGTGAATGGAGTGTCTACAAGAGCTGTATTAGACAGTGGCTCCCAAGTGACAATTATGTTCCAGGATTGGTATCAGAAGCATTTGTCAGGCGTACCCTTACAACCATTAGAAGGACTGCATGTATGGGGTTAAGTGAGAAGGCCTACCCCTATTCCGGGTATATCCAATTTGGCTGTCTTTCCCCACCTCCGTGGCTGGAGTGGCGAACAAGTAGAGACCCTAGCCTTAGTGTGTCCCCCACTGGACTGTATGATGGTGTCCCTTTGTTGATTGGAACAAATGCTCATATGTTGGAAGGCTGGCACAGTTGTGTTATGAAAACAGGGTCAAAGACTAGTAGAGCTTTAAGAGTTCCGGCTTTAATTAAGAAGGCCTATGAGGCACAGAGAGATGCTGAAAAACAGAACCAGAGGAACTGGTCGAATTGTATGGAAGAAGGATCCTGAGTCTCTGATCCTGGCGCCAAATGCCCAGTGTACCTTACAGGAGAGGTCCATATCAGAAAGGATGTTAAGAATAAAATATTAATGTTGGATGCACCAAGGCGATGGAAAATTGCCAGAGGGACTGCTGGTCAAGCCTAGTATTTTGCCCGCTAGAGCCCATGCTTATGCCAGAAGGGTAATGGTCCAAGTTCATAATGTGTCTGAAAGAGACATTCGAGTAAACAGAGGTTGCATCCTGGCTAATGTGCATTGTGCAGACACTGCAGTGCTACCCAGCAGCAAGAGTTCAAGGAAGAATGAAGAGTAACGCCTGACTTGTTTGATTTCGCGACTCCGCTGCCAGCTGAATGGAAAGTGAGGATCAGTGAGAAGCTTGCCCAGAGAGACCAGGTGTTTTCTTTAAAGGAATGGGATGTAGGATGCATGCAAGGAGCTGAGCACAATATCCGCTGCATGACAAAAGACCATTTCGTGAGAGGTCTCGACGCGGCACCTGCTGACATAGATGACGTGAGACGGCATCTGCAAGAGATGTTAGCTGCTGGTGTAATACAAGAATCCAGAAGCCCTTATGCTTCCCCATTGTGGTAGTGAGGAAAAAGAATGGAAACAGTAAGGATGTGTGTGATTATCGCACCTTAAACCGCGGACTATCCCTGATCAGTACACAATGCCCCGCATTCAGGATGCTTTGGACTGCCTAAACGGAGCAAGTGGTTCTCTGTGCTGGATCTCCGCAGTGGGTACTACCAGATCCCGATGGCCCCAGAGGACCGTGAGAAGACGGCCTTTATCTGTCCGCTTGGCTTCTATGAATTCACAGAGGATGCCTCAAGGGATTTCAGGTGCCCCAGCCACTTTTCAACGATTGATGGAGCGTGCAGTGGGGACATGAACTTACTAGAGTGCCTGGTATACCTAGATGATGTTATTGTGTTTGGCAGCTCACTGGAGGAACATGAGAGCAGATTATTTAAGGTATTGGACCGACTGGAGGACTTTGGCCTTAAACTGTCCATTGATAATGTCAATTCTTTCAAACATCAGTAAAGTATGTGGGACACATAGTATCCACCGAGGGAATAGAGACCGACCCAAGTAAAGTTGAGGCCTTGACCACCTGGCCACAGCCCAAAAATCTAAAAGAACTGCAAAGATTCCTGGATTCTGTGGTTATTATCACGCTTCATCAAGGACTATTCAAGAGTGATCCGCCCTTTACTTAACCTTACTCAAGGTATCCCCAACCCACAAAAATACAAAGTCAGCGTCCCTCAAGACTGAAAGAGTGTATTTTCATCGAGTGAAGTATTTGGGGCCCGCTGGACTCCTGATTGAGACTGCTTTTCATGAGATCATATATCAACTTACCCATGCTCCAGTGCTGGCCTATGCCGATCCAAGAAAACCTTACGTCCTGCACACTGATGCTAGCTTGCAAGGGTTGGGGCTGTGTTGTACCAAGAGCACGAGAATGGCCTGAGACCAGTGGCCTTTGCCAGTAGAAGCCTGACCCCATCCGAAAAGAACTATCCTGTACATAAGTTAGAGTTCCTAGCTTTGAAGTGGGCTATTGTTGACCAATTCCATGAATACTTGTATGGGGCTAAAATACTAGTAAAAACTGACAATAATCCTTTGACCTATGTGCAGACCTCAGCTAAGTTGGATGCCACTGGCCATAGGTGGCTTTCTGCATTATCTACATATGACTATGCTCTCGAATACCGAGCAGGTCTGAACCACATAGATGCTGATGCTCTCTCCGGAGGCCTGTTCCCCAGAATGATTGGGTCCGATTGGCAGAACCTGACATTCGGCACTCTGCCGAAGTTTGACAGGGAGGAACAAATGTCCACAGGCGCAGTGGACTGCATGGTGGATTGCTTGGGACCCTCTGAGAATTGCATACCTGCTGCTTATTGCCACTTTTCTGCAATAGACATTGGTGCACTGCCTCAGCTGGACAATGACAGTATTGCGCGGCTCAATCCGTGATCCCATGATCAAAGCAGCTTTAGAAGCCCTCGATGCAGGAAAAGATGTGTCCAAATTACGCTCACTGATTTGAGAACTGCACTGTTATACAAAGAAGGTCCTAAGTTGAAACTGATCAATAAACTGTTATACAGAGAAACAGTAGACAGAGGGGACAAGTAGAACAACAACAACTAGTGCTGCCCACTGCCTTCGAGACTCAGTACTGAGGTCCTTGCACAACCACATGGGGCACCTTGGTATAGACAGAACACTTGACTTGGTGAGATCCAGATTCTATTGGCCTAAGATGGGGCTGATGTGGAGCAACACATTCGAACTTGTAGTCGCTGCTTACAGAGGAAAGCTTTGCCCCAGAGGGCTGCCCCTTGTTAACATCACCACCAGTGCACCCATGGAGCTGGTCTGTATTGATTTTCTGAGTTTGGAGTCAGATCAAAGAAATATCAGTAATGTGCTGGTGGTCACTGACCATTTCACGAGATATGCCCAAGCTTTCCCCACCAAAGACCAGAAAGCATCCACTGTGGCCAAAGTACTTGTAGAAAACTTTTTGTTCACTATGGGGCTCCACAAAGAATCCATTCTGATCAAGGGAGACTTTGAGAGTCGTCTGATCAAAGAGATGCTTCTCTGTGGGAGTCGAAAGTCCAGAACCACTCCTTACCACCCCAGGGGACCCACAGCCTGAACGTTTCAACCGCACTTTGCTAGATATACTAGGCACCCTGCACCCAAAGGACAAGCCTAGATGGAGCCAACAAATTAGCACCCTGGTACATGCTATAACTGCACCAAAAGTGATGCCACTGGATTCTCCCCTACCGCCTGATGTTTGGAAGAGAAGCTCGACTACCAGTAGATGTGTGTTTGGGGTCTCCTGATGGGGTTCAAGCTGACAACTATTTACAGTATGTGCAAAGTTAAAGGCCCAGCTAACTCATGCGTACCAACTGGCTCAAACCATGGCTGCAAGAAATCTGGCCAACAAAGAAAGGTATGATAAAAAGGTGAAAGCACAGGAACTCCAGGAGGGAGATCGGGTATTGCTAAGAAATCTGGGACTGCATGGCAAGCACAAGATTGCTGACAGATGGCACCATCTCCCTCACATTGTAGTGGGCAAACTAGATGATCTGCCAGTGTACAAAGTAAGGCCTGAGAATAATTCAAAAGATGTAAAAACAATGCATAGAAATCATTTACTGCCCATTGGACAAATCTTAATTGAGTCTGAGCCCCTAGAAGATGCCCCCTCTGGACCAGTGACTAGAGCTGCTGCTAAGAAAAGATCAATAAAGTCTGCACCTACAGAACCAAAGTTAAAGTGTTCCCCTCCACAAGTCCCAGTTGAGCATGACTGTCAGTCCATATCGGAAGAAAGTGAGAGTGACTTTGAATACTATCCTTCTTACGAACTGAGTCAATTGTTTCGGGCAATCCCTAGTCAATACTGGAGACAAAGCTGGGCCTTCTGGACTGTCTAAGCCCCCAGCTTCATCCCTGGAGCCAATGCTCCCAGAAAGTGAAGTGCAAAGCATCAGATCAGATGAAATGGAATCATTGTGCCTGGTTGAACTGTTTGAGCTTTCAGGGAGGAAAATGATAGATTGGGGCAGACTGGTGATACACCGAACAAGAAGAGTATTTTGAGTGCCCTGACAGTCCACTGCCAGTGTCCAAAGCTCTCCATGCGAGCCAAATGTTGTGGACTCAGAAACTGTAACTCCTGGAGCTGAAAGTGCCCCAAGTTCTAGCCTCTCTACCCCCATGGAGACTCCCCTGACAAGTGAGGACAATGCTGAAAATGAGGCTCAGAGTGCAGAGACTATAACAGTTCCCCCTAGAAAGACTGGTCGAGCTGTAAAGCCTGTGGTGCACCTTAGTTATGATTCACTTGGGAGGCCTGTGGACTTGCCTCTCAATGTTGTCCATAAAGGAGTGTATGTGTCCCCGAGCTCATTGCCCAAACTGAGCATCAGTGCTAACTCCAAGTTACTTGTGTTGCCCTCTATGCATGGTGCCCTTAGCCATCCAGCCCCAAGGTAACTGATAGGAAGGCCCTCTCTTCAGGTTTCATGTACAAGAGGTAATAACTTGAGTTATGGTACAATGTGTATGTAATACTGTGTAAAGAGTGACGTACTGCAATGTTTCAGAAATGTGTTCTTGGTAAAATGATATATTGACTGATGATTACATGTGCGAGCCTAATGCAAATGTATATGGTTGCAGTTGAAACTTATGGGGGTACTTGCTTGACGCGGACGTCAAGCTTTCCCAGGCCAGGAAGGGTGTAACCCCCCTGCAAATGGGGGTTCCCAAAAGACTTCCAGGAGCTTGCTTGAATGCTCCAAGCCTGAATGGTGTTTGGCATTTAAGCCATTTATCAGTGAGTGTTTAGAGCCTCTGGTACACTCTCTTTAAGAGCTGTCTGCTTGCAGACATAATTAGTTTGTATGGGGACTGTGTGCTTCTCTGAGTACCACTCAAGCTGCTGCCAATTCACTTCATTTTTGCAGTCACTAGGAGTGCAAAGGGAACCTATCTGAAAGATGTAACTGTTTGCCAGAAATTATTTAGAGTAATAATGAAATTACAGTTTGTCTAACCTGCTTTCTTTGCAGTCAGAACTGTGTCTGCTAGTTCCCCATTCTAGTTTTGAACTGCTGAACTGGACCAATCAGTGTGGGGTAAGCTAGCTCTAAAATGGTGCCTTGGACGAATCAGAACTTGGACTCATAATCTGAGCCAGCCACAAGAGGATTGTATGGGCAGTGACTCTGGGAGATGTAGTTTAGACTTCAGTGCCTTTTGGACCAACAGCAGCAGTCTATTGTGAGTGACAGCCAATCCAGTCAAGAACTGGGAGGAACTCAAAGGAAGTGCCGGTTTTGTCGGTTGGAGTTTCAGTTGAGCTTTGGCAGTGAAGAAGGAAGGAGCCCTGTGCTTTTCAGTGTGCAGTTTTAGTCAAAAAACGTGTATAAGGCCCAGAGTTCCGTCTGCAACTTGTTAGGACTGAATCCGTCCTGTGAAAGAATCAAAGGATCTCTGAAGAGTAGAAACCAGGCTCACCCTGTAGAAGACTGGAGGAATTGCTGAAAAGTACTCGGTCTGTCAGGAACTGAATCTGCTGTGTGTTCTCCCGGTATTGTGCAGTAATTGCATCGGGATACAGATGCAGCCTGCCTGGTATAGTGCTTTCTTTTATATGGATGTGGAAGAGGTTTGTGTACCTCAAGTGAGCCCTGCTGACATTGAAGGACCCTATCTTATTTGGAGGTCATGAGTACTAATTCAGGTCGCTCCCTGTTGAATTGCCACATTAAATCCAAATGGAATTACTGTACTGCTGACTGTTTAATTCTCCTTTCTCTCTGTGTGAAGGGCCCTCTACCAGCTGCCACGGTTTGGACTAGCCACTAGGGCTTGGGTACCCTGGGACAGTAACGGATAGGGATAGGCCTGTGCACAGAGCCATAGGTAGATTATTAGAGTGATAAGCTATTTAACCTGATTTCCCGTCCTTGTTATATCCCCTAAATAAATCAGAGCTGCTTGTTTCAGCAAAGTTATACTGCCTGAGGTATTTGTCTATGTTAAAGTACTGTACTGTGATTGTTGCACTGTATCTCATTTCACAGGAGGTCCCAGTGCGGAACCAGACCTGGGGTAAGTGTATACTGTGAAGGTAATTCTGATATATTGTGTGGGCCACTAGTGGAAGAAAGGGGGGTTGCAGTGTCCCAGAGGGCTGTGACCAAGTTAGTTTAACTATTGCAAACCCTGACCTCTGGGTGGAGGCACCCGCCATTGGATCCAGGCCCCTCAACCTGTTAGTGGCAAATCAGGCAGGGGTAGTAGCCCCTGGGATAGCGCCATCTAGGGGTTACAGCTAAAATATTTGGGAACCCCTCCAAGATCTACTGACATCCTAAATATTCCCATTATAATACAGGTGCCTCCTTCCTGACAATTCAAATCATTCTAACTAGTTCTGTTCTGGGTATCCTCCAGTAGAGAGATGGGAGCAGGGTGCCAATAGAAATTCCGGGGTCTGGGACACACCTTTAGGACTGGGTCCCCTTAGCCTCACATCCCTCTTACAGGTCCCCTATGGGCCCCTCTGAGCCACTGGGCCCGGTACAGTTGTACCTCCTGCTGCTCCCCTGGCTGGGAGGGGATTTGGAGGGTAGTAGTGGGGAGTAAAACTTTATTTAAATCGTACACCATTTGGTTTATTCTTGTCTCTGTTATTGCTCACTAGTGTACCCATATTCTACAAACTTTTTGGAATAGTGCTCCTTCTTTTGGTGTGCTAAATTAAGCTTATTCAACTTGTAATAACAAAGTGCTGTGTTTGGTTGGCTCAGCCACCCGGCTGGGGAGGCGAGGCAGCGCTACGACACCGAACGCTGGGGCGCGGCTTCACTTCTGGTGGCCGAGAAACGTGAACCCGGGAGGCGGACAAGGCAAGCTGAGTAAGAGACTGATCGTCCCGGGCGCAGATCGGGCAGAGACGGACGGAACATGGGGCTCAACATTTACGTGGAGTACTGGTAGGGTACCCTTTGCGATCGCCTTCCTTTCGGTGGCAGTCTGCGAGTGCCTTTCCGTTGCAAAAGACCAGAGCGTAGCATTAAGCGACGGGCCTTGAAAGCGCTTCCGTATCCAACATAAATGCCAGCAGTTCACGGCGGGGGCAGTATTGTATATTTTTGTTATGTCATGGCCACTGAAAGAAGAAAGTAGAGTTGAGGAAACGGTTGGGATTTAGTGAGACTAGCATGGGGCCTGGGGATTGGCCTCCATGAGTTGTGTGGGGTCGGACGACTGTTGGACTCGGGGAAGAGCGGCACAGCCTGGGGCTTGGCTTCCATTAGCAGGGGTGTCACAATAACAGGATATGATTGATATATTTACATAATACTGGGCTATATGCATATCATCCGGCTATGGTGGAGAATACCGGCCCTACGCTATTAGCGTAGCGTTCGAGTTACGCTTCTCTCCGAGAACTACATTTCGTTTTTTTTTTTTGTTTTCGTTTATTTGAGTTCGCCCCCTTTAAAAAAAAAATATATATATATATATATATATTGCGGGGCAGAGCCCCACCAACAAGCACAAGCCAGCGCTGTATTGACTGTTTTTGCTAAACTGGACCGACACAGATCAGGTTTATTCCCGTTACACCGATACGCACACTGTGATGCGACATCTTTTGTGACGTAAGCACGTCTAGTTACGCATTCTTCGTTACAATCTGTTATTCTCGAACCACAGCTACGTTAAGGTCCGGTGTTCTCCGCTATCGCCTGTCATTCAGCATTATCTCCCCCGACTGAGACACTATGTAAATGTAACCATTATTGTTAGTGGAAGCAAACCTCTGGGTTTGTACCCACCATACCTCTCAACTGTCCTTATTTTTGAGGATGTTCCTGATTTTGCCTCAAAATTTTCCTCAGTCCCCATAAAATTTGTGTTTTGTGACAGAAGAGTGGGATTAAAATAACAAAATAATGTCAAACATCAAAGATTCAGATTTGTTCTTCAGAAAATGTATCTTAACACACATCCTCTTATTCTATCAGCATTCTGAAGGAATAGTATCAATTCTTAAGATGTGTCCCTGATTTTGGGTCTTTGTCCCTGATTTTTAAGCCTTGTCCTGATTCAGGAGGCAAGAGGTTGAGAGGTTTGGTACCCACTAACAAGCTGGGCGCACCATCATGAAGGTCTTGGCATGACCTAGCACCTGTCCCATTGTGCATTACCATGCCACAGGCTAAATGTGTCTAGCATAAGCGCCATAGTGTTTTCCCAATCCACTCAGTTCTCACCTGAAGTCCCACTTCTGGGCTTCTGAGATTTTGTGTTTATGGTTCAGTGCTGGTGGCCACCCCCACCCAACCCAGATAAAGTTCCTGGCACCAAGTGGACCCCTACCAAATTCCTGCACTACTTGTTACTGTCTGGTCACTCATTGATCTTTGTGCCCTGCTGGCTTCTCAGTGGCCAGGCACAGAATTTCCTGACCCTTACCACCTGGCTGTACTGGTTTTTCATGTAGATGATATCTGAAAATTCTATGCTCACTACTGTGAGGATTGTGAAGCTTTGTGCGTAATACAGCCCCTTTCCCCACATGGAGGAAATATCGCTAATAACTGTGCAAAAAAAGGCTTGCAGTCCCACTGTACATGTCAGCGGGGTCACTAAAGAGGGACTGCTACAAAGTCGCCAAATCGAGTATAGTGCTCCTGCGATTATCCGCCACCCTCTATTATCCGCCCACTTTTGTCTCGTACTAATTTCTCATTTTGCCATTGCCTCCCATTATTCACCACCCTCGATTATCTGCCAACCTTTGTTTTGTACCAAAGTGGGCGGATAATAGAGGGTGCACTGTACTTTGAAACAGTTTGTGACTGAAGTGGCCCCCTCTGTCTTTCAGGTTGGCCCCCAGTAGATCTTGTGCTCCTAAGCACATGCATAGTGTACATATATTGAAATCTGGCCTTGATGATGATGTATCACATTAATTCCAACCAACTAGTTTATTGTTAGAAAAAATATAGTGATGACCACGCAGCACAGTATTCTGCAACATGTAAGCAGTCACTCGGATGAGGTGTGGGTTAGTCTGGATAAAAGCATGCCTAGGGGACAGTGAAAAGGCGACAGGCTGAGTACCGTTACTGCCACACTCTACTGTGTTCTTACCCCAGGAGCCCTTTAGCATCAGTAACTTTTTTGCACTTAGCTGGCTAGGTGCAACTTCCCCCAGAGGTGTGCCTTTCAGACATATTCAAATAAGCTTAGGGCCAAGCCAATCAAAAGACAGGAGGGGGTGTGAGCTGAAATGAGAGCTGTTGAAGACTTCAGAATTTTTTCTCCACTGGACTGAGCAATATTGTTTGAGGTGTCTCCCAACTTTCCTTGTTGACAGTCTCCTAGTGCTTATCTGGGTAAAGTTTTCCTCATAAATTATTTCCTTTAGTGTGCTGCGTGGAAGTTTTACTTTTCATTAGTGCTGCACAAATTTTTTATTTTTAGTGAGACACTGCTATTTTGACTGTATTTTTACAGCGACTACTTCGTTTAAAGCCTAATTTTATCGCGGGTGCTTATTTTTGACAATTTCCTTCATTTTTGGGCAAATTCTTGTGAGAACCATCGAATTAGGGACAGTTGCTTTGTTTTTTACATCAGACCTTGCGGGGTTTACCATGAAGCACCTGCAGTGGATTTCAGATTTAAACAGTGCCTGGGAGCCGGCCTGGTGGCGCTGAGGTTGGGCGCTGGACGCCACATCTCGCATCACACCAGTGACCCGGGTTCAGGAACGAAGCTCGAACACTGGGGGTTGGCCGGGAGTAGAAGGTTGGAGCGCTCTGACAACTCGCTTCTCCGGGGTCTTCAACCCGCAAGTGACGCACCCTTGGTGGAGGCTGGGAGCACGAAAGCAAGCTGGAGTCTTGGGGGCATGATTGGTCGCCGGCCTATGCCTGCAACTAATCAGCCCCTGGGGCTGCTCCTTCGAGGAAGGAGGGGAGGGATGTTACGGACATTGGCATGCCATGACATATGGGCCCGCAACGTCCCACAAGGAACAGCGGAAAAACACCCCATTGGAGCCAAGAAGGCGGAGCGCCGAGCCGGTTCCCGATGTGCTAGTACCTGCTTGCAGCCTCAGGACCCTGACGAGACTTGCAAGATTCGGGGGCTGCCCTCGTCTCAACCCCACCCCGGGGGTTTCCAAGGCCAGATGGTGGGACCGGAGACTGTAAGGTAGGCACTGGTAGCGGCAGGCTTAATGGGTGACTCCCGGTGGTGGGGCAGTAGGTGGGGAAAAAAGAAATATAAAAAAAACATAAACAGTCCCTGGGGGGTTTCTCTCTAGATTGGCAATTACGAGGAAACCTTTTTTGTTATATTACTGGACCTTGGTTATCATCTGCGTCAGGACTGTCTGTAAGGGTCCAGCAACCACCCGTCTTGATTGAGTATTACTGGGTTTCTATTAAGATTGGCACTGGTATAAATCCCAGTTCTGCAAACCCCCAAAAAAAAAAAGGCACTGGTAATACAGAGTTTTTAATCAGCAGAACTGGCTGGTGGCTTTTCACAGAAACCTGCACTCAGTCTCAGAGGTCCAGGACTGTTATTTTATTTATTTAGATTTTGGATAACGTCTTTTGTGCCAAGCTCTTTACAAAGGTTCCACGTCAGACATTGAGTTGCAACATAGCGACAGTGTATATAGGATGAGACAATATAGAGGCATAATACATACATTGAGACTATAACAACTTCAGCAGCTAGTTAGGTTTGCTTTGCTTAAATTGGCAAACATAGCAGACAAACCTTTGATTATTATGGCTGAGGGTGAATCAAAGGCTTCCGACGAGAGATCATTCAAAAGTACTAATACCAAAAGCAGAGGTGGTGAGGAACCTTCTAGATTCCAGCCAAAAAATAAAGCTTCCAAAGATGAAGTTCCTCACAAATTGAAAAATAATAAGAGTGACGAAAAAGGAAGCTTGATCAAGCCTTTGATGAAGTGGCTAAAAAGAAACTCTGTCAAGACAAATATGCTCTTGTTACTCTTGGGGAAAGCCAGTAGTGAGACAACAGGCAGCTTAAAGCATACAGAAAAAACAAAACACTTTCAAACTGTGCAGGTTCTTCCATCAGTGCAAGATATGGAAAAAGCATGGCAATTGTTTCAGACCCTTCAAAAGATGGGTCTTCTATTTACTGGGGCTGGCAAGCACTCTTCCACAGTTCTCTCTTTTGTAGCCTGTGAGGGTGATGCAGATGATCAATTTTATGATGCCCCTGACATGGATTTTGAGGGCCTTGAGCCCCAGGAGTCCCCGGACCCTCAACTTGGGGATCCCCCGGGTGACCACGAGTATCCTTCCTCTGTGTTTACATTTATACAAAATATGCTGGACCTCCCTACACAGGAGCCCAACCAGGATGTCGATGAAGATGAAGATTATAGGGAGATGGGTCTTTCATCCTCAGAGACCCTGGTCATCCCTATCTATAATGCATTTAGAAAAAATACCATGAATGTACTTCAACACCCCACTTCAGTACCTGGTGTTGATAAGCGGCTTGAGAGAAACTATAAATTGTCTAAAAATGGTACCAAGTTTCTGTCTGCACACCCTAGCCACGAGAGTATAGTGCAGCAAGCAGATTGTGAGAAAGCTGGAGTCTCCTTGTCCCCCTCTCCCCCGACAAGGATTCCAAGAAAATTGACTTTATAGCAAAGAAAATGTATGCCACTGCTTCCCTGCTTCTCAGACTTTCTTCTTACATGGCATTCGCAGCCAAATATCAGAAAGCCCTTTGGAAATCTGTCCAGGCTATCACCCGCTATGGATCGAATTCTATGCTGCAGGAGCTGGTGGATACATCAAAAACTGCCCTGGAAGCTACTATGTACCAGTTCCACATGGCAGACAACAGTGATGCAGCCTCTTCTAGGGCGATGGCCCATGCCATCTTTCGGAGATGCTTTGCCTGGCTTAGAACAACCAGTCTGACCACAGACACTCAGAACAAGGCCATGGATTTTCCCTGTGATCAAAATATGTTGTTTGATTACAGAACCACTGACTACATGAAAAAAGTCTTGAGTACAAGGCCTCCTGGCAGAGCCACTCATCCAAGCCTAAGCCTGCTACCCCTCAGAGATCCCGTCCCAGGGGTGGTAGGGGCAGAAGGTTTTTTCCAGGCCTTACAATCCCTATCCCCAGTCTGACTTCAGCTACTACAGTGGATCAACAGAGGCAGAGGCAGAAGGGGCCAAAGAAGAGCCACCTCTACCTAGCTATCTGCCTCTCCGTCTAAGTCCTGATGTGTGTGTCCAGGTTGCCTCCCTGCTTACGGTTGGAGGCAGACTATCCCACTATTTTCAGCACTGGTCCCTCATCACGTCGGACATATGGGTGCTGAAGATACTGGAGAAAGGTCTGTCATTACATTTCAAGCAGCTCCCAGACCTCAAGTGTACCCAGGTGTCAAGACCTCTGTCCCCAACACAGATACTGCTGTTGGAAATGGAGGTTCAGAACCTTCTGGCTTTATGAGCAGTGGATAGGGTCCCTGCCCACAAGAAGGGCAAGGGCCTATACTCCAGGTATTTTCTGACACAAAAGAAAACAGAGGAGTGGCAACCTATCTCAGATATTTAAACGAACATCTGAAAAAAAAATTTAAAAATGGTCGCTCTGTCACTGGTCATACAGTCCTTACAGTAGGGCAGGGGTTCTCAAATGGTGAGGCCAGCCTCCTTGGGGAGGCCCCAACCTATTCCGGGGGAGGCTCAAGCAAGTCTGAAGAAGTACTGTATTTAAATTTTGAGTTTTACATATTTTGTGTGAAGAGATGAAGCAAACTGAAAGAGGATAATAGCAGGTGAATTTTATGTATTTATGTGCTAATAGGTGACAAGGGAAGGTGAATGAGCCAAGGCTCATTTCAGGTGTACCAGGGAAGGGTAGGAAGTGAACATATTTCAAAAGGTGACTGCAAAACAATCAAGAAATACACAATGAACAATAATGCAAACAAATATGAACAATAAACTAATAATGACTGGTTAATCAATTTGTAGACTGATGCAGCACAGCCCAAATAAAGGGTTGAGCATAGAAGTGCCAAGAGCAATAGCAGGAAGGAGCAAAGCAATCCCAGAGAAGTTGCTTAGGAGCAGAGAAGGAGGGGAGAGGCAAAGTATGCAGGAAGGTTATTTCATAAATAGAAAGGAAACAGAGAAAGTAGTCTGACCCATGAAGGTACTGCAACAAGGGTAACAATGGTTCAAGAATGAAAATAGAGAACAAGTAGGCTGGCAGGCGGTTACAATAAGCTATATAATATTTCTTTATTTTATTTATTTATTATTCAGATAACTTACCTTACAGCACAGGAGCTCTTTTTCAAAGGTTCCACGTCCATATAAGACAAAGAACTGAATGTGAGCCAGGTACTCAAAGGTGTTCATTTATTCATGGTGTACTGCCAAAGTACAGTATGTTATTCTTCTTTGGGAGGCCCAAGATTATTTCAGTTTTTGGGAGGCTCAAAATCTTTCCATGGATTTGGGAGGCTCACTGTGACAAAGTTTGAGAACTATTGCAGTAGGGAGACTGGCTAGCTTCCCTAGATTTAAAGGATGCCTACTTCCACATACCCATAAGGAGATCTCACAGGAGGTTTCTCAGGTTCAGACTTCCTTTGGGTCCTATAAGTTCTACTGCAATGCCCTTTGGTCTGTCCTCTGCCCCAAGAGTCTTTACCAAGTGTCTCGTAGTGGTAGCACATCTCAGGAGACTGGGTGTCGCCTCTACCCCTATCTGGATGACTGTCTCATAGTAGCAAAGTCTCTTTGCCAGGTCAAGGAATCTCTTTCTCTCACAGGACACACTTTGGAGTCTCTGGGTTTCCTGGTAAATGTAAAGAACTCTCACCTGGAACCCACCCAGCTGCTCACCTTCATAGGGGCTAAGCTGGACACTCAGAAGGGATATGCTTTCCTCACGCAGGAAAGAATTCAGAGTTTTCTTTCAGTGGCAGATTCTTTCGGCTGGGGACAGCCAAGACCAGCCAGACATTTCCTCAAACTTCTGGGACATATGGCCTCTATGACTTCAGTAGTCCCGGGGGTCAGGTACAGGATGAGACTCCTGCAAGCCTACCTCAGAGCTTGCTGGTCTCAGAGAAGCAACAAATTTTCAAAGTCGATACCTGTGTCGGAGCAGTTCCTCCAAAACTTGCTGTGGTGGAAGAACCCTGCAATTTGCAGGCAGGGTTCCCTTCAAGCTCCTCTTCCACAAAGGTGATCACCACAGATGCCTCCCTTTGGGCTGGGGAGCTCATTTTGGACAGTGCCTCAGAGCGGCAACTGGACTCCAAGAGTCACAGTTGTACATAAATCTTTTGGAACTCTGAGCAGTCTTACTAGCTCTCAAAGCTTTCAGCTCCCAGCATAGAATGGCAGGTGGTTCAAATTGAACGGACAACACCACTGCAATGTTCTACATAAACGAGCAGGTGGTACCAGATCAGGAATACTCTGTTTGGAAGCTCTGAAGCTCTGGTCTCAGCATTCTCCCTGGGAGTGAGCCTCTTGGCTATTCGCCTACCAGGCAAAGTCAGTACTCTGGCGGATGCTCTAAGCCGCATCAGTCAAGGTCTGAGCGAATGGAAACTAAACAGGCAAGTACTAGCCACAGTGTTCAGGCGGTGGGGCACACCAGACATGGATCTGTTTGCCTCTCCTCTCAATTTTCAGCTTCCTCAGTACTGTTGCAGGCCCCCAGTTCCAGGAACACTTCCTCTGGATGCCCTGATCCTAGACTGGTCAGGGAGGTTCCTATACGCATTTCCTCCCTTTCCTCTGATATTCAGGGTTTTGCTGAAACTCAGACAGCAGCCTGCATCGATGATCCTAGTGGCTCTGACCAGCCCAGGCAAGCCTGGTACCTCTCATTCTGCAATGTTCTGCAGCAGGCCCATTGCCTGCCTCCAGCTCACTCCCTGCTGACCCTTCCTCAGATGGGAGTGCAATACCCAGACATACACCCTCTTCACCTCAAGGCCTGGTTCTTGAGGAGTTAGAGTTTCATCCTCGAGTACCCTGAACAGGTCCTTAAGATACTAAGAAGACTTATGCAGCCAAATGGGAAAGGTTTTCCCTCTGGTGCAAGAGCAAAAGTTGAACCCTTTCAGCTTCAGACCTTCAGCTGCTAGACTACCTGGTACACCTACAGAGGCGTGAGGGCTTACTAACATACTAAAATGCCAGCAGAATAGGCCCTACCGGTCTTTGGTTCGCTCGCTTGGTCAGTCCTCAACCTGGGTGCTGACCTTGCTGTCCCTCGCCTTCTCTGGCTTCTCCCTTCCCAGTTCCGGATATTCTTGCTGCATTGGATTATGCTTCCAGAACCCTTCCCTGTACCTGTCCCACCCTCTTGAACCCCTCCACTGTCTCTGCCTCCACCAGCCCCCTAGGCAGTGCATTCCATGGCTCCACCACCTCTCGGTGAAGTAGCACCTCCTCCTTTCTCCCTGAATCTTCCCCTCCAGCTTCCAGCCATGCCCTCTAGTGGCCCCTTCCTCCTTCCTTGAAGCACCCGACTGTTCCTCCCTTATTTACCCTTCTCATGTACCTAAAGACCTCTATCATGTCCCAGCGGTCCCTTCTCTCTTCCAATGTGTACATATTTAGCTCTTGAGCCTCTCTCATAGGTCCTGTCCCCAAGCCCCAAATCATTTGGTTGCCTCCTCTGGACCCTCTCCAGGAGGTTAATGTCCCGCTTTTAAGTGTGGCCTCCAAAAACTGCACTTGAGTACTCAAAGTGCGGCCTCGCAACAGTTATACAGAGGAGTATCACTTCCCTCCTGGAGGTGATCCCTAGCGATGCATCCCAGCATCCTGTTGGCCTTGGCTGCTGCCCTCCTACAAGTCTCAGAGTTGTTCATCTTGACATCCACCACCACCCCAGGTCCTCTCAGCCATGAGACTTGTAGCATTTCCCCAGAGTGTACACTTGACCTGGGTTTCCTGGCCCCCAGGTGGAGTACCTTGCATTTCCTGCATTGAACCTCAGCTTCCACTTTCTAGACCATCTTTCCAGAGCCTCCAGGTCCCCCTGTAGGAAACCACCCTCCCTCCTCCTCCCATCCACCACCGCCCCCCAGTTTCGAGTCATCTGCAAAGAGACTCATCTCACTCTGATTCCTGTCCTTATGTCCGATATGTAGCGTTGAACAGAAGGGCCCAAGGACTGATCCCTGTGGGACCCCACTAATGACCCTCCTTGGGATGAGACTATCCCCAACCACGACCCTCTGGGTCGGTCCGGAGCCAATTGCTCTATCCATCTGATCATCTGGTTCCCCACCCCATTTCTCCCAGCTTATCCAACAGGCCCATGTGAGAACAGAGTCAAATGCCTTGCTGAAGTCTAGAAAGAGGACATCCACTGGTCTACCCAGGTCCAAGGCACTTGTCACCCAGTTATAGAACTCCACCAGGTTTGTCTGACACGATTTCCCGGGATGAATCCATGCTGTCTATCATCCAGGCACCCTGACTTATCCAGGTCCCCCCAGCCTCTCCTTGACAATGCCCTCCATCACCTTGCCCACCACCGAGGTCAGGCTGACAGGCCTGTAGTTCCTACCATCTCCCTTGATCCCCCTTGTGGATAGGCACTATATGCCACCTTCCAGTCTTGGGGCACCCACCCTGTCCCTCAGAGAGATGTGGTGAAAGCTCTGCCAGGGGTTTGCCAGGACATCTGCAAGTTCCTTCAGCACTCTGGGATGTAATTTATCCGGCCCGGGTGCTTTCTCCGCTTAAAGGAGCTGAGGCTTCCTTCACTCGCTCTGCTGTGATTTCCACTCCAGTGCCTCTTCCTGCTTAGCCTCCCCCCACCTGCCAGTGATGCCTCCCTCTCCCCAGACCTGCTGATCGGTAAGGTGCCCCCCTCCTCAGTATCTCGTCTCCTCCCATGTGTGATGCAGCACCTCATTTTCCCTGGTGAAAACTGAGGTGAAGTACTCATTTAGTACCTCAGCCTGCTCCCCGGTCTTGTGCCCATCTCTCCCTGATTTAATCCTGCTAATCTGCCCCTTCACCCTTCGTTTTTCCCCAATGTATCTAAAGAACCCTTGTTCCTCTCCTAATTTCCCTGGCCAGGTTCTGCTCCTTCCTTGCCTTAGCCGCCTCACCACTCTAGTGGCCCTTCTAGCCATCAGCTCTACTCCTCGATCCCTTTCACCCCTGAGCACTTGAATTGCTTATAGGCTGCTTTCTTTCCCACACCCTCCTGGACCTCCCTGGTCCACCAACAGGGTTTTGGGCTACCGCATTTTAGTCTTACTCTTGCACAGGTGCTGGTAGCATCCTGCACCCCTCTCCTGTGATTTCCCACCTACTATCAGCATCCCTGTCTGACCCAATCCCATCCAAATGCTCCTTAAGGATCCTTCCATTTCCTTAAAATCTGCCCCTGAAGTCGGTTACTTCCGCCTTTGTGCAGCCTTCACCCTCCTAGGTCCAGGCAGAACCAGACCGTGGCATGGTCACTCCCCGCCAATGGGTCCCTTACCTCCAGGCCCCCAATCTGGTCACTGTCTGCCAGGACCACATCCAGTACCTGTGCCTCCCTGGTCGGTTCCTCACCTGCTGAGTTAGGAACGCTGCCTTGAAAGACATCCAACAACCTCTGTTCCCTGGTCACAGAGGATGTCATAGTCTCCCAGTCTGTTCCTGGCATGTTTAGGTCCCCAACACCACCACTGTTCCTCTGCCCAGTCTGCAGTGTCTCCTAACATCTGCCACCAGACTGTCCTCCAGCTCCCGCCAGAGGCAGGGGTCTCATACACCACTCCTGTTTTACCTCTTGCCCCCACCTTGTTATCAAGGTGACCCAAATCACCTCCACGGTTCCTCCGCCTCTACTCCCCTATGCCAATGCAGTTTTTGAATATCATTGTACCCCTCCTCCCTTCCCTCCCCCGTCCTTCCTGAACATAGTGTATCCCTCAGGTTCAGGTCCCAGTCATGTCTTGCAGTGTCCAAGTCTCAGTGACCGCTGCCGCATCACTGCTCCTCAGTTAGCATAACCTGGAGCTCAGGCATTTATTGCCCAAGCTCTGGCATTTAGCAGGACCACCTTCCAACCTTTCCTATGTTCCATTTCCTGCTCGTGTTCCCATGGGAGATTCCTGTTTTCCCTGGTCTGCCACTTTGCCAGTTGGCCTTTCCTGCAATCCTCCTGATCCCCAGGGGGTGGAGACAGAGTCCCTCCTTTATCAGCACCCCTTGACAGCCTTTTTCTCCCATCCCACCCCTTCACAAGTTTAAACCCCACTTTTCACCAATGAACCCTCTATTTTCAACATAGATCCCTCCTCCAAATTGAGATGTAGTCTATCTCTAGCATACAGCTCCTCATCCTCCCAGGTCTCCCCAATCCCCCATCAACCCATACCCTCTGGCTCACACCACCCCTGAGCCACTGGTTTATCTCCTAATTTTCCTTGTGTGTCCCCCCACTCAGCCCTTGGCACTGGCAGGATTTCTGGAGAAGAAACTCAGCATCCTATGTTATGGACAGACCCCGGCGAGCCCCCTGAATCTTGCCTGTATCTCTAGCTAGCTATTTCCCTCAATGTCATTTTGTACCCAGGTGTGGACCAGTATGTCTGGGGAACCCCCACAATCCTTTGCCAGCTGATACACTTCGTGGCTTAGCTCTGTGCACCGTTAGTCCAGGAAGCATCTTGTCTCTAACTGGCCAGGCTTTCTCCTCCCTATCCCATTTGGATACCCTTGATCATAGAATCCCCAGCAGGAGCACCTGACCACTTTCTTTTCCTCCATTCCCCCCTTCCATGTCCTCATCATCTCACAGGCCCTCCACCCAGCCGCTCCGTGTTTCCTCCCCTTTCTGGGTGCCACATACCACCCCCTCCTTAGTTACATAGCCACCCCACATCCTGTACCTCTCCTCCTCCTGAGTATCCTTCTGTTCCTTGCTAATTTCCCTCACTGCTGCAACTGGTCTTTCCCTCATCTGCTAAGCCTAGCCTGGCTCATCCTCCCTTCCTTCCTGTCTCCATTTAGTTCCTCCTTGCTAGTCGTGCTCCCCTGGCCTAAACCCTCAGCTCCCTTTACTGAATCCTCCTTGTACTTCTTGGTCATTCTCCTGTCTCCCAACTGGTCCTTCTCCTTGCGCCTCCCTCTTCCCCTGCCCTCCTGCTCTGATTCACTGCTCCCCATTCTCCTGCATTCCAGGTCCCCTGCTTCTTCCTGCTATCTGGCCCTGCCTCCCGCCTCCCACTCCCACTCTTTCCATCTCTAACTACCCTGTCATAGCCACATCACCCCCCTCATCCTTGAGCAGAAGAAGAAATTGAGCGGTTACTGAGTGCAGGTCTGATCCACCTCCCCGCCTCTTGCTTCCTTCTGTCCAGCCCTCGCCATCTGTCTACTTCCTGAGAATGTCTCCTCCGTCCCCCCTTTGTGAGGGCCCCAGTTACCTGCCTGCTTCTGTCAGGTGTCCTTTTTGACCCCTCTGCCAGGTTCCCCTATGTGACCCCTGAGCTCTCCTGCCCTCCTTCCTAAGTTCCCCACCCCCCGTGCTTGGTGCAACCCCTGTGGAATTCCACCCCCCTTCCCCCAACCATACCACCCCCTTCCCCAGCTTTCTCCTAATCCCTGCAACCTCCTCCTAAGCTGTGCTAGCTGGTAGCACACTGGGCAACCACCGTACTTCCAAGCCCAGTCCAGTATCATGGCTTGCTCCACACCCTGTGCACCCCACCACCCTCCAAAGATGCCGGGCCCCAACAGATGTGTGGTTCCATCCCTCCAAATAAGTTTCCTTGGGTGAGCCACCAGGTTCCCCCTAGTCCAAGATACCCCTACTGCCTAATCGGTCACCACTAATCTTACAGACAGTCCCACTGTGTACACCAGTAACCCTGTTACTAGGTGCAGTACAACACATTAAACTTATAAGGAAATGAACAACCTCCGAAAGCTCCTCTCCCAGCCTTTAAATCCAACCCCAGTGGCTAGAACTACATGAGCTGCACCTGCAGCCTTTTCCCTCCAATTGCAGGGCAGGTGTTCCCCCATAAATTTGCAGATTTCTGGGAGGCAGGTCTTGGGCAGACACCTGACTCGAGAGAAAGTGTATCAGCCCTGTGTCTCCTCCTCCAAGCCCAGCAGCCAAAGAACCAGGCCCAAGCAAATCCCACCAAATAGGTTTTAAATCAGAAGAAATAGGCCTCACCAGCGCAGCCTGTTACACAGTGAAACCTCCACAAAATGAGCCCCCCCTGCAGCCCACCAAATCAGTTTACAAACATCCAGCGGCACCCCAAACCCAATACCCTGCTAGCACCTTTAGAAGTAAGAAAGACAAGAACTAACATACCAAGTAAAATCCACAAGAACCCTGTGAAAACAACAGGCAGAGCTACTGTCCTGGAACACAACTGATCCTGTCCCCTCCAGTTCTTTCTGAGAAGACAAAGCAGCTAACACCTTAATCTGATTCAGCTCTGCCTCCAGACAATTGGCTAAGTGAGACCTGGCCAGACCATTAACACCCCTCCCCACTATGCAGTAACCTTTACAGCTAATGTCAGCACAAGGAATCAAAATTTAAGTCAAAGCCCCAAAATATGTTTGCTGCCAAAGGAAACAGGACTCCAATTCCTAATCAGCTCACTAACAACACATCAAAATAGGCTTGAAATTAACAGATATAGGTCTCCAACAAATAACCATCTCCAACCAAATCCCACCAAATGGGTTTTAAATCAGAAGAAATAGGCCTCTCGGCGCAGCGCTGTTACACAGTGAAACCTCCACAAAATGAGGCCCCTTACAGCCACCAAATCAGTTTACAAACATCCAGCAGCACCCCAAACAATACCCTGCTAGCCCCTTAGAAGTAAGAAAGAAAAGAACTAACCTACCAAGTAAAATCCACAAGAACCCTGTGAAAACAACAGCAGCAGCTACTGTCCTGGAACACAACTGATCCTGTCCCCTTCCAGTTCTTTCTGAAACCATCTTCACTCAAGCTACACCTGGTGGCAATTTCTGCCTACCTTTCGGTGGGAAAGAAGAAATAATTTTTTTCCCCACAACATTTTTACCAGTTTTTCAAAGCCCTCTTGCACTTCTTGAGAAGGGCCAGTTGCCAATTTGTAAAACACGCTGAGCCACAGCAGAATGGAAATGAAGGCAGCAACTGAAGGGGGCGGGTCCATGCAAAGTGCGCAATGGCGATATTTGAACACTCATGCTAATGCGCAAGAGTGGCTCAGCCGGAGGATGCGCTTGCACCGGATGTGAGCCAAAAATAAAAGGTTCAAGGGAGCGCAAGAACCTAGCAGGCCGCAAACCGGGAGAGAGACAGAGAGAGAGAGAGAGATATAGACAGGAGCAGGAAGGACAGAGAGGGACAGTGGGTCCTGGAGGACAGAGAGGCCAGTGGGGTGCCCAGTGCAGTGGAAGCAGTGGGGGTAACACAGGAACAGCAGCTGGGGAGGGCAGAAGCCAGGAGATGGACAGTGTCAGCTTCCACATGGAGGCTGTAATGAGGGGGTGAGAAGCATGCTGCAGGGGGACGTGGCCATGGAGGACCACAGCTGCACGCCCCACAGGCGGTATCGTGTCTGATCAGCTACGAGCTGTACAGCGATGTCGAGATCGCGGGCCTGCACGCCTGAACAGGGCACACTGAGACAGCCCAGTGAGCTGTGCAGTGATGTGATGCAGGCACCTCACGACGGAGTCATGCTCTGTCCATGGAGACTACAGACAGCCTGCATGTGCCTGCTCACCACGGGCACCTTCCAGAGGCTGACAGGGGACACCATGCATTACGTAGTCGGCCACGCCACACGCATCCTCACCCACCTCAGCACTGCTGCCCCATGCCGCGGAGTGCCATCCATTTCCCCAGCACCGCGGCAGAGCGCATAGCAAACATGCAGGAGTTCCACAGGGTAGCACAAATGCCTGGCGCATAGGGTGCCATAGACTGCACCCATGTGGCCATTCGATGCCACCTGGCCCCGACGGGCAAGCATCGGAACCGAAGGGGCTTCTCGAGTGTCAACTGCCAGGTGGTGTGTGATGCCACCGGTGCATCATCAATGTCTGTGCCACACACCCCTGGTGGAGCACATGATGCCTTCATATGGCACCAATCTGCACTGTGCCATCGATTCGAGAGTGGGAACATCCCCACGGGTCATCTAGTGGGTGAGTACACATGTATGGAATGCAAACTCTGTGCAAGGGTGGAATGACACAGGTGCCATGGTAGTGGCACACAAGGATATGGGCAACATGGACCTGACCTAACACTGATCTCCACTATCTCCATACAGGTGACTGTGGATACCCACTCCATCCCTGGCTGCTCACACCATACCGGCGCCTCACCCACCCCAGCGCAGCACGGCTTTCAATAAGGCACATGCCTTAACACGGAACATCATAGAGGGTGTTCGGGATACTCAAGGCACGCCTGGATGCCTGGATCACCGCGGAGCCCCACAGTATAGCCCCTAAAAGCCCTGTGGATATTCCTGGCCTGTTGCATCCTGCACAACATGGCCAAAGACCATGGGATAGCCATACAGGTCCAAGAGAGGGGGGACAGCGATGGGACGCCAGTGGGCGCCGGTGATATGGGTGATGAGTCAGCCTCCAGGACCTGAGAGGACCCCGACTGACCCGGCAGGCCCAGCTGCACCGGGACACCATTGCAGAAGAGCACTACGCCCAACACAGGTAAGTCAAGGGGACATGTGCAGGCAACACTGTCTATGCGCAAACCACAGGCACACAGGGGAACACACCGCGCATGAAGGTCAGGGAGTTGAAGGGTCCAGGCATACCAACACATCATCAGAGAGGGTGAGCACTCAAATGAACACACACACACCACCAGGGTAGCATACAGGGCAGCACAGCACTGCGAAAATTACACGCTATCGCACAGCATCACCAACCACCCTCACCACCTGGACTGTCCACGCACGGGTGTCAGGACCTGGGCAACCTTGCACCTTGGTATACAGTGCAATGCAGGCATCATCATCCACATGCACCTGTGGACAGCAGTTGGGAGAGTGTGCAGGTGGTCCGTGTGTCAGCTTGGTGAGCAGAGCACCCAGCAGTGCACTGCCCACCATGACACACATTGCACACAGGGCAGCACCAGACAGGGCCTGCATTGGGAGACAGCTCAGTCAGGGAGCACTGTCCCACGGCCACCACGGATGCGCATGGCCCCACTGCGGGCCCAGCAGCACCGGGCAGGCTGCGAGGGGTTACATCGGTGGCGCTAGTGCACCACCAGGGGTCCCAGTGCGCGACCGCGGACCTTGCCAAGACAGGGGTCTGCATCCCGCAAACAAACTTGCACCAGGGTGCCTGGATGCCCACAGCAGAACCCGCGCCGACAGGCCTGTGTCGCACGATGCCAGGAACGGGAGTGGAGCGCACTGTGTGTGGTGCGGTACAGGGTCACCAGACAGTGTGGTCAATGCGGTCGCCACAGAGACCACTGCCTGGGTCAGCCTGCGATGGCAGCGGTCACATCCGTCTCACGAATGGACCATCTCGCCCGGTCCCAGCACGCCCCTGCTATGCTGCTCCACGGACACAGTCAGTGCCTCCACGGACCTTGCAACCCGCCCTGCAGCTGTACTGACTCCTGCAGGCGGATGTGCACGTCCCAAAGGGTACCAGCGCCCAATGGCATCGTGACCCCAGGGTGTGGATGGTCCTGGTGCACAGCACCCTTGAGGGTGGCCGCTGTTCGCCTGGACCAAGTATGCGGCTGATCCAAGGGCGGTGGACAAGTGCCACTGCCTGACGCTGTCCCCCCAGGCCTGGTGTGCAACTGCTGCTGCCGCCTCCAACTGCTGAGCCCCAGGTCCACCTGTTCCACCCTGTGCTGTCAACAGTGCCAGACACCTGCTCAGCCACTGATGCTGCCCCACCGGTGCTGACAGGCCCAGCCTGTGACTGTGCCAGCATGCTGGCACACAGGTGTGGAGCTGACAGCCCAGGGCACGCAGCTGGTTCGCCACAGACATGTGTCCCCCTCGTGGGACACACACCTCTCACACTGGCCATTGCAGGCCTGCCATCATCAAGGTGCCAGTGCGTGCCACTGCCATAGGCACAGCATGCTGGCACACCTGCATGCCAGACTGCTGTGACACAGGCTGTGCACCCCTGCACCCGTATCACTGCGGGCGGAGTTGTCGGCCCAGCTGGCCTGCTGCTGCAGTGCATGCAGGCTGCTGGTGGAGGTGGAAGGTCCTCCTCCTGGTCCAGCAGGTCTGCCTCACTGTCAGCACCCACCACTCACCGTCTCCTGCAGACCTAACAGGATCTGAAACAGAAGAGAGTACATGTGAGTGCATGTGAATGAACAACACCCCCCACAACATCACACCATGACATACCTGCAGTGATGGGCTTCCACCTGTCTGGAATCCTCCGCCAGAACACCCGCAATGGCACTCGGCTGCATGGCTGCGACCAGTGTCTCCTCGGTCGGGGTCAGCTGCAACACCACTGGTGGTCCCCACCAGTGGCAGCACATGCCACTCTGAAGGCTGCCACCTTCTCCTTCAGCCTCCACGTGTCAGTCCCCATCTTCTGCGGCACTCCTGCACGGAGCTGGTGGCTTCCATGGAGGTTGATCGCCAGAGCTACCCCTCCCATGCAGCTGCACGCTGCTGAGGGGTGCCCTCTGCCCACTCAAAAGCCGCTCATCCTCCAGGTAGGCCTGGAAGAGGGCCTCGGTCTCTGCTGTGGTGAAGTTCAGCCTCCTCCCTACGCCCGACGTCCACACCTCGGCCTGGTTCTCATCAGTCATGCTGATCTGTTGGGTGGAAGTGGACACCTGTCACTGTGCAGTCCACAGCATTTCCCCATGAGCATAGTTGCAGGCCGGAGGGCAAAGCTCCCCTTTCCTCACCGCATGGCAGATACTGATGGAAAGGGTGCCCTCTGCCCCTTCCTAAGTGCTCTCATCATGCTCAGCCCTCAACCTGGGACATCCTCCAGCACCCCTGCCCATGAGCATTGTCCTGAGCATCACACAGCATGTAACTCACCTCTCAGCTGCAAAAACCAAATCTGGCCACCACAACCCAGTGTCACATTTTTATAGAGCACACACATGCAAAATGAGGTGTGGCAACTTTAATGACATGCTAATCGTACACTGCGCCTTTGCATGGCTGATCGACTGATTTGCATATGTCGGCTGAATATCGCGTATTTGCGCCAAGCGCAATAGGGAAGGTCTCAGCTGAGCCGATGGCGCATGTTTGTGGCTGTGTGCTACACTCAGATGGCGCATGCCCAGACAGGTTACGCAGGCGCGATCGCGCTGCAGACCTGCTGAGCATGATAGGCAATTCTGGCTATGACCACCATTGTGCCAGTGGCGCTACAGCACTGGGCACTATATGGCGCTGTGGCACTTCTCTGCGATAGTCCACTAGTGGCACTGGTGCTCTGCTTAACGATGCGCCCAGGATGCCTATACATCCCAGGCGCGCTGTGCATAGCCTTGCATCATTGCCTGACCTGTGTATGCCCTGACCCCTGGCGCTGTGGGCATGCCATGTGTCGTCCTATGCGCTGTCTGGTTACAGCGCCATGTAAGTGATGGGCTGTGCGAACAGCGTGATTGGAACCTGTGCTGGTCTATTGCGCAACAACTCCACGGGGGTCACAGCGCAGTGGGGTGCCATATTGCCTGCTGTAAAGCTGGGGCCATGGCTGGCTGGAGGAGGCGGTGTCCTGGAGTGCAGTTGAAGTGGCCAACCTGGTGGTTCTAGTGGAGCCCACTATGAGGGACTATATGGTGAGGCCCCTCACCGGACCCAGGGACCCATGTGGCAGCAAGTGGCCACTGACCTGGTAGGGTGTCACTGGTCGGGCCGGTTCCCGGAGCAGTGCCGCACCAGTACAGTGATCTCCGGAGGGACCCGAACTGTTAACGCTGACTGCGTTCCCATGCGACAGGGCGGGCCTGGTGCCCAGGCCACGGGAGTGTACCATCTATTCACCTATATCCTCTGTAGGGTGTGTGTGCCTGGGTGGCTGTGCATCGGTGTGTCAGTGTGTGCAGCTGTGCGATAGATGGTTATGGCTGTGTGGGCAGGCAGTCTTACTGGGGCAGGGGGCACTCCTGCTTTTGAGTCACACTGATGTTTGTCTCACCATGTCTCCCACAGGCTGATGGTGAGAGGGCGCCGGACGAGGCTGATGGGCTATGCCAGGGCCCCAGTGCCACAGGCCATCGGGCCACAGCAGCAGCATCAGCAGCAGCAACAGCAGCAGCAGCAGCGCAGACAGAGCTGCTGGAGGAGTGTGAGTATCATCACGTCATGGATGCTATTGCATGCTGGGGGCAGGACCACCAACCATGATGGACACAACCAAATGGGAGGTCGTAGTTCCACTCAGACGTAAACACTAGTGACTCCCACACTGGAGTACAGTGTACAGTTCCGGAAAATACCTCGTGCACGGACAGGGACTGGGTGGAGCGCTCACAGGAGGGCGACATGGATGGTGCTTGGATTGCATCACAAGTCCTATGCAGACAGGTGGCTCTGAACTGAACATGTACTCCTGGAGGGAGGGAGGGTGTGGGGGATATGGATGGGACATACAAGTATTGTACGGGGAACAGAGTGCAGGAAACAATATTTGTCAGCTGAAAGCGATGTTCCAGGACTAGAGGCATGGGATGCAGTTGGAGGGGGCTCTTTAAGAGGAACATGCTGAAAGTGTTTCTTCACATAATGGGTGGTGGACGAGTGGAACACCCTGCAAGAGGATGTGTGGGGGCTGACTGGCACGGGATATCTGTATGTGTGGGTTCACCATGGAGGGACTTCTGGAGGTCGGGGTGAGGGGAGAACGACTTATAGGACAAGAGAGTGATCGCACAAGGCCAAATGGCCAGACTGGGTGTCCCATAGGCCCTCATTCGCCGACACCGTCTATGTATCCATGTATGTAGGCGTGACACAGGTGACCTGCATCACAGTGCAGCATCACGACACGCCTGTGTATGCATCACAGGTGGTCCAGGCATGCACTGGGCACATAGCTGTGTAACTGGCATCGAACCACGCTGCAACATCACAAGACAGCCTAGTTTGTACTGTGATTGACGGCAGTGTGTGGGCGGTGGTGCGCAATGCTGGTGCCGACTGTTTGTGATGGCCTTGTGCATGTTCACTGTGGTGTGTGTATGCCATCACATGTGCAGCACATTGCTAGATGGGTTGCAGGTTGGGTGGTGTTCAGGGTTGTGGTCAGTCTCAGCTATTGACTGTGTTCCCATTTTCCTAGCTCGTGTGCTTCGGGCGCATGGCGCGTGATGCGCGCCTGACCCAGGTTGTGGTCGAGAACCAGGAGGTCCTGCAAGCCCTACACGCCAGAATGGCGGCGCTGACATAGGAGGAGACGACGCAAGGGAGGAGCAGGACCTGCTGGGCGTAGACCCACCTTTCAGTTGCCCTTCACCCATCCCTTTCACCCTGCCTTCCCTCTCCAAGTTTTATTCCTCCTTGAACACCCTGCCTTTACCCTGTCCCCCCAAATTGTACATAGTTTTTACTGTATTGTTCACTCTTTTGTTTCAATATAGATTTCTATTTTGGTACAACTGCTGTGTTAGGTCTGCTTTGCAACTGGCTCTGGGTGCTCCGTTGCAGGGGTGTACATGCCATCTGGGCTACTATGGTCCTGGGTATATGTGTGTGTGTGTGTGTGTGTGTCCACTGGGAGGTATCACCAGCATAGCATTGCCTCTTCTGCTCCTCGCCATCTGCCGCCACCCACTGCTGGGTGCACAGGGTGGGTCTGGGTGGTCTGCTTCTGCAGCATGGGGTTGATGTGTGGCACGGGGTGCATGGTGTTTCCTGCAGTGCCTGTCACTGCACATGAGCGTGTCTTGGGGGCACGGTGCACGCTTGCTGAGCGTGACAGGGGACTGATGTGCACTGTGGTTGTCAACCCCTGGTGTGGCACTCTCTGCCTGCCAGTGGTTGTGCTGGGGTGTCATGGCTCTGCTATGCTTTAGTTGGCTTGTCCCCATGGGCACGTGATCATCCGTCCCACCCCAGTGATGCTGTGCTTGGGGTGTGCCAGTGTGGTGGGTTCTGCAGTGAGTTCCGTGCCCATGTGTGGCATGGTGCGGTGGGCCCCAGCCTGCCTCCCTGGATGTGCAGTTCCATTGCTCTGGGGCTGTGCTTGCTATGGCAGCTCTGCACTGCTCAGCTGAGCTTCCATGGTTGCACCATAGCGCAGCATTTTGGCTCAGCCTCTCCTACCTGGTTGCGCCATGGCGCAGTATGTGCGATATTGAGACGTTGGTTGCTTGCGCAATTTGCTCTGCTCCATGTTTGAATATCGCACCTGTTGCGCATTTGCGCAACGGGTTTGTGCTTGCTCCTGCTGTTGCGCTACTTTTGAGCGCAGTTTGAATATCTGGGCCTATCTGTCTATCTATCTACAGTGTATATATGTTTATCTATTTACAGTATCTGACTATCTACAGTATCTGTCTGTCTATCTGTCTACAGTATCTGTCTGTCTGTCTACAGTATCTATCTGTCTAAAGTATCTATCTATCTACAGAATAGGTCTGTCTCTCTCTCGCTACAGTATCTATCTACAGTATCAGTCTAGCTATCTACAGTATCTATCCATATATCTACAGTATCTATATATCTATCTGTCTAAAGTATCTATCTATCTACAGTATCTGTCTGTCTATCTCTTTATCTACAGTATCTATCTACAGTATCTGTCTATCTATCTATCTACAGTATCTGTCTGTCGATCTATCTATCTATGGTATATATCTATATATCTACAGTATCTATCTATCTATCTATCTACAGTATAAGTCTGTCTATCTAGCTATCTACAGTATCTATCTATATACCTACAGTATCTGTCTGTCTATCTGTCTACAGTATTTATCTATTTATCTATCTGTCTAAAGTATCTATCTACAGTATATGTCTGTCTCTCTATCTACAGTATCTATCTACAGTATCTATCTATCTATCTATCTACAGTATCAGTCAGTCTAGCTAGCTATCTACAGTATCTATCTATATATCTATAGTATCTATCTGTTTGTCTGTCTACTGTATCAATCTATCAATCTGTCTAAAGTATCTATCTACAGTATCTGTCTGTCTATCTTTCTAGCTATAGTGTCTATCTACAGTATCTATCTACAGTATCCGTCTGTCTATCTAGCTATTTACAGTATCTATATATATATCTACAGTATCTGTCTGACTGTCTACAGTATCTATCTATCTATCTGTCTAAAGTATCTATCTATCTACAGTATCTGTCTGGCTGTCTCCCTATCTACAGTATCTATCTACAGTATCCGTCTATCTATCTATCTACAGTATCAGTCTGTCTATCTAGCTATCTACAGTGTATATCTATATATCTACAGTATAGATCTACTCTCTATCTACAGTATCTGTCTATCTACAGTATCTATCTATCTGTCTATCTACAGTATCTCTGTCTATCTAACTACAGTATCTGTTTATCTATCTACAGTATATGTCTATTTATCTATCTACGTATCTATCTGTCTATCTATCTAGCTACAGTATCTATCTATCTACAGTATCTATCTATCTACAGTAACTGTCTGTATATCTATCTACAGTATCTATCTATCTACATTATCTATCTGTCTATGTAGCTATCTATCTACAGTATCTGTAGATCTATATATCTATCTATCCTTCTATCTATCTATCTACCTACTGCATACAGTATATGCACTCACATGCAAGTCTAGCTATTGGTGTCAAAAATAGGCCCCCCAAAAGGGGGACTCAGCTTATCTGCAAGATCGACCTATCTGCAGGATTTACTTTGGTAAACTATTTTTTGCAACTGTATAACCTCATTTTGTGTTGAGTCCTGGCCACAAGGCAGACTGTGTGCCTGATGCTTGTCACAGAATAGATTTTTGTGCATCCAGTCTGGGTGGTAAAATAATGTCCGCAGTTCAGCTAGAACTGACAAGGAAAAGGGAGTCACATACAAAAGTATGAAAAATGCCAGCAGAAAAAGGTCAAAATGTCTGTCGTCTGCTCATAATGTGAATCCCACAGTGATTACTGAAGAGTCTGCCATGCCCCCTCCACATTAGGAGTCCCTCCCCATATTTCCTCCCCTTTACTTTATCTCAACCCCTCTTAAAGTTGTCAACTGTCTTTAGGGATACTACCTCATCTGTCAGCTCATTCTACTTAGCCACCACCCTCTCAGTGAAAAGTGCCTCCTCATTTCTCTCTTGAATCATCCTCCCACCAGTATTAGGCAGTGCCCTCTGAGTTGTTTTACTGCTAGGGCTGAAGAGACCCCCCAATTTCACTGAGGTATTTAAATGTTTCAACCATGCCTGCCCCATCCCTCCTATCCTTCAGGAGTACATGTTGAGGTTTCTGAGTCTCTCTTCATATTGTCCTAACATGCTAACCCTAGGTCATTTTAGTTGCCCTCCTCTGGACCATTTTCAGACAATTGATGTATTTCCTTAGGTACAGGCAGCAGTACTGCACATGTACTCCAGGTGTGGACATACCGGGGATCTGTACAGCAGCAGAATGAACTCCGCTTTCCTGCTACTTATTCCTCTGGCTATGTAGCCCAGCATTCTGTCTGCCTTGGTTCCTGCCTTCCTACAATGTTCAGAGTGTTTCAGGTCATCCCCAAATCTTTCTCCTCTTCTGAGCTGGTAACCTGCACACCATACAGACAGTATTCATTCATTAGGTTTTCAGTCCCCAAGTGCATGACTCCACACTTCTTGGCATTAAACCCCAATTTGAAATACCTAGCCCCTCTCAAGCCTGGATAGATCATCCTTGATTTCCTGTATTCCCTCTTCTGTGTCCAACTTCCCACAGAGTTTGGTGTCATCTGCAAACAGGCAGATGTTACCCTTACTCCATCTGCTTACTCACTAATAAATCTACTAAACAGCACTGGACCATGCAGTGAACTGCGTGGTACCCTGCTAGTGATGTCTCTAGCTTCTGAGAATCCCCACTGACCACTACCCTCTGACTCTTATCCTCCAACCATTTTCTTATCCATGTCTTTAGCTTTACCTTACCCACAGATCCTCCAGCTTCCTGATAATCTCCAGTAGGAACAGAGTCAAAGGCTTTACTAAAATCCAGATACAGGATGTCCACAGCTTGGTCCTTATCCTGTTTTGGCAGTATTGCCTGTTACAAACCCATGCCACCTTTCATCCCAGAAACCATTATCATCCAGAAAGCAAATAAGTCTTTTTCTTTGGTGGCATCTCCATAGCTTTCCTACTATCAAGGTCAGACTCACCAGTCTGTAGTACCACGGTCATCCTGTGGCTCACCTTTTGGAGTGGCACTATGTGTGCTGTCCTCAGGTCTATGGGTACCTCCCTCAGCATCAGTGAGCTGTTAAACAGGTCTATCAGGGGAACTGCTAGCACATCTGGCAATTCCTGCATCACCCTCAGATGTATGCCATCTGGGCCCAGAGACTTGCCCACTTTCGAGGACCTCAGACCCTTCCTTATCCTGTCCTCACTAGTATCCCTGTCAGTGTCACCTCCCACTCTATTCTTCCCTAGGGGCATCAGACCATCCTTCTGCCTGGTGAAAATTGAGCAAAAATACTTATTTAGTACTTCTGCAATCTCCTCACTACCATCCACCCACTCCCACCCCCTCTTTTTAGCTTGACAATCCTATCCTTCATATCCCTTTTCTCCCTGATGTGCTGGAAGAAAGCCGTCTGCCCCTTTTTCACCCCTCTGTCAGTTGCTACTCCTTTCTGGCTTTGGCCAACTGGACTACTCTGCCTGCCTTCCAAGCTCCTTTACACTGTACTCCATCCTGTCATCCCCCTTCTGGTCCTTTTAAATTGTGTGAAGACCAACCTTTTGGCCTCACTGCCTGAGCTACCTGCCTATCAAACCAGCTGGGCATTTTGGCCTTAGACTTTTGTTTTCAGTTTTACATATTTGTTAGTGGCTAACACGAGCCCTCCAATTATGACTCATTTCTGGTCCACCGCCATCTGTCCTTAATACCAGCAAGTTGCCCACTTAGAATCTCTCCCATCCTCTTGTAGTCTGCCTTCTTACCATCTGATACTCTGGTTTTGGTGTTATTTTGTCCCTACCATGTCCAGATGCATCCACACTGTGTGGTGCTCACTCCCACCAGCGGTTCCTCCACTCCTGTCTTCTGAACATGTGCTCCATTTGTCAACACCAGGTCTAGGATGGCTCTCTCCTGGTGGGCTCCAGAACACATTGTTTCAGAATTTCCTCTGAAATGCATCCAGTATCACCTGCGACTTGGTATAGCACATAGCTGGGATCATCCAATCCACACTAGGCAGATTGAATCCCCATATTACCACCTCTCCGTTGCTCACCATCTCCACTGTTTTGGACCCCCCTATCCTAGCCATCTCTTCTTCCTAGTTTAGTGGCCCAGTATCTTGCCCCCAGCCTAAGTTTTTCCCTTTCATGCACCGTTCCTGGCCCTACAACATCTCATTTCTCCCTGCCTCCTCCCCCTTGTACAGATTATTCCTCCCTTATGTACAATGCAACTCCCCACCTCTCCCTCCTTCCACCCCTTCTATATAGTTTGTACCCAGGGACAGAAAGGTCCCAGTCATGGTTTGGTGTAGCCCAAGTCTCTGGATGGCACCAGGTCCACCTCCCCCTCACTCAATAGCACTTGTAACTCAGTCATTTTTTCCCCAGACTCTGTGCATTCAGGGATACCACTCTAGTCTCCATTATGACTTCTTCTTCTCTCCACCCCAGGTCTGACTGTTCCTCCCTCCATCTGTTCTCAGATACTCCACCATTCTTCCTGTTTTACCTCGTAGCCCACCCCTACACCCTATCATCCTTCCTCTGTCCTCCACCTCATCTCCCCTGCCGTCCTTCCCACTAGGAAGTCCCCCCATGCCTTCTGTTAGTGCCCCTCCCCACCCCATAGACTGATTCCTCTAAATCTTTTCGTGACTTAGGGGGGCCTGTTAGCCTACACTTTCTAGTGACTAATGGTCCTATGACCCCTGCTCCCCCCCATTAGTTCAGATGAAGGGTGCCACCCATATAATCCCCCATCTTTCCCTTCAGCACACTGGTGTCCTCCCCATGGAGATGCAGCCTATCCAGTGCATACAGAGCCCTACTTTCCCAGGTTCTCTCCCAGCTTCCTATACAGCCATATACCTCCTCCCTACCCCACTCTCTCAGCCATATGCTGAAGTCTGCAATCCTCCCTTTCTTGGCAGTAATAGCCCTGGGTACCGGCAGCACTTCAGAGAAGGCCACAGACTTAGCCACCCCCCTGCATATTTTTCCCACCTTCTTGAACTATTTTTGCACCACCCCAACCTCACATGCAGCAAGGTTGTTCATCCCCAGGTGGATGATTATGTGAGGTTCCCCCATTCCCTATGTATGTTTACCTATCAGCGGGCCTACAAATTCTGCTGTCATCCCTGGCATACACACTACCTCAAAGTGGATTGGATCATCTTTTATTGCAGTGAAGCCATCTTTCAATAACATACAGTTTCAGCCTCAGGCTTATGTTCATATTGTAGTTAGACTTTCCTTGGTCAGACCAGAGCTGGCTTTAGTAAGTTCCAGTGGCCACTGGCCTGAGTTAATGCAGGTCACTCACCTTTGAAAACTAAATTGTATTTTTCTAATATTGTTCATTCTCTCTCTGTGTCGTATTGAAACAGCACACAAGGTGCATCAAGGGTCTGGACAGAAGCCTGAAAAAAGGACATCGTAATGCCACAAGATTAGCTGCAATGGCACAGCACAACCAATCACAGAGATGCAAGGTCTTGACGGGCAAGTGGGCCCTATGATTAACCTTGCTTGGGACTCCATAAAACATTAGACTATCATGGGGTCAGACCATTGGTTCAACGTTGGAGAAGAATAAGACATGAAGCACTGAGGATCCTGGCACAGTCCTATGTTACATTGCTTTGTTATTAAACTACGCACAGTACAGATGCAGGTTCTCTCCTTACAGGTGAGGAAGCATCTTGGACTTAACAACTGAGTTGGAACTGTTCCTCACTTAGTTAGCTCCATATAAGTGCATCACCTAGTTTCCAACGGGTTCCCATGTTGAACAGGAAGCAGCATCAATCTTTACACAAATTCAAATGCAAGTCATTTATTGTTACATAACAATGTAACCGATCGAACCAGTTGCAGTGATGCCATTGCCTAGAATGTCCATTTTGTATTGCTTGCTGTGTGATACTTGTGACTGCTTCCAGTCTCCTCTGCTTGACAAGGTCATCCTAGTGACTGCTTCTTCTAGCCCTTTAGACCATCGAATCGCATGTATGGGTGCGTCTTTGGCACTTGTGGGTCATGTCTTCCCTAAAATGTCTCTTACATTATTAACCTTTGTAACTGTAACATGTAAGCATCGTAGATATGTTAATTAGTTCACTGTTTGTACTGTATTGTTCAGTTTGACGTGGAACCTCTGTAAAAGAGTCTCTGACTCATAGGTATTGTAATCCGAGAATTTAAATAAAATAAAAAAATAAATATCTACCCTTAGACAGGCAGAGCACAAGAGAATAAGAGTTACTTACAAATTCACAAGATTACCTTTAAAGAGCAACTCTCTGTTATAATAAAAAACTTGAAAACTCTATATTTATACCAATTATGCTTTAAAGAGCTACTGAGGCCTCAAAGAAAACTTTAAAAAGCATAATAATTAGGTACAATTCTGCTTGCACTGCATTTACATTTGATATATTTCTCCTCCCCATAATTTATCATTAAGGAAATGTGAATATATGATCTTTATCCCTTAGAGTTAATTTTAAGTTCATCTGCCTCTGTAGCTTACTCTGTACTTCAAGTCATAATTCTCTGTTACAACATCACAGCCTGTTGCCATGAGAGTAACTGTGATGTCACAAGCAGAGTATTGTGACCTGAGGTAGGGAGACAGTAAAAGAAACAGATGAACTCTTCAGGAACAAAGATCCTGTTTTCATGCAAATAACCTAAATAATAAACAATGGGAGAGGAGAAATACAGAACTAATGTGAAATACAAGGTGGACTGTGTCTAATACTATGATTTGTTAAAGTTCTCCTGAACACGTCACCAGTTCTTTAACGTTATTGTTTTCTAGTTATTTTTTTTAACTTTCCCCTGCTGTTGGTCTACTAAATATTGTAGATAATAGAGCAATTATTTCATTGAGTCTTTCAAAATGTATTTGACTCTCCCCTGCTCACCACACAATTGCTGTTTGTAACATCATGGTCTGTTGTTATGGTGAGCACTATGATGTCATAAATGAAGGCATTGTGAGGTTAACAGGGGAGAGGTAAATGTTTTCAAGTGTTTTCTATATAGACTTTTTAGATGGACACCCAAGGTGTGCTGTAAATCTTGGAAAGAAACATTAAAAATGAAAAAAAAAAGAAATGGAACAGCTGAAACTTATTTATGAAAGCACATGCTAAAATGCAGAGTTGCTCTTTAAGAATAATAATCCTAGGGTGCCCAGTGGCATAGGGGGCTGCGGCGCCATGCTCGCCTCACCTTTTCCCATGCCGGTGACTCAGGTTTGGGAATGGACTTGAGTTGGCAAGGGTTGGCCTGGGCAGGACAGAACTGAGCATCTGATGGACTGCTCTCCTCTCTGCCGACTCTGCCTTCTGTCTGCCACTAGGTGGAGGCCTGGTGGTAGAACGCCAAGAATGAAACGTGGCTGTGTAGGGAAACTCACACCCCCGTGGTGTGCCTGCACAGCATACTTCTTGATCCCTGCTTATGAAACTGGGGCAGTGTTGCTGGACCTGGAGTCTCTTCTAAACTCAAAGTACTGTGTTACTATGTTACTAATCACATTTACATCAATTAAAAGTCTTTACATGTGACAAAGAGAATACAGGGGGAGCGAGGATGGCATAGGTGAGTCAACATTGAAAGGAGATTTAAATAGGTTAAGTAGCCTCTCTCTGGGGACCCCAGCAACATGGCTACTTTTCTCATGCTGATGTTACCAGAAGGTTCTCTCTGGCATGTTCTCGGGGGCTGCAGGCGGAGCAAGATCTGGTTTCCCTCCATAAAGCGATGGCATGCTTGGAAAGGTCGTTACACAATTTTCTGAATCTATCTACTAGATCTCAGCTTTAGACAATGAATGGAGACACAGGGGTCTGCTCTCAAATGTTATTTACCAACTGCACAAAACTGGAGAAGTCCTTCTGAAAGCAAAACACAGATTTTTGAATAATTGAAAAGATAAATGGATATATAATTATAAAAGGCGCTCAATCGATTACGTTCCAAACACTTTTATTGAGGTACTGGGCCTAAAGGTTTCCAGATATGGAGTAATGTTCGGTAGGTTTTGTCTGTATTCTTGACACTTATAATAAAGGTTTCTCACAGCACTGCATGTTTTCAGCTGCCGTTTTTCCTGTGTTATATGCTGAGGCAGCAGAGCTAAATCTTTAAGGATGGGGCCTAGTGCTTCAGCGATAGGAGCGTCTTGTTAGAAAATTAAAACCTGTTACCAGCCAGCCCATAATTTGTATGCAGCTGCATATTATGCAAATCACTCATTTCCATGTGACGTTCATTTCAAAGGTAAGTTATTTTCAGTTCTAAATTTTAGAACTTGCAAGTTAACAGTAGGGTATTTTTTTTTGTTTGTTTTGTCAGAAACTGATTCTGCTCCGCTCCTGATCCATAGCATCCTGACCAGCGCTTCCCTCTGCCAGTTAGGACAAGTAATGCTATCTGTTGATACTGTTGAACTGTTAATGGCTGCTCATAGAATCATAAAACTTGATGGCAGAAAAGGACCACACGGTCCATCTAGTCTGCCACTTACCCCTACTCATCCCTCCTTCCGCTTGGCCCCACCCACCCCCGCTATTCAGCCCCGTATGTCTATCCCATGCTCTCTTGAATCCCTCCACCATTTCAGCCCCCACCACCTCTTCTGGTAGTCTGTTCCAGGCCTCCACCACCCTCTTCATGAAGAATCGCCCTTCTCACATTGCTTCTGTATCCTCCTCCCTGCAGTCTAAGGTTATGCCCTCTAGTTCTAGCCCCCCACCTTCTTTTTCAGTTTACACACTTCCATTACTTGGTTGATCCCCTTCACATGCTTAAAAGTTTCAATTATGTCCCCTCTTTCTCTTCTGGTCTCCAACAGGTACAGATCCAGTCCCTTACACCTCTTCTCATATGTCATCCCTTGCATACCCTGCACCATCTTGGTTGCTCTTCTCTGAACCCTCAATATCCCATCTATATCCTTGTGAGGGTGTGGGCTCCAGAATTGGATCCATACTCCAGGTGTGGCCTCACCATGGCTTTGTAGAGGGGCATCAGTACCTCCCTCTTTCTACTAGTAATACTCCTACCGATGCATGCCAACATTCCATTGGCCTTCCCCACTGCCCTGCTATGGTTACCTACCTTAAGGTTGGATGAAACTATGATCCCCAGATCCTTCTCCTGTTCTGTTACTTTGATCTCCTGCCCTCCTAGGGTGTATCCTGCTCGTGGGTTCCTACATCCCATGTGCATCACAGCACACCTTTCGGCATTAAATTTCAGTCACCACATCTCTGACCACTCCTCAAGTGTCTTCAGGTCCTGCCTCATGTACTCCACTCCCCTGGGGTGTCCGCCCTACTGCAGAGCTTTGTATCATCAGCAAATAGGCACACCCTCCCACTCAGTCCCTCCACTATATCGCTGATGTAAAATGTTAAAAAGGAGGTCTATCTAATATTCTGGTATGTTTGCAGCATTGGCTATGCTGTCTGCATAGAGACCCTGCACTACCAGTATCTAAACTCATTGATTTGTCAAGCACTTTGATAAATTTACATATTGTTTGGTGTGTAGAAGAGGCAATTTATAACACTAAATCCAATTGTGTTATTTTCTATTCTGTTTTGATGTAAGTCGATGAAGATGCAGAGTAACTACAGTGTATTTCTTGATACTGATCTGTAACTGTTTTATAGTTTTAAAGGAGACAGGAAATGCTTTTTACATATTGAACTGCCTTTACATCTTCCTTTTCATGCCAGTTATGTATTCTGACTAGGGTTGCCACCTTTCAAGAAGCCCAAAGTGGGACATTTCTTACTGAAACTGGATTTTTCGCAGGACAATATGTCATCTCAGCCAATGCAACAGACATGTTTTCTCTAAATAATCAGAATTAAGACCATGTGTTGTAGTTTTTCAGTTGTTTCTTGTGTTTTTTATTATTTTAAGGTATTTTAGTTAAGGTATTATAGTTTTTTGTAACATTTAGAGGAAAATCAGAAAATATTTTTTCTACAATAATGTCAGGACATTTAGCATTTTCATGTTTTTCTGCAGGACACAGCTGCCCAAATCAGGACTGTTCTATGGAAATAGATTGTATCACCAAAAGCGTGTCAGAATTTCTGACACGCTTTGGCCAATTTATGACAAACAATTGATTTAGCTTTGAGTTACCCTCAGATCTACACTGAGTTCCACTCTCCTCCTCAGCTACTGCTCTTTCTCTTCATATTTCTAAGACATTCTATGACATCAATGACACTGTTCCATGCTATGCATCTGAATGGCCAGGAATGGTGTTACTGATGTCACAGAATATTCAGGCAGCATGAAAAGAGAGAGCAGCACCTGCTGAGAAGAGAAGGAGCCAGGGTTGTTATAAAGGCAACAAAATTAGATTATTAATTTAACAAAAAAGGTAAAAAACATACCAGAATATTGGATAGACACTGAAAGAACAACTGGGGCATCTAGAGGTGTAAAAATTGTTTCCTGTCTCTTTTAGTTCACTCCCTGCTAAATCACCTCACCTGGGCTGCACCTTGAAATGAGTCCAGGCTTAGTGTGCCTGTCTTGGTCTTAAAATTTTAATTAAATAAATGTACTTGTTTTTATGTTTTGAAAATTGGTAACTAGGAAAGGAAGGTGCACTGAGCCAAGGCTCATTTCCAGGTGCAAACCAGGAGGATGGGAAAAGGGAGACAAATACATTCAGTGGGAAAGTGTGGTCAATACTAACAAAACAGGGTATTGGCAACATGAACACCCAAAAGTCAAAATAAACAGTAGGCAGGCACAGATAGAATATACAATAAAAAAGGTCTGGCAGAATGAGCAAGTCATGGCAGTATAAACAGTGGGAGATTAACAGACAGAGGGTCTTATGGATGAAGGTATCCTGGTCCTGCCTTGATATAAGGCGCCCTGATACACAGCGTGTAGGGCTGTGATATGCACATCCCAGGAGTCTGATGGACAACTGCTGATGCACGAATGGCATGCACCCGCTCCTCACCCCTGCCCAGGACTGTGTGCAGGGGATCCCGCACAACTACATGGCCAGTCCAGGCAGGTAGCGGGTAGTGGGCATGTCTGCAGAGGGCCAGTGGAGCACAGCATGCACTATGCCTTTTGTGTTCTGCTGGGCCAGTGTCAGGTGCATTTTTCAGTATGCCAGCCAGAGGGCTACCTTAACAATGATGCAGCTCTCTGACAAAACAACACAGTGAAATTGCACTCTACAGCCACAGGCCCCTGCCCCATTAGTGCCTTGGAGGGCTGGGGGATGGTGGCAAGCTGTGGGGTGACGACTTCCATAAGACAATATTTCTAATTTGAGCTGTTGGGGACTTGGCGGTCCACAGATGGGCCACTATATCCCATGATCTCCAGCACCAGCAGAGCAGGGGATCCACTGTGGGGCCCAATCAGAGCTTCTGATTGGAAACCCCTGGTCCAGTCAATGTCCCCCTGGCTGGCCCTATCCTTAAACAGAACTACTCAGACATGCTCTGGCCACCCTAGGGGTCATGAATACCAATACCACGCATCTCGCGGAACCCCACTGTCTGGCGCAAAATTGCGTGGCCTGGTATGCACCCTTCCAGTGTTTACCAAGCTTCTCACCGCATAGGGCCCAATATGTGCAGTGAAGTTGTAGTGGCAAAAGGAAAACAATAAAACATACAAAAATTATGGTGCCATCAGGAAAGAGTCAAGAAAGGGTATTAGGGTATTTAGGAATTACCCAAACCAGGATAGGAAATAAATAGATGTACTTAGACTTTTACAGTGTAATTATACTTTCATTAATGTGGTAACTGGAACATAATGTGATGCGTAACCAAATTTTTTTTTATTTCAGATCTATGGGACTGCGCTTAGTGCATGTGGAACAAGTCTCAGGTTAAGTACTGTATCCATCTTAATACCAAGTACAGCTGAGAGTCAATATGTTAATCTGGAAAAAGTAGCAAAGGTTTAAATAGACACTGTCGACCGTCCTTTGGGTCGAATATGGCTCTTTCATTTCATCAGTAGCCTTTTTTGTCATGTTTCATCAGTTACTAAATTTATGGTTGTGCTTTAAGTGTCACTTAACTACATTGTAATTACAGTGTAACTGTAACAGCATTGCAGTTGCAATGTAGTTGCATGCAAAAAACATGTAACTACATTGTAATTATCCTGTTGCATGTCATTGATTAGTTACATTGAAACCGACACTTAAAGTGTAACCAAATGTACAATTAAAAATGTTTTGACAGTGCTGTGTAATTACAGGCATTGTGGTTCTAAATCTGTTTCCACAATCTACATACCAGTTTAAGAAGAAAACAAAGCACCGCAGAGACTTATTTATTCTCCTTGGCCGTTTCCTCTGCCTCCTCTTCCTTCTAGAACAGATCAGTAGATTTTATTTTAAAGGGAAACTGTCAGCTTCCCAGGAAGAAGAACACAGAACCTATAGGTCCTGCTGAGCTAAAACACAATGCAGTGGCAGTTTGTTAATAACTTACAAGGCTGCAACTTTAAAGTTTATCTGGTTGATCCATGACCCTCTGCCCACCATTAGGTTGCCACAGTCCCCTGCGGCCAGCCCTCTCATGATGCTCCTGATGGGCTATGCCGCGGGGGACTCCTATGTACCACTATAATGCTTGAAAAGATTAGCACTTATAACAGCACATGTTTGCGTGTCTAATGCCAGTACTGACTGATCGAGAAAATAACTTTCCTCAATCAATCAGTACTGGTGTTAGAAGCACAAACATATGCTGTATAAGTGTTAATCTTTTCAAACACTATAGTGGTATATAAGAGTCCCCCGCGGCATAGCCCGTCAGGTGTGTCATCAGAGGGCTGGCCATGGTGGACTGTGGCAAAATAATGGCAGTTAGGGGTTGCAGGATCAACCAGATAAACATTAAAATTGCAGCCCTGTAAGTTATTAACAAATTGGCTCTATAATGCATTTTAGCTCAGTGGAACCTATAGGTCCCACAGTCTTCTTCCTAGGAAGCTGACAGTTCCCATTTAACTCAATAGCAGTGTCTGCTTTGACTTCTCCACCCTGCAACTTCTTCTGTAGTCCATGTTATTTCCTTAAAAACAAAATAAATTCATTTGTTTATTTTATTTCTGTAATTTTGAACCAGGAAAGGCACACTATGCTGTAAGCTTGTTTCCAGGTGTGTTCTTTGGGGTAGGTTATGCGGACCAGTTTGATTAATAGAAGAATGTTGGACAGGACACTGGGGTAAATCCCCATCTCTTACAATAAGTGCCATGGGGTCTGGGTTTTTTCCATATTGATTTTTATCCCCACCACCCAAGCTGCCTCATTCTTCAGTGATTTGCCCTGTTCAGGCCACAGCTACCTCAACCTACACCTACCAGACACCTCCAGTATCCCCCATGGCTCTGCCCTCCATGGCATGAGTCTGGGGGGAGGGCCATTTTCCTCTTGTGCAGTCCAAATTCAGATTCGGGGCTGGTAGTAGCAAAGGTCTGTGCATGCCAACATCATATAGTTGGCAGCTGGGCGGTTTTCCACTCGCTTTCTCCTTCTCTCTGTGATGTGGGCAAATTGTCATTTGCAGCAGCACCCTGCAAGGGGAAGCGAACTCTCTGGCCCTCCTGCAGCTGCTGCTGTTGCATCAGAAGTTGGTGCCAGCCCTCTGCAGTGGTGCGCACTGCCTCTCAGCAGCTTCTTCAACCCATGGTTTCTGCCCAGTGAGGCTCCTTAGTTCTACTCCTGAACTTGGGTCATGGACACAGCAGTGTGACTGATGCACAGTTGCTGGGCAATAGGGATCTATAACTGCTACCTGGACAGCCTCCAGAGATGGGCAGAGGTAGTTTACTAAGTGACTCCCCCAATGTTTTCCACATCTCTGATGCTTTGTTGGGGGGGTTAGTAGATCTTATTTTGTTTTATATTGTTTAGGCAAGCTTTTTTTCCCTAACCAGTCTATGTCTTCCTTTCTTCAGTCCTGTCACAACTAATCAGCCCCAGGTGCCACCAACTGTAATGCTTTTGCCAGCTCCTAAAGTAATTTTACCCATCGTAGGGGTCTTCAGGGCAGACACCCTCCCTCCAGTGACTTAGGATCATGGGCAGGTGGTGGATTTGAGTGTACTAGCTGCAGTCATCATTCCGACTGTGCCTGTTTTTGTTCCGTGTAATACTAGTTTTCCACCTCTGCGTGGCATGCTCTGTAGCCCCTGGAGCCACGTCAGCATATAGCTTCCCCTGTGGCCAGCAGGGGTGGCTAACTCTATTTAAGTGTAGTGCTGACTCTCCCAGTTGAGGATGCACAGCTACTGGCATCATTCCTCCATCATCAGCCACCCGTCTGCCAGCATTTTGGGCTCATTTACTATGTTTACATTCCTTAGTGATCAATTACCTTATCTTCAGTTCCAGGTAAGCGATCATAACTCTGTTCACATTTACGTGCCAGATAGCACTCAGTCCACTGAGGTGCAGAATGGTTTGCGTGAAGGTAATATTGATTACAATATAACTGATTACAATGCTATGTAATCAGTTTTAACCCTGCATGTACCGGGTACATGACAACCAAGCATGAGCATGGGATCGGTTACAGCTCTGATCATGTCTACATGCTGTTTGATCACCAATGCTCAAGTAATCAGTGCTTTTGTTCAGTGCACTAGACTGATTACAAGATCGATTCAATGTCCTTGATAGCAACGCTTTACATGCAGTGTAATACTCTAGTACAAAGCAACTGACTACTCAGTAATCGATTTTAACCCTGTATGTAAATGGGGTTATTGAGAAACCTTGATCACTGGCACAACTATGATGTCATTTCCTTCTGTTTTGAGTCATGATGTGCTAAATGAAGTCGTATGGCATAAAAGTAATTTTGTAAAACGTTATGCAATTTAGCACTGTACCTCAACCCAATTTAAAGATGAAAAGCAAGCAAGTGCCTGAGAAAGAGAGAGAGAGAGAGATCATGAGAGAGAGGGAGACAGAAGGACGGGCAAGAGGGAGAGGGTGAGCAGGAAAGGGAGAGGGAGAGGGAAGGATTGATTGAGAGAGAGAGAGAGAGAGCGCTGAGAGAGAGGAGGAGATGTATGGGGAGAAAGAGAGAGAGAGAGAGGAGAGAAGGAGGCAGGGGAGTGAGAGAATCTTTTATTTGTATGTCACCCTTCTGGCAAAGACACTCAGGGTGCTGTACCATAGAAAAATATACAATACAATAGGACTACACATACTGGACTCACAAAAATGCTGAACTAGCACAAAAATAGCAATTTTTGTGTGTGTGGAAAAATTTTTTTTTTTTACTTCAGAGTAATTTTATTAAGATACATTAAAGTTACAGAATCCAATATATGAAGTACTGCCACAGACAAATCACACAGCTCATGTACAATGCCTTGGAGTACTTCTAGCAGGATGTTACAACAATGCTGTGGAGGGCTTACAAGTGAACATCTGAAAACCTTCTGTTTGACAATAGTCAGTGGTTAAAAAGTCCATGTATAAACATCAGAATCCACATAATCCTTTAATATACACAATAATAGTTGCATTTAAATGGGGGTTACACAATAATAACAATTGCATGGAAATGGGGGGGGGGGGGTCTAAGGAATTACCTCTGCAAGAAAAAATGTGCCCAGCTCTACAACTGCAACAGAATGACACTAAACATCAGAATTCAAAACAGACATCACAAAAGACAAAATACAATGCACTGACAAATTCATAACATGACCTGCAAAATATACAGATAAGCAAGCAGCGTTTACAAGAGAACAAGATGCTCAGGCTGAGACTCACATTTTTCCTAACAAATTGTGTCTCTGTAGTTTAACACTTACCATACTGGCTGATATGTGAAGTGTGCAACGGGAGCAAAGAGTAATACAAACACTGGCATCTGGGGCAGAAACTTAAAGTGTGCACTGGTTTTATGAGACACTATTCAATGTTCCATGGCACCACCTAGTGGCAATGATTACACACTGTTATTTATTTTTATTTTTTGACTTTCTGTTTTTGCCTGCCATTTTGTCTTGCTGGTTGCCAGGTCCTCCTTCTACCTGCCCAAGCCCTTCTACCCACCATATGAGTCCTCAGATGGTCCAACCCTCCACCAGCCTCTGCTTGACATCTTCTCTGGAATCTTGACTAAAACCTACAGCTTGTCCCCATGGGTGGGACCCCCCTCTGACTCCTCAAGCTGGGGGGGAGGGGGGATACTTTACTCAACTCTCAAGGTCTGGGAGGATGAGTCCGTGAGGTGTGTGGGAGAAGTCAGTAAGTTCCAATTATGGTACGGATGAGCAGCGTAGCTTCCCATTAAGCCCTCCCTTATTCCTCCCGAGGGTGTGGTCCTGATAACCAAGCCAAAAGAACACCTATCAGAATTGTCAGAAGGGTGGGTGAGTCCCTCCTATCTGTGGTACTCCACTGCTGACCCCACTGTCGGCGTGTGATGCCTTTGTGTCACTCACCCAGTAAGTAGGTGCATGCTTACAAAAGGCCATTTCTGAGAGATCACTTATTCCCTCAGACATTACACACCTCCTTTGGCCATCAGGGGGCAGTCATGCACAGAAAGAGATTCCATTCTGCCCTAAGGGAGGACACATCTGACACTGATGCAAGAACTCTGCCGCGCCAATCAGCACCAGCTGTCATGGGCTCGCGGCATGAGCCCAGGTCATTTGGGTGGCAAGCAGTGGCACCAACGCTGCCCTTGCCAGCTGACTGCTGCATACTTGTATCATCTCAGATTAATGTTCCTGATGCTCAGGTGGCTACTAAGGACTTATTACTGCAACAACTGTTGAATTTATAAGTCCTGCCCCCCCCCAAAAAACAGTACATTAACCACATTTGTGAGGAAAATGTAATCTTTCACAAGAGATGCACTTCACATACCTCTGTTGAAGCAAGGATATCTTGACTGCTGCAAGAAAGGTGTAGCTGTTTGTGGGAATAGTGGGTGTTAGTCAAATTCAGCATCAGCAAAAATGGTCCTCATCTTACAGTGTTTTCTCAATTTTTACAAAAAATGAATCATCAGTAGGACTTTTTTCAGAAACCAGCAAAACCCGTTTATTAAAAAGAAGTCAAACTACAGCACTGAGGAGTAACCACTTTGCCATTCAAACATTTTTTATGTTACACAAATGGCAAAGGCTGCTAATGATTTTGGAGAATATATTATCTGTAAGTTGAACTGATAAAGTAAGGCATTTGTTATCCGATTACTTTTCCAAGTATTAAAATTGCAGTATGCAATTTTTTTTATTATTATTATTATTAGGTAATTGTGTAAAGCCCACTAGACACATGGCCCATTTACAAGGGTAACCCAGGAGCACAGAACGTTAAGTGATTTAGTCAGGTCCACACAACATGCAAGTGGAGGTTATGGGAATCAAACCCTCATCTGCTGGATATTTTAAGTTCATTCACAGCTTATTGCTTTAGCCTCTAGACTATACTTCCAGATATTTTTGAATGAAGTCATCTTAAGGAGCAATCAGATTACTTTCTAAAGGAAACAAAAACCTTGTTGCTTATACTTTTTATATGATAGTAACTCTGGGCATATGTAGTCTGTTTATTGTCCCCAGCACATTGTTTTATGTGTTGTGGAATAGTCTATTTATTTTCCTTATTTAGTTCCCTTATTAATCCCACCAATATTACCTTTTATATTACTTAGGAGTTGTGGAGCCCACTGATAGTAGCTGAGTTGAAGTCCACAGTGACTTTCTCTGCAGGCGTCCACTCAACTTATGTTACCAAGTTCTGAAACCATAAACACCTCAAAATGAATATCAAGTGGAGAAAACTGCAGCTTTAATGAGGGACCCTAAACATGGGAAAACAGGACTATTTCAACACTAATGTACCAAACTAGTAAATTGTGGAGATGTAATCACCCACATACATGCCCAAATATCCAATTACATGAAAGAATGTTAAAAAAAAAGGTTTATGTTCTATTCACGGGCTGATGTAATCGGGATTATGTACAACAAGAAGCAAAACTGCGAATGAGAAGGCACAAACTCTTGATAGTAAGGTATCAAAAAGAAAGCCTCTTATTCAGTTTCAGAAGTTTTCTAAACATTATATTTCAAGCAAAATCCACAGTTAGTGAGTGGTGTCTCAGGCAGAAAATGTATTTTTGGAACTCTGTCCCACTCACTGAATTCACGAGACTGAAGGAAAAAAACACAAGTCTCACCTCCACCGTGAACGATGACTACTTTCACACTGTTTTTAGAATTCTGACCCAGAAAACCTTGCTGAGGAAAGTATTTCACAATCTCAAAACAAGATAATAAAGTTCCTTTCCACAGTTAAGGGTACCATGACAAGGTGGAAGGTGCGGTTCCATCTTGTGACAGCTAGGTAGCTAAGGCATACAGCAACTCAGTGTGGTTTTTTTGGCTTGGGTCTGAGCACAATGCTTTAAATTGTGAGCTTTGTCAAAACTTTTCCAAGAAAATAAGAATAAAAGGAAAAATAAAAGGGAATCAGTGTCTGATACAGTTTTAGCTTCTGGCTCACTTGACCATTTCCCTTGAAACAAGCTGCATTCAGTGTAGATAAAAGGCTCCGTCTGATGAAATGACTTCTAACAAGCAGTAAGCAGATGCCAAGCAAGCTGCAAAGCCAGTGACAAGGAACCAAGGACCACATTATTCGTTGGAAGGATCACAGAAACCCTGCAAGGGAGTGTTCTGATAACAACGATGACAAATTAAGTAGGCTTACAAATGACCAGCATAACACAGCTGTTGGTAAAAGATCTTACAAAGAGAAAAACAATGAGGCCATCACCAAAGCAAATAAGGGGCAGCCACCGAAGCAGGAAAATATTTGCATTTACTGGAGGACGTTAAGCAAATCTTTCCTTCAAAGATCACATCACCCAATTAAACAGGACCCTGAACCAAACAAGTACTGGCCAAAGCTGAAAGGGCTGCATGTGTTGGAGGTGGGGTGGGGGTTACAGAGGGAGGGTTGGGTGGGAGCACATCTATAATTGGGAATGGTGGGATGTACTTTTATTCAGTGTTACTATACAGTACCCTTCTGACTTTCCAACTGTGATAGTGCTCTATTTACAAAAGGACTTTATGTTTTGGTACAGTGTTCCTCGAGTTATGGCACAAACCTGCGATAGCGAAACCATTAACAGTACTACTTGGGACCTACAAATAACACGGAGAGAGCATGTCCCCAAAACCAGGGCTTCTTTTGTAGTACAGAGAATCAGGGACCTTAACCTGTAGCCATCACACACACACACACACACACACACACACTGTAATAGGTGCAGACTAACCGTTACAGTAAACCAAGCAAGTGTAGATAATATGTAGAGAGTCTCTTACCTGAGTAATAGGGAACTTGAAGGGAAGACATCTGTTGAACCTGTAAAATAAAATATAGGAAAGAGGTCACAAAGGATCCGTAGTTCTTAGGGAGTAAATGGGAAGGACAGGACAAGTTAGGCATAGAGTAATACTTATCTAATAGGGAAGAAGTCAGCAGCCTGGCATACCTGTTAAAAGGAAAAATAGGTTAATATGGACAAAATGCAGTAGTGAGAGCAGAGAAATATGAAAGGGGTACAGGACAACACAGGAGTTAAAAGGGGAGTTTTAGATAAAATGTTACAGCTAAGGCAAAATGGGAAAGCAGCAATATAGAAAATAAAATAACATGAGTAAACAGGTAGCAAAAGAAGAGTTAAAAGTGTTGTTTGGGGAGAGGCTCAGAAAAAAACACCTGGATGGCCTAGTTGCCAGTAAGTATAAGTAGTGTCCCAGGTAAGTTAGTGGAGACGTTTTGTGCTAGTGGCACAGCATTATATAGAGAATAATGGATAGGGAAGTGTGTGTTATGGATTTTTGTTTTTTTACACACCTGAGGTGTGTGATGACCCATAAACCTCAAGAGCAAAGCTCAAGAGGCTTATACAGTTATCACACACCAAGGTCCATGAGATGTGACATGACATGACATGAAGGACATGAGCTCCAGCCAGATGAGGGGACATGGCTTGATCTCAAAGGTGGTAAATTGGGGGTAACGTTAGAGAGCGCTTCTTCCACCAGAAGGTGTTGAACTTATGGACAAGCCTACCAGAGGAGACAGTGAACATAAAAATTGTACAGGCCATCAGTGTAAGTCTGAACATGTTTCTGCTTACCAATGGAATTACACTATACCGCGGGTAGTAGAATGGGTATGAATTTGTCTGAACAGCATGCTTGTTGGTCCCTGCTTGGGGAGGGGGCAGGCAATGGGTATAGCATCCCTTTCAATCTTAAATTATTGTTGCTATGTTTATTTATGTTAGCCTTCTTTCAAGACAATTTTTTTTGGCTATTAGATTGTAAATGCGTGTGACTGACCCACTCTATCTGGAAAACAAATGTGGCTGTAATATATACTGACCCGATGGAGTATAAGTCTGGAAAGCTAGTCACAAAAACAGCACTGTTAACCCAATAAATACCATCTGCAAAACATTTGTTGTTCTTGCTACACTAAGGGTAAACTATTTTTAAAAGCATAAAACTGCAACAAAATCTTCAAGAGGAGTGACTGTCACAGTATACATATATATTTATCCTAAACATCCATTTTATGTGTTCTAAAGGTGAAGCTTGCTTAGATGAATGACAAAACTGACCTCACATGGTTTTGACCTTATGGCCTTGCTCACAGTTAACTCCAGTCAGGCCACCCTGCTTATTTCTGCTTCTTTCCTCTGTGAACTTTGCCCACTACCCTGTAAGTGGAAAAGCTGGAACCTGTTGGCAAAAATGGGCAGACCTTAAAACATGCATTTTTTTCTGTGCTGTTGTAGTTTTGAAACACACCAAAGTGAGACGAATACATCAGCCACTTTTCATTCCCAAAACAGTTTCTGTCATTGAGAGCCTATGTGGCAAATTTCATTTCAGAATATTGCCCACAACACACCATGCACCAATGATATGCATAGGATATTTAAAACACATGCCCCGTTTGAAACTTACCTTAATTTTTTTTAAAGGTTGGAGCAGTAATAACCATATTCTGATTTTCTTTCATGTGCAGAGTATAGGGACATCTTTGTAATAGGACCTTAGAGATGAGAGTATTTGTTCTGTTTAGTAATTGAATAAAAGCAGTCTTGTATTTAATTACACTGTTGTGAGGTTGACAAGCAGCCTCTAAACTGGAGTTCATACTAAACAGTGCGAATGTGGGCCCAGATTGTTTAATTAGCAAGGTAGCGCTTCCTTGTTCTTGTCTAGTTGCTGTATTCTATTTTCAATTGACACAATCCAGCACTTATTAAATACACATGTAAAATATAATTTGGCCAAGTTTAGGAATTCTGCAATTTGGAACCTTGTTTTGTAGGGTTTTAACCACATAGTTGACATCCACAAAATTCAAAGCAACGAGATCGTAAAGTTCTTCTATGCAAATATGATATCTAACAGCAGATAACAATAAATTATTGTGGCAGGCTAAACAGGAAAAGGTGCTCTTTCTGGTAAAAGCAACAACTTACAAGACACGATGAACCATGGAGTTCAGACATTGCATTTCTAGTTACTCCAGATCTTATGTCTGGATTTGTCTTGCAGATCCACTCTTACGTTTGGTGGAAATCGGGATTATTTCCACATAACATGGAAACAGACATAGATTGCCATTGATGCGATCAAATGCACATCTTTCTTGTGCTCTGCAATACTCAGCTGCCCCACATTACGAAGGCTATCATTAGAAATTATCTACTTACACAAAGGTGCTGTAACACAGACATTAAAACAGAAATTCGTATAACTTATAACGCTCAAGCAAAATTTAAACTTACACAAAAAAAAAGGCATTAGTTTCCATGATGTTTACGGGTTGCAACTCCATGTTTAATGGCATGCCACATTATGAGGGTGGGCCCCACAAGTTCTCAAATTTTTAGCTCACTATCCCACATTTCGGTAACAACAGTTTGAGCAGTATGTCTGTGAGTCATGGGGTGGGGTGGGTGGGGAATACACACATAGTCCTGCCACAAACTTCTTTTCACAGTTTAATGGCACTAGATGTATATAACTGGGAAGAATTATGAAATATTATCCCCTCCCAAATTGACACTACTTTTCTAACTCAATTCAGCAATGTGCTATTGAACAACCGGAAATTGCTGAATCAGGTTAGCAGATATATTTTAGTATATAGGTATAGTATGTATTTAGTCCTGTGCATTTGTTGACTTGTGACTTGTAGACAGATAGAGAGATAGATAGATAGATAGATAGATAGATAGATAGATAGATCAGTCGATAGATAGATAGCTAGATAGATAGATCAGTTGATAGATAGAGCAGTCAATAGATAAATAGATTGATCAGTCGATAGCTAGATCAGTCAATAGATAGATAGATTGGTCAGTTGATAGATAGATAGATAGATAGATAGATAGATAGATAGATAGATAGATAGATAGATCAGTCGATAGATAGCTAGATAGCTAGATAGATAGATCAGTCGATAGATAGATATATCAGTCAATAGATAGATAAATAGATAGATTGATCAGTCGATAGATAGATAGATAGATAGATCAGTCGATAGATAGATTGATCAGTCGACAGATAGATCAGTAAATAGATAGATAGATTGATCAGTTGATAGATAGATAGATAGATCAGTTGATAGATAGATAGATTGATCAGCGTCGATAGATAAATAGATCAATCAGTCGATCGATAGATAGATAGATCAGTCGATAGATAGATCAGTCGATAGATAGATAGATAGATAGATTGATCAGTCGATAGATAGATAGATCAGTAAATAGATAGATAGATAGATTGGTCAGTTGATAGATAGATAGATAGATCAGTCGATAGATAGCTAGATAGATAGATCAGTCGATAGATAGATATATCAGTCAATAGATAGATAAATAGACAGATTGATCAGTCGATAGATAGATAGATAGATCAGTTGATAGATAGATAGATCAGTCAATAGATAGATTGATTAGTCGATAGATAAATAGATCAATCAGTCGATCGATAGATAGATAGATCAGTCGATAGATCAGTAGATAGATAGATAGATTGATCAATGATAGATAGATAGATCAATAAATAGATAGATATAATAGATTGATCAGTTGATAGATAGATAGATCAGTCGATAGATAGATAGCTAGATAGATCAGTCGATAGATAGATAGATATATCAGTCAATAGATAGATAAATAGATAGATTGATCAGTCGATAGATAGATAGATCAGTTGATAGATCAGTCGATAGATAGATAGATTGATCAGTCAATAGATAGATAGATCAATAAATAAATAGATTGATCAGTTGATAGATAGATAGATCAGTCGATAGATAGATAGATAGCTAGATAGATCAGTCGATAGATAGATAGATATATCAGTCAATAGATAGATAAATAGATAGATTGATCAGTCGATAGATAGATCAGTTGATAGATCAGTCGATAGATAGATAGATAGATTGATCAGTTGATAGATAGATCAGTAAATGAACAGATTGATCAGTTGATAGATCAGTCGATAGATAGATTGATCAGCATCGATAGATAGATAGATCAATCAGTCGATCGATAGGTAGATAGATAGATCAGTCGATAGATAGATAGATCACTCGATAGATAGAGATAGAGCAGTAGACAGATAGATAGATAGATAGATAGATAGATAGATAGATAGATAGATACGATCTGTAGATAGATAGATAGATAGATAGATAGATAGATAGACTAGACAGACAGACAGACAGACAGACAGACAGACAGATAGATAGATAGATTGAAGTTGTACCTTTTAGTACTGGAATTGTGTGTATTGTATTTTATCTCCTGCCCCACCCCACCCACCCCACCTAACTGGAAATGAGTCCATCTGGACTCTGCTTAGCTGGTAAAATATGTTAAAAACAAATCAATACATGCTGAGCAAATTGGTAGTAATTGGTATAGCTCTCTCCTTTGTGTTTACCTGTTTAATACTGTGTAGTTATTACAGCCTGTGTATTTCAAACGCCATTCATTTCCTTACTCCACCGCTGTTCAATTCCTGATGGTTACTTTCATGTAACAGTCCTCATCCGAGCTGCAACCAAAAGGTCCAAGGGCACCGCTCAGTTTCTTAATGTAGAATATACTGCTGCTGACGGTGTCAACTGGGTTGCTGCAGGCAGGGAACGGTGGCGGTTGTCCTTTGATTCTCTAGTCTCTGTACATTTGCAGGGACATTAGCCACTGCTCCCCCAAATCGGTGGCTACTGAATTAGTGTACCATATCCTACTGGGAAATCAATCAGCCTGGTTCTATCACGATAAGCCTGATAATAAAAAATAAACATTCATGTGTATGAAAATGTATGAACAAACGGAACAAACATTTGTATATATTTATTTTTCACTGTTAGTACACGGGTCTAACATTTCTAGATTAATTTCACATACACTTATTATTTGTTTTGTGATTACTGCGTTCAAAAATGAATATGATAATGAGTATCCAGTATAACTTTTTTGATGCATTATGTAGTCTTAGGTGTCCTATAATATGTGCATGCTGTAAATTACATTTGATTATGGGATTTAAATGCTAATTATTTCACAACCTTTGTGTTTATTCGGATAGTTATTTTTTATCTTATACTCAATTAACATTTATTTATATATTTATTTATTTAGACTTTGATAACCAGGTAGGTGCACTGGTCCAGTGGACTGTTTACAGGCATGACCCGAGCCACAAGGCACAAGTGATCATAGCATTTCAAATAACTTCTTTTGTTCTCTTACAGTGCATACCCATGTCCGAATCTTGCTAATTCATAAACTAATGCAAAATATACTTGCCGTTAAGTCCAACTTGGGTTTATCAAACAAATGTTTTTACCAGCCACTTTTCTGACTTTATTGATTAGGTTGTTGGAAAGTCCAGTGCGCCATCTAATGGTAAAGCAGAGTTATGTTAGGATGTTCAAAGCTCTAGTATGTGGTCTGCTGGGGCTTTGTTTCTAAACAATATTCAGTATTATCAAGGAATGAGGACTCGCTGCAGAAATGCGGGGTTGCTAAACTTGGATATCAGTTTAGCTATGTCTGCTTGGAAAGATTCTGTTAAAGGCGGAGCTCCTTATACTTCTCAAACCACAACTGTTTCCGGAATGCTGAACATTCAGCTGTAAGGTAAGCATGGGAACATATACCAGGATTTAATTCATGTGCTGCTTATACACTGGTTTCTTACTTTTGACAAACAAATACTTCCATGTTGTTTATTTACACGAGTTTGCTATAAAGGTTAGGAAGACATAAACTGCGCATTACTACGTGGCTTTCTATGTGTACAGTGGACAAAACCTGCCTTCCCAGCTCAAAGCTCAAAGCTCTAGGAAAACAAACTGAACTTACAAGCTCAAATGGGCAGACTGGGTGGGCCATAGGCCCTTATCTGCCAACAATGTCTATGTATCTATGTAAATATATTAAATTGAATACGTGTCTCTCTGGTTATGAGGGACAGAATCTTTGCTTATAATGGACACCAGGAAACTTTTTTATGAGAATTTCTAGTGCTGGGTGTGGTAGTGGTAGAAGGCGGGAGGGTTGGCAGGTGTGGAATTGACATCAGATGAGCTACAGACATTTTAAGTCACATTTTGTGCAACCGGCCACTGGTTGCTGCCAACACTGCCGAGTCGTTCACACAATACCCAGGATGAAAGAACAAAACAACATGCAGTTTATTTATTTGATTGTAGTACAGTGAAATCGGGAAGGGAACGGAGGGGCAGCTGGATTTCTTTTGTAGTAAGGGGATGGGAAAGGAGGTCTGGGGCGATACAGTGCACAGTGGGCAGGTAGCGAGAGGTTTTCGAGTGCTTGGTGGGGAGGAGCTACTGCAGCACTAAAAGAGCACGGGCACCAGAGAGGGGTGGGGTTGTGATGGACGGAGAGAATCCATTTTTTTTTTAATTAAGGAAAAAATGCGGAGTCCTCACTCTGTGATCATTAAAGGACTGCATGCTCTGCCCATGCAGCCCTTAAAATGGGCCACCTATACCGCCTCAATCCCTTCCTCACTCAAACCTCCAGATGCAAAATAGCCCAGGGTATCTTCATACCCTCCCTATTAAATGGCTCAGCCATACTGCCCCCAGCCAAACACACAGAGCTGCAGAAATTAAGAACCATGTACAACAGGATAGGCAGGTTCACAGCTGGGGCCCCAACAAAGTAGCACCACTGCCGTGTCCTCCAAAACCTGGCCTGTCCCACCCTGAATGACAGGCTAAAGTACTCGTCCCTTTGCCTGGCTTTTAAGCTCTAGCAGCCTAGCAACCCTCCATGTCTAGCAAACCTCTTGGTGCCCAAACTGAATAGCCATCCCCTATGGTCCTCAAGCAGACAACTTTAACAGTACCTAGGTCACTATTAGCCCGTGGGTCCAGGGCCTTTGCCAATCTTGTCCTCATCCCCCCCCCCGGAACACTCTCCCACCCACCCTACAGGAAAATACTTCACTAGAAGGCTTGAAAAAAGGTCTAAAGACTTACCTATTAGGGCTGAACCAGTGCTACTGCTATCGCTAACAGCACTGCATAACACTATACAACCACGCTGAGTACTCCAGTTCCGCCAGAGATGCACTTCACTATCATGTACATAGATATACGTATATATCCAAAGAAACAACTTACCCTTGTCTTATTGTCAGTCATGATCTCAATGCTAAAGAATGCATTAATTGATGTATATACTGTCATAAAGAAAAATCTATATTTGTCTGCTTGTCAATTCCTGTATCTAAATGACTTGTTTGTTATTCCTCTCCTTGTCACAATCCATGTCGCTCCACTATGTAATTGTTCTCTGTAACTAATCCTGGGTCACCCCTGAAAAAGGGACCAGTACTGGACTCAGTGGGCCTACCCGGTGTACCGTCACTGCAGTGAAACCCTGATGGCGAACACCATTACAGCAGCAGGAATCGGGCAAAATTCGCCTGTCGTTGTGGTGGTCAGAGTGCTGATCGGGACTGCCTCACTGGGTGATTGCCCCTCCCCCAGTCCAGCCTCGACTCAGAGTTAGAATCCTAGAGACTGGAGGGTGTGGGGGTCGGCATTGCAGCTGTCACTGTAAGGGATGTTGGTGTTAGTGCTGTTGAAGCACTATAGGTAAACCCGCCTACCCGGTCAACAAACTTAAATAAATCTACCACTTTTCCAAGCAAATGAAAAAGCCCAAATACCCCCCTCCCCTCATCAGGTGGTACAGTACCAGCAACTTGGCGAACAGCCTGTTTCTCCTGACCTCAAAGATGATGTCAGCATATGACGACCCCCATTTTATAATCCATCAGTAATATCAGTAATCAGTAATGGCTCACTTCTTTTTAGCCAGAGGGATTAAAAATCTATAAAAATAATGGAAAAGCCCAGGCACTCACGCTATGCCTTACCACAAAAAGCTGATCATGGGGAGAAAAAAAAAAGCAGCCACACAAAGGCAGTGCCATACAAGGTAGGTGGGGGGAGCCAGTAGGATGGTGCTGGAGGACTCCAGGGAGAGCTTTGCTCTAGAGACAGGAAGGAGTATAAACAATCAATTAAAACAAATGATAGCTTGAAGGAGCACTCCCGACCTATCAGAGCACTCCTTTACTCTGCACGAGTCACTCATTCTGTTAAGAGTGTCTCACGCATAGCCGCCCTGGAAACAGGCACGTTTGGGGCAGGTTTTTTAAAATTGTAATATTGATTGATCTCAATCAATGATATATAATACCGCCGTGGAAACCACTCTTACAGTTGTAAAAGTGGTCTCTCGTACATCCCTAGGGTATCAGAACTACTCAGCTTTGCCATCATACCCGAAGGATGCACGTGAGCCACTCTTATAACCATAAGAGTGGTCTTGGTGACGGTATTAATATACAAAAAAGAAACACTTATTTATTATAATTTGACAAACCAGGAAATCCACATTTAAGTGCGATGCCTAATTTTCAAGACGTTCTCAGCTTGAAGTGAAAGAGTGCGCACACCCACCAGTGCACAGAAAACTATTGATTCCAGAGACCAAAATCACCCCTCTGTAGCGACACAGTCTGTGTTCCGAAGTAGAAGTCTATGACAAAGTATGTTTGAAAATAATTTGTAGCAACCGTGATTAGAGGTTAACAAGTTCTAAGTTCAGGGACATCACTGGGTCTCTTGCTTGCTGGGTCAGTAGAATGGAGGGAGGTGGGGCGTGTCTGTGCTGGCATACTTGCTTGCTTGCTCCGGAGTGGGAGGCCTGTGCTGTGTCTCCTGTAAGTACCATCTTATAGTCAACTGGTGAGGGGGACTTGGCAGGATGTTAGAACACGCTACTGCCATAGTCTGCCATGGCCAAGGGCTGTGAGATGGGAGTAACTTTGATACGGGGACAGAATAAAAACAAAGGGAAATATTAGCAATGTACATATTAATAATAACAAAAACAATAACATTAAATAATATAAATATTCATAATTAATAATCAGAAAAATGATAAACTTGGCAAAGCTGATAAAAATTGAGGTTTGGGGGAATTAATCTGTTAGTTATCAGTTTCTTAATGGAAATTAGACAGATGTCCTAGAAAGTGCTTTCCACTCCACTAAAAAAAAAAAAATAAATAAATAAATTATTAATTACATTAATTTACCATAGACAAATAAATAGAGGCACCACCTGGGCAATCAATAGAGCACTGAAGTGAGTGACTCATTTAACACTTACAGGAACTTGAAGAATGCTAGTTCCACAGTTCTAATACTCTGTGAATCCGTGAATTGTTGAACTCCAGACAGCCCACCAAATTTGCATGGGGCCCTGTACAGCCTCAAAGAAGAAATCCACAAAAGAAGTTACAGGAAACGGATGGCCTGTTTGAGACTTCGGATGAAAGTCCTCTCTACTCTCGTGCAATGCAAGTAGCAACATTAAGGAAATAAGGTAAGCTCATTGGTTCTCTAATCCCACAGTATTTCAAGGCCTGTGGCTTTCAACGCATGCTGAACAAAGATATTCATCAGTAGTTGTTCCTCAGTTACCCTTATTGAAGCAGGCTCATATCAACAGATCAGTAGTTCATGCTATTTGCAATGAAAAATTGGTTGAACTCGACTACTAGCAGATCCTGAGACAAAGTGAAAGCTACGGAGACCAGAACTCTTTCTCAAATCCCTCAATAACTCTCAGAACCCGACTGGTTCTAAAATCTAGAACCAAACAGACCCTCACTGAACAAAATCAATATTTTAAAGATTCAGAATGCAAATGAGTAATTTGCATATAGTGGTAATTTAAAAAAAAATCAAAAATCTCAGTGCGAAAGCACTGAAGTAAATGACCCTGGAAGGCACTGGAATAAAGCCAAGTTTCAAAGAAATGCAAAGTTTCTCATATTCTCACAAATGCAAAGCACCATCACTAGTATATGCAGAGCATGTATGACTTATGCAGAGCACCATAAAGGAATTCTGGCTGTCTGAGCTTTAAGCAGGACTGCACAGTGCCAAAAATCTTCACAGACAATTTGCAAATACTGAAAACGGCAGACCACAGACATGTGTTTCTTCCTTATTAGGACTCATCAGTGTTCCACAGCTCTTGCCGGTGTAAGTGCAGGACTAAGGATCCCGGTGTAAAATGTGCATGAATTCTGAAAGCTTGTTGTTTTGTGTACTACCGGTATACCACACACAGTTCCCACACTGTTTCAGAGTACCGCTCTAAAAATTTTACTGTATGGGGGGGGGGTGCAGAGCCCCCCCCCCGAATATAACAAAAACTTAAATATCAGCTGTTTTTTGTTGCATGGGGGCTGCACTCCCATTTTTATTTAGAAGGTAGTGTGTATGTTTCTATACAATACGATCTGCTACTGCTAGCACTGTAGCACAGCTCACCGTAGCCTGTGTGGATTGGAGGTATTAGCTGCTCCATGGTACTGCGGGATAGCTGCGTACTTAGGCTGTTTGTTTAGTGGGGTCCTTAGTCCTTAACTTATGCTGCTCTTGCCTCAGCACAAAAGTAAGGGGAAACAGATGTATAACATCAGTGTTTTAGGTCATGGTGAGCCCAAAATAGGAAAATAATTTAAAATACAAGAGCTTCAGTGCATATTGGGGGTTATGCACATAAGAGCACAATGTATGCATGAATCACGCGTAATGGTACCTGTGCATTTATGCAGTGCTGGACACGCACAGGGTGCACAGATTCACATCCACAAGCACCTGCAGGACACCTGTCCATATGTGCGGCCATGTGTCTGGATCGGGGTATCACGGGGGAGAGTGCAGGATGCAGATGGGCATCCAATCAAATGCTTGACAAAGGTCCCTTAGTGGATCCCCTGCTGTGCCTGTGCAGGGGATCCTGGGAAGGTGCAGACCGGACCATCAATATACTGTGGGCATTTGCCAGACAGGTCGCCCCCAGCCCTCACGGGCAGCCCGTTGTACTGGGGCAGATGTGTGTAGGGGGATCCTGATGCTACCGTGTCCGGCCAGTAACCTGTGTGGGGATGCATAACTAGTTATGGCAGGGCCCCCCCCCACTTATGGCTTACTGCCACAGCCTGGCATGCAGCGCTGTTGTGCATGCTGTTCTGCTTGGGCACATCCTCAGAATGCAGGCGGCATGTAGCTGTGATACCACGCAGGGGATCATGTGCACAGGCGACTTGTGCCCCTGTCATGAATGCCACTGGGGCTCCACTGGACCCCTGCTGTACAGCATTCTGATGTAGGATTGCCTACTTGCCTTAGCTACGTAGCGTGTATGCAATCCGTATTTTTATGCATAGGATCCCTTATTAATATTCCCTCATATTTAAAATACTGTAAAGGAGGCTTGAGAATAAGAACCTTGTAGAACCCTTTTAGATTCCAATTACATTTTTATTAGAACAGAAAAATATTCTCCCATCCTGAGGTAAAGAAGTGGTATTTTTTCGCTGGGAAAACATTTATCCACAATTTTTGTAACAATATTGCATTTCTGATGTCTTTATTTATTCTTTCTGTATTCTTTATAATTCACCTAACTATTTTAAAAACAGTTTTTATGGTTCATTTTTTAGAGCTTCAGTACAATTGAGGTGGAACTCCTCAGGACTGTGGAACAGAGTCTGTGAAAACAAACTAGCTCTGCGCTGCTGTGGGAGATGGGTGCATATATGGGTGGTCAGCCCAATAACTAGAGCCAAGCACAAAGAAAAAGCTGCACTCATCCCTGAAGAGACCAGCTGTCCATGGTTTAAAGTGGTCTAAGGAAAGCCCAGACAGTTGTGAGCAGTAATGGCAGTCCACACTGAAGAAGCATGCAGTTGCTTTATTCCAATACCACAAGCACTGCTTAAAAAAATAAGCAAGCGTATCATGTAAACATACAGCATGGTCCCAGTGCCCTATGAAAGGCTCAATCACAGATGTCCTGACGCTTCGCTACAGAGAGCTTCTTTAGGGGGCGGAGTCTGAATCTGAGAAGCACCTAGAAATAGTCAATGGGTCCTTTCATCTTTGATGGCTAAAAATTAACCTAAAGTTTGTGCCAAAATGTGTGAACAGTGCTACATATATAAGTATTCATATAGAATAGTGTATGGGTAGGCGGCCTGGTGGCATTGAGGGCTGACTCGCTGGACACCTTACCTCACACCATGCCAGCGACCCAGGTTCAGGAGCCAGCTCAGGTCATAGGGGGTCGACTGGGGAGGGGAGGATCGAGCATCTGGAAGATTGCTCTCCTCTCCTCTCCTCTCCTGCGGAGGGGTGGGATGTGGATCCCCAGCAACAGGTGCCTCCCAGCGGAGACTGGGGGTGTTGCAGCCAGGGGATACCTTGGAACGGGTGGAGGCAACAGCAGACGTCTTGCAGGTGGGCGCAGGAGCTATCTTGAGCTGAATGTCATTGTATGTCTGCACCTCTGGGGGTTTAAAGCAGGAACACCTCTCTGTGTGAGCAATGACTTGAGGATGCACCCGATGGACTTCCTCTCCCCCTGGCCTGAACAAAGCCCGGCCTAAGCCGGGTCAGGGACTCAAGGGTAACCTTGATTTCCTCCCTCATTCCCCTCCGGGGGGGGCCCTGTGTGTGGGGTAAGCCATGGTCCTTCCCATCTCACAGCCAAGGTGGAGGCTGGGCTGGGGGAGTGTTGAGGGTCTTGCAACCAGGGCTGATAAGGGGACAAGGATCCATCCCTGCTGCACAGAGGCGCATAAAGAGAACTGAAAAAAACCCAATAGTGTATGGGTACCATACACAACAAGGCTGTGCTTTCATAGAGAGGATTTGATGACATCAACAGACCTTGAGAATGTAGGTCGAGAGGTCTGTATAATGTCATCACATCGCCAAGGTGGAAACACAGCCGTTGTTGTGTATGGTCACCCACACACTATTTTTTATAGTATAAGGTTAAAAAAATAGTTAAGCCAAATGTTTCAGTATATACCAGTGTTTTAGTGTACACCAGATGAGGAACCGTTACGATGAGGCTCTTACTGTGCGTAGTCAGTGGTCCCACTTGCTCTGCTCCCTCCACTTCCAAAACCACCAGTCCCAAGTCTCCATTGCTCTTGACCATGAATAACTGCCAGTTTTTTTTGTTTTGTTTAAACCAAGTAAGGAAAGGTGATCAGTAGGTACAGTTTAGTAACATGCAGCTATCTGTGTCTGTCCATGTGTAAAGTGCCATGGATACCTGCTTGGTAAATGACGCCGCCATTTTCCCCTTAATTTTTTTTTAAAGATGCGTGATGCACGTTCAACCAATCAGGTGGCATGTCAAGACTGGGAAGTTGTTGTAGTATCATTGTAACATCAGAACAATATCACAGCAACTTTGCATGACCTTTGAACTGTACCACAACAAGAAAATTGTGTGTATACAAATCCGTACACAGTAGGGGTTAACCGTATACTATAAAGTGATTAAGTGCCCCTGCCGGGCCGCCCCTGAAAAAGGGACCTTCGGGGCTCAGTGGGCCTACCCGGTCACCAAAATTTAATAAATAAAAAATACATAAAGTGCAGATAAGATTAATAAAAATATATATTTTGGGATTTACAGTCTTAGCACTGATGAACATGACGCTTGCCCTTTTTAATACATGTTCATTTGAGTGTGCCATGGAGGAAAACTGAGACAGGGATTGTTGGGGTGGGGGGGAAGAGGGTCAGGTTGGAGGGGAGTTGTTTAACCAGGAAAGGCACACCAAGCCAGAGCTTGTTTCCAGGTGTGATCTGGGAGCACAAGGAAGTTAAGTGACTTGCTCAGGGTCACGCAGTATGCAAGTAGGGGCTGATGGGATTTAAACCCAGGTCCCCAGGTTTGCAGCTCAGTGCCCTTAACCACTACACTATAGTGCCTTGGAAAGGTGTGGAGGGGTGTGTGCACATTCTTCTTTGTGCTTGGTGCCAGAAGTGCTCAGCAGGATCCTCTGCTAATGTGCCCCTTTGTTTCAGCTGAGCGTGCTGCCTCCATGGATATGTTAGCTTTGGTACTCGCACATGTTTCTGATAATCAACAGCAAAAGGAGCATGCTTGGGTCCATCATGGAGATCCTGGCAAGAGAGACGGAGCTCTTAAACATTTCAAAAATTCAACTGGGAAGAAACATTAAGACAGTTGATTGTTTTTTTGGTTCTATCTGTGGACAACATTATTTTCAAAAATGTATTTTGCTACTTTAAATACTGGTTACAGAGTTGGCACTCCTGCTTGTCTTCATTGCTGAACTCCTACTGTGGTGCCAATTTCTGTTTTATGGTATCAAAACCTTGAGGGGGGGGAGAGTACACTAGGAGAACTTATTGAGTAGCTAAATACATGAGCTAGGCGGGAGGGTAGTCATAGTGTACACTAACTTAAAAGATGATCAATCATTTGCAGGAATTTGATGCATGAGCGCTAACTGCACCCACAGAAGGGTGCCTACCCAGGCCGGTCATACCCAGAGGAGTTCCACATATGAGGAGACCATGGCACATCCACGGCACCCCACCTGATCCCATGACACACACACGCAGCTACATCACCAGTTGAGATGGGGAATTTCAATGGGTGGGGGTGTGCACATACCTGATGCTGAACATAAACTCTGTGCTGTGGAGATCCAGCAGAGGAGACAAAGGCTACATGGCCAGCTGCGCCAGTGGGGCTACCATATTGGTCACAACCCCTCCCCCATCTGCTTGATCTCACAACCTTCCTCAGCACTAGATCAGCGGCCATACGGCATCTGCCCCTAGCTCTTGGAGCCTCTACTGAGGGATGGGGGCCATACCAGCACAGGCCAGCGCTGAAGCAAAACCGATGGTTCTGTTGATAGGGTTACGACAGTCCTTGGAGGACCACCATATCCCATCAGTCCCTGCTCCGTGTGCAGAGAGGGATCCACTATGGAGCTGTCAGATACATCTGAATGGATGCCCAGTTTATGGCACAGTACCTCCCTCACCTACCATGGCCCTCCACACAGCACTCAGTGTACGCATCCTGGGGGGCAAGGGGTCACGAATGCTGGAAAGCATGCTGGCTTCCAATGGTATGGAGCCAAGCAACTCAGCTATGCATGTTTCATGCATTTCAGGGAGGCCTTCATGAATCGGGCCCCAAGGGCTTGATCCACGTAGGGTTGCATTCCCACAGAGGGGCGCCTACGCAGGTTGGAGGTGTGTAGAGTTTCCGTTGCACACATGCAGAGACCTGCATGCATCCCCGGCTCTGGCCACATGGCCTGCCCTCCGCACCCAGTCCTGGTGCACTGCTATGTGACTGGAGGGAGTGAGCAAGGGGGCATGTATGTGCCCAATTCCAGAATCAGATGTGGCTGTGGAGGGCTGGCAGAGGGGGTGGAGGCTGCATGGCCTATGGGGCTACCATAGCACTTACAAACCCCCTTCTGCCCAGATGCAGGACTCTCCTTGAGGCACAATCAGCCCCCCTCATCTACCCCCAGCCCTCTTTGCAGGTAGGGAGGGCTGGGGGACATCACAACACCAGCTGGTACAACCAGCAAAGATATTGTAGCCCTGAAGGGGATATAGCAGTTCTTGGAGGACTGCGTCTCCCACAAGCCTCTGTTCCATGTGGCACTCAGGATCCACTATGGCACTGGCTTGGGCATCCATTTGGTGTCCTGCACAGTTCCTCTCCCATGCCGCCCCCTGCTCCATGCAATGCTGTGCATTTGTGGAGAGAGGAGGGCAGGGGCTGTGGATGCCAGCCAGTGAGGACAGGCATCAAGGCATGAAGGCAGAATGGTCATATCCCATGCCCCTTTCTGGACTGGGCCCTGAATTTATTAGCTGTTGTTACAACTGAGATTTTAGCCCAGAGTTTAGAGCCCGTCTGGGAGTAAATCAATGTCTATGGGGGAGTCCGCAATAAGTAACTGACTCAGAGTGCTCTGGGTCAGAGACGTGCTGTTATTTTCCTAAGGTCCATTAGGGAGTTCTAAAGAAAGGTAAGGGACATAGGAGCAGATGTCTATTGCAGGCATAGTATATATAGATCCTTGGAATCTGAGTGAAGCCCCATAATCTAATTTATGAGTTTACTGGGTCTCTGAGGGGCGTCTCTTACGGTATGAGAGACACTAAAAGTTAAGTCTGGGTGAGAGGACCACAAAGTTGAGCAGTTCTGCCCGCCCAATCCTCACGATACAGCAAGTGTCTCTTATACCATAAGAAACACCCATTGAAGGCCTCTCTTAACTTATAAATCACTCCAGTTTAGCTTGAGTGATTTATAATAGGTTTAGAGTTTCTTTTTTTATTTATTTATGTTGTCCCCTTCCTGGGGCTGAAATGGATCACTGTCCCCTGACACTCCCGTATGAGAGCACACTGCACACAGGACAAGAGGAACAGTGGTTCTGCATGCCGATTGATTGAAATCACCTTAATGCTTTATAATAACCACCACAAAATGTTAAACTTTAGTGTACAGTTCTACTCGCGACTATGATTTCAATAACACGTTACATTCTTGGTAACAAGCTAACAATGTAACACCAACTAGTAAAGACCAGTAAAGGTATGCAGTGCACAACCTCCTGCCTCCAGAGTTTTATTCAGTGGTATACCTGTGAGTGTGTGTGCATATGTGTGGTGTGTGTGTGCACGGTGTGTGTGTGTGTGTGTGTGTGTGTGTGTGTGTATGTGTATATGTGTGTGTGTGTGTGTGTGTGTGTGTGTGCATGTGTGCAGGCGTGTATGTGTATATGTGTGTGTGCTCACTATGTTTGTGTGCTGCCCCAGACCCAGTTGAATATAAATTGTCATGGTAAGCACCCTCTCTTACAGCCATACCAGCTGCAAAACCCTAGCAGGGGATGGCATGGCCACACTTTTAATAATGTGGACATATGGGAATTCACTTGACATTTGCGCATCTCATGGTTAAGCTAAAATGACGCCTTGTCCAATAAGAGTAGCAAAGAAAGGCAGGAATGCTGTTTGTAACAGGCACATCACTCTCACATGTTGAAAATGTGAGACATTTGGCTTTCTGTCTTTCACATACAGAGAGGGAGAACTATTTGAAATGGCCCTTCATGCTATTTCAGACTGAAACATGAGGGTGTCCAGCCCACCTGATTCTCAGTTTTAAGACAGATGTAATCCTTTGTTGTCAAAATATTCTCACCATGAGGCTGTGCACTTTTTAAAAATTATGACTGCCTATGTGATCATTTTGCAGGTTAACAGAATGATTAAGCATGTCACACCAAACATTCTGTGGAGTTTCTGGTCTAATGTATCTGAAGCAATGTGTCACCAAAGTGTTCATTCTGGCAATTAGGAAAAAGCTGCTTTCATTTGTTTTTATTTTTTTTTTTTTGAGTATTGCTGCCTGAAAAGCAAGTTATTTAAGTGATAACATTCAGTTAGCCTTAGTATACAATGGAATAACCAGCTTATGTGGGTGATTAAATGCTCAAGGCCGAGGCATTTAATCAAAAACAGAAACTGGTTACTGAGAGTATACTCTGGCTAACGGAATGTCATTACTATCACATGACTAGACATTTTGTAACCTAGATTTTAAAAGCACTGTGGTAGCTGAAGTGGACAGAGTCAGTGATACCTTTTCCCTTTTGTTCTGTGGACTAGATTTAGATAAACTATTGTGGGCGTGTCTTAAATGTGTGCAACCCCTTCCTTCGGGTGGAACTTACCTTGATTCACCTCCCGGCTGCTTACCGATGCCAGTCCCACTCCTGGGTGCTTGCCCTGTTGCTCCTGCCAGCCCCCAGGTTGTAATCCTGTGTGAGGGGACTGGAGGAGTTGTGAATCTTGGCTGTCAGTTAGTGGTATTGGAGAGCGTACAAGCTGCAGCCAGCGGCTCATGCTGCAGTGCTCCATTGGATTAAAGCGCTCCGGTGGCTCTGCCAGTTTTCCCCTGTGTGAGCTCCAAGCCCCAGGATCCCAAAGATGTAAATGGGGGTTCGGACCCTCTGCTGTGAACTTCAGAACTGTGAGTAAGCGCAGGGCTTGTCCTGAGTTGGGGAACCAATTTAGTGGTCCAAAGTTCTTTTGTCTTTAAATATTAAGTGCACCAACACCAACCAACCCGCAACAATCAGGCCTGCACCTGAATCTGGGTACCCAGGTAGACTTTAGGGACACTGGTACCGGGGGGGGGTAGGGCTTGCACATGGTGTTGCTGTGGGGGTGGACACACTACTGTTATGATTGCTGTGTTGCCAATTTGCCAGTCATTATCAACTAGTCCATTTTTTATTTGAATCTCCTATTCCCCTTTCCCAAAAATAAAGTTGTTATTGTTGCTGCATAAACCAGTCTGTGAGCATATTATTAGTGATAGCTATTAATTGCATGCAACACAGAGTGCTAAAGTGGTATATGGTATTCTGTGTGTGGGGGGGGACTGGAAGGGGAGGTGGGTAGGCACAGCATCCCAGGGGGTTGTACCCTACAAACAACTGTCCCACCATACTCACTCTAGGTGGAGGCACTGCGCTATTTATTTTGATTTGGGAATGAACCCCTACTTTCACCATCAGAACAGAGCCCAGGCCCCTCAACCTGGTTGGACCCCAACAGGTAGGGGTAGTAGCCCACTGTTACACGGTGCCCGAGTTACATGTGGATAAACCATTATGAGCATGTCTAACCCATCATGGGTGTGTCTTTGATGTTGTTGAATTGTCATGGGTGTATTATTTCCTTTCGTTTACCAGGGGAGCACACTAGATGGCCAAGTGCCTATTTTCAGGCGCGACCCGGGAGGGTTACAATGGTACAATACATGAACATCAGGCATATACAGGGTTAACATACATTAGGTTCAGGCACATTATATAATATAAGAATAAGGTACATAGATTAAGGCACTTACGTAACATACGAATAAGGTACATAGATTACAGTTAGACCGAGCACGTTGAGTAGAGTCATCAGTGAGGTATATGGATAACTATATTAGGTGGCACGCGGCCGAGTACAGGAATAGGTGACAGGAGTCTCCCAGCAATCCGGAAGAATACCAAGGTACAAAGCAGCAGGATCAGTCAGATCAGGGTACAAAGAGCATCAGGTAGATTAACAATCAGGATCGGTCACATCAGGGTAATAGAGCACCAGTCAAGGTATATCAGATGACATGGGCTAGACCTGCTGGGCAAAGTGCAGGTTATAGCCATGGACTGGCCGCCCAGTAGTAGACACCAAGTGATAGCAGCTCAGGTACAGAGACAAGTTGAGGCTGATTTCAGGAAGCCCCATAGGGAGGCTTTGAAGCAGGAATGTGATGGGGAGGTGCGAGTGCAGGCTGGCAGGGAGTTCCACAGCTTTGGTGCGAAGGCAGGGAAGGTCTGGTCACCCATTTGAGTGTGGGTTTTTGGAACCAGGAGGACCTGAGAGCCGCTGGATCATAGGTGGTAGGGTGGAGCTGCAGGAGTGAGAAACAGGGCAAGTGTAAAAGGGGTGGCAGTTTGGATGACATTGTCTATAAAGTTGCCAAGGATGAAGGTGTGGTGGTACTCCGGTGGGAGCCACTCCAGCTGGGAGTATAGGTCACATTGATATGTGAGGTGGGGAGCAGAGAGAGCAAAGCAGCATACATTGTTGTACGCTGTGTCCCATTTAGAGAGACTGGTTTTAGGGACATGAGCAAAGGATACAGGCCATAGCAGAGCGTGGTTAGGAGGACCCCCCTGGCAATGGCCAGTTGAGCCATTGGGGTGAGGCACAATTTAGCTCTGTAGGCCAGGTCCAGCTTGCAGTTTGTAGCTTTGCAGGTGTTGCGGATGTGCAGAGTGAGATCCAGCTGTGGGTCAAGAGTTACCCCCAGGTACTTGACCGCTTCTGTAATAGGCAGGGGGGACCCATTGGCTCCTAAGATTTTTAGAGGACTAGGGCAGCCTTTTAACTTGGCAGAGGAGCCAAAGAGCATGACCTGAGTGTGCCCGAAAACAAAATCAATAAGCGACCAAGGGCATGGTGGTAATAGTTTATGGGGTATTAAATGGCGGTTTTCTCCTATTCTGGTTAGCTTACAAAAGATCGCTGTCGTGTAGTTAAAGAATACCCCAGTATGTTCATTCTATAGTAACCGCATGCTCCTGATGTGTTGTGAGGTATGAGGTAGAGCTGAGGACCTTCAATCACCTGCAATGCAGAATCTCTGCACATGCTGGAGCATGTCATTCCACTTAAAATAAGCCTTCAAAGCTGATGGAGGCATCTAGGGGACAACACAGAACTGTGACTTTATAGTGAGGGTCGATGTCAACTAAGCTTTGTGCGAATAATCCCCAAGTAGTTATTAATCTAAAAATCCATGTAAAGATGTACCTTCCCAATCACTGAACTAAAGGTCAGGTGAGAGAGCAAATGTATGCTGATATTTAAGCTCTCAACAACATAAACATAGTATACATATATCTATACTATGTATATATGTGTACATAGCATTTGGCATAGTGCAGGTTGTGTCTCTTTGCAGATGACACTAAGCTCTGTGGGGGGATGGACAGTGACAATGGAATCAGGTAAATGCAGAGTGACCTGCAGAGATTAGAAAGGTGACCTAAGGTTTGGCAGTTGAAATTCAGTGCCAAAAAGTGCAAGGTGATGCACCTAAGGAAAAAGACCCCCAGGACAAAGTACTGGATGGGTGGGGTAAGACTTAGCACTATAACTGAAGAACAGGACTTGGGTGTTATCATTAGTGACTCCCTCAAACAGTCAAGCCAGGGCAACAAGGCCTATAGTAATGCAAATAGGATGCTAGGATGTATCGGGAGGGGTATTGACAGCAGACAAATGGAGGCAATAGTACCTCTATATAGATCTATGGTGAGGTCACACCTATAGTACTGTGCTCAGTTCTGGAGTCCTCACCTCAGAAAAGACAAGGACAGCCTGCAAATGGTGTATTGAAGGGTGACAAAGATGATTCAGGACCAACAGAGCACATCTTACGAGGATCACCTCAAGGCACTGAACATGTACTCACTGGAGACCAGACAGGAGAGAGGAGATGTGATAGAGACCTTCAAGGTCCTGAAAGGAATAAACAAGGGGAACTGTGGGGAATTATTTAGCATGAGGTAACAGTTTGAGGTTATGAGGGCAAAAGTGGCAACTGACAGGAGGGAGGTTCGTTCAAGAGGGATACAAGAAAGTATTATTTTACAGGGTATGCCCCCTGAACAGCGACACTTCTATGGCGACATGCATCGATATCGACAACAGCGCCATCCTGCCGTAGAAGTGCCTCTGGGACCAGGCAACCCCATCCCCTGACCTGCACCCCCTCCCCGAACTAACTCCGACCTGGAGTTAGAATCCCAAAGTACGGGCAGAGCTCCCCTCATGGGGGGGTTCAGCAAAGTCCCCAAAGAAAAAACGTACCAATGTGTGCGGCTCCATGCCGACTACAAAATGCTGTTGACATGGAGCCTGGTGCTGTGATGCCAGTCGATGTGTTTCTTGTTGAACCAGCATCATAGAGACGTTTTACGTAAGGGTGGTGGAACCATGGAACAGTCTACCAGCTGAGGTGGTGGGCAAAAAACAGTAATGATTTCAAGCAAGGCTGGGACAGATAGAGGATATAGTGGTTACTCTGGGTCAGGGTTTCTCAAATGGTGAAGCCAGTCTCCCTTGGGAGTCCCCAGTCTTCACAAGGGGAGGCTCAAGCAAATCTGAAAAAGTCCTGTGTATAAATTTTGACTTTTAGATACTTTGTGTGATGGGATGAGTCAAAGTGAAAGACAATAACAGTAGGTGAATTTATGTCTTTACTGTATTTACAAATTGGTGACCAGGAAAGGCACACTGACCTTGAGGATAGGACGATTAGCGGAGATCTATGCTTTGTTTGCAAAGTCTTCAACAATGATGAACCCTGGGAAAGCACTGGACTAAACAAAAGCCAAAACAATAGAACAATCAGGTTACATAAACTTAGACTTAGAGGAGATATGTATAACACTGAGAGGAGAGGTAGATGGTTCAGCCAAAGGGTAGTGGATGAGTGGAACGCATTGCCAGAGCAAGTAGTCACTAGTGGTACTATGGATATGTTCAAAATACTATTGTTTATTTATTTGTTTAGTTTTTGTTGACCTGGTAAGTGCACTAGACAAATCCTTCCTATTTTCAGGCACAACCCGGGGGAGAGAGATACAGATGAATGCCAACTGACCTTGAACCAGATTAAGCTGTTGGTGGTATTTTTAGTGAATGAGAAAAATTTGGCCAGGACACCGGGGAAATTGCCCTACTCTCTGCAGGGGGCGCTGCCACTCTGCAGGAAGGTAGGGGGATCTCATTTTGTTCCTGGACATGGAGGGTGAAGGACATGCTGCTGGACTTATGGAGTCTGGACTGGTGGAGACTGTGAAATTATCTGAACAGAATGTGGAACGTCTGGCTGCTATAGATCCCCTGGTTGTTATGCTGGCTTCTGATCAAATCGTAGAGGAGGATATTGCTGAAGATGAGGTATTACTATGGGCAGAATTAAACAAGAAAAAAACAACAGCTTTTGTTGATGTTGTCAGCAGCAGAACAGGAGGTTTTTAGAAGGAAAATCGCAGCTAGAGGAAGAAAATTAAAAAAAGAAAGTGGTCTATGGCTAGCCCCCAACAGGAAGTAAGTAAACATTTGCCTGGAAGGGGGGCTCGGAACCTTTACCTCAACTGGAGTCTAAAAACATTCAAGACCAAATATGTGAGGAGAACACGTCTCAGGACATTCGTTTTGAGGGCACTCCGTCGGATTGGACTCCTGGTAAGGCACTCCATGGAGCGGGCTGGGTTTTTACCGCTGGGTGGTGGCTGCCAGATCCTGCTATTCCTATCCCTGGTTCCCCTAAAGAAGTAGACAATATTGACTTCGTACCTGTAACTGTGCCTACTGATAGTGATCTTAATATGGCAGGTACACTTTTGAGAAATCCGCTGGAACAGGCTTTGGGTGTGACCGAGGAACATAAGGATCAGTAGCTGCGTCAAACGCTGAACCTCAAGAGATCCAGGGAGATAGCGTGGTGCTTGAGGAATCTCTACACATGAATCCTGCTTTGCCTGTTGTTACGAGTGGGGAATGTATTGAGCAAAATGAACAAGAAATTATGGGGATAGGGCAGGGGTCTGCAGGTTATGTCAAGGAAATAAGGGAAGAACCCGAGGTACCTCTAGGTGGTAAACACCCTACAACCTATGCAGGAATATTTCAGACACCAGTCACTGCTGCAAAAAGGGGAATTTTGGTGCTCCTTAGGTATAAAGCCTTAGCCCCGATTACGCCTGATAGACTGTGGGTAGGCAAAATGCTATTAATGGATTCTATGGGATTTACATCTGCTGAGGTGTATGCGTTCATTCATGCACCAGGTGATCATATGTACAATGTTAGTTTTTGTACCATGGCTTTGCTTGACAAATTTTGGAGGTTATATTATGGGGTAAAAGATGCTGCTGAATGGAAAGATTTTTTAGCAATACCCATTACTAAACCAACTATTAAGATGATTTATGTTGTTATTTAGGAATGAGGGTGTGGAAATCAAGGATATAATATTTTGGCTGTAGAAATGATGTACCATATTTGATCATTCTTGCCCCATAATGGATGACAATGGTTTCTGGATGGGGGGTGGACTTTTAGAATTCAACTGAACCAAACAGATCAAGGTATTCAACACCTTCCAAGTTCCTTCTTCTTGGGCCGAGATAGAGGAATTCTTTTTATACACTGGGCAGCCAAAGAGCTGTTATTGATGTGGATCTTTATCACATTTAAACACTAATTGTGACACTGTTAGATGCTTTCATTGTGGCTTGTTGGGCCACACAGTAATGCAGTGTTCACCTTCCCCATGTGTAATCTTTGTGGGGATGACGAACATACTTTTTAGAACTGCCCTTGGGCTGCCTGAAATTCAGAGGAGGCCTCTAATCATGAGGTTTTGCTCTCACGGGCTAGGCATTCCTTTTCTCGGAATGAGGAAGCTGGTATAGATTTTTCAATGCCTGCCAGGAGAAGGGGTAGAGGAAGGGGTGGAGGTTTTGGGGGACAACCAAGGTCTGCTCCCCTGTTGTCTAGACCCACAGACGTTAACACTTTTCCCACTTCTAGAATAGTGGGAGAGTTCCAGGTTTCTGAGGTTTCTAAACCTACGAAGGAAACCAAAGATTCTTTGCCCCCCCCAAAGCTGTGATATGATAGTTACTAAAAAGTAGCAGAAGACCTGTGGAGTAATTCTCCTACAAAATTCAGTACCAGTTTCACTTCCCGGTAATGGTAGTGATACAGAAACTGTTTTATGTCAACCTCAAGGAATGGAAGGTCCCCCTCTGATCTCTGACATAACTATAGAAGCAGACTCTGAAACATTTACAAACCAAATGCCATTGTCCCCATTGCCTCTTTCAAACCGTTTTTCAGTGTTCTTTTCCTGGGGTGATAGAGTTGAAGAAGAGCAACCTATGGACCAGGCTTCAGAACCTCTTCCCTCACAAGGAGAGAAGGACGGTAGCCAAGTTGGTGGTAAACCATCTGACCCATCTGAGTTATCCACTAGATGAACAAGGTCTAGTGTTAGATTGAAAAAAAAAATCCCACCCTGAGCCTGTTAATATTAAACTGGCAAGTTTAAATGCCAATAGTCTGAAATCACTTGTTAGATGAGCTACCACTTTTTCAATTCTACAACGTTTGTAGTATGAGATTGTTTTTTTACAGGATACTAGATTTCACACGATGTCAGATATAAATATAGCCAAGAAGGAATGGATATGGGTACCTACCTATTGGTCCATTGGTCCTGATTTATGCTGTGGAGTGGGAATTGTTTTTAAGACATGTGATGTTTGAGTATTCAGGCTAGTAGATATAGAGCCTGGTAGAGCACTATTGTTGGATGTGGAAGTGGGTTCTTTTCATTGCCGCTTGATTAATATTTATGCTCCACAATCAAAGGCCCAGTGTATAGAATTGATGGTGAAGATCCAGCCATTCTTGCATACTAGTAGACAAATATTTTTGGGGGGAGATTTCAATGTTAATGTCCAGCGGAAACTTCCAGGTAGCAAACAGTATTGTGATAAAACTTTTTTAATTAAAATTATTTCTCAAGTGGGCCTGCAAGATGCACATACTCAGGGATGCAATAAGGCTAACGCCGCCTATTATAGAGGAACTTTATCATCTAGAATAGATTGTATTTTTGTAAAAAAAACAGCGGGAACTTGTTTTACATGTACATTACCTATTGAAACCTCTGATCATATGCTGATAGGAATTCACAGTGCAATCCCCCCCAAGAGAATCTGGGCTGGGCTTTTGGAGATTAACTACATCTTTGTTGTTAAAACAGGAAGTAAAAGATGATTTATGGATGATTATTTCTGATAAACGCTCCACTATATGTTTATATGAGGGAGAGCTTAGTCGGTGGTGGGAAGACTTCAAACAGTGTCTTTCATAGTATTTTCAGTTTAAGGCCAAGACTCAGGCTGTATCGAATAAAGCTAAATATTTAGAGCTTAGGAGAAAATTATACAAGTTATTGTACGATCAAGCTGCTAGGGGTCAGGATTTTAGTCACAAAATTAATTTAATTAGTACAGAAATGTCCTTGTATTAATATACTAGGTTGGTATCTTTACAGAAGAAACAATCCTTTGGGACACAGGGTAGAGTGGATCAAACAAATCCGTTTACAGATTGTCAACAAAGGAGGGAGAGGAAGGGTTTTGTTAATTTGATAAATGAGCGGGGAGTGTTACTTACTGATAATAAGGTCGTTATGACATCTTTGGAAACTTTTATTACTAAAACATATGGGGAGCTACCCTTAAATTCTCCTAGTATTTCTATGGTGCTGCAGGTGGCAGATCCCCCCAAAGACTGACAGAAGAACAATCAAGTAATTTAATAGCTCCTTTTTCCGCAGTAGAATTACAGAGAGTTATTATGACTCTAAAAACAAACATTTCTCCGGGCTCTGACGGTTTGCCAGGAGAATTATATAAAATGCTATGGGAATATATGTCTGCTGAACTTCTGGCTATTTATAATTTTATGTTGAGTGATCTTTGTTTACCGATACAAATGTATGAAGGGCTTTTTTTTGTTTTGTTTAAATCTGGACAGGTTTCACATCTTGCTAACTGGCGTCCGATCACTTTATTAAATGTTTATTTTAAAATATTGCCAAAATTATTGGGGAATAGACTAGCTGTAGTAATGGATTTTTTGACATATCCGGCACAGTTTTATGGGATACCAGGAAGAAGCATTACGATGCTTTATGTTTATTGAGAGAAATAATGGATGGTGGGAGGAATACTGGGAAATCTGAATCAGATGGGGGTTTTGTGTTTAGTCTAGACCAGGCAAAAGCGTTTGATAATGTTTCACATTATTTTTTATGGCAGTGTCTACATTCTTATGGAATTCCCGAGATATTTATTCAGTGGATTCAACTATGCTATGCTTTGGCCTTTGTGAGACCATATGAGAATGGGCATATTGGAAGCCCTTGTAAGATTTTGAAAGGGGTACGACAAGGGTGTCCATTAAGCCCTTTGCTGTATGTCTTTCATATCGATCCAATACAAAGAATTTTACAAAGGTGACCTTTGATTAGGGGTTTGGGTTCTGAAATGGCACAGAATGTTAAAGTTGTTGCCTATGTGGACAATATCTGTCTGTTAGCACGAGATGATATGTCTCTTCTGAGGGAATATGAATTAATTCAGAAAATAGGGTTAGTTATTGGGGCCCGGTTGAATCACCAAAAATCTATTTGTTTGGCAATTCAGGGTTTTGATATTCCGATCCTAGAGGTAAGAGGTATTCCCATTACTAAACAACCTAGTAAAATTCTGGGTATTTACTTTGGTAATAAGAATTTGGCTGATGATAATTGGAATAGGGTATTGAAAAAAGGGATGGATAAGGTAGCCCATTGGAATGTGTGGAAAATGTCAAAAAAGAAGAGAATTTATTTGATCAATTCATTTTTAATTCTATTATTTGTGTTTGTAGGTACAGTTTTTCCTCTTCCTCGGTCACTGGAAACAAAATTAATGGCATGTTTTTTTCTTGTGTTTGGGGTAGTTGTTTGAAGCCTGTCAAGTGGAATGTGCTTTATAAATCTACTAAGGAGGGAGGACTTCAAATGCTCAATCCACTGGTATTATTTTTCATGATTTTTGTATATAATAATCTGCTTCACTTAATGAAACATTCATCAAAATTATGGGTAAGCTGGGGTATACCTAAATCACAGGGCATAATGACAGAATGGAGCACGAATGCCTTCTTACATAAAAATAAATGTCGTCCCCGACTGGACAGCCAGTGGGCAGGGGTTTTTGACAAAGTGAAACAGTGGAAGGTGAAATTCGATTCAGTTTTAAAATTTCCTAGGAAAATCCTGTATGAGGACATTATTCAGGAATGGTTTATGGAATACCCATTTGCAGACTTCTCAGCGGTGGATCAAAATTCAATCTCTAATTTAATTACTGATATTAGGATCCCAGAGAAAAGGTGGGACATGGTGTGGCTAGCAATTCATGGGAAACTGAATGTTCGAGGGAATCAAAAGCATAAACAGCTTCAGGACCGCTATTGCCCAAGAGACACCTGTGTACAGTGCACTGAGACTATGGCACATTTGTACGTTGAATGTCCTTATATTAAACAATTTTGGGAATTGATTAAGAATTTAGGTACTTGGAAATTAGATTTTCCTCCTGATGAGCGATTGTTGTTTTATGGTATAGTTCCTGTTTCACAAAGATCCATTCCTCATAGTACATTACGTATGATCATGGTACACTTTATATATTGGATATGGATAGGATGGTGTAAGTTGGCACTTCAACAAATGGAGATTTCGGGAGGGGAACTTTATTTTATAATACTCACTGCATTAAAAGCATTTAAACATATGGAATCTTCAAAACTTTCTCCGACTAATTGGGAGACTCATTGGAAATATTTTGATTGGCTTTAATGAACTATCTTTTATATAGTTTAAAAAAAAAAGGTTTTGGTTTATGTTTGAGATTTTTTAGTTTACATTAAATACTTGGTTCGACTTTGTAAATTTTCTTTTGCTTAGGGTAAGGTAAAATGTCTTGCTGATATGTAACTAATTTTGTCAGGATTTTGTATTAATGTTCCCCTACTCTTAGAGTGGGGTGGGGGAAGGGTTTTATGTTTGAGACTATTATATGAATTAATATTTATTTTAGTTTTGTGTTTTTTTCTTTCTTATGGTCTTGTGCATTGTATTACTAAGCTGTGAATACTTTGTTATGAGTTTGTTTTTTATTTCATAAAAAATTCCCGTACTCTTATAGTGGGCAGGGGAGGGGGTGAGTTTATACTGTTTCCCTTATGTTTAGGGTATTTGTATGAATTAATACTTATTTCTGTTTTTGATTCTTTCCTTATTATGATTATGTATGATATAATATTGATTTGTATAACTTTGTTATGATTTGTTCAGATTTCAATAAAAAATTCCCCTACTCTTTTCAATAAGTGCCATGGGATCTTTAACATTTACCTGAACTACCACCAATCCAGGCAGATGGGACCTCAGTTTAACTTCTCATGTGAAGGACGGATTAGATTAGATGAGCACATGGGAAACAGACTGACTAGAAGACACCACTGATATGTGACGAGTTGTAATAGGTTTTGAGCCTCCTGACTTGATTCCAACCTATGAACAAGGCTCACTTCAGTTGTACCTGGGAAAGGGTAGGGATTGAATGCAATTCAAAATGTAACTGTAAAAACAGTCAAGCAATACAAAATGAACAACAGTGCAAACAAACAGAAATAATGAACAAATAATGAGAGGTAACATTCGACCAAATGAAATTGGTGGCAGAACAACTCAAATAGAAGGCTTAAGCAGTGAGGTACTAGGAAGCAAGGGCAGAAGGGAGCAAAAGGATCCCTGAGAAGTTGCTTCAGAGCAGGGTAAGAGAGGGAGAGCAGAGGTGGGTAGGACGGTTATTCCAGAAAAAAGGGAAACAGACAGAGAATGCAGTCTGACCCATGAAGGTATCGCAACAAAGGGTAAAATAGTTATGAGAGTCAACCTAGTGGAGCAAGTAGGCTAGGCTGAGGAGGGAGATGGGGGGTATACAATAAACTGAATAAGAGCCAACTACTCAAAGGAGTTTCACTTTATTTCTGCTGTACTATATGAAGTATACTATTTTTCTATGTGGAGGCCCAAAATTAGCTTACTATGTGGGGGAAGTTTGCATAATGACTAAGGACCCAGATTTTTTTCCCTAAAAATCAGGATATTATATTGCATTTTCTTTGGCTGGATGCAATTCTTGGGATTTGGGACTGGTGTTCTTTGTATTGGCCAGTCTGCAAAGCTCCCCCACGGGCACCCACCACATATTTTTAGATGTTAGAAGATCGGGGGGGGGGGGCTTGGCTGTTTGCAAGACTTAAGTATACCATTATGTCCTCCACCCTGGGCTATACCAAAGGGAGAATGGAGGTACTAAATGCTGAAATTGTCTTCGCCCTGGACCCATATCACGGTACTGCTGTAAAATTGTAACTAACTGATCTCTCTGTACTACTATCAAAATGTAATAATGTTTACTGTGGACCTGGAAAAAGTTTTTTTTTTTTTGTCATTAAAAATTATATTTACAAAAAAAAAATATTTGGGGGAGGCTCAAGGTTGTTTCCATGGCATTGGGGGGGGCTCATTATGACAAAGTCTGAGAACTAATGCTCTGGGTGACAGTAACAGGAGGGGAATGGGGGTGGATAGGGAGGGCTCAACCCTGTATGGACAATAGGTCCCAGGGTTATATAGGGAACCATTGGCAGACTGGATGGACCATCGATCATTTTCTGCCATCACTGTCTATGTTTCTTTGCTGCAGTTTCCAGCATATCGGAACACAAATGTCCCCAAATGTTTGGCGTGATGCATTTTTTTTTATTAACGCCCATTTTGCTCCTGTATAGATTGGGAAGACGTACCTGTGTTGGCCCAGTGGTGCCCCTTTAGGGCTGCTGTGGTGCACAAGGCCCGGAACAAGCTTTGCTGGGGCTTGTCTCCCACCCTGGGGACCCTCAGACCCAGGACCATGTGCCCCCCTGCGGATGTCAGCCAGAGTCTTGTACTCTTGTTCCCAGTACAGTCTCACTTTTGGACATCCCCAGAATATAAGGTAATGGGATCCAACCTCCCCAGACTTCCTCCAGCAAAGATTGGAATGCCCCTGAAAGTGATGGGTGATAGTGGGAGTGTGGAAGAATCCTGTGAGGCATTTCTACAGAAACTATCTCCATCCTGGAGAGGCTGTTGCATTCCAGCCTTTCTCCTAAAGTGTGGCCCATGGCTCTTCAGAGATGACTGCCTGTACTTCTTGTTCCCACTGGGTTTGGAGCCCAGAGAATTCCAGAGAAGTGCTTCCCAACAGGGTCTGATAAGCTGTGGATATCTTGCCTGCTCTACCAAGCAGCATGGCTCCCCACAACAGGTAATCCTTGAGAGTTGACAGGTTGCTCCTCACCTGTGCTAGTAATGCTAGGGATGTTAAATAATGACATACTTAGAATATCTGAAGTGATCCTTTGGTGGGAGTTCAAATCTCTGCTGCAGGTTTCCGAAGGGAGCACAGGTGCCCTATTGAATGACGTGCCAATATCGAGTCAGGCCAGCCTGTTCCAACTCCAGAAGCCTAGCTGTGTAATAGGGGTGTTAAAATCTGGGTCCCCTATGCTTATGGAGAGAGGGGCAATCTCATTAGGAAACTATGATATTTTCTTGGCTTTTAAAAGCATACGAAAAGTGTGCTTCCTCCACAGGTTGGGAATCGCAGCTAGATATGCAGTGGGAGGGGTGTATGTGGAAGGGCAGGGAGTGGAACTGGAAAGGGCTGCTACATTTCCATCCCAAGCAAGCCCATGTCTCCTCTCTGATTGGTCCTGCTTATGACTGGGACTATTTGGGCAGCCAATTAAAATTTGTGGAAGTCGTTGGGAAGGCCAGGCATCTCTTGCTAATTTTGTGTCAGCCCACATTAACCTCAGCAGGGCCTTCTGGGGTCAATTCCAGAAGGCCTCTGGAATCCCTTCAAGGAGAGCCAGGAACAGGAAAAGGAAGTGCGTGTGTACATGAAAAATAGCAGTCTTACACATTTCTAGTGAAATGGTAGGGGCCAAACAAAAGAACTCTGCATGTAGCAGAATTAAAAAAAACATGATAAATCTGCACTGGGTTTTGCCACTTCATGGGAATTTGTGCCACAAATGGCCAAAAGATGAGTGCAGATTGATAACAAAAGGTCAGACATCCGTAAATGCCACAAAACAACTGACATTCAGAATTGGGGCACAAAATAGAAACTGTGCCAGTTTCACTTCACACCAGAATTTTATCTTTAAAGGAGAACTGTGTTTTACCAGTAAGTTATTTTTTCCTGTAAGAGCAGCTTTTTCAATACTGGTTCACATTCTTTTAGTCTTTCATCTTTACTGTACTTCTGATAAACTCTGTGGGTGTTTTTCTGTTACAATCTGGTGGTACTGTGAGTACCATTTAAAAACTCTATGCTGTAGCTTATGTCTCTTTCTGTCACAAAGTTCTATAGCAGAATGCAAATATCTTGTGCCAACTGTGGGTCCTATGCAGTTATAAATGTTGTCCCCATGCACCACGATACGCAGCATGTAGGGCTGAGCTGCATACATCCTGGATGTTCTTTGGGCACCCACATATGCGTGAACTGTCCTCCTCTGCCACACTGCTCACCAGTGTGTTCTGCCAACATAGTAGTGGGGGGGAGTTTAATATATCAGCTGGAAGGCTGCCATAACCCAGATAGACATCTGGAGAACTGGATGTTGTCCCGCAGTTACAGATCCCAGCTTGTCTCCTTGCAACAGAGGGCTGTGGTGAGGATGACAGCTGTGAGGCACAGTACAAATAAAAACAACAGGTCTGAAGTGGTACCAATGGGGTAAGGGCAGAACGTATGCAGATTGCCACATCCCATTATCCCCTGCTCTGAAATCTGTTATGGGACCTGCTGCGGATTCTGATTGGAAGTCCACAGTCTGACCCATGTCCAACCTGGCAGCATAGCCTAGAGGTTACAGTAACAAGCTGAGAATGAGCTTGGTACATCCAGTACACACCTGAGTTTGAGTCCTACAACCTCCACTTACATACTGTGTGATCCTGAGCAAGTCACTTAACCACACTGTGCTCCCCAGACACACCTAGAAATCGTCCATTAGACACCATTGTAAATGAGTCCCTGATTCAATCAATCAATCAAACTTTATTTAACCAAGCGTAAACACCATTGAGCAAGCTCATTTTCAAAGTGGTCCTGTACAACAATAAAAATATACAGTCGCAGATAAAAACAAGGCACTGTACATGTGAAGGATAATATAGGCCTATACATACAGAACTAACATAGGTTGCATCGGTTATAAATCATGACAGAAAGATGGAAAGCAGAAGAGGGGAGCGTATGTGAGAGGGGAGAGTATGTGAGGAGGGAGAGAGGGTAGAATGGTAAGGGACGGGAGAAGTGAAGATGAGCTAATAAGTGCTGGGTACCCCCTATTGGTGAGGTGGGCTAAAGAAATGCTAGGAACCCCCTAAGGGGGCTGTGAGTTGAGAGAGACTCTGTAACAAAGGATTCATGGAAGATACTCGAACTACAGCACACAGTCATCTAAAACAGCTGCAGGTTTCCTTCAGGTACTTAGCCATTAGTGCTTTGAATGTGAATGGTCCTGGAAGGGATAAAAGCTTTAGAAAGCCTTGCATGGTGTTCCATAGGGATGGGAGTGAGAAGTTGATAGCAGCCAAGCCATGGGTTGTATTTACTCTGGGGGTCTGGAAGCAGAGTATGGAGAAGCGTCTCAGACCATAAGATCCCTTGGCACGTGCGAAGAAGTTCAGGATGTAAGCAGGAAGTTTATCAGACAACACTCTAAAGAGCCAAAGAAGAGCGTTTCTTTTCCTCCTAGTCGAGAGTGAGGGCCATCCCATCTCTTGGTACAGGTGGCAATGGTGAGTGCGAGGAGGCAGATTAAGGATGAATCTTAAAGCCCGGTGATAAAGGTGTCAAGTTTGCTGGAGCTGTTAAGGGGCAATGGTTGTAAAGGAAGTCAGCGTAGTCCAGTAAGGGTAGGAATGTGGTTTGCACTAGTCTCTTTCTAGCTTCTTTGGTGAGTAGATGCTTAATACGGTAGAATAAGCCTAACCGTTGCCTTAGTTTTTTCGATATCTCATTCAGATGGCACAGAAAGTTAAGTTTGTTATCCAACCAGAACCCTAAGTATTTAAAGGTATCCACTATTCCAAGTGGTTCTCTCTAAAGTGTTAAAATCTTAGGATGGTGAGTAGGTCCCGAGGCTGCCTTTGGGGAGAGGATCATGGCTTTAATCTTTTTGGCATTGAGTAGAAGCTTGTGGCTGATAAAGTTGTATTGGAGAGAGAGAGAAAATCACGCTGTAAATCCTCATGGGACAGGTCCAGGGATGAGTTTGAGGTGTAGAGTATGGTATCTTCAGCAAATAAGTGCACATTAGCTGAGCGCAGATGTGAATTGAGGTTACTAATATAGATTGCGAATAGGATTGGACCTAAGATGGAGCCTTGGGGGACACCTCGAGGAAGTGATTTTAATGGATCAATTCACCTGCCGCTTTGACTTGTTGTAGCCTATCTGTAAGGTAGCTGGTGAACCATTTGATGGCAGAGCCATCAAGTCCAATACTGTGCAGTGCATCAAGCATAATATTGTGATTCACAGTGTCGAAAGCCTTACTAAGATCGAGGAAAAGGGCAAACACATGCTTCTTAGTGTCCTAGGCAATTTGCCAATCAGTAGTTACTTTTGCAAGGGCAGATACTGTGCTATGATTGACTCTAAAACTGGACTGTAGTTTTTGCAAGTCCAGATGCTCTCTGACTTGAGTGTTGACAATTTTTTCCAGGAGTTTTGATAGGATAGATAGTATGGAAATGGGTCGGTAGTTATTCAGGTCACTCAGATCCCCGGATTTGAACAAGGGTATGATGTGTGCAGTTTTCCATGACACAGGGAGCTCACCCTGCGTTAGTGAGGTGTTGAATAAATGGGTAATGGGGCGGTCAAGTAGCAATGGCCTAATTTAAGGAAGTAGGGTTCAATATTGTCGGCACTGGCACTTTTTTTTGTATCCAGTGCCAATAGGAGGTCCTCTACTTGTTTAAACGTGACTGCATGAAAGCTGAAGGAGGAGGAGAGAGGCTGGTTAGAGCTGCAATTAGCAGTAGAGTCAGCAGTGGAGTTCCCTAACGGATTGAGCTTGCTGATAGGTGAGGTGTCATAGGCCAGTCCTGCTGTGGCAAAGCGTTCGTTAAGCTATTCTAATATAGCAGCTCTGTCCATGAGGATAGATCCATTGGACACTATTTTGGCTGGAAGGGAGGTGTCAGAAGTATGACCTTCGACTTCTCTGAGGATATTCCAGAATTTGGAAGAGTTGTTCTTATTGTCTTCTAAAACTGCTTGAAAATATTTAGACTTTTCAGACCTAATTAGTTTGGTGTAGGCATTTCTAGAAGTACGAAATGATTGCCAATCGGCCGCCGGGTGCGATTTCCTTGCTCGTTTTCATCAAGCATCTCTGTCCTTGAGTGCTTTCTTCAGGATAGGAGAGAACCAGCTGGGAGGTCTTATTTTCACCTTGACAAGTCTTAGAGGGGTGTGTTTGTTATTATGCCCTCTAGGAGGCTATGAAAGATACTGAATGCCTCGTTGAGGGAAGGGGCTAGATAGAAGTCCTGCCATCTGATGTTACCCAGGTCTTTCAGGAAGGCATTTTGGCAACATTTTTTCAAACATGTTTTCAGTTTGAATTTAGGAGCCAACTTTATTTGGGGAGAATGTCTAATGCAGGCAGTGGCGCAATGATCACTTGGGTCATTAAAGAACACTCCAGTATGCGAGATGTTATGAGGTTTGTTTACTAACATAAGATCCAGTAGGGAGCTTTGCTCCAGGTTTTTTATGTTGGGTCTGGTGACTGCGGGTTTCATTTGTGCCCATTCATTCGCATCACAGAAGTCTTTTAGCTTCTTGGAGCTGTCATCATTCCAGTTATGGTTAAGATCCCCCATGAGAGTACACTCAGTGGTAGTCGATTCGAAAAGGCTTTGGAGATGCGGTAGGAGGGCCATGCCACCAGAAGGAGGTCTGTAGCACACAGCAATAAGCAGTGCCTTGTCAGTGGAGAGGGATAATTTCAATACCAAGCATTCAAATTCTTTAGCCTTAGAGGTGCAATCAACGACTGTGACAATGAATTTGCTCTTAACATATATTATGACCCCCCCTCCTCTGGTTGGTCTATTGCATCGGTGGGTGCTGTATCCCGGTACATTGATGGATTTGTCAGGGATTGAAGGTGTAAGCCAGGATTCTGATATCATAAGGAAATCAGGGGATGCATGTAGAGGCCAGGTCTGTATTAGGTCAAACTTCTTTAGTAAGCTACAGACATTCATGTGCAGGAAGCTGATACCTTTGTATTGTGGGAGGTCCGCAAGGGTTTTGAGAGTAACAGGTGGCCCGGGGTTAAGTTCAACATCTCCAGAGCAGAGTAAGAGAAGTAGTAGTAGTTTCTTGATGAGGTGTCTTAGCCTGCTAAGTAGTTTCTTGTTGCTTCATTTCGCATGAGAGGGCGTTGTGGTCGCTGGCTTATGGACAGCAGCATGAGTTGTTAGAAAAAGTGCATACATGACTGTTTTTGCTGATAGATTCAGGGGTGCTCTAACGTGTTTTTTGGTTAATGCCTGATGAGAGGATGGACAAGACCAAAGAGAGGATGTCCCCATTATGTGTTGCCATAGCCTATCAAGAAGGGGCACTGCTTGGTAGTCAACATGGGAGAAGCTTTGGCCATGAGGCAGGTAGGTAACTGGAATTCTGATTAGGACATGGATTAGCAAGATGAGGCAGCAGAGCAAGAAAATATCCCCACGAGTCATTTTTTTTAAATTTATTGGGGAGTTATGTCCTAGAAGGGGTATTGTTTTTGAGGTTAATAGGACCAACTGTAAGAGACTACTTGAGAAGGTAGGGCTAGCTGGAGGAGGGGGCCATAGGATAGGCATGGCTAACAATGCTTAGTCTAATAGGTGTGTAGAGGGTTGGGCTTACTCTCAGTGTGAGAGCATTTACTAGAGGCCGGGGTCAGGGCGAGTGGTGTGGGAAGAAATTACAGAGGAGGCTACAGCGCCCAAAACAAGAGAGATGTTTTGAAAATAAAGCTGCAGAGAGCAGAGTCTCCAGGTGGCCAATCACAGGCAAAGCCGTACAGCAGCAGCCAATTGGAGGGATTCCCAGCAGCTTATTCACCAATCAAGGCTCCAAGCTGTTCCCTGAGGCTGTGCAGTAGCTTACCCAGCTTGCAGGGCTCCCAGATGGGCAGGCTGAAAGGCGCGCAGCTGGCTGGCTTCTCCAGCCATGACCGCAGGTTTGTGGAGTCGGCAGTCCAATCAGGGGCTCACGGAGCTAGCTTGCAGGGCTCCCAGATGGGTAGGTTGAAAGGCACATGGCTGGCTGGCTTATCCAGCTGTGACCACAGGTTTATGGAGTTGGCAGCCTGATCAGGGGCTCACAGAGCCCTTTATTCAATGGTGCATCCATTACTCATGAATAAAAATAAATTATTATTATAATGAAATTATTACTTATCCCTCCAACTGATCCCTCTCCTGGCATAAAACTACATATTTGTGCATAGGGGCAGCCAGGAATAGTGAATCCCAGCCCTATAAGTCCATCTGGGGCTGGTCATATGGTGCCCAGGTGCAGGGCAAGGTATGCACGCTTCTGGTGTATACCAAGCCACTGAATGCATGGGGGCCTATAGTGCTTCACAAGGACATGAAGCGCATCACACAGTTCTAAAATGGGCTTCATCACTGGCGTGCAAGTCTGAAATACCCACTGAATTTTACCATAAGGAACAATAACAGAACATGGTAACACTTTATTTTAAGTGTCCTTAACTACACTGAAACTACTGTATAACTACAATGTAACTACTATGTAACTTCTGTGTAGTTACATGTAACTACAATGTAGTAGTTAACGAGTTTCACATTTGTGGTTTGGTGTAGTTACACAATTTGCATGAACTGATAGTTACTGCAATTACTGTTGCCTCCCTTCTGTTTCAAATCAGTTCTGTCTGGCGAATGTAACTATGTATGTTGCACTTTGCAGCAGCTGTTACATGTGTAGTTACACTTCCAGCATAAATCAATTTTTCTGTTGCACTTTGTAACAGCTATTACATGTGTAGCTATGCTTCCAGCATAAATCAATTTTTCTGTTGCACTTTGCAACAGCTGTTGAATGTGTAGTTACAGTTCCAGCATAAATCAATTTTTCTGTTGCACTTTGCAACAGCTGTTGCATGTGTAGTTACACTTCTGGCATAAATCAATTTTTCTGATGCACATTGCAACAGCTTTTACATGTGTAGTTACACTTCCAGCATAAATCAATTTTTCTGTCGCACTTTGCAACAGCTGTAACACGTGTAGTTACACTTCAGGCATAAATCAGTTTTTATGACACACTTTGCAACAGCTGTTGAATGTGTAGTTACACTTCCATCATAAATCAATTTTTCTGTTGCACTTTGCGATAGCTGATATATGTGTAGTTTCACTTCCAGAATAAATAATTTTTTTCTGTTTCACTTTGCAACAGCTGTTACATGTGTAGTTACACTTCCAGCATAAATCAATCTGTGCCAAAAGAGAGAGATGGTTGTGGTTGCATGTGTAACTACCACTTCATGCAATTTGTATGACTACAAACCAGGAAGGGTCTCTACCTGTGTATCCTTTGCCACCCATCAGCACTCTACACAGCTGATTGGTGGTAAAGCATGGCATGTAGCCATGCCCCAACCCCAGCCACCAAACTGGGCCGTAGCAGGCCAGACGTGTGGGTGCAGAAGAGGTGTGGGTCAATGCCACAGAAGCAGCACATTTCTTAGTAACTACAATACTGTTACAAGTCAATAAGTAATTATGTAAATTATTTTTATTGTGTAATTAAGCAACGTAGTTGTATAGCAATTAAGAATACCAGATTGCATGTTTATTAAGCAGTAAGTACATGAGGGAATGATTTTTGAAGGAAAGCATACATCAGATCTACAGCATTGACATTCAATGTAAGTGTATATTAGTTACACCCTTCTTTGTATGCTTTAAGTGTCAGTTTCTGCGTACTTACTTTGCAAATACATGTTAGGAATTAACTGTGGAAACAATGCCACAGAAGCAGCACATTTCTTAGTAACTACAGCACTGTTACACCCTTCTTCTTACACGCAGTATAGCATAGTGGTTAAAAGCACTGACCTGCAAACCTAGAGAACTGGGTTTGAATCCCAGAGCCACCACTTGTATACTGTGCTACCAAAAAAAAAAAAAGAACTAAAAATAAACATGCAATCTAATATTGTAAATTGCTATACAATAAAAAAATCATTAATTTACATAATTACTTATTGACTTTTAACAGTGCTGTAGTTACTACTTGGGCTGGCAGTATAGCCTAGAGGTTAGAGGAATGAGGTGTGAATGAGCTTGATACATCCAGCAGACCAGACCTGAGTTTGATTCTCACAACCTCCACTTGCATACTGTGTGACTCTGAGCAAGTCACTTAACCGCCCAGTGCTCCCAGGTCACCCCTGAAAACAGGCACTTGTGCCTAGTGGGCCTTACCTGGTTACCAAAGACTAAAATAAATAAATAAAAAATAAAATAAACAAAGTAAAACTAAGGATCATGCTGCTTCTGTGGCATTGTTTCCACAGTTAATGCCTAACATGTACTTACAAAGTAAGTACGCAGAAACTGACACTTGAAATAAAGTGTGAGAAGAAGGGTGTAATAGTGCTGTAGTTACTAAGGAATGTTCTGCTTCAGTGGCATTGTTTCCACAGTTAATTCTTAACATGTATTTGCAAAGTAAGTACACAGAAACTAACACTTAAAGCATACGAAGAAGGGCGTAACGACTATACACGTACATTGAATGTCAATGCTGTAGTTCTGATGTATGCTTTCCTTCAGAAATCAGTCTCTCAGGCACTTACTGCTTAATAAACAGGTAATCTAATATTCTTAATTGCTATACAACTACATTGTTTACTTATACAATAAAATCATTTACATAATTACTTACTAACTTGTAACAGTGCTGTAGTTACTAAGAAATGTGCTGTTTCTGTGACATTGATCCACACCTCTTCTACACCCACACTCCTGGCCTGCTACAGCCTAGGTGTGTGGCTGGGGGTGGGGCATGACTACATGCCATGCTTTATTACCAATCTGCTGTGTGGAGTGGTGGTGGTGGGTTGCAAAGGATACACAGGTAGGGACCCTTCCTTATCCATTACATGCCCTTCCCACTGGCTGAATGGTGAACCTACCATAGCACCATCCTTCATATAAAGCTACCCCATCACTCTCACTATACCATGAGGGCTGGGGGCAAGGCAGTAAAAATAGGCAGACCAGTAGGTCCCTTTACAGGAAAATGTCAGTAATGGGAAAACCATCCATAGCCCACAATTTCCCATTCCACACACAGTGCAGGATCCAGTCTGCTCCTGTTCAGACCATCTGATTGGATAGCTGCTATTGATCACAAGGACTGGGAATGCACATCTGACACATTGCCTGCCACCTATGTGAACAGGGTCCAATATTAGACTGCATGTTAAGTATTTATTTATTTATTTATTTTGTATTTTTATTAAGATTTCAGATTACACCTTTGAGCCAGGGCTCATTTACAAAGGTTTCACATCAGGAAAAACAGGACAAGAGAGAACAAACAAAAAAAAAAGCAACAAAAAATGCAGTTAAAAACAAACAAACACAACATACAGAATACAAACAAGGAGCAGTCATTGACATTGTCAGATAATTGCTTGAGACTGGTTAATCAGCAGGGCATGATACCAGGCAGTTGTACATCATATGCCTAGGGAAACTGCTAGAGAGGTAGAGGCAGAGGCATCGTTGGTTAAAGAAAGGTAGAGAAGTGAGGTGAAGCAGCTAAGGAAGCATTGTCAACAAAAAAGGGGGGACAGAATAGGGAGAAGTGGGGTGGTTGTGGGAAAAGGAGAGGTGGGCAAGGAGGGAGGGAGGGAGAGCAGGGAAGGTAATGGGGGAAATGGGAGGATTTTGGTGGGTGGGTCAAGGTAAAGCAGGGTGTGGAGGTGAGTCTACCTGGTAAAGACTAGCAGCAAAATGGAGGGAGGGAAGGGTGCTAGGTGAGAGCACGGTAGGAGAAGGAACTAAATAGTGGGCAGGCTGCTACTGGAAGTCACACAAAATAAGGGGTGTGGGAAAAAGTGTAGGCAGGGAAGGGAAAGGAAGAAACATAGACATTGACAGCAGATAAGGACTGCAAGGCCCATCCAGTCTGTTCATTTTTCTACTTTAAATAGTTCTTGAGGGACTGATTTCTGAATGAGAATTTACGGCACAGCTACAGTACTGACATTTGGTAAATGTAAGTGTGTGCAACAGCAAATACATGTTAAATAGACATTAACTGTGAACACAGTACCATTATTTCTTAGCCACAGTATTGTTATAGTGCTAATTATAATTGGAAGGAAAAGTATGTCTCTTTGCAGACGATACAAAGATCTGCAACAGGGTTGATACAGAAGGTGGGGTGGAAATGATGCAAAGGGTCTTGACAAGGTTGGAGGAATGGGCAAATGTATGGCAGCTTAGGTTCAATGCAAAGAAGTGCAAAGTTATGCACCTGGGAAACAAAAACCCTGGGGAAGAGTACACAATGGGGGGTGAGATACTAACAACAACAAAAATGGAAAGCGACTTGGGGGTAGTCATATCAGATAACCTTACGGTGGGCAAGCAATGTGAGAAGGCAGTAAGGAGGGCTGGTGGGATACTTTGATGTATAGGGAGAGGCATCACCAGTAGGGAAAACAGGAAGTTGTTATCCCTCTGTACAGACAGTTGGTGAGACCCCATCTGGAGTACTGCGTGCAGTTCTGGAGACCCCAACTCCACAAGGACATAGACAGGATGGAGGCTGTCCAGAGGAGGGCAACTAAAATGGAGCAGGGTCTGCACCAGAAGACATCCGAAGAGAGATTAAAGGAGCTTATAACATGGGCATCTGTGGTTGAGAGAAGTGATTGGCTGCTCTTAATCACCTGACCATTCATTAATCCTTAATATTTTTACATAAAGTGGATGTTGTGAGAAGTCATGTAGGTTCTCAGCAATGCAGTGGATGGCACTCATTTAGCAGCCGTGTCAAAGGAAATTTGAAGGAGCCATATTGCTGCATAAGTAAGAAAGGGAAGCTACCACCCACCCACCCCATGGATACTGTCACTCCTAGCATAAGTTTGAGATGGTGACTATGCACCATCACAAGTAATGATGTAAAAGTACACAAGCACCCTGTAGGGAAAGAGAGAAATGAGAACATTTGTCGGAGAGAAGTACGTGCGAGTGAGCTTACCAACCCGATCATCAGTGTCCTGTCAGTTACAGCATGCATCACAAATGGGCATCAAGGATAACAATTGTCCAACAGTACTGTTGTTAGTAACATGATCAGCATCAAAAATAAAGGAGGTTGTTGCGATATTAGGGAACTGCAGAAATAGTTAGGGAAGTGACATAGTGCGCTGTTTTCTGGGGGAAAGTAAGTCTGACGTACACAGGAGGAAGGCAAAGAGATGCGGACAGGACAAATCAGTCGGGAAGTTACGTGGTCAGTAACGGCAGGATGGCATCAAAGTAAACCAGCCTGCCAGCAGAAATCATTAGTGTCCTCATAAGCTGCCGAGAGCTTCTACCCAGGCGGCCAGTGGAAATCTTGATGCATACGAGGACAGTTGTGACCCACTCACCCAGCGGAACTCCATGGTGCTCAGTGAATGAAGGTAGACATAAATAATGCTGCTGATCTTGAATGCTTGTCGACACTCGGTAGACAGAGATAGCGGCAGTGTACAGACAGACTACTTATTGTAGACAGAGTGTGTGTTCGACAATATCTCACTGTTAGGTAAGAAAAACAATACACTGTAAAAGAGCAGGAGAGACAGCAGCCCGTGACAATGTATTTCAGAGAGCAGAACAAAAAGTTGTGTGCCCCTTGATACTACTATGTTACCCTGTTTACCAAAAAAGTTATGTAAAAAGCACTATTTTCCTGTGGCAGAACACACATGGATGTGGTACTGTAGACAAATATAGTGGAAGAACACTAAGTAGTCCCCACAGTTTTTGTTCTGTAAATCCACCAGTTTTGGTCCATTTCTCTCCATACATGGCCCATGTTATAAGTGCAATAACCCACTCCAGGGTTTGCATTTAGTGGGGATTAATCAACACCCCGGGTGCTGTGAGGAAACTCAGCCTGCAGCCTCGTGCCTCACAATGCACACGGGGTATTGATTAATCCCCAATAAACGTACACCCTGTCGTGGGTTATTGCTTACTTAATATGTATACCCTGAAGGAGAGGAGGGAGAGGGGGGCATGGTAGAAACTTTCATGTACCTCAAGGGAATCAACAAAGTCCAAGAGGGTAGCATCTTTCAGAAAAAAAGACGTACAAGAATAAGGGGACACAATCTGAAGACAGAGGGGGGTTGGCTCAGAGATAATGTGAGGAAGTATTTTTTCACAAAGAGGGTTGTGGATACATGGAGCCGCCTTCCTTTTTTTTTTGCCATTCACTTTTTATTGATTTTAACAAATTAATACAGAGACTATGAGAACAAAGTAGAAAAGCCAGGTGTGCTGAGTACGTACAATACAACAAGACCGAGAAAGACACCACCATAAATTGCAGTCTCTGTACCCCCTCCCCACCCCTTCCCAAACCCCCGTGCAAGGTACTGTGTTGATCTCCACCATACATGGAAAAAAGCAGCCTGTTAGGTTATGAATAAGCTATCACTAATGGGGACCAAATATCTTCATAAAGGGGCAACTGGTTATGAAGGATAGCAATCGATCTTTCCACCCTCAGAGATGCTAAGAGCTCAGATAGCCACTCTGAGTAAGAAATGACAATGGAATCCTTCAAGTGTTTAAGAACAAGTCTTTTCACAGTAATAGAAATCAGAGACATATGATATTTCCTTAGTCTAACCGGGAAGTCAGACACAACACCAAGCAAACACACCTCCGGGACAAACATGTCTTCAACCCCCAGTAATGGGCTAATTTTATCTTTAATCTCCCTCCATAAAGGTGCAACTTTTGAGCAATCCCAGAACATGTGGAACAGATCACCTGTTTCTACACCACATCTGGAACACGTGGGAACTGGAAGGAGCTTCAAGTCCGCTAACTTCTGCAGGGAATAATAAATATTATGCAATATCTTGAACTGAATCAGCCTGAGACAATCCTGTTTAAGAAATTTGTGACAGTTGATCCAGAATGTGACCAATCCAGCCTAACCTCCGGAAATGCCCTAGACCAATACCAAGACGAGGCTGGGTTCCCGTGAAAGCCCATTGAGCAGCACCTGATACAACTCGAAACCACATGGGAGATACCCACCAAAGGACGATAGTGTCCCAAATGGATACGGACGAGGAAACTCCACTTGGCCCTATTCTCTGCATAAGTAAGTGACGAGCTGGTAGGCCCTGAAACACTCCTTTACAGACAGAGTAAACTTATTTAGAATTTGAGGAGATGAGAGGAGTTTACCATCCTCATCCAAAAATCTAGCATCTTGCAATCCCCTAGTTTCATAAGCCAACCTGGTTGAGAATTTGATGCCCAATTAATAAATGAGGGTTGCCAGCAATTGGCTGAGAGCTATCCCTGACATGTTCATATTTTAGGAACTTACAAAGCTGGTTATGTATCTTCAAAGAGACACCTATAGGCTAATCCCTTAAGGAAGAGAGCACACTAGGGTGCTATAGTACAAAGCTCTCGGTAGCCCAAACTCTTAATTAAACTCGTCTCAAGGCTAACCCGCATTGGTACATAATCCTTGGGCAGATAGGATGTCTGCCACCTACCATATTTGTTTACATGAACGGCCCAATAATAAAGAGCAAAATGGGGTAATTTCAACCCCCTTTGTTCTTTAGGCACCACAAGTTTAGCGTAAGACATTCTTGCCTTCTTATAATTCCAAATGAAGTCCGCAATCAACCTATGCACTCTATTAAACCACGCCAGAGGAATCCAGATATTAAGCATGGACAAGGGGTAGAAAAGCCTGGCAAAAATATTCATTTTAACAATGCTTATTCTACCCTACAATGATAACGGTAGCTGCACCCACCTTTTCATATCTGTCTCTAGAGTATGCACTAAGGTATCTAAATTCAGCTGGCGCATACGGTCTGGACTACTCACCAAATTGAGGCCTAAGTACTTAAGGGACTTGGAACACCACCCCAGGCCTAGCCTAGTAATATCGTCTTTGTGAACTTTGCCATTTAGGGGAAATACCACCGTCTTCTCAATATTTAGTTTGTAATTAGACAGCCCGCTAAACTCATGAAGCACTTCCAGCAATGCTGGGACAGAGGTGGCGGGATTGGTCACATGGAGCAGCCTTCCTGAGGAGGTAGTGGAGTTAAAAACAGTGGGGGAATTCAAGAATGCATGGGACAGACATAAGGCAATTCTAGTAGGGGGTAGGAGGAAATAGTCTGTTGGTTAACTAGGATCAGCAGCCTATCCAATAGGTAGGGAAATGGGCAGACTAGGTGGGCCAAGCGGTCCTTATCTGCTGTCAAATTCTGTTTCTATTAGTAATTATGCAAATGAAATATTTTTGAGTACAGTTACATATCAATTCACAGTATTAGACTGCATGTTTGCTAACCTTTAATTCATGAAAAACTGGAATACAGACATGGAACATCATCTAAAGAGTCGCCAGTCAGTGCATATAACTAGCAGACTGAAGTTGCATTGTATTCATATTTTAGTTACCATTCTGATTACACTTTAAAATTTTTCTGTGTGATTACCTTTTAAATAAATATTAGATAGACATAGGCAGTTGAAACAGTGCACAAGACCTGCAGTTACAGCATAGTTATACAGTATCTACAGTGTAGTAAGGGGCACTTAAAATAAAGTGTTACCAAAAATTGAAAATTATGTACCTATTGTAATTCTTGATCTTCCTGGGTATCATTACAATTCATCACTGTCTGGGTGACAGCGGTACCAGCACCTCAGGGAGCTTTTTGTAGGGAGAATTCGGCGCAGGAGGCGGTGCCGCCCTCGAGGCTGACGCATTACATGGCACTAGCGGGTCAGCCAGCAACGGTCACCGGCTGCTCCTCTGCCCCAGTTCTGCTTCTCCTGCCATCGAGAGTGCAACACCTTGCATCTGCTGAAGAAATTTCATTTGTGACATTGCAGCCTAGTCAGTTGTTTCGATGCCATTGACGCAGTTTTCACTCCATTCCAGTTCCTCCATCCGCCAGTAACTCGGCACCATTTTCAGCCTGAATCTGGTAAGACCTTTCCTTTATCTTTCTTGAAGCAGCACCGAGTCTGTGTCTTATTATTATTATTTTAGTTACCATGAGTCATGTTGGGTTTGTCCTGGAACAAAAAGTGCTCTTCCAAGGCAGGCCAGCCTCCTATGCATTAGTGACCCTTGAGGGCGGTTCTGCCTCTGGTGCTGGCTCCTCCCCCTACAAAAAAAAGCTCCCGTGGGGTGCTGCACCTCTGGCTGTCACCCAGACGGTGATGAATGGTGAAGATTGAAACAGGGAAGATCAGAAATACTGTGCTGTAGTTACACAATTTGCATGAAGTGGTAGTTACTGCAATTACTGTTGCCTCCCTTCTGTCTCAAATCAGTTCTGTCTGGCAAATGTAACTATGTATGTTGCACTTTGCAACAGCTGTTACATGTGTTCTTACACTTCCAGCATAAATCAGTTTTTCTGTTGCACTTTGCAACAGCTGTTACATGCGTAGTTACACTTCCAGCATAAATCAGTTTTTCTGTTGCACTTTGCAACAGCTGTTACATGCGTAGTTACACTTCCAGCATAAATCAGTTTTTCTGCTGCACTTTGCAACAGCTGTTACATGCGTAGTTAAACTTCCAGCATAAATCAGTTTTTCTGTTGCACTTTGCAACAGCTGCTACATGCGTAGTTACACTTCCAGCATAAATCAGTTTGTGCCAAAAGAGAAATAGTTGTGGTTGCACGTGTAGCTACCACTTGATGCAAATTGTATAACTACACACCAGTCGAATGTGAAAGTAATTAACAACTACATAGTATTTACAATGCAATAACAGTGTAGTTAATTCATAGAAATGTGGTCTAACTACATAATACGCAAATGTGAAACTAATTACCAACTACATTGTAGTTACATGTAATTATACAGTACTTACATAGCAGTTACATTGTAGTTATACAGTAATTACAATGTACTTAAGGACACTTAAAATAAAGTGTTACCCAGAATGTGAACCATTATTTGAAAAACAGCTTCTACATTGAATACATACTTGCTGGTTAAACCTAGTTCTCTTTAAAAAGCCTGTTCCCTGCTCTATCTCTGAATCAGAGAGCGGACCCTGTGGCATGGTGGCAGCAAATTGGGGGAATGGGGTTTGCAGGTGAGTGTAATCTTACTCTAAGACTAGCTATGGCACTGCCTTGGCTGGCACACTACCAGGCTGATTTCCAGATCAACCTAGGACAGTTTCTCTTTCTTCTCTCTAGCATTCAGTAGCTTTAACCACCTCAGGCATTCTAGTTGCTTTAAGTCATAACAGTCAATTCAACCATTTGGCCAGCATGGCAGACATGGTCCTTTCAATATACAGGATACAGTCTCACACGTGGGTGCATCCTCCTGGGCTTGGGAAGACTCAAATCTTGTGCAGTATCTTTCTCTTTCTCTCTTTTACACATTTCAGCACAATTATCTTGGTTGAGGTTTCAACCATGCTGCCAGCGTGGCAACCCTGGCCCTTTTGCTTTAAGGCAGAATGGCAAACAAAAGTCTCTTTCCCCCTCTCTTGGAGGTGAACATTAGAGCTTCAGGCTAGGCTCCACACCAAATCAGACATATTTAGAATTGTAGCAAATCCACTTTCCTTTCTCAAGTTTCTCACAAGCAGAATAACAATTAAACCCTTCCTTTTGGCTAGCTGACGGTTTGGCAGCTCCAGTTGAACTTCACAGTCCTCACAGGCAACTTCAGGTGAAGCTCCAACCTCAGAATACTTCCCTTTCATCCCTGTAGGCACACTTAAACAGTCACATCAGGCATTTCTAGTCTCCCTACCATCCACGGTCATTCAGACAAATGTCCACCCTATCCTTGGTGCTAATCAAATGCAGGGTGCAGACAGATGAGTTACTTGTACTTTAAGTAGAAGTTTACTCACTCAGTATTTAGCATTGCAGCTTTCTGTTCTCTGAAGTCACAGGTTTCATCAGCCCTCTCACTGCTGAGGCAAAAGCATTCTTGCAGCCCTCTCACAACTGCAGGCAGGAATTTGTGCAGCTCTCTTACAGCTGAAGCTAAATTCAGAGTTTTTTATTTTTTTATTTATTTATTAAATTCTCAGATTACAAATACCTTTGAGCAGAAACGGCTCATTTACAAAGGTTCCACGTCAAAGGATGAGGGTCAACATACATACAGAGGTCATAAAAGAATGCACAATAAACAACCAAAACAACTAAAAGAAAAAATAAAGATACTCTGTTATAACATACTTTGAGATAATATTCATATAACGAGCAGCTTGAGTAGGCAGCTGGCTGCGGTAACAATCAGAGATAGAGGGCACCATAGTCAGTTAGTATTGCAGGCGTGCGACCGGGAGAGGCAGTTGGCAGGCTAATGGGCCACTGTCCGATGGTGGTGGAAAATGTCTTGTACCAGTGGAGATGCGAAGCAGGAAAGGAGTCACAAGGAAGGCCCAGTGCCAGAGGGAATGAGACTGGGAAAGGGCGGGCTGTGAGACATGAGTGAGCTGGGAGGTGTTTAGAGAGATCTCTGTTCAGAGAAGCAGTCACACTGAGTGGTAGAGGTGAGGTAAAGTTTGAGATTCCTTTTGAAGGGTCCAAGTGTAGTAGAGGAAAATGCTTCTTTATTGAGGGAATTGAACCATTGAGCGGCTCTATAGATAAAAGACCGCTGACCCATGGAGGTGCGACATCTGGGAACCTGAAAGGTTAGAGATTGGGCACCACGTGTTTGTTGAGTGCCACTGTAGGTAGTAAGGAGTGAGCTAACACCAGGTGGCATGAGACCGAGGAGAATCTTTTTGGTAAGTAAGCAGGTCTGGCATTGTATTCTGCTGAGTAGGGGTAGCCAGCTGGCCTGTGCATAGAGGTCACAGGTTTAAATTTGTCGGGCCACACCCGTTAGTAGTCTCAGGCTTTGTTGAGAGAAACTGAGATCTTGCGGAGGGCACTTGTTGAGGCAGAGCCATAGATGGCAAGGCCGTAGTCAATGATAGAGGTGACAGAGCTGTAGATGGCTAGATTAAGGGCATCCGCAGGCATACAGTGCTTCTGTATGTGTAGTAGTCCAATCTATATATTGGTGGTCTTGGCAACAGTGTCAATATGCCGAGTGTAGGAGAGGGTACTATCCAGGGTAATACCAAGGTACTTGAACTCCTTGACATGTTTGAGTGGGTTCCCAGTATGGTTCTTGATGGTGAGGGACAGAGAGTTGTGCCTGCTCCGTCGGTTACAGAAGGACATGGCTTTAGTCTTGCTGTGGTTTAAGACAAGTTTACGAGAATTGAACCAGTCTTCAATGCGCTTGAAGTCGAGCTGCAGCTGGGATTCAAGGACTGTAATGTCATGGTGGCTGGAAAACAGGACTGCATCGTCTGCGTATAGTAATATTTTTTGGTGGCAGGCACTGGGGAGATTGTTGATGAAGTGGGAGAAGAGTAGAGGGCCCAGAATAGACCCCTTGGGGACTCCGGAGCAGACCAGTTTCTCATCTGAAGAGATCCCTGTAATTCTTACACGTTGGATCCTATTATCAAGGCAGCTGGTGAACCATGGAAGGGCATCGCTGGAGATCCCAATGGAGGACAGTTGCTTGAGCAGTAGGGGGTAGTTAACTGTGTTGAATGCCTTGGTAGGGTCTATAAATACTGCCCCTCCACAATTCCCTTTGTCAAGTGAGACATGGATGAAGGTTGTAAATTCCAGTAGTGCAGTGGTGGTACTGTGCCCTTTTCTGAAGCCATGCTGCTCTGGGCACTGAGTTCTCCCACATCTTCTCAAATGTGGGAAGGCAAATGCCAGCCCTGGGGGACAAATATCTGGCAACCCCCAGGCCAGCATGTCCAATTCCTTGCAACCACATTTCTCTTAACAGGGCCAGAGCCCCCCTCCCTGTGGAGGGGCTCCTGCTGAACTGAACAGTCATATTCTCTTTGCAAGGGGAAGAGCCCCCCTTCCTGTGGAGGCTCATGCCAAAACTGACTCCAGACTGAAAAGTCGCTGGGGTTTTGGGAGCTCTTGGCAACTCCTGATTGACTGAATCGTGTCTCATAAAAATAAATATTAATTAGGCTCCCTCAAAGCCTCATAGGCACTTTGTTTAGGTGCCAACATTTGTCCCTGCCTTTTCCCCCTTAAAACTTTGGCACAGTCCCATAAGTCTCTGGCACAAACCTGACTTTCTGATTAGCCTCAGATATGGCTGCATTTAGATACAGTCTCAAGCAGTCCAACAATGTCCCCATTTTAAAGTTCTGGTGCAGCCAGAAGAAGTATTTTATTTAAATCATTGTCCCACAGTTTAAGAACAGATATTGTGCCCTCTTAAGGGCTGCCCATATTTGATTGATATCTGCAGTCCTTAGCCTGATGCTAGCACTGATTTTGACGGTCCCCAGATGCTAGATAGGCAGTTCATTAATATGTATGTACTGTCATTAATATGCATGAGCCAGAGCCCAAAGGACCGCAATAACAAAGTCCTAGCAGCATGCTAGGGATACTGGGCAGACTGGGTGGGCCTAGTGGGCCTTTTCTGCTGACACATTCTATGTTTCTATGTTAATGTAAACAGGTCAGTGAGGTCACGGATCTTTTTCCAGTGAGGTTACATTGGAAATATTAGCAGTGGGTTCCAAGCTCCATAACCAATCAGGTTTCAGGATTTTTAACACCCATTTCATAAATAGTTTTTTCTCATTGTCATTCAATAACATAATTATGTAGAGACCCCTCTGACAGGTCATGACTCAACTCACATCAACTCAGTCCTGTAAAGATGGAAGCCTCTGAAATGGTTCTGACTCTTGTAAGTTCTGATAGGTTTGGGATGAAATAAGAGCCTTGAACAAAAGTAATAATAATGATCAGGTAGTATAATAAAAAAAATATATATATAAAAAAATAAAATTAACCATGATGATTGATAATCTTTACGAATTGTGTATAATACAATTTGAGACTTTTTTGTTTTAAAACTATATTTCCCTAGGATACCCCATTATGAATGCAGTATCTCCTTTTATGAAATGGGCTCAATATTTTGAGCCTTGTGATTGGTTGACAGCCATGCGCTAGAAGTGTCTAACACAGGGCTACAATTACTCCTGGCAAAGAGGACGCAATCCCCATTTTCAAATCCTTGTGCCTGTTCGGCTGCCTGCCCGTCCACTCGCTCACTAGCTGGCTGGCTTTACTTCTCAACAGCCGATCAGTCAGCCACTCGCTGCTTTCCTCCCTTACCCCTCACTTTTTTCACCAAACTGATTTTTCCCCATTCAAACAAACCTAACACACCACATTTGAAAACAAATGCCTGGTACGATGTTACAAATCTCTGGCCACCTGCCTGCTCGCTCACTCATTCTCTCTCTTTTTCTCCTGCTCAACAATCGACTTGACAACTTCTCACAAGTTTCCTCCTTCTCCATTTTCCTTAAAAAATACATTCTTTTTTCACAAATGATGCCAACATTCTAACCTCACGAAATTGAGGCATTTCTCAATGTACTTCCTCAACGGTTCCCTCCACCCCCGACAGTGTAACTGTACCGGCATGTCCTCCCCGACACTGCCTAGTGCCATACAGAAATCATTTTAAAAAGAAGAAAAGGGCACCTTCTATAACTCAGGATTTTGGAGCAGCTGACTTGGGGTGGGGGCTAGCACCATGACAACCACATCAGCTAAAAAAACAAGTACATAACCTAACTGGGACAAAAGTCATGGACTTAAAAGGGAGGGAGGCAGTATAGTGCAGTGGTTTAAGGGTCTGAGCTGCAAATCTGGTGACATTCAGCAGACCAGACCTGTGTTTGAATCCCACAGCTTCCACTTGCATACTGTGTGACCCTGAGCAAGTCACTTAACTTCCCTGTGCTCCCAGGTCGCACCTGTAAAAAAGCTTTCAGCTTAGTGTACTACTCCTGGTTAAACAACTAAATAAAAAAATAAATAACAGAGTAAACTGAAGGCGGAGGAATTATTTTATTTAAAACTAAGAGAAAGTGTATCATTACTTAATCCTGTAAATTTTAGTTTTCACATGCATGTACAATTTACATGCCGATTTCATAAGCGCAATAAGCCATTCCAGGGTATGCATTAGACAGTTCTAACTCATGACTAGGGAGCTGGATGCACTCGGCCTGTGGTCTCTTGCATCACTACGCCCCCTAGCTGTGCGTTAGAACTGTCTAACGTGCACCCTGTCATGGCTTATTGCTTACTTCATTGGGGCTCTGCTTTTACTCTTTTTCTTTTTTTACTTTTTGGCAGGAAAGATACACTAAGCTCAGGCTTGTTTCCAAGTGAGCCCTGGGAGCACAGGCAAGTTAAGTGATTTGCTCGTGGTCCCACAGTATGCAAGTGGTGGCTGTGGGATTCAAACCCAGTTCTCCAGGTTTGAAGTTCAGTGCTCTTAACCACTACACTATATAGCCTCCCCAAATTGGTGGGCTGAAGAACTGAGAGGTTAAGTGACCTGCATAAGGTCACACAGTGAATACAGGGCCAGATGCAAAAATGTTGTAAAGTGGAGATTCTATGCAGTTTAGGGGGTCCGGAAACATGTACACCAGACAAATTTGAAGAAAACTCCTATTACACTTGGTACAAATTGGCATAAAAAGGGAGTGTTGGCCAGCATGGTAGCACCATGGCAGCCCTATTGCTCACTATTCCAGTGACCCAGGTTCAAGAATGGACTTGGGTTGCTCTGGGCCAAGGCAGGAAGTATTCAGCTAGGATGACTTTCCTCCCTCGGGGGGGGGGATCCTGTATCCAGCTCTTTGTCTTCTGCCCAATTGAGGCTGGATGACAGTGCAGTTGGGTACACATGCTTGGAGAGGGACCATCCTCAGTGCTGATATGTGTTTGCACACCTCTGTGCTCATGAGGTTCACCACTACATGCTAGTGTCCCTTGATGAAAACTGAGGCAGAAAACTGTGCCTGAAACACAAAAATGTAAACACACTGTTTATATTGCTATTGTAAACTACTTTAACTAATGTGAGTTGTATGTTTATACTGTTACTTTAACTGCTGCAACCAATGTAGCACGGCTTGCCTGTTTATACTGAAACTATCACAACAGTAAGTAATGCACCATACAACACAACACAGACACAAGACAACTTTACAGATTGGACCATGATGACTCTAACAGTTTTAGCCTGTAAAAAAATAAAGCTTTTTTACTACTGCTACTACTCCATCGCAAGCTGGGGACCCACTGCTAAATCTAAGGCAGAAAACTCTCCGAACACAGTGGCAGGATGCCCTGGTCCCTTCAGGTCCTACACCACTGACTATTGCAGTTCCCTATCTGGACTGTACTTTGGAGGGGCTCGATCCACCTCCTGAGGTCCCAACATGAGGGAAATTCATGGGGGACACCGTGGAGAGGCAAGCCCTAGATATGGTGGATGACAGGGCTGGTGGGACTAGAGAAAGGGGCAGGATGGTGACAAGGGAGCATAATGATTTAAAACAAGGCGAGATTTTGACCCCCCTCTCTGGATATGCCACTGAAATACATGGCTATGTTTGGATTTGAAGCCTGTGTGCTAGCTATATAAGTTCATGCTCCCTCATCCATAAAAGGATACTAGCAAAGAAGAAATATATGTTTGGTTTTGTGCAGTTATCCAAGGAGAGCCAGACTAAATCACCTGATATTGGCTACGTCTCACTTGTTAGAACTGCAGCAGTGGAATGACTCGTAGTGTCTTTGGCGCCATCAGGGTGCAGCACTCGGGGATCATGAAGGCCTCTTATCAACAGATAAACAGATGCTTGCATATCCAAATACACGGTCACACAGTCTGCACTTTCAAAGGAAGCCTGGCACTATTTCAGTAACTGCTTGTTAAAAATACCCCTGCGGATTTTTGAAGAAGGTTGTAATTTGAGAGATTTTCATTTTTGATTGGGAAGTGAAACTGTTCTTGTCACAGCTGATAGCTCTGCATTCCGTGAGGTTCAGTTCATTGCATAGATGACACCCAGCCTTGGTCCAAAAACAGATACTCATGTTCTTCCTGGATTATGTGCTCTAATGGTATTTACAAGTAAACACCTGTGGTTTTCGTTATTAAGAAAACGCAGGCTGCAAAATAAAAGCTATCTTTGGAGAAAACTCTTGAACAGAGCAGTACAATTTATTGACAGGATGTGGGGTCTGCAACTAGTATTTGCGTGTTGAGTCCCAGTGTTGGAATTGCATGGGGGCTTGCCCCCCCCAACTCTGCAGTGAACCCTGCTAGCTCATGCACCACTACCACTGATTTATAATGGGAAGGTTGGCTTAATTTAAAGATATAACCCTTATGGGCCCCCCAGCTCTAAAGTTTCATTCCAACCCTGATTGTTACTAGTTGGAGGTCAACTGGTAATTCACAAAGATTTGCTGGATTCAACTGTTGAGCTAACAAGTGACATGGTTATGTCTACAGGAAGAAACGCAAACCAATAGTAGGGGTGTGGGTGTGGGAACACATGAAGTAAGCCACCGCTTACAAGTTGATTGAAGTGTGTGTATGTGTGTGTGTGTGGGGGGGGGCATTCTGGGCCCTGACCAATGATTTTTTTTTTACTCATACTGTTTGATAACCACCCCTATTGGTGTTACAGCATGAATGTTGTGCTCTGCTTCAATTTAAAATAATGTTTAATCCAAAAAACTAAGTACCATTGTGTTTTTGCTCATATTATGCAGTTCCTGAAGCATGATATAAGGTGTACAAGGGTCTGGATAACAAATACAGTCATGTCTAGGAAGCAAAAAGGCCCCAAAGGCATACAAGTGTTATTTTCCTAGCTACTCTACTGGGTTTGGGTGATGCATTTGCCAGTGTGAAGTAAATTAATTCCATATGTCTGGCTTTTAATCTGTGGTAGAACTGCATACATCTCTTCTCTTGGATTTCATTGCTTTAGGGCACATGTAGAATACATATATGTTACAAAAATTAGTAGATCTTTCATTTGTAGTTTGCCCTTTCTGGGCTCAGATTCCTTCACAATCAATGCAGACACTATAGAAACAAATTTTAATTACTGATCACTATATTTAATACCCTGATTTTGAACACTTTCAAATCCAGTAATGCACAAGTGATAATACACATGTGTATTATCACTCATGTATTATGACAAAAGTGATGATACATGAGTGTTGGCCTTGTGGTCCAGCGGTAGCGCTATCACTCATGATGCCGACAACTCAGGTTTGGGAAGGACCCTGAATCATCGGAGGGCCAGCTGGGGGGAGAACAGATGTGCTCATCCCAGAGGATACTCATCACCTAGGGGGAGGGAGGGAGTTCAGTCTCTGCTGCATTATCACCACCTGGGTGACCACAGGTGGCAATGCTGTTGAAGCCAAGGACCAGGGTAGGAGGGTGCTGACGAGCTCTGACACACACTGCACATAATTGCTTTTGCATGCATCAGGGTCTTGTCTTGGCAGCCTAGGGGCTGGGACAGTACAAGTGGAAAACTCATGATCGCTGCAGAAGGATATTCATCTCTGCAGGTACCAGAGACTAAACTCTATTCGGGGCCTGGGTCCACCCTTGGCAGCCTGGCTCAGGGAAGGAGGGCAAGCCAGGGTGGAAAAATGGAGGAATGTAAGTCCTGGAGAAGGCAGATGATGGGGCTGGTTGAGAGGGCTAGTGACCGATGGGCCAGTCAGGAGACACAGGGACAAAAAGCATACTAAAGTTTAAAAAAAAAGGTAAGTTTGCCCGGTGGCGTAGAGGGCTAAGGCATTGAATGCCTTACCACCTCCTGTGCCGATGACACGTGTTTGAGAATGAGCACAGATTGCTGGAGGATAGTGGGATGGGAGAGGATTGAGCATCCTAGGGCCAGCTCTCCTTTCTCAGGGAGGATGGCCAAGCCGTCTCAGCCCTTGAATGCTACCCGGTGGAGGCCCAGTGGTAGTTCAGGCACAGGCGACTCAAAGGGAAGGAATTCTGGTGATGCAGGACTAGTGCACCTTCACGCACACATACTGGTGCTGCAGCATGGGGAGGGACATAGAAAAGTAGAAAAATGGGGGCCTGGGCTTTGCAAACCCCTACTTGTGCTCTGGTGGTCTGCCCTACCACTTCGGTCTGGAGCGAGAACTGGATATTTCTTCCAGGGGGTTGGGGAGCATGGCCCTCCCACCACAGGAGGAAATCCACGGGGGTAAGTGCTTCCCACCACAAAGGAGGGAAGGGATGACCCCTGGAGATGGGGACAGGGCTGACAGCCACTCAGGTCTGCAGTGGAGGATAACAATCTTTTCTGGGGAAAAAAAGAAGTGATAATACACGAGTGATAATATTCATATGTGTATTATCACTCGTGTATGCTACTGTTTGAAGATTCAAGCTAACCAAACAACATAATCCTTGAATCAGTAGATGTTTTATAATGTAAAAGATTTACTTTTAACAGCTTTCATTTACTGGGTACCTTATTATTTTCCACCTCACTCTACTCATAACAGTACAAGTCAGTTAATTCAGTGAAAGTGAAACCATTTGGCATATTTTTTTAACCTCTCTTGTCACAGACCAGTAATTATAAAAAATAAAATATAGGTTGAGTTTTTTTTAGACAACCTCTGTGTGTGATGTTTTCATGAACTGTTTATGGACACCCCACGCCTCCGATGTGTACAAAAACTTCATAATAACCCCTTCCTGTACATTACTCCCCATATAATAAATAGCAGAAATTCATAAATATCTGATTGAAAATGACATGCAAATGTTATAAACAGTACACACTTACTATAGCTATCATTTTTTAGCTATTGCAGTTTACTAGAAAAGCTTTGTTTTTGTTTTGTAAATTTCTGGATGTTTCTGCAAAGGTTTTGCAGTCTAATAAAATTCTGCATAATTAGATTTTGATGTGAGGCCAGGTGGTGCTGAGGGTTGAGGCACTGGATGCCAAACCTCGCGCCGTGCTGGCAGCTCGATTTCGGGAACGGACTTGGGCCGCTGGGGTTGGCAGGGGGAGGAAGGGATTGAGCATCCAGAGGACTGCCTCCCTTCCTGAGGGTTCTGCTTGCGCCCGCCCTTGGCAGCCCCTGATGGAGATTGGGGCAGCGCAAGGAACCTGAGGTGCCGTGATTTGGGAGGAGCAGCAGCGACGCTGACACATCTGTGCCAAGATGTCATTGCACGTCCGTGCTCCTGAGGGGAAACCAGAAGGCTGAAAATCCCTGATGGGATGGGGAGGAGATGAGGGCTCCAGTGACCAAGCCCACATCCCCAGCAGCAGACCATCCCTCCTTCCGTTCTCCAGGGCCTCTACCGACAGACTTCTAATCTCAGATAGGCCGCCAGGTAGATGGGTGGGCTTCCATGGGGTGATCCAGGTAGGTGATCCGGGGTGCTGAAAAGTCCTGGTAGGGGTCCCGGAGGAGGGGGGTCTCAGCGGGGAATAGAAGCATAGGTCAAGTGAGCACCTCCAAGAGATGCCCTACCCTATGGAACATAAACAAAGTATACAAAAAAAAAAAAGATTTTGATGTGAAGTTACTGTGGCTCTTCTGGTTATAACTGTGTCTTCTCTTAATTCCTTTGGGTTCCAGAGTTTGCTCAGCACTCCAAAAGGACACACTTAAACCATTGAGACACAGTAACCATACTAATATACCTATTTATTTATAAAAATCCTGCACACTTATTAAAGAGCACCAATTGTGCTAGTTTTTAAATATTTCCACAAGTCACCAGCAGCAGCTTATTTCTTAAGGACTTCAAAAATCCACTTTAATGAAGGGATCATAATTCCGCAGTTGGAGGAGCTGGCCATGCAGTCCTTTCCACTTTCTGGTCCCGATTCTAGCAGGCTTGAGGAAAGCATTGGAACTAGTGCTGTTTGAGGCACCAAGGGTTTCTGGAGTTAAGAACACATGCTGAATTCATAGTCTGAGTTGTCTGTCTAGCCATGTTCACATTTTCCTATGCCTCTCTGATTGGGACCTGCTCAGGATCTAGTCTAGTAACACAGGTGGTCATCCTAAGAACTAGGAATTTGTCACTCCCCTGCAAAGTCAGAAGCCCACCAGAACCCTCATTTTTATGGCTATAGGTGGAGCCTACAGGCATTTTGCTTCGTGCTCCTGAAAACGGTCGACCATGGCACGCTGCCGTTGGACCTTTGGAAGTATCCTTCCGAATGTCCAAATGAGCTTGGAACACTCTGCCACAGTCGGCTGCTGCATATGAACATATGAATGTGCTAGCAGAAACTGACCACCCAGTCTATCTAAGTCTGCTCAAGTGTGCAGCTAGCACCCCTAGTTTACAGTTGCCCCACCCCTCCCTTTGTCATCCCACTGCCACCCCACCTCCCCCACCCTCACTCTCCCCTGTTCCCTGTCCCATGCCCTTTTAAAGCTGTTCACAGATTTACATGATACCACTCCATTCTGGTGGTGCATTCCATTTTGCTACCACCCACTCTGTGAAATAGTGTCTCCTCATTTCCCTCCTAAATCTTCCCCCTCTATTCTTATCCCGTGCCCCCGGATGTCCCTAACCCTCCTTAGCTTAAGGACCCCATCTGCCCCATCCTTAATGATCCCCCTCAGATACTTGAATGTCTCTGTCATGTCCCCCTGTCCCTTCTATCCTCCAGGGTGTACATATTCAGGTCTCCCAGCCTGCTCTCACAGTCTCTCCCCTCCATTCCACATATCATCTTTGTTGCCTTCCTCTGTACCCCCTCCAGTAGCCTGATATCTCGATTTAGGTATGGCCTCCAAAATTTGCACACAATACTCTAAGTGCGGCCTTACCAGTGACCTGTAGAAGGGCGAGATCACCTCTCTTCACCTGAACAAAAACTCCCTCGCTATGCACCCCAGCATTTTGTTCACTTTTGCAGCCACTCTCCTGCACTGGGCAGTGTTGTTCATGGTCCCTGTTATCATTACACCTAGGTCCTCCTCCTCCTCAGTGATCCCCAGCTTAACCCCCCCAGCCAGTATTCTCTCCTTGGGTTCTTCACCCCGTAGTGCATAACCTTACACTTCTTTGCATTGAACTCCAGCTGCCATCTCTCTGACCACTCCTCTAGCTTTCTTAGGTCCCCCTGTAGCTGCTTCCATCCCTCCCCTTGATTTACCACTGCTTCAATTTTGGTGTCGACAGCGAACAGACTTACCTTGCTCATCACCCCGTGTGCAATGTCTGATATGAAGAGCCCAAATAATACTGGCCCCAACACAGAGCCCTGCGGCACCCTACTCATCACCGGCCTTGGAGTTGAGAGCTCCCCTCTCACCACCACCCTTGCAGCCTCCCACTCAGCCAGCTTGTAATCCAGTTTGCATTTTTGCCCCTACCCCAACACCAGTTAGCTTCCACCCAAGCTGCCCATGAGGCACCAAATCGAAGGCCTTGTTGAAGTCCAAGTAAAGAACATCCACTGCATGACTCTTATCCAGCTCTCCTGTCACCCAGTCATAATATTGTATCAGGTTGGTTTGACAAGACTTCCCTGAAATGAACCCATGCTGCCTCACATCCTGGAGGTCATTGTCCTCCAGGTATGACACCAGTCTTTCCTTTAGTATCGTTTCCATGAGTTTGCACACTATGGAGGTGAGACTTACCGGATGGTAATTACCCAGTTCATCTCTTGGTCCACTCCTGTGTAATGGTACTACATGTGCCATCCTCCAGTCCAGTGGCACACATCCCGACTCCAGTGAGGTGCTGTACAGATCTGCCAGTGGCTCCGCCAACACCTCCACCATCTCCCTCAGCATCCTGGGGTGGATACCATCCGGCCCTGGTGCCTTGTCTACCTTCAGTGCCCTCAGTCCCTCTAGGACTCTACTTGCCTCAATTTGTCCATGTGTCACCTCCTCTCCCCCTGTCCCCATCCTCCCAGCACATGGTGGTAGAGGTCCTCCCTTTTCTTCCATGAACACTGAGGAAAAGTATTCATTCAGTGCTTCCGCCTGCTCCTCCCCCTTTTCCGTCCACTCCCCACCCCTTTTTATCCTCACTATTGTCTCCTTGCACTTCCTTTTCTCCCTGAGTAACAGCAACTATTTTGGCCAGCATTTCTGCATTCTGGGACAAGAACTGCGCATGTGTGCCTTGCGCGCATGCGCAGTTCTGCCAGTGCCACCATCTTGGGAATGGTAGAATGCCATTCACCACAACTACGCATGCACAAATGCCATGCACTGACAATCGTGTCACCACCACCACCATCTTGGAGATGGCACTCGGCGGCGCTCGCTCTCCGGAGCTTTACAAGCTCGCCACAGCTATATCGGCTCTGACTAGAATTTGTTTTCAATGAGAGGACTGGGCAAGAAAAGTTGTTTTCTTCTCCACATCAACTCCCTCCACCTGAGTCTAGAGAGTAGACCTTATATACTGTATTTTTGTGGTTTCTGTATTTGTTACTTGATAACTGCAAAACTTTGTATCTTAGTACTGTACATTTGAGATACAGTATATGTGTATTATTTTAGCCTCCAATGGGGCATTAATAAAAAGAAAGTAAAAAAAAAAAAATCCTGCTCACCACAGCCTGGTAGCACTTTGGGAGGACTACCACTCATTATGCTGGTGACGCGAGTTCAGAAGTGTGCGCAGGGCCTCGGGGGTTGGCCAGAGTGAGGAGGACAGAGCGTTCCAAGGACAGGTCTTCTCCTTCAGAGAGGGTGAGTTGCACCTCATTTTTGCAAAATCCATGGGAAAGACATCAGGGAATATTTAAAAAAGGCACGGAGGAGGGAGGGTCGACAGAGACAAGTTAGGGTCCTCGGAGACAGACTAAGCGGGGGCCTCTGGACAGACTGGGAGGGCCAAGTGGTCCTTTTCTGCTGACAAATCCTGTATTTCTATGTTTTTTGAAATGCTGCCAGTTAAAGCCCTGGTCCTATCAACACAAGCATTAAATAAATATATATGTGCTTTGCAAAACTACTCGAAGTATATACACAATTGCTGACACTGAGCTATATACAGCATACAGAAATAATGAGAGGCAACTGAGGTGTACAAGATATTTTACAATGGCAAGAAAAAATCCTGGACTCTGATTGGTCAGTCTTGGGCTGGCCCCATGCTGTTATCCCAGTACAACATCACGGCTCTAGTCTCAGCCTCACTGTGAACCTGCAGATGAGCATTTTATGGAGCTTCTGATTGATTGTTTTATCTTCTCTTAAAACACAAAAATATTTTTCCACATAAAACATCTTTAAAATCATTTTTTTAATTCTGTATAACAACAAGCCATTGTATAATAGCAATAATGCCCTCCAGGGTGTGTGTCATTTGGATATCGCCATCAAGTCGTTGGACGCACTCGGCCTGCGGCCTCATGCCCAACCACCTGAGGCGTGACATTATTCCAGCATGACACACACACCCTGTCAGGCATTATTGCTTAAATATACCACTGAGGGAAGTTTATGAGGTAAGTAGCCATGAGCTTGAAGGGAAAGTGGCACTCATTACCTCATGTGTTCCCCTCGATAGCATAGTTTACAAGTATATTACGGTTGGCAACTGTTTGTTTTATACAATACATTTGGATAGTTACTTTAGTTTTGATCACAATTGAATATGAACATATGAAGATGCCAACAGAAACAGGCCATAATGGTCTATGAAGTCTGCTTGAGTGTGCAGCTCATAATAGATTATACTGAGCTGGCCCCTCCCTTCCCCTGGAGTATTCTTCCCTACCCTTTCTACACTCCTACCACTCTCCTTTCACCTTATCCCACCCTCTCTTAAAACTGTCCACCGTTCTCAATAAGACCATCTCCTCCGGTAGTTTGTTTCACTTTGACACCACCCTTTCAGTGAAAAATTGCCTCCTCTTTTCCATTTTAAATCTTCCCCCTGCTAATTTCAGACTATGCCCCCCCTCATGGCCCTTTCCCTTCATAGATTGAATAATCCCTCTATTCCAACTTTGTTTATGTCTTTTAGGTACTTGAAGGTTTCTATCGTATTACCCCCTTCTATCCTCCAGGGAATAGATATTGAGCTCCTGTAGTCTCTCCTCAGAGGATTTGTCCCCCAGGCCCTGGATCATCTCGGTCGCCCAACACTGCACCCCTTCCAGTAGTCTGATGGCCTTTTTCAAATGGGGGAACAGAACTGCACGCAGTACTCCAAGTGTGGTCTCACCAATGACTTGTACAAGGGTAGAATGACTTCCTCTTTCCTAGAGGTGATTCCCCTGCCGAAGCATCCCATCATTTTGTTCACCTTGGCTGCCACCTTATGGCACTGTGCTGAGTGTTTCATGACTCCCCCAACTATGACCCCTAGATCCCTTTCTTCCTCCGAATTGGATACCTGTACCCCCTCAGCCAGTAGCTGTTCCCAGGGTTCCTAGCTCCCAGGTGCATGACCTTACACTTCTTGCCACTGATTCTCAGTTGCCAGATGCCTGACCAGTTTTGAAGTCTAGCCAGATCCTTCCTGAGTTCAGACCTCCATTCCTTTATGTCCACTCTCCCACATATCTTGGTATCATATGTAGATAGGCAGATTTTACTTTATTTTGGCTGATTCTTTGCCCATCTTGAGGTAGAATCACACTGTGTGGTGGTCACTGCCTGGATATATAGGAAAAGAACTACTAATGACTACTGTAGGGAAAAAGTCCCAGCTATGCCATCAGACAAACAGGGTCAGACATGATACAGCCCTGTGTGACGAAAGCTACAACAGACTGCATTGGCAACATGTGATGAAACATGCTTCTATACCTTTGAAGAGTATCACAATGAGTCCCTGGCTTGGAGCTGTACCTTGTGCTTCGGACAGGAGGCTACAAGCTGAGGGGAGGGTGAGCATTAGGGCTGACAACCCCAAAGAGGACCCCACCACTGATTTTCCAAGACTCTGGAGATCCAAAACCCTAACATTTCTTCCTTTTGCTGCTGGGGAGAGTTAGGGTTGGAAAATCAACACCCTATTTCCCTACTTTTGTGGCATTATGTTGAACCCTAAATGGTGGAGTAACAAAGTTTTTCCGCAAAAAATTTCCTTTCTTTTTGAGTTAGTGGAATTGTATGCTCATTCATGTAGGGTCTCTGGAGTCTTGGTGCCTCATAATGATACACTCTTCAAAGGTAGAGAAGTATGTCTTGCCACATGTTGCCAACTGAATCTGTTGCAGCTTTCTTCATGCAGGGTAGCAGGACCCCACCACTTATTTTCCAAGACTCTGGAGACTCAAAATCCTAAGGGGGGTGGGGGTGAGGAGTTAGGATTGGAAACCCTAACACCACATTTCCCTACTTTTGTGGCATTAAGTTGAACCCTAACTTGTGCATTAATGCAGTTTTTTTTGCAATGAATTTCCATTCTTTTTAAGATAGTGGAATCAAATTCTGCACAGATACAGAGGGCCCTGCACCAAGGGAAGACTCTGTCTGCCTACAGAAGTTATGAATTTGTGGAGCTGTTTGGTGGACTGCTGAAGCAAAGGGCCCTCTGAGCTCTGCGCTTCCATGTGGCTGCAGACACAGAGGTATAGGGCAAACAATTCATCTGCCAGCCAAAGCACAGGGCCTTCTGGCACTCATGGATACAGAGGTGCATGGCCCTATGCCAAGAGAAGAGTTCTCTTCACTAAATGTTACTTGCGCCCATGTGAGCAACCCTGCACATACCCTTCCCAGGCTGGGGTGTGGTGTCACATTATAGTGCTGTCACCCCAACCTTGGCTCATCCAGCTGGGTCACTGAGCTCACCCCTAAACTTAGCTCACAGGCACAGGATCACAAAAGACTGTCCGCTGGAGTAAAGGCTGGTACTGCATAAAAAACATTATTAATAATAATTATTTTTAAATTTATTATTAATTCTTTTTTTTTTTTAATTTGACCCCAAATTTTTACAGTAGTCATTTCATGACTTCCCCTTAAAAACATAACATGTGGCTTTTATAGACTATTGTCCAAAATGTCATTTTGCACCATGTGTGAAAACATGTCTCATCCAGGATTTGAAAAACAACATAGTAGTCCATGACAATGGCGACCGCAATTGAGCACTTTCAAAAAGAGTGACTCAATTGCAATGCCTGTCCATAGAGCTACCAGGCAGGGCAGGCAACCGGATGGGGGGTGCACGAATATAGTAACAGGATGTTGCTATAAGTACATCGCTCGGTGGGGTAGCGCCATATACATGCGCTGGGGGAGCAAGCATGCCAAGCAACAGGCGGAAAGGGAGGGAGGATTTATGAGGCATAGTGTGGTGGTGGGCTGCCGAGCTGGCCCCATGGTATGGTGGGTGAGTGGCAGGCTATGGTTCGAGGGTGCTGAGTTCGGATCCAGGTGCATGTTCATTTTGTTCCGCCTGGCTGTGAAATTTTTTTTATCTGGTTTTGCACCTCCCCGACATGCACCCCCCAGAGTCGAATCCTTTAGTAGTGGGATGTAGGGGCAAAGCCCTGGTGGTGGGGCGGGGCACAGCCCCATGCATAAACAAACAAAACAAGTCCCCGGCACCCTTTTGCTATGTGCTGGGTGTGTACATCGCCGAAATTGATTTTCGGTGATGTATACTCGCCCTAATGGTGATTGCCTTTCCGTGATTGCTGTTATCACATGGAACCAACAACACCTATTACATTTATGAGGTGGTGTAAAAAAATTGCTATGGTGAAAGTTTGGAGCCAAAATATTGAACATTTGTGAAGTTATGAGTGAACATTGAAATAATTAAGTGTTAACTCATAACTTGGTGATTTTACTATAATTTTACACCAAATTTTCTACTGTCTTCTTATGAACCCACCTCATGAACCCGGTAGGAGAACATTTTCAAATCCTGCCCATAACGTGATATCGCAGAGCGACTGCAAAATCACCTTTCAGGACAGATTTGAAAACTGTCACTTGCCTTGTTCATCAGGAGGGTCACAAAAAGACCATGTTGTCAATCTGGTGTGAAAACATAAAAAAATGACAAAGTTATGAGTAAAAGTCCAGTACCCAATGAAACACATTAAACAACACTGACCTTGTTTTCTCATATTGCAGTCGCCTGTTTCAGCAACAAGACTTGTCTACAATCATTGCATGGATCTCAGTCATGAGACACGTTCGGGTGACTGAGGGTGTGTGGGGGTTTGTGCTGATTGGGGTCTCATGGGGATGCTGGTGGGTGTATGGGGAGGGTCAGGTCAACAAGGGACCATTTTCTGTTTTGCAGATCTAAGTAAAATAAAGAAACTCAACAAGGGACTGTTTTCTTTATTTTAGTGGGACATAAGCAACACTGGGAGTGCAAACCTCAATGTTGAGAGACTGTTCGGCTGCACTGGGTGAGGTGCTGCCACCCGTATATTTGAGGAGAGGCTGACAGCCCATATATTTGGGAGGGGGATATGTAAATCAGCATTGATGGGGAAGGGAGGGGAAGGGATCAGATCATGTCCAGGGAGGTGACGACAGTCAAACGTGCTTTCCTCCACGAGGCCATCTGGGTTCGCTCCAGCACTGTCTATACCTCAGTATCTTCATGGGGTCGGTAAGGGTATATGCCAGGGATAGGGGGAGGAGGAGGAGGAGGAGAAGACTCGTGCACCAGTGGGAAAGACAAGGCACCTCATCTGTAATGACACAACAGTTCATAACATAAACCAGGCAGTACAACTGAACAGTAAACTGGCAGTGGGAAACGAGGAACCAGAAAAAAAAACATTGCAGGCGTACAGTAAAACACACAGCTGCAGCAATGCTCAGGGTAGGTAGGCACCATGAACATTGCTAATGTAGCCCCTCTCCCCAGTGTCTAGGGGTATGATGGTACAATGTCCAAGGGGAAGGGGCAACTACAATGGAAACTTCGAGATGGACTTACTTCACATTCTTCTGGACCAGGATGCTAGGCTATGAGGCAACTGGGTTAATGCATAGCAACCAGCCAAGGATAAAAGAGCCAACATCAGTGTGAAACACTAAAATATTTAATGAAACTTGATTACTCCATGGAGCAGTTTTTAAAGGGACTGGTTAACCCATTGGGGAATCACTAGAATCCTGGACGGGGGGGGTGGATCCACCAAATCAGTTTCCATGCATTGTCTATTGTCCATTCTTTCAGAGTCCATAATTAATAGTAATAATCTGGTCCGTTCCCCTTGGTAACAATTAAGCACACAACAGACCCTCTCTGATCTTCCTTTATGACAAACAGTGGCTGCTTTAACTCTTTTACTGGCAGGTTTGAGCCAGCTTCCCTCCTCTGACACCCCCTCAGCCTGGCAGGGTCCCTCAACTCATTTTCAGCTTCACTGCTCAATTTCACTCTCCCCAGAAGGTTACCCCTCTACTCTGACAGTTCCCCACTGGCAGTTGGAATCTAAGGTTCAATTTCTGTTTCTGGACTGCAGCTTCTAATCTCAGCAATTGTTGACCCCTTATTGCAGCTCAGTCCACTTCCTCTGCAGTCTCCTTTGGAGCTATTTTACTCTCAGACACCTGGGGGACATGAAAGCCCAGGAGTCTCCTTCAAGGTTCCCACATGCCTAGACGTAAAATAGGCTCTTTGCCTCCACTGCTCCCAGAGGCTATAATACTGGTGGTGTTCCCCACCGCGGACATGGAGTCCCCATTCCTTTTCTCCCATTCGAGATCTATACCCCCATCTACCCAAGAAATCCGAACAAGGGGTAGTTCCCACCATGCAAATGAGCCCCTTTTCCTGGATTCAATCCCCATAACAGGCAAAACAGGGCTGCTCTACTCCTTCTCTGTGCAGTGGCTGGGACACACCCCAAATGGGGTATCATACTCAGAAGCCACTGCCAGGCCCTCTCCAGGTTGGATATAGGCCTCTTGTCCCTGGGAAACGAGACCATACTGCAGGAGTGGGCAATTGCCCCCACTTCCGCCTTAAAACTATCTCCTCCAGCCTGCACTGCTCCACACAGCCTAAAGGAGCTCCTCCCACTGGGGATACTCCCAGCAAATGGCTAGCAGCAGCTTCCTCTAAGGAAAGGAAAATCTCCAACTCACAGTGAGTTCTGGCCCAAGGATCTCAAAAGGACAAGTGTGTCACAAACCTGCGCTAGGTTCCACTCTCCAAGGGGTGGGGGTTACATTAACTAACGTTGCCAGACACTTTGAAAGGATATCAGATGCTTGCTACAGACAGTAAGGCATGACAGTTCAAACCAGGCATTTTGCTAGATGGAGTACAACAGTGCCATAACTGATGGTGGGGGGGCTTGCAGGTGGATACACGAGAGTTCACAAGTCTGTGCCCCTTGCAAGGAGTGCAAAGTTGAGAGATGCAGTTCAAAAAGTTGCACATGGCCTCAACTCCACCGGTCTCACTGTTTCAACATGAGCAGGTCTGTCCCACCACCATTTCAGACTGTCTCACCACCCCATCAGATGGAACATGTGCTATCATAGGGTGGGTAAATTTAGGGACCCAGTGGGGCTACAGCACAAAGGAGGAATGGCAGGCAATTTTTGAGCAGGGAGATGGAAGCGAAGACTAGCAAGGATCGACAGTGTCTCACAGGCTAGACAAGGAAAGCCATGATGCAAAGGCACCACTTTCCTCGGCAGCAGGACGCATGTGTGAGAACGTCATCACTAGATGGGAGTTTGATTTACCCACAGCAGTTGCTGAGCAGATAGCACAAGGCTCAGGCTGTTACCCAGGTCGACAGTGCAAGGTGAGGGTTGTAAAAAAGGGTAGCCAGACCAAAAGATACATCAGGAGCCATAAAGTAAGAGAGACTCACTCAGCAACAGTGTATGTGAAGCCCGTAACACTGTCTCTGGCTCCCCCCTCAATTTTCATTATGTTCCTGTGTTAGCTGACTTTTTTTAACTGGCAAGTCTAGGAGACGGTGCAGAAAATGGGGATGTATTGGTGAGGGGAAGGGTGGCTGAGTCTTGAGGGGGAAAAGAGACAATGTAAATTTCAAGTACTCATGGCTCAGCCAGGGTGCTGCTATAGAGGTCTCTAGGGCAGAGAGGTAGCAGGGGTCAGAGGCAGCTGTGGGATACCCCTAAATTGAATGAATACAGTAATACCTGCAATGGGGGAAGCAGTCCTTGCTTTCAACAATACGAACACAACAAACTGGTACTGTGTGGTATATTGACAGGATATCATGTGCTTGCTGCCTATGGCTAGCTACAGTAGTACGATCCAAGTACATTACAAAGTGTGACGCAAGTGGTCCATGTTTGACAGGATAGCCCAACAGAAGTCAAACAAGGTTCCATAGGTCCAGGCACCTTGCCTCAAGAGTGGGTCCAGAGACATGGCTTTGAAAGACCCACTGGGCTCCAGATCACCCAGTCCATCAACTCATGCAAATGCAGGTCTGTCCCACCACCCCTTCGAACTATCCCACCACCCCTACAAACTGTCCCACCGCCCCATTCGGACTGTCCCACCACCCCTTCGAACTGTCCCACCACCCCTACAAACTGTCCCACCACCCTTACAAACTGTTCCACCGCCCCTTCTGATAGAACAGATCCAGTCAAACAGTGGCTATAACAGGAGGGGCATGTGGGGGTTGCATGATTATTGGGGTGTACCAGGCCAAAATTCAAGTATGGAATCAAATCTAAGCAAAGTCCAGATTAGGCCTTAGGTAGGCCAGCAGATACTGTGAGGCAGTGTGTGTGTGTGTGTGTGTGCGTGTGTGTTTGTGGACATGTGTTTGTGCAACAGGCTGAATTACTTGTTCCAGGAGCTTTTTTTCTGTAAATCACCTCTGCAACATCATTAATACTGGCTTATGTTGGGACTGACAGTGCTAAAATGTGCAGAAAAAATGCTAAATCAACAGGATTGAGAATTATGGGAAAATGCATGGACTTCTAATGTGGATGTCCATTTTTGCTTCACAGAGCAAAATTTGCCTTTTTTGACATTTAATCCATATTCTGTTAAAACCAACAAACCACAAGCACAAAGACACTGTAGGGCATTAAGGAGCAAATGAGGGCTGTGTATGTGGAGGAGGGAATGTAATTTAAAGTGATTTACTAGGATTATTTTACACCTTACATGTTTTTGTAGCCGATACCAGCAAAAGTCCATCTCTATAACTTTTATAATATTCTGAGCTATCATTCCGGAAGTTGAAGGGATCATATTTTGGCCCAGCCGAGGTAGACAGCTGATCCCTTCCACTTCCCAGTTGATCAATCCACTGCTGACCCACCTGCGTGCTCAGGCACATAACGACATGTGCACAGGGAGAGTGCGAGGGTGCACTCCATTGAAGTCTATGGAGGGGCAGTTTTAAGAATGTTTTTTTATATATAGTAATGGCCATTTGATAATTAGTCAAGGGCAGTGGTTGACTAACTAGGCCATGACCCGTTTTCTTCAGGGGTAACCCAGGAGCACTGGGGAGGTTAAGAGACTTGCTCATGGTCACAGCGTCTGCAAGTGGAGTTTGTGGGCTTCAAACCCAGGTCAGGTTATTTTTTCGGTAAGCGTGGCAGTTTTGAGAGGAAAGTTCAAAGATATTCTGGGAAGCGAAACTCATGAGGCTTTTTGGAACAGATAAACATGGGCTGAACAAAAATGTGGGCTTCCTCACATCTTACCAGATCCCAAACTGAGTTTTGACAGTTTCCACTGCTACTCTGGGCCCTACCATTCAGAATTTTTTTTAAATCATCCTCTGTTGCTAAACTCTATTGTAAGGACATAACTGGTTTAAAGGAGCCACATATGTAGACGCTGCTTAATTTACTGAACTGGCAGCATTGCTCAATCCTATATCCTCTCCTCTAAGTGCCCTCTGGCACCAAGTGCCCACGAGACAAAGCTAAAAGACTGCTGTATTTACCTAATATAATTGTCAATGTTGTTGAAACTCTGATGTGTAACATACTCACACTGAAGAGCACCTGTGAATATCTGTACTGCTGTATTAAACTCTGTAACTGGTGTTGTGCTGTATGTAAGATGACATGGAACTTTTCTAAACGAGCTGTCCAGATCAAAGGTTGCTATCCACACCTTCACTAAATAAATAAAAAATAAAATACACACTTAATGGAACTTTTTTCAGCCACTGACCTTTGGTTACAGTATCACTTGGAAGTAGCTTACCGTTTGCATATCTGATCTCTCACCTTTTAATGACATGAAGCCCATTTCCTTGAAGTCACCTGTATTGTATAAAACTGCTTCCGTTACAGCCTGCCCTTTGTTAAGCAATGTAGGACCCACAAACTCTTGTACATATTCTGAAATGCTGGTTAGTTTTCCCTGCACCTGATGAAGGGACCCGAGAGGTCTCGAAAGCTTGTGTGAAAATGCTTCAGTTAGTCTAATAAGAAGGTATTACCTCAAAAAAAAAGTGTACAACATATATAATATATTAGTGAGCTGTTTTATTGACTGAACTACACCACTTTTGAACGTCGTAATAAGCGGGCTCCATTCTGTAATAACTGGCTGGTTAGTACAGTGTGGGTGTCAGCCAGTCAAACTGAAAGTGAATGCCATCTCACGCTCACAGAAACTAAATTCCACAAAAAGGGCAACAGTCATTTTTTGTTTGTTTGCTTTTTTTGTTACCGTGCAGCACTGAACTGACCATCAATTTCATAAAATAAAGTATGCAGTGCTACATATTTCCCTTTTTTACACACTCAGTGATTTGAATTCTTGGTTTATAAAACAAATTCAGTGTACATCACCCCATCCATTATTCCCTGTGTAAAAAAAAACATATAGATATAATATATATATATATATATATATATATATACACACACACACACATATACATATACACACTTATTCTTTTATAACCAGATAAGGCCCAGTAGGCACACATGCTTGTTTTCAGGGGTGACACAGGAGGGCTGGGGAGGTTAAGTGACTTACTCATGGTCGTTGAGTGTGCCAGCGGAGGTTGTGGAAATCACACCCAGGTCTGCTGGATGTATCAACCTGTTTCACAGCTCATTTCTCTAAATTCTAGGCTATACATCTAGCAGACCTGGGTTTGATTCCCACAAACTCCACTTGCATAATCTGCGACTACGAGCAAGTCTCTTAACCTCCCCAGTGCTCCTCGGTCGCCCTGAAAAAAATAGGTCATGGCCTTGTTAGTCAACCACTGCCCTCGATTAATTATCAAAAGGACTTTATTATATATAAAAACATTCTTAAAACTGCCCCTCCGTAGACTTCAATGGAGCATGCCCTCGCACTCTCTCTGGGCACATGTTGTTATGTGTCTGAGCACAGAGGTGGATCAGCAATGAATTGATCAACTGGGAAGTGAAAGGGATCAGCTGTCTACCTCAGCGGGACCAAAACATGATCCCTTCGACTTCCAGAATGACAGCTCAGAATATTATGAAAGGTATAGAGACAGACTTTTTCTGACATTGGCTAAAAAAAAAAATGTAAGGTGTACAATAATCCTCGCAACTCATTTTAAAGATGTTCCCTGGTGTTTCAAATTTGCATTTTTCTGATAGCCTTGAAAACATTTTCAAGGCTGTTTTCTGGCACAAGCACATTCTTAGATATAAGGAATAATTATTAGAATAATGATTTATCCTATTATGTCATGTTCAGCTAGGAATATACACAGGATGGCAGCAAAGAAATCAGCTCTCCACAATTGCAACAGTTGGTATCATTCAAGGCGCTTTCTCTATATATCTGTCTGTCTTTTGTTACACTGTTTATTTTATATTAAAGTCCTTGACATTCTGCATGTCATTTCATTTATTTATTTTATCAAGAAAAAACTCCATTGAGCAAGCCCATTCACAAGGAGGTCCTGGGCATGACAGGAATTCTGCATGTACTATTGAATTGTTTGAACATTTCTTGCAAGTTTTATTTTTTATTGGGATGTTTCAGTTATTTTTGTCCAGAACCGACCACCTCTGAAACTGCAACTTTGAAAGCAGATATCACCAAAAGAAGCATGACAACCCCTATATTTCTTTCTGTCTCTATATTCATAACCATGTTCAACATCTATCAAAAAAGTTTTATGAAATTGACATTGGTTTGAAATGGTTTTATGTGCAAAAACACAAATATGTCCCCCTTTCTTGGGAATATCAGTTCAAGAAGGCAATTTACTCATTACTTTTGCATTTGTGAAAAAAATTAAGCACTTATCATGACAAATGATGTGTCCTTGTTTCACATTTTCTTTCACACTCATGTTGCCATCTAAAATATAGATGTCACAACCACATAAAACAATCTGATTCCTTCCAGATTTTTTCCGTAAAGGGAGATTAATTCTCACCAATGTAACTTAAAAACAAGCATGGCAACCCATGTTTTTGTTGTGGATTTTAAGTGTTTAAATGACCATCATGTACTGGGCAAATAAATTATGACTCTGACATGGGGTTGCTGAAACACCAGGGAACATCCTTCTATTATCCACATACTGTACATGGCCCTTCCATTGCTCCTTAATGCTTTATATGGTCTTTGTGTCTGTGGTTTGTGGGTTTAACAAAATATGGATTAAATGTGAAAAAAAGGCAAATGTTGCTCTTTGAAGCAAAAATTGACAACCACATTAGAAGTCCATGCATTTTCCCACAATTCTCAATCCTGTTGACCTGGCAGTTATTTCTGCACGCTGTTAGCACTGCCCATCCCAACGTAAGCCAGTACTAATGATCTGACAGGTGTGATTTACAGTAAAAGCCCCTAGAACATGTAATTCAGCCTGTTGCACCAACTCATAATTACACACACACACACACACACACACACATATACATATACACATACACATTGCCAGCAAACTGAAGCATTTTCTATCGTCAACCACAGCAATGTAAAACCTGTAGTACATGTCACTGCACCTGGCATGGCTGCTGTGGTGATCTCTGAGGTTTGGGATGCGAGCCAACTCTTCAGCGGCAACCCTCCTGATACCATTCTGCACCAGTGCCTCAACTTCAAATGATGATACTCAGTCTGTAGTCACTTTATGAACTTCAGGAACCATCTTTTCTGTGTGTTCTGTACATTCATTTTTAAATGAACTCTTCCCCCACAGCTGCTGCTATAAGGAAATGGGTGTGGAAAGAGGACTCAGTACTAACAGCAATTAAGATGGTATTACTGAAATTTACCTATAAAATGGATAGAAAAAATTTAGAAATGTAATTGGCCTAGAGATGTCACCTGACTGTTCACTAACACTCTACAAATGCACGGTCAGGTGCAGAATCTCATTTTCCTCCCCAAAAACTACTTAGAGCCATTTTATAAGTGTAATAAACCCCTCTGGAGTGTGTATCATAGGATTTTAATGCACTTCCAAAGGGTGTGTGGACACTCGGCATTCGGTCACTTGCCCTACTATACCCTTGGGGCATGCATTACAATCCTATAATGCACACCCTGTTATGGCTTATTATGTCTGTCTGTATTTATTTATTTATTTAAAATTTGGTGAGTGGGACAGGCACACTGATCCATAGCTTCTTTCCAAGCACTATGGGGAGAGGGGTACAGAAGGGAGTGACAGAGTTCTAGCAAATAAAGTGACAGCAACAGGTGCATGTCTGTGAACAATAAAAGCAAGGTACAAGCAATAAATTCCAGACAAAGAAAAAACAATGTCAGATGCGTACAAAGTACATTATGAGGATAGCCATGCTGAGCGCTAGAGGTGCGTACCGTCAATGTATGGCTTAATATAACAGAATCATGGCAGCATAAAATTCATATTACAGACCACACTGTGTTTTCAGCTGTGCAAATGAGGTAAGAGGCAAAATGGGTAAATAGTGTGTTGGGGGGGTACAGGGTATGGGTGTGGGGGTGGACAGGGTGTGGGTTGTGAGGGGCATGGTGTGGGTGTGGGGGGCGGACAGGGTGTGGGTTGTGGGAGGGCAGGGTGTGGGTTGTTGTGAGGTGGAGAGAAGAGGAAGAAACTAGATGAAACATTCGGGGCTTGAGGCCCAGGTGATTTACAAAGCCTAACAATGCTCTTGGTAAAAGATACAACTGATTACTATCACTCCTACTTAGGCCTCTTTATTTCAGAGCTCCCTGGTAAAACTTATTTTAGGGAGCTTTATCTGTTTTGGGTCCCGTTCACAAAAAGTGGGTCATTCAGAGGGGTCCTGAAACAGAAACATTTTGAATTTGTACTCACTTGCCCTATATCTTTACCTCTATGACATTCTCAAAAAAGGAAAAGTAAATACATATACATTTGATTTCACTGTGATGTGAGGAGAATGGACAGGATTTGGGAAAAGATGAGAAAGACTGGGGCCTGGGTCAGCCTGTGGCATGGTATCAGCATTGCCAGTCATGATACTGGCAGCTTGAGTATGCATCTCAAACCCAGGGCTTTATAGGCTAGCAGGAAGGTGGGGGTTGAACATCCCAGAAGACACTCTCCTTCTCTGGGGTGGATGAGTGTGTGTATGCCCCCCCCCCCATTCCTGCATTTCCACAACTTGGGTGACCAGAGGTGGTTGAGAAGCTGAGAAACATGCGAGAGGAGCACACTGGCAGGCTCTGCACTGGCACACTAACAAGCTTTGGAGCCCTTGCCGCTGGCATCCACCTGGGTAGGGAGAAATGAAGGAATGGGCTGGCAGTATAACCTAGAAGTTAAGGTAACGAGCTATGAATGAGCTTGGTACATCCAGCAGACCTGGGTTTGATTCCGCAGACTTCCACTTGCATACTGTGTGACTCTGAGCAAATCACTTAACCTCCCCAGTGCTCCTGGGTCACCCCTGAAAACAGGCACCTGTGCCTAGTGGGCCTTAAATTGGTTACCAAAGAATAAATAAATGAAGAGATAAGGCCTCCCTGGCTGTTAGAAACAGGGACCAGAGAACCTCTCAGGGCCTGTGCCAACAGTGGACATGGCTGCTGGCCAGGGAAGGGGTTGTAGTGATTGGAAGGTAGCCCAGGTCGGGGGGGGGGTGGTGCCAAGGATGTGGGGATAAACAGAATAACAAAAATAAAAGTTCTGGGGAACCGTATTATAAAGGTGCAGGGCTTTTTTACACAAGAAAAATGGGAGTGTTGCTCACGCAAAACAGCCTTGCATGTGTAACCTATACTGGGAATGGAGAACGTTGTGCCTGGCGGTGCTGACCCAAGAAAGTAGTGACCAGACTTCCTGTCCATGTTCATGGGCTTACAAGCCCATATAGAGCTTATAGAAGCCATCATCTAGGCTCCCCTCACTATGGACTGGGGCTTGCACATGCTCTGTACAGACAAGCTGGCCCTCGAAAACAGATTTTGAAAATCCATCGATGAGTTTCTATGGGCTGGCATGGAGGGGTGTGTTTAAACATAGCCCCCCCCCCCCACGACCTCACAAAAAATCTGTCTGGGAACATTTTTCTGCTTGCATGACAATTGGGGGCATCATCCCTCTTCCTCAGTACCTGCAGGGTTAAGTATGGCTCAGGTAGCCAGTGGCATAATGGAACCACTGTAATGCAGCGGGATATCAATTACAGAACAGGCTGCTGGGTATTCGACATTTGTGGATTTTGTTTTTGGAAACAGCTTGCTGATACTGTGATCTGACTGACTGATCACAAATGTGAGTTTTATATGTAACCCCTAGATGGCGCTATCCCAGGGGCTACTACCCCCGCCTGATTTGCCACTAACAGGTTGAGGGGCCTGGATCCAATGGTGGGTGCCTCCACCCAGAGGTCAGGGTTTACAATAGTTAAACTAACTTGGTCACAGCCCTCTGGGACACTGCAACCCCCCTTTCTTCCCACTAGTGGCCCACACAATATATCAGAATTACCTTCACAGTATACACTTACCCCCAGGTCTGGTTCCGCACTGGGACCTCCTGTGAAATGAGATACAGTGCAACAATCACAGTACAAGTACTTTAACATAGACAAATACCTCAGGCAGTATAACTTTGCTGAAACAAGCAGCTCTGATTTATTTGGGGGATATAACAAGGACAGAGGAAATCAGGTTAATTAGCTTATCACTCTAATAATCTACCTATGGCTCTGTGCACAGGCCTATCCCTATCAGTTACTGTCCCTGGGTACCCAAGCCCTAGTGGCTAGTCCAAACCGTGGCAGCTGGTAGGGGCCTTTCACACAGAGAAAAGGAGAATTAAACAGTCAGCAGTACAGTAATTCCATTTGGATTTAATGTGGCAATTCAACAGGAGCGACCCTGAATTAGTACTCACGACCTCCAAATAAGATAGGGTCCTTCAATGTCAGCAGGGCTCACTTGAGGTACACAAACCTCTTCACACATCCATATAAAAGAACACTATACCAGGCAGGCTGCATCTGTATCCCGATCGCAATTACTGCACAATACCCAGGAGAACACACAGCAGATTCAGTTCCTGACAGACCGAGGGCAAATTTCAGCAATTCCTCCAGTCTTCTACAGGGTGAGCCTGGTTTCTACTCTTCAGAGATCCTTTGATTCTTTTCACAGGACGGATTCAGTCCTAACAAGCTGTTACACAAGCTGCAGACCGGAACTCTGGGCCTTACACACGTTTTTTGACTAAAACTGCACACTGAAAAAGCACAGGGCTCCTTCCTTCTTCACTGCCAAAGCTCAACTGAAACTCCAACCGACAAAACCGGCACTTCCTTTGAGTTCCTCCCAGTTCTTGACTGGATTGGCTGTCACTCACAATAGACTGCTGCTGTTGGTCCAAAAAGGCACTGAAGTCTAAACTACATCTCCCAGAGTCACTGCCCATACAATCCTCTTGTGGCTGGCTCAGATTATGAGTCCAAGTTCTGATCTGGTCCAAGGCACCATTTTAGAGCTAGCTTACCCCACACTGATTGGTCCAGTTCAGCAGTTCAAAACCAGAATGGGGAACTAGCAGACACAGCTCTGACTGCAAAGAAAGCAGGTTAGACAAACTGTAATTTCATTATTACTCTAAATAATTTCTGGCAAACAGTTACATCTTTCAGATAGGTTCCTTTGCACTCCTAGTGACTGCAAAATGAAGTGAATTGCAGCAGCTTGAGTGGTACTCAATCAAAGAAACACACAGTCCCCATACAAACTAATTATGTCTGCAAGCAGACAGCTCTTAAAGAGACAGTACCAGAGGTTCTAAAACACTCACTGATAAATGGCTTAAATGCCAAACACCATTCAGGCTTGGAGCATTCAAGCAAGCTCCTGGAAGTCTTTTGGGAACCCCCATTTGCAGGGGTTACACCTTCCTGGCCTTGGGAAAGCTTGACGTCCGCGTCAAGCAAGTACCCCCATAAGTTTCAACTGCAACTATATACATTTGCATTAGGCTCGCACATGTAATCATCAGTCAATATATCATTTTACCAAGAACACATTTCTGAAACATTGCAGTACGTCACTCTTTACACAGTATTACATACATTGTACCATAACTCAGGTTATTACCTCTTGTACATGAAACCTGAAGAGGGGGCCCTTCCCTATCAGTTACCTTGGGGCTGGATGGGGCAAGGCACCATACTTAGAGGGCAACACAAGTAACTTGAGTTAGCACTGATGCTCAGTTTGGGCAATGAGCTCGGGGACACATACACTCCTTTATGGACAACATTGAGAGGCAAGTCCACAGGCCTCCCAAGTGAATCATAACTGAGGTGCACCACAGGCTTTACAGCTCGACCAGTCTTTCTAGGGGGAACTGTTATAGTCTCTGCACTCTGAGCCTCATTTTCAGCATTGTCCTCACTTGTCAGGGGAGTCTCCATGGGGGGTAGAGAGGCTAGAACTTGGGGCACTTTCAGCTCCAGGAGTTACAGTTTCTGAGTCCACAACATTTGGCTCGCATGGAGAGCTTTCGGACACTGGCAGTGGACTGTCAGGGCACTCAAAATACTCTTCTTGTTCGGGTGTATCACCAGTCTGCCCCAATCTATCATTTTCCTCCCCTGAAAGCTCAAACAGTTCAACCATGCACAATGATTCCATTTCATCTGATCTGATGCTTTGCACTTCACTTTCTGGGAGCATTGGCTCCAGGGATGAAGCTGGGGGCTTAGACAGTCCAGAAGGCCCAGCTTTGTCTCCAGTATTGACTAGGGATTGCCCCAAACAATTGACTCAGTTCGTAAGAAGGATAGTATTCAAAGTCACCTCACTTTCTTCCGATATGGACTGACAGTCATGCTCAACTGGGACTTGTGGAGGGGAACACTTTAACTTTGCTTCTGTAGGTGCAGACTTCTTGATCTTTTCTTAGCAGCAGCTCTAGTCACTGGTCCAGAGGGGCATCTTCTAGGGGCTCAGACTCAATTAAGATTTGTCCAATGGGCAGTAAATGATTTCTATGCATTGTTTTACATCTTTGAATTATTCTCAGGCCTTACTTTGTACACTGGCAGATCATCTAGTTTGCCCACTACAATGTGAGGGAGATGGTGCCATCTGTCAGCAATCTTGTGCTTGCCATGCAGTCCCAGATTTCTTAGCAATACCCGATCTCCTCCTGGAGTTCCTTGCTTTCACCTTTTATCATACCTTTCTTTGTTGGCCAGATTTCTTTTGGCAGCCATGGTTTGAGCCAGTTGGTACGCATGAGTTAGCTGGGCCTTTAACTTTGCACATACTGTAAATAGTTGTCAGCTTGAACCCCATCAGGAGAGACCCCAAAACACACATCTACTGGTAGTCAGCTTCTTCCAAACATCAGGCGGTAGGGGAGAATCCAGTGGCATCACTTTGGTGCAGTTATAAGCATGTACCAGGGTGCTAATTTGTTGGCTCCATCTAGGCTTGTCCTTTGGGTGCAGGGTGCCTAGCATATCTAGCAAAGTGCTGGTTGAAAGCGTTCAGGCTGTGGGTCCCCTGGGGGGTAAGGAGTGGTTCTGGACTTCGCACTCTCCACAGAGAAAGCATCTCTTTGATCAGACGACTCTCAAAGTCTCTCCCTTGATCAGAATGGATTCTTTGTGGAGCCCCATAGTGAACAAAAAAGTTTTCTACAAGTACTTTGGCTACAGTGGATGCTTTCTGGTCTTTGGTGGGAAAGCTTGGGCATATCTCGTGAAATGGTCAGTGACCACCAGCACATTACTGATATTTTTTGATCTGACTCCAGACTTAGAAAATCAATACAGACCAGCTCCATGGGTGCACTGGTGGTTATGTTAATATGGGGCAGCCCTCTGGGGCAAAGCTTTCTCTGTAAGCAGCGACTACAAGTTCGAATGTGTTGCTCCACATCAGCCCCATCTTAGGCCAATAGAATCTGGATCTCACCAAGTCAAGTGTTCTGTCTATACCAAGGTGCCCCTGTGGTTGTGCAAGGACCTCAATACTGAGTCTCAAAGGCAGTGGGAGCACTAGTTGTTGTTTGTCTACTTGTCCCCTCTGTCTACTGTTTCTCTGTATAACAGTTTATTGATCAGTTTCAATTTAGGACCTTCTTTGTATAACAGTGCAGTTCTCAAATCAGTGGAGCGTAATTTGGACACATCTTTTCCTGCATAGAGGGCTTCTAAAGCTGCTTTGATCATGGGATCGCGGGATTGAGCCCGCCGAATACTGTCATTGTCCAGCTGAGGCAGTGCACCAATGTCTATTGCAGAAAAGTGGCAATAAGCGGCAGGTATGCAATTCTCAGAGGGTCCCAAGCAATCCACCATGCAGTCCACTGCGTCCGTGGACATTTGTTCCTCCCTGTCAAACTTCCGGCAGAGTGCCCGAATGCCAGGTTCTGCCAATCGGACCCAATCATTCTGGGGAACAGACCTCCTGGAGAGAGCATCAGCATCTATGTGGTTCAGACCTGCTCGGTATTCGAGAGCATAGTCGTATGTAGATAATGCAGAAAGCCACCTATGGCCAGTGGCATCCAACTTAGCTGAGGTCTGCACATAGGTTAAAGGATTATTGTCAGTTTTACTAGTATTTTAGCCCCATACAAGTACTCATGGAATTGGTCAACAATAGCCCACTTCAAAGCTAGAAACTCTAACTTATGTACAGGATAGTTCTTTTCAGATGGGGTCAGACTTCTACTGGCAAGGCCACTGGTCTCAGGCCATTCTCGTGCTCTTGGTACAACACAGCCCCCAACCCTTGCAAGCTAGCATCAGTGTGCAGGACATAAGGTTTTCTTGGATCGGCATAGGCCAGCACTGGAGCATGGGTAAGTTGATAAATGATCTCATGAAAAGCAGTCTCACAATCAGGAGTCCAGCGGGCCCCAAATACTTCACTCGGATGAAAATACACTCTCTCAGTCTTGAGGGACGCTGACTTTTGGTATTTTTTGTGGGTTGGGGGATACCCTTGAGTAAGGTTAAGTAAAGGGCGGATCACTCTTGAATAGTCCTTGATGAAACGCCGATAATAACCACAGAATCCCAGGAATCTTTGCAGTTCTTTTAGATTTTTGGGCTGCGGCCAGGTGGTCAAAGGCCTCAACTTTACTTGCGTCGGTCTCTATTCCTCGGTGGATACTATGTGTCCCACATACTTTACTGATGTTTGAAAGAATTGACACTTATCAATGGACAGTTTAGGCAAAGTCCTCCAGTCGGTCCAATACCTTAAATAATCTGCTCTTCATGTTCCTCCAGTGAGTTGCCAAACACAATAACATCATCTAGGTATACCAGGCACTCTAGTAAGTTCATGTCCCCACTGCACGCTCCATCAATCGTTGAAAAGTGGCTGGGGCACCTGAAATCCTTGAGGCATCCTCATGAATTCATAGAAGCCAAGCGGACAGATAAAGGCTGTCTTTTCACGGTCCTCTGGGGCCATCGGGATCTGATAGTACCCACCGCGGAGATCCAGCACAGAGAACCACTTGCTCCCATTTAGGCAGTCCAAGCATCCTGAATGCGGGGCATTGTGTACTGATCAGGGATAGTTCGCGGTTTAAGTGCGATAATCCACACACATCCTTACTGTTCCATTCTTTTCCTCACTACCACAATGGGGAAGCATAAGGGCTTCTGGATTCTTGTATTACACCAGCAGCTAACACTCTTGCAGATGCCGTCCTCACATCATCTATGTCAGCAGGTGCCAGGCGCCGAGGCCTCTCACGAAATGGTCTTTGTCATGCAGCCGGATATTGTGCTCAGCCCTTGCACGCATCCCACGTCCCATTCCTTTAAAGAAAACACCTGGTCTCTCTGGGCAAGCTTCTCACTGATCCTCACTTTCCATTCAGCTGGCAGCGGGAGTCGCCGAAATCAAACAAGTCAGGCGTTACTCTGTCATTCTTCCTTGAACTCTTGCTGCTGGGTAGCACTGCAGTGTCTGCACAATGCACATTAGCCAGGATGCAACCTCTATTTACTGAATGTCTCTTTCAGACACATTATGAACTTGGACCATTACCCTTCTGGCATAAGCATGGGCTCTAGCGGCAAAATACTAGGCTTGACCAGCAGTCCCTCTGGCAATTTTCCATCGCCGTGCATCCAACATTAATATTTTATTCTTAACATCCTTTCTGATACGGACCTCTCCCTGTAAGGTACACTGGGCATTTGGCGCCAGGATCAGAGACTCAGGATCCTTCTTCCATACAATTCGACCGGTTCCTCTGGTTCTATTTTTTCAGCATCTCTCTGTGCCTCATAGGCCTTCTTAATTAAAGCGGAACTCTTAAAGCTCTACTAGTCTTTGAACCCTGTTTTCATAACACAACTGTGCCAGCCTTCCGAACATATGAGCATTTGTTCCAATCAACAAGGGACATCATCATACAGTCCAGTGGGGGACACACTAAGGCTAGGGTCTCTACTTGTTCGGCCACTCCAGCCACGGAGGTGGGGAAAGACAGCCAAATTCGGATATACCCGGAATAGGGGTAGGCCTTCTCACTTAACCCCCATACATGCAGTCCTTCTAATGGTTGTAAGGGTACATCTGACAAATGCTTCTGATACCAATCTTGGAACATAATTGTCACTTGGGAGCCACTGTCTAATACAGCTCTTGTAGACACTCCATTCACCTTTACAGTGGTCTCCATGGAGGGACCCACTATTCTGGACCAGTCTGGAGAAGCGATAATGGGGGGCCTGGGCAACTGACCTTGCCACAAGGGCGTGAGTTAGCATTTTTGGTGCCCTCACTGGGATCATTTGTGCACCTCTTAACCACTGATTTGTTCTCCAAGCTCTCCTTGTAGCCTATATGCAACTTTGTCAGTGTCTTTTGGGGACTGGCATTCCCTTTTCATGTGCCCATCTTCCACAATTATAGCAAAACATACTTTCTGGAGTTTGAGCTGGCGCGAGCGCCACACTGGGAGCCAGGGCGGGGTATTACTAACTGGAAACCTGGGTGCCATCTCTGTCTGCTAGTGATAAGCATTTGGAGACATCTCGTCAGTTTCTCCACTTCCATGGTCAAGGAATTGAGTTTGGAGCTGTTATCAGCAGGAGATACATGGGAGGGTACCCCCACCCCATAGCAGATGCAGTCGGATATAGGTCAGGGTCTGCACTTGCAGGCGTGGCCTTCATAAAGGGACTGTTTTGAATTCCGGATCTCTCTCAACAGTTCGCCCCATTGTGGCATATCTTTTCCTTGTCAGAGCACTCATTGACTGCCAACCTCTGCCCCTGAACTTCACTTGATGGGTCATCCTCAGTCACTCGGTCGTAGCCGCAGCTATTGGTGCAGGTCCCTCCAAGTCGCTCTTCTCAACTCCTCGAATTTCTCTCATTAACTCATCATAGGAGGGTGGGATTCCAGTCGATCTGCCAGGCGTAACTGGCAACAGCAGTTCTGAGAAGGGGCAGACTTAAGGATCCTGTCCAGCCTGGTTCGGTCCAGTTCAATCGCTGGCAAACTACCTTTTCTGGAGGCATTCTTGCAACAATTTTTCCAGCCGAGATACATACACAGACAACAACTCCCCTTGGTACTGTTGTGCATCTCTTACTCTCCACCATAGGTCCTCATCAGAATCTGGGCTCCCATACACATTCTCCAGGGCCTCAAGATAGGCCTGTGCAGTCACTTCAGGGTTACTGGCCCGTTTAGCACGAATGGTAGCCAGGGCAGGACCTCGAAGGCTCCTAACCCTCTTTCGCCGCTTCCGAGCATTGCCATTCTAGCACTTGGGGGCAACATAGTCTATCCAGGTCTCCCAGTCATCCTCCCTTGGGGGTGGGGAGGGTGCCAGAGAAGATCCTCAACCTTCGTAAGAGTCGGACTAATGGCAGGTGCAGAAATTGAGTCTGCATTGGTTCAGCCACCATTACGGGCACTGGAGCGGAGAAGGTGTTGGGGAGGAACACCCCAGGTGGCAAGAATAGTTTCTTCAAGTCCTCCACAGTTTTCCTTCCCCAGCAACCATTTAGCAAATTTCTCCTCAAAAGTTTCAGATAGTGGTGGGGCTCATTCCCTCGGTCTTTACTGTCCTTAGTTATTACTCTCCAAGCAGTGAGGGCTCCTCTGGGGTAATGGTCTGTGGCACTTTGGAGCTATCTATGGGATCCTTAAACTCTACTAGGGCCAGGAAAGTGTGGGTGAGCAGATTAGCATGCCGACCCACCACCACAGGGTTTTGTAAACCTTCCACCTTGGAAAGTACTCCTGCACAGTGTCCGTATTGATACCCAGGGATGTCCAGGATAAGCATAGCATTTTGGGGGTCGATCTCCTCCCAGTACACCACTCCACCAGCCGGTGCACAGCCACTTCTGTCGGGGTACCCATTTTTTTCTTAACAGTGGTTCGTAAATATGGCCACTAGAGGACACACAATCCCAGCGGTGAGCCTCCAAGATGTAACCCTAGATGGCTATCCCAGGGCTACTACCCCGCCTGATTTGCCACTAACAGGTTGAGGGCCTGGATCCAATGGCGGGTGCCTCCACCCAGAGGTCAGGGTTTACAATAGTTAAACTAACTTGGTCACAGCCCTCTGGGACACTGCAACCCCTTTCTTCCCACTAGTGGCCCACACAATATATCAGAATTACCTTCACAGTATACACTTACCCCAGGTCTGGTTCCGCACTGGGACCCCCTGTGAAATGAGATACAGTGCAACAATCACAGTACAGTACTTTAACATAGACAAATACCTCAGGCAGTATAACTTTGCTGAAACAAGCAGCTCTGATTTATTTAGGGGATATAACAAGGACAGAGGAAATCAGGTTAATTAGCTTATCACTCTAATAATCTACTTATGGCTCTGTGCACAGGCCTATCCCTATCAGTTACTGTCCCTGGGTACCCAAGCCCTAGTGGCTAGTCCAAACCGTGGCAGCTGGTAGGGGCCTTTCACACAGAGAAAGGAGAATTAAACAGTCAGCAGTACAGTAATTCCATTTGGATTTAATGTGGCAATTCAACAGGGCGACCCTGAATTAGTACTCACGACCTCCAAATAAGATAGGGTCCTTCAATGTCAGCAGGGCTCACTTGAGGTACACAAACCTCTTCACACATCCATATAAAGAAAGCACTATACCAGGCAGGCTGCATCTGTATCCCATCGCAATTACTGCACAATACCCAGGAGAACACACAGCAGATTCAGTTCCTGACAGACCGAGGCAAATTTCAGCAATTCCTCCAGTCTTCTACAGGGTGAGCCTGGTTTCTACTCTTCAGAGATCCTTTGATTCTTTTCACAGAGGCAGTTCAGTCCTAACAAGCTGTTACACAAGCTGCAGACCGAACTCTGGGCCTTACACACGTTTTTGACTAAAACTGCACACTGAAAAAGCACAGGGCTCCTTCCTTCTTCACTGCCAAAGCTCAACTGAAACTCCAACCGACAAAACCGAGCACTTCCTTTGAGTTCCTCCCAGTTCTTGACTGGATTGGCTGTCACTCACAATAGACTGCTGCTGTTGGTCCAAAAGGCACTGAAGTCTAAACTACATCTCCCAGAGTCACTGCCCATACAATCCTCTTGTGGCTGGCTCAGATTATGAGTCCAAGTTCTGATTCATTCAAGGCACCATTTTAGAGCTAGCTACCCCACACTGATTGGTCCAGTTCAGCAGTTCAAAACCAGAATGGGGAACTAGCAGACACAGCCTGACTGCAAAAGAAAGCAGGTTAGACAAACTGTAATTTCATTATTACTCTAAATAATTTCTGGCAAACAGTTACATCTTTCAGATAGGTTCCTTTGCACTCCTAGTGACTGCAAAATGAAGTGAATTGGCAGCAGCTTGAGTGGTACTCAATCAAAGAAACACACAGTCCCCCATACAAACTAATTATGTCTGCAAGCAGACAGCTCTTAAAGAGACAGTACCAGAGGTTCTAAAACACTCACTGATAAATGGCTTAAATGCCAAACACCATTCAGGCTTGGAGCATTCAAGCAAGATCCTGGAAGTCTTTTGGGAACCCCCATTTGCAGGGGGGTTACATATATTTTTTATCAAACATTTTTTCCGCTGGAATTTCTCTCCCAAACCTCAGGGTTGTGTCTACTGGCCCTTGGTAACTTGACAGCCCCATCAGCCACTGCCCCCCACTGATCCTCTGGCGGGGGTCCCTGTGGAATGGAGCCAAAGAGTGCCTAAGCCTATCTTCCTGGTCATCAGTGGGGTTTTGTCCATCCTCCACCCACTTGATGGCTCCAACAACCTACTGGTGGCTTCTGATGCCATAGTGGGTCCTCTGGAATGGGGGTCAAACACCCTGGTCCTCCAGAGGGGTCATTGTGGAGACCCCATCACCGCAAAGACATAGACAGAGAGGAGGCTGTTCAGAGGAGGGCAACTGAAATGGTGCAGGGTCTGCAGCAGAAGACATACGAGGAGAGACTAAAGCAGCTTAACATGTATACCCTTGAGGAAAGGAGGGAGAGGGGGGACATGACAGAAACTTTCAAGTATCTCAAGGGACTTAAAGTACACAAGGGTAGCATCTTTCAGAAAATGAAATGTGCAAGAACAAGGGGTCACAATTTGAAGATAGAGGGGGGATGGCTCAGAGGTAATGTTAGAAAGTATTTTTTCACAGAGAGGGTTGTGGATGCATGGAACGGCCTTCCTGAGGAGGTTGTAGAGTCAGGAACAGTAGGAGAATTCAAGAATGCATGGGACAGACATAAGACAATTCTAGTGGGGGGGTAGGAGGAAGTGAGCTGTTGATTAACTAGAATCTGCAGCTTATCCATCAGGTAGCAAAATGGGCAGACTAGGTGGGCCAAGCGGTCCTTATCTGCCGTCAAATTCTATGTCATGATGCTCAGTGTGGTGCTGAGAAGGGCTGTCATTGTCAGCACATCTACTAACCCCAGCGGCTGGCCTCAGCGCACTAGTCTGCTTCCAAATCAAGGTCACTGGTATGGCAGTGTGACGTGCCACTGGGGCAATGAGCATCCCAGTGGGAGTTTTTTTTATAATGTGCAGTGCCTTGACTGGCCCACTGGTGCAGCGGTGGAGTTAGTGCTCACGACGCTGGCAACCAAGATTTGGTAGCGAGCTCGGGTCATTGGGGGATGGCCAGCAGGAGGACAATCGAGCATTCCAGAGGATGCTGTCCTCCTCCAGGAAAGGAGGAAGACCACTGCCGCTATGTGACTGCCACCTGGGTGACCATGCGTGGCAGTTCTGGCATAAGTGCACTACAGGGTGGGGGAGCACTGATTGACTGGGAGGAGCTCCACACACTGCGTGCTCATGCCAGATCTCAGGTGGCATTTCCAAGGGGAAGGGAGAAAAAAATGGAAGAAAAGGGCCCTGGGCAGAGCAGAATGGCAGCCCTGCTCTCCCGCAGACCCCACACCTGCTGACCTGGCAGCCTGGTGACACTAACTGAAGTCTCTGAAGGACCTGGCACAACCCAAGGACCCCATCATTGTGTGGTAAGCCACAAAGGAAATGAGGGAGAGGTACGTTTCCAGGAGAAGGCAGGGTGATGGGGTCTAGGAGATGCAGGAGCCTGAAGGTGGGGCCCTATGCCAGCCTAGAGGGATGGTATAAAAAAATGCAGTGCGTTTCTTGTAAGACTTTCAGCTTTTACGTTTACATCTTGAACAGAGTGCCACTTGAGAGCACAAACTGTGCCTAGTTCAACTGTTCAAATGGTCCTCCATTATACAGGAGTCCAGACAAGGACTTAGATAGGGGACGGGGCAAGGCAAGCTGGGGGCCTTAATGATATTTATAAAATGGTGTTTGGTCAGTTCTGATTCTTCGTTGGTGAGGGCCTCTTCACATGGTACTGCATTAACCTAGCACATACCTCTGCTCGGAAGACAAGATGGGTGCATTGATTGAGAGCACAACCAGACCGGGTCAAAAAGGTCAATATGTTAACTTCATATTCTCAGGGTCATAAAGGTCACAATGCAAATCACACAACACAGCAACATCAAAAAGAAATCATGTAAATTTAAAAAAAAATACACGATCCCCCCACCACCACCCCCACCCCCACCCCGCACAGCAACATTGCTCAAGAATCCCAACCTGTAAAGAAAATCCATCTACCAACTTTGGAAAAAACATACAGTACTTCCTATTTCCAAATCCAAACCCTGAAATCCTCAGTGCTGCTCACACAAGAAAAACATTTTAAACACCTACCACCAGTTGGTGAAAGATTCCTACCTAATGCATGAACTATTGAAATGCACCAGTGATCTTCACCTGCAAAACCGATGCACATGTGTGCATGTTGCAGAGATCAGCCTACTGGGACAATTAATGGACACACCACTCATTGCTAACCTAGATTATGCACTTCTTATTATGGCTGTCTGTTCAGATGTATGATTGAACATCTGTATCTACTGCATTTATGTGGTACCAATGCCACTTGATCATGGTATATTTTCCTCCAAGATCACCAGTTCTTCCAGCCCCTTGGTGGTTATCTACTGAACACTGTCTTTACCCAGGCAGCTTACTGGACAGGCAAACCTGGAGGCTGAGTTTGATTCTTAACTACAAGTTCCCTGCTTTAAGAACACACCTGGCTCATTCATATCTAGACTGAAGACACCTCTGGTTAGCGAGGGCACTTATTTCTTAATCTCCAGCTGGTACTGAAGCCACTGACCTTCCAGTGTCTTTTAAATCAGAACTCGAACCCATGGTGGAAATCATCGAGATTATCTGCATGAGTGGGAGCCTCCTACAGGCCCCTTCACTATCCCCGTGGTGTCATTCTCTCTGTAATGTATACAGAATCAGTAAACAGATGCAGAGTGCCATCCAGTGGAGAAAGTGAAAACTGCAGCATACAAGAACAAGAGCCAACACCTTGGATAAAAGGAAGGTGCCTTTTCAGCTGAATGGTTAGAGCTGCAGCACCTGAGACCTGGGATACAAGGATCGATCCCTCCCCAGGTCCATCACTGAAATGTGCAAGCCTGTAATTCTGTTTCAGAAGAGAGGTGCTTCCCAACACGAAGCTGGGGATTGACTTTACACTCTTGTGTAAGGTCAGCTCCCTGAGAATGAGTCCTGATGGGAGATGTGCCATACCACCCTCTGGACCAGTTTTGCAAGTCCTCTGCTGGTCACAGCTGAAATTGCAGTCAGGGTCAGCATCTTCTCGCATCTTCTCCTCTCTCTACGCTTCATATCCTTCCACTATCACACACACACACTTGCCATGATGATCTTGGCTGGGTTTTGGCAACCCGTATCCTGCCTGAGGGTTCCCTTGTTTACAGGACTTTAGGACAATGTCACAGAACATACTATAATTATTAGTTGGCCAAAAAAAATTCATCACATAGGTTTGTTTGTTATTTTTAGCAAAAATGTATTTCTGACAACCTTAGAGTCATTATCAGTTTATGTTTTATTTTCTCAAATATTTTAAAAAGTTTTTTTATAGCAAATTGTGTAATTATTGACTCAAGCCATTAAAGGGGGTCACCACTCACTATTTAAAAAAATCTCTCTTCCACTGAGGTTACCTTTTGAATTCACATGCTAGATTCATACTGTGAATGTATTAGGAAGGTGTAACCACATGCTTCTGATGGTAAACAGCACACTGTACCAAGGTGTTTCATTTTTTCATGGCAGGCATGATGCAGGGCGACATTATTTATTTTATTTATTTAGTTTTTGTTGACCGGGTAAGTGCACTAGACAAATCCTGCCTATTTTCAGGCACAACTCGGTGGAGGGGGATACAGATGAGTGCCAACTGACCTTGAACCAGATTAAGCTGTTGGTGGTATTTTTAGTGAATGAGGGAAATTTGGCCAGGGCACCAGGGAAATTCCCCTACTCTTTTTGATAAGTGTCATGGGATCTTTAGCATCCACCTGAACTACCACCAGTCCAGGCAGATGGGACCTCGGTTTAACGTCTCATCCGAAAGAAGGCACCTCAGAAGTGCAGCACCCCTCTCATGCTGCACTACAGTGTCAGTACTGGGATATTAACCCAAGTGCCAGATGTTGTAACTGAACCCACAGCCCTCTGATCTCCTGGCCTCAGAGGCGAGTGTGCTACCTACTGAGCCACTGACCCTGCACTGCACATTATGATCTGGCACCTGGTATGGGAGCATGAACTTTTAAAAACTTCAAAATCTAATATCTTAGTTCAGGAATGAAAAAAAAAAAAATGAAAGGAAAAATGGGCATATTGATCTTTTCTTCAGCTTTGTTAATCCTCCCCCTCCGCTGGCTGGAACCTCCTTTAGAAGACTCTGGCGCCTGATCCCGCCCCGCTGAGAGCCTCCCTACCTGTAACCCCAGTTCTCCAGTTCACATCATCTCCCCTGCTCAGTAGGCTCACTTGGCTTGCCCCCAAGGTAAGGATGCCTTCAGCCCCACAGAGACTCCCGTACATGAAATCCAGTGCCCAGGCAGGTGGAGGTGAAGGCCAGGAAATTGCGAGGCCCAGGCGGGCAGAGTCCAATAGTGCGCGTGGTGTCAGAGAGCAGCATCGCCTGTCCAGCAAGTGGCATTATCCGCTTATATGTTGCCCCTGGAGGTGCGGACCTGCAATGATGTCATGGAGCGTCACATACACTCCTGTGCATAATGCGGTGATGTCTGCCACATCTCATCAATTCCTGCACTCACTAGGACCCCAGGCTTATTGCCCTCTGCTGCCAGCAGGCACTCTATTACTGGAGTCTTGAATCTCACACCCTGGCAGAGGTGAGCTATCCATCGGATGCTCCAGCCTCCTCCCCCCAGCTGGCCCTCCAATTTCGTGTCATTCCCGAACCCAGGATGTCAATGTCGCGCAAGTGGTTGCACTACCACTCTACCGTCAGGTGGCAATATTGATGCTTTTGCTGGAAAACATTTTTACGAAAGAAAATCTGTATGAAGGCAAACAATTATTACTAGTTTAACAATCCTTCCAGAGAAAAACTTGCTTGTTCAGAACTTCTTTTTTTAATTAAGTTGTTTCTCCCTGACCAGGCACATGTCACCCTTCTCTGGTCCTCTGAAGAGCATCTAGCCTCATCTGCCACTAACAACCTCACAGCTGACAGCTCTCATGTTTTTTTCCTCTGTGGCAGGGATGTCCTCCCACTCCCAGTAACACAATCAGAATGTAGAAGCAGGCGAAGAGCTACAGGGAGTGTGAGCAGATTGTGGCACCTTGCAGCTGGCATTAAGGAGAAGCCTGACTTTTTTTCCTTCCCTGTCATGCTGGCCTTCCACCACCCTGTGGCATCCACCATAGCTGCTGGGGGCTTTGCAGGTATACATCTTCCCCTGTGACTGGAAGGTGACCCTTCTAGGGCCCTACCACAGGGGTTGCTGATGCCATGGAAGTGTGGCACCCACCCACTCTGTTGGGGTTGTCTGCCACTGGCAACTCTCCTTGATCCTCGGCTACCTGTTTGCCAGTGCTTCCAACCCATTCCTGAACCTGGGTCACCAACATGGGAACATGAGAAGCTGCTCACTGGGTCACTGGGTGACTGTGTGTAGAACTTTTTTCTTCAGTATGTATTGATACTACACACTGAGCTTACTCCTACCTGATCGATCCACTCCCAACCCCATCACCCACCTTCCCTGGTCCACACCACAGCCTTCATCCCTCATGGCTTGCCTCGCATGATGGGGCCTTGATAGATGTACCTCTCTGGGTGTCCAGATCTGGTGGAGAAGGGTACCTGTTTGGTGATGTGGGACCTGCAAAGGGCTGGCTGTCACCCTTTACAGCCAGCATTGTTGTCCCCTCTGAATTTCATCCCACAACCCCAGGAATCATGCAAATGCACAATGAGTCCTTTCTCATATGCATGCAGCGTGCTGCTGCTGGGAGAGCAAGGTCCCTCACCTACTAGCAGGTGGTGCTGCAGCACCAGAGTATGCTGCCTCCCTCCCCCCCCCCCAGCTGGGGCACAATACCATCAACAGTGCCACCTCCCAGCCTGGCTGCCCAATCAGCAGCTCCTGAACCTGGGCCGCTGTTGTGGAAGCATGATGCTCTTTCTTCAGGCCATCAGGCAGCCATTGTGCAGAATGTTTTAACCGCCACTCACATTGCATAGGGGTTGCAGTTGCCATATTACATTGTAACTCCTCTTGTTGTATCTGTTTCCCACAGAACTCACCAGGAAATAAGTTAACCAACTCAATGAGGGCAAAAGCAAACAAAAATAAATAATATTGTACAGAAGCTGCACGTAATGGGATACCATCCTATAGATGACGACGTATTTGCCTTGTTATAGCATTTATTTCAATAGTTTTACCAGGAAAGACATGTAAAATATGTTCTGCAAACAACTGTTAGTGATTAAGTGCTCCTGTGCACCTGTTTATGCTAGGCTACCCGTGATACCTAGGTATTGTCAAATCACCAATTTCAATTCTTTGAAATATTATTCATGTGTATGTAATTGGTTACTGTGTAATCTGTTGTTGATGGTAACTAATTGCTCCTATCTACCTGTTTTGTACCTTGTGCATTCATCTATGTACTGTCTTGTTACGTTGTACCTATATTATGTAACCAATTCTGGGTCGCCCCTGAAAAAGGGACCTCTGGTCTCATTGGGCTCACCCGGTTACCAAAATGCCAGAAATAAATAAATAAAATACTGAACTGGTAACAGTTTGTTTCCAGATGCATGGGGGGGGGAAGGTTATCAGAGCAGAACAAGGAGGTATAGGAAGTGTAAAAATACAAATGATAGTTGCTTTCACCTTGTACGTGATTTACTTGTAATGGCATAATGAACATCATTTTGTGTAAAACAGCAAAGTTGGAGGACGTATAGCGCAGTGGTTTAAGGCTCTGAGCTGCAAATCTGGAGTCCTGGGTTTGAATCCCACAGCCCCCACTTGCATACTGGGGTTTGAATTCCACAGCCCCCACTTGCATACTGTGTGAGCCTGAGCAAGTTACTTAACTTCCCTGTGCTCCTAGGTTGCACCTGTAAACAAGCTTTCAGCTTAGTGTGTCTCACCTGGTTAAACAATTGGGGGGAAAAAAAAAAGCTGCTCTCTGCCCTGTGGGGAAACTCTTACATACTAGGTGCTGCAACTGTGAGGCTATTCTGGTCCAGAAAATGTTGAATCTGTAAAATCTTTGTCTGAACTGATGGCATTTTTAGGGCATTCTAACAGTGCCAAATTATCATTTTCAGTTATCCTGACTGGCCGCTGAGATCACATATGGTGTTTTTCTCAAAAGCCCCAATTTATACATTTAGTTCGAGGAGTGTATTGGTGTTCAGACTAAAGGCAGTCATTTGCTGGGTCATCCTGGAAATGTGAGCCTGCTTATGACATGATTGTAAATCCTCTAGTGCCACTCTGTGGCAGAGAGGCTCAGCGTAACTTATCAGTACAGTTTGCCCAGCAAAACACAAGGCAGTTGTTTAACAACAGGGACCTTTCCCTCAATATTGGGTGCCTCCTCTATGTAATAAAAAAACAAAACAACTATTTTTTTTAAAGAGCTAAAATGTATCAGCGCAAAGTTCTTAAAAATTCATTTCAAGATACTGAAAGAGTCAAAAAAAGCTATACCAGTGACTAGTTGCAAAAAATACAACAATGGAAAATTAGATTTGGGCATTTTTCAGCATTTGAGATAATCTAGTGTTGATTGTAAGCCTCCACTTTGCACCACTTTTATTGCAATCCCCGTGACACCCATTTTACATAAATAAACACTCTTCCAACTGACATGGAAAAAATTAAGTTAGTGGCAAGTTTGTTGTGCAAAACAACATTTTGCCAGTTTTCTGTGTAAAACATGCTGGTTTGCACTCATGTTTGGGGAAAACTGAAAATATGCATCTCAAAGGTGAGCAGTCAGCATTTGCAGCCCCACTACTCAAGTGTGGGTGGTCCCAATTAGTACTTTATTAGCATATTTTTTATTTACTCTGTTTTATGTTTTATCTGGTTAATACTGCCAATTCCTACCCTGACATTTTCTCAAATCAGCTACCCAAGAATCCCCACGGCTGACATCTGTGATGGATTTCAGTCATAGGAGATTCAATTCTAGTAGAACAGGTAGGTTTGGTCACTCTGTTTGGCACATTAAACGTCTGCCTTGCTGCAGCTTTTTCAGGCAGTAGCAGTAGTAAATGCTGACTGTTCCCCTTTAAGATTTGATCTGAGGAATTGGCTATTTTGCCTTTTTTTTTTTTTTAAATCTAGCTTTTTGGTTCCTGTTGCCTCCTCCCACCAACTGGTGATGGGTACACATATGTATTTTCGTCCCCTGCCCCCACCCAGGCCCCAGCACACGGCTGTGCGAGCATGTGGGGGCATGCATCGCACCCGTGGTGCCAGCTCAGCCCCTTCCACCTTCTGATGATTTTACCAACCCCTTTCCACCTACTCTACTCACTGGATGTCCACCCAGTGGGAGCAGAACTACGGGAGGGCACCAACCCACCGTCGCCACTCTCTGGAGAGGAGAACTGCCTGCCAACATGTTCAATCCTGCTCCTCCCTCCTCCCCTCACACCAGCACCCTGACGACCTGAGGTTGTTCCTGAACCCGGGTCGCTGGTGTAGCACGAGGTAAGGCATCCAGCACCTCAACCCTCTGCACCACCGGACCAGCAGGAATTGGCTAATTTGAAGAATGGGAAAATCAGTGGCCCTTCTATACCAAAGTCTATCATTAAAAAAATAGACGGTTAAAAAGCAACAGTATTTGTTAGTTATCATTAGGCTTGATTTTCAAAGCCCCCAATTGTTGTAAACCCCAAGTGAACCAAAGATATGGTGCTCTGGGTTTGTGACAATCACCCGGCCAATGATTGGGAGTTTCAACCCATGCCCCAGGTGCCTCAGGGTAGACCAACGTTTTCTGGTCTAGCTTGCAGCATTCCTGGGGGCTGTTTTTACGGAGCTTGCACCAGATATTCAGCGCAAGCTGCTGTAAAGCGTGAAAACTGTCACAATTGTGCCCAAGATTCGTGAAACGAGCTCAGTTGCATCAAAGGGGTTTGGTGCATTGCCAGCCAAGCCTGCACCATGCTGTGAAAATCGAGCTCCATGTCTTTTATTTTAGTAGTGATGTAGTTCTGGCAAAAACCTCAGCACACCACTTTTTATTTTGTTATTTTCTTTCACTCCTGAACTGGGATACATGATTTTGAGTTTTTTTAAATTCTTTCATCCCAGCAGTAGCGCTACCGCTCATGATGCTGACAACCTGGGTTCGGGAAGAAGCCCAGGGCATCAGAAAGCTGGCCAGGGGAGGAGGGTTGACCATCCATATGACCATGTGCCTTCTGGAGGGGGGGGTGACTCAGTACATGGCTGGTTTCTGGTGGAAGCCGGTGGCACAGCAATCCCCAGTCCAGATTGGGGGGGGGTAGCATGATGGACATCAGTGTGTGTGTGCATTGACGTCAAGCGCACATCACGCCTTCAGCAGAAAATCGGAAAATGGCCCCAGCACTCCAGGAAGACAGAGCACCCGGCAATGATCCTTATCTCTATAAAGTAGTGTAGTGGGGTCACTTTAAATCCTCACATGATTCAAAAAAATGTTCTGTTTTTCAAGTTTCTTTATTAATTGTTGTCTTAGTTGCCCTGACGTTTCACACTATGTGCTTTTACTAAGGGCATTATATGTTTCTGAAATTAATGCAAAAGTGCTTTTTAAGTATGCATTCATAAACAACATTTTAAATATAGTTTCATGTAGTAAAAAAAATGATTACAGACACTCACACACTGGAGAACTATATCAGATAAAAGAACCAAATAACTGTATGACCCAGTGGGTAATTTATCTATTACAATGTCCCTGTGACACGATTTATGTAGAACAGACCACAAGGAGTTTAAAAGTTCAGATCCAGGAACATAAAGGAGATATCAGGCGGCAGGATGAAACATCATATGTAGTTATGTATTTGAAACAAGCAGGCCATACAGGCGCATCCTTGCATTTCTGGAGATTACAAGCAGTACATTCACATGAAAGGGGCAGAGACTATCAAAGGAAATTGGACAAAATGGAAATGAAGTGGATATTTCAGCTAAAAGCATTAGAGGCAAATCTAGGAATGAATAAAGATGTGAACTGGCAGGCACACTGGTGAAGTACTGTGTTAGCTGTAAGTAGGAAAGAGGACATTTACCTGATTAGTAAGAACAATAAAAAATGGGCTACATCCATTAGAGTGTATTTTGTGTGGATTTTTTTAAAACTGTATGTAATTTTTCTGTCTTAAGAGCTTTGAGCCTGACTCGACTGCATTTCCTCCGGAACTGTTTGCTGTACTTGTAATGTTTTTGTGACTACGTATTTGATGTCGAACCTCTGTAAATGAGCACCTGTGCTAAAAGGTAATCTCCAAAGTTTTCAGTCAATAACTAAAATGAAATAAACGGGTAGATAAGTGCACTGCACAAGCATGTACTAATTTACAGGGGTGCTGTACCCTCGCTGCCACCCTGGGTGCCCTGTGACTCCCTTACATACCAATTGGCCCAGGTTTACCTCGACAGCCTATACTGTATTCATGCTCACTGTCTCTGCTGATTGGCTGTTTAATAGGTTCACAACCCTTTGGGAGAAGACGTACCCCCGTTACCCCTGAATTTACCATCTCTGAGCTTCGGGGTGTATCTCCCTATCCGGCTGGAGGACACCAGATCAGACTTCTCTGTTGGTTCAGTCTTGTTAATATCCTTGAGTATGCAGAAAACTGAGATCATGTCCCATCTCTGCCTCCCCCCCCCTCCAAGAAGAACAAATTAAGGGCCTCCAGCCTCTCGTCACTGCTTTTGTTCTTGGAACAAAGGAGGTCAGACTGAGTAAGCAGCGATGATGCGGTCCTGCACATCTGCTAGGGCTGCTCCATCCTCTCAAATAAGGAGCTCTACACCCCCTCCTTCACCGGCACCCTGTCTCAACTACAGCAGCCCCCACAAGGGTTCCGATATGTAGGGGAGTGTTTAGTCTTTTGTGTCCTGTTAAACTACAGCACAGATTCATGTATATTGCAATTTGTGTCAATAAATTAGATATTTTTTACATGGCAACCTTAAGGCTCGTTCACACTGCACCTCGCCCCAGCGGCTCATTTTTTGTTCATTCAAAACAAAATTAATAAAACAATTAGAGTGCTGCATTCACACGGCACCAGTTTTGCTGCTGCTCTTTTCCTTTCTGGCGATGTGACTGCTGTTCTGGTCACTGTTGGTTTAATAGGGAATTTTGAGTGGTGCAGGTGGTTTGGCTGTTCAGATGGCACATGAAACCACCTACACCACTCCGCAAACCCAGGGAAAGGGGGAACGTGGACACACCACCACACAACGGAAAAGTGCCCAAAGGGTAGCATTCACACATGGGCAGGAGTACCAATCTGACCACTGTAAGCCACTGACAATGAGCCTTTAGTGTGAGCTGCTTTTTCATGTACAAAACTGCCCCACAGGGGAAAGCCTTGCAGACCGTTAGAGATGAGTGAGTGGAGTCTCAGCCATGTTTACATGGCGGCAGTGCTCTGGCATTTGTGCTGCTCCCTTCCCGCTGCGGTGGCTGCTCAGAAAGCATTTCCACAGCCCGCCCTCACAGCACAACACTGCAGGTTGCTCCAAGGACAGGCTGTAAATGGTACAGAGGATACATGGAGACATGGGGAAAGATGTGGAGCGAGCGCAGCAAAGTGTTTACACCACCAGTTGCTGTGCACGCTCTGATGGGGTACAGACAAATGAGTCAGTGCAGAAAATTGATCGGAGCTGCACTTGCAGCGCTCCGGAATGTGTCCACACACCAGACCTGGGTTGATGCACTGCAAAGTAGGTGGTGTAAACAGGGCTATTGATGGTGGAGCCAGTTACCCAGGCAGGGATAGATCTGCTGACCAGCCAAAGGACAGCTTGACAACCCCATCAGAGGAGGTAAAAAAAAAATAGAATTTTCAGAAATACATTTAATTGTAGCTGAAAGATGGTTAACTCTGCCTCATTTGGGAGATTATCTGAGGGACAGTTTCAGGCTTGTGTTTCTGTCTGAAGGTGACAGACTGTAGTAACTAGTAGCTAGAGGAAGTCACACAACCAATCAGCCCTCATAAATTATCTTCAGGCACTTCACAAGCTGCTCTCAGTGGCACTGAATGACTTTCAACTCTAACCAGTGGTGTTAGAGAAACATGGTATACCGGTAGTAAAAATATATCTGTGTCAAGACATGTCTACCACAACAGGTCATAATGCCCTTAATAGCCAAGGAACATACATTGTGAAATCAAATGAAATGGACAAGACCAGACACTCAGTAATTCTTTTAAAATTACAGGGCTTGACTGCGTTCTTTAAAACATCTCTCTTAAACATGTTAAGGCCTTGTTGCACTTGTAACTAATTCTGTTTTTTTCAGTAGAAGTTATACTGTCATGTTTTGTTCATAATGTAATCTTACGGCTGGGCAAAAACCCAGTTCTTTTGGTATCATCAAAAATTTGGGAGGCACAGACACCCCAAAAGCAGACTCACACTGACATGTAGTCCTAACCATATGCACTCCGGTTTGCATATGTGTTACTGAAGATATGTGTGCATGACAGCATGTCTGGGTGGTTTGTGCATATGACAGTGTATCTGTGTGTCCATGTGTATGATAATCTGTGTGTCTATCTATGCATATGATTGTCTGCGTGGGTGTGTTTGATAATCTGTGTCTATGCATATGAGTGTGTGCGTGTGTGTGTGTGTGTGTATGTGAGAGTGTCTCCATGTGTTTGACAGCATGCATAACAGCATGTCTGGGGGAAGGTCTATACTTATGGCCACGTACCTGTGCCTGTGTACCCATGTATATGACAGCATGTCTGTGTATCTGTGCATATGGCAGTGTACCTGTGTGTCCATGTGCATAACAGCATGTCTGTGTATCTGTGCATATGGCAATGTACCTGTACTGGTGTGTCTATGTGTGTATGATAACATGTCATTGTGTCTATGTATATTACTGCATGTCTGCGTGAGCTCATGTGCATAACGGCATGTCTGTGTGTGCTCATGTGTTTGACAGCCTGTCTGTGTGCGTGTGTCCATGTGTATGACAGTATGTTTGTGTGGCTATGTATACGATAGTGTGTGCGTCTGTGTGATCGTGTATATGACAGCAGGTCTATGTGTGGGCATGTTCATGTGTTCAACAGTGTGTTTGTTTGGCTATGTGTATGACAGTGTGTGCGTCTGTGTGATCATGTCTATGACAGTAGGTCTATGTGGGCATTTTTGTGTGTTTGACAGCGTGTTTGTTTGACTATGTATATGACAGTGTGTGCATCTGTGTGACCATATACTGTATATGACAGCATGTCTATGTGAGCATGTCCATGTGTATGATGCTGAATTTGTGCGTCTATGTATATAATATTGTCTGTGCGTGTACAAATTATACATGACTGTGTGTGTATGTGTGTTTGAAAGCATGTATGTGAGTTTAAGCATATGACAATGTGCCTGTTTGTCCATGTGAGTGTCAGCATGTCCAATTGTTTGTGCATGACAATGCGTGCACGTGTCTATGCATATGACAGCATTCTTGTGTTCATACATGACAGCATGCTTGTGTGTGTATGACAGCATGTCTATGTGCATGTGTGAATGTGTGTCGGAGGTAGCTCATGCATGAATGAGTGCATGTGTAGATATGACACAATGTCTCTGTGTATATTTTTTTATTCAGTGTTTTTATAGCCTCCTTCTGCGGCACTGCCTGAACCATCCTCAGGGTCCCCAAGGTGCCAGGCTTGGCTGTGCTGAGAACCCTACAGCTACCCACTTCCATTCTGCCATGGTATCAGTCCCCTCCAGGCAGGGAAAGGGGAGGGATCCCCCTACCTGAAGGATCCTTTGTCAGACTGGCAGCTGAGAGTTTCTGAGCCGATTCCTCTTCGGTTCACCGGGGCCATTGTCTGTCAGGCAGTGAGATCTTTTCCTGCATTTCTCTCCATCCCCCAAAGACACAGGCACTCACAGGAGGTCCAAGGCACGTGTGCGCACAGAAGCATGCTGCCGCACCAGGACCCAAATCTGAGTCCGTCCCTTCCACGGGTATATGGTACTAAATCCTGACCCCCTAAAGCCCATCATTTTAATTCCCATGCACGATTTCCTGACTTTGCAATAGCCCAACTTTGCAATTTCCCATCACACTAAATCCCAGCATGTGCATGCATAGAAACGCAACACTACCTACAAATGTTAGTTTCATTTTCTTGGACTGTCAGTAACTCAGCAAGAAACATAGACTGCCAAGCACAGCTGTTTAATTGAATCCATGCAATGTTTAATAACTACATGCACCACTACGGGCTATTTTACAACCACTGCCATGAACTTAGCAGTAAACCTTTATAGTGTATGGTAGAATGCTGTTGAGCATGGAAATCCATGCTCCCAATAGTGTTGTTGTGCTTGCCTCAGTGCTTCACTATCTTGTTGTGCTGCACCGAGTACATCACCGGTGCAGCACAACAAGATCGAACCATTGGCCCATGCACAATTGAGCGGCCCACGGTGATGCGGAAGTTGGCGCGCTGCTACACATCCCGAAGTAAGCCTTATTTTAAGAGGTAGACTTGTTTGGGGGGGGATCATGGAGCACTGAATATGCTTGCCCATACACTACAAAATATTGTGTATGAGCAAGCATACACAAACAAGGCAGTTGTTTGATCTCGAGGTTTCCATGGTACCAGACCTCCCAAGCTATGCTCTTGAGGTCTCTGGTTACCATGAAAACCTCTCGATCACAACTGCCTTGTTGTGTATGCTTGCTCATACACAATCCTCTATACCTTAAGTTATCTCAGTAATCTCAGCAGTCGGAATTCACCGCTACGAGTTCTTTTTCCACCAATGACATGAAGTCAGCATTAAACCAGCTGTTTACTTTCACTAATTACAGAATCTGTATGCTGTATGCCATTTTGAGTGCTGCTCGATTAAGAACGTTAGCCTTACTGTTCCTGTATTTGCCTCCCTGCAGCTGATTAAGAATGTTAGCCATAATTACAGAATCTGTATGCCGTATTGAGTGCTGCTCGATTAAGAACGTTCCTGCGATAAGTGGCACGTCAGGCATTTAGGAGTCGGGATTTCGGAAGACAGGCACTTGACTTGTCGGGCATTAGTAATTTGGGGATTTTGGTTATGGGATTTTGAATGTCGGGCTTTCGGAAGTTGGGAATCAGTATGAATCCCTTCCACAGTGTTCTCTGCTGCACTGACACCGGGGGTCAACCAGGTGGCAGTATTGCAATGAGGGCAACTATCCACCTGACCCGGAGAAGGAGAGCGTTCCCTGGTGTGCTGGATCCTCCTCTTCCTGGTCCAGCCCCAACAACCTGAGATTGTTCTCGAACTCAGGTTGCTGGCATCACAGGTGGTAGCGCTACCATTGCGCTGATGGGCTGACGTCCTGTGTATATGTTTATGTGTATAACAGTGTCCCTGCGTAGCAGGTCAGCGTACATGTGTGAATGTGTATAGGCACAGTGTACGAGTGCCTATGCATACATGACTGCATGTGTGTGTACTTTGTGTGTTCTTTATGCATCTCTGCATGTATATTTGTAACTGCACGTCTGTGTGATATGTCTGAGGGTCTCTGTGCTTGTGTATATGAGTATGTGGGTGTCAGAGAACATCTTACCTGGCATTGCCTTGAAAAATATTGCACAACCAAATGTATAAACAGCAATCACATACTACTTTCTGATTTCACGTAAGAAGAGCTGGGTCATACAGTTGCTTCACATAGCATTTTGTGCAAGATGCTTCATATGTTTTTCTGCCCACTATTTAAATTAGATTCTGTACCACTGCTATTACTATGAAAATGTTTTTGACAAAACTTTTCCTTGGTGGCTGTCAGTGCCCCCCAACCCCATCTCAGAGAAATACTCACAGTTATTAGTCAGGCCTTACTGCATTATCCAATCTTGTTCTACATCTTGTCTGTCCTAGACAGAAAATTTGCTATGGTCATTATAACTTCCCGGGACACTCTTGGAAACCAGGGCGGGACTTTTTTTTTTTTAAATAAGTGTTTTTCCACCCCCCCCAGCCCAGTTTTCTTCAACCTTGACAACCACCCAGCCCTATGACCTAACTTAGACTCCACAGAGTCACCACTTATCTGCCCCATGGGGTAACCCTCCTACTGTGGATATGGTGGGGGGTGGCAGTCCCCCTGACTGGAGTCCCCAAATCTGACAGCAGCGGGATTCTTCATGCTGGGCAGGTGGGTGGTGCTCTGCCCGAGTCTGCTGATCCCATCTTGCTGAGGAGGGTTGGTATCTTAGCCCCTGCAGTGTTCCTCCCAGAGATTTTAGGCCATCAGCACGCAGCTATGGTTGTTCTGTTGGTTTGCCATTCTGTTTGATGGATAGCCCAATAGATCCACCCCCAGAAATTCTCTGGCATGAAGTCCCTGTATGTATCCAAACTAAAACAGCAGGTTGGTGTAGACAAAAGAAGGCTCCAACCCTGTTCCTTGGTAAGGATTCCATTTAGACTGCATCCTGGTCTGTTAAAAATGCCACTACACTTCCTACTGGTGGAGGGTTCTTGTAAAGCAGCAGATCACGTTACAGTGACAATAGAACCTATCCTGTTTTATTCTGTTTTAGATTTTCTCCTGTCTTTTAAGCTGTCCCCTTCCTCATTTCGAGTCTGCTATTGCACTTTTTCTTTTCAGATTTTAAATGATTAGAGGAGAGCACTGCTTTTAAAATAGCTATTCCCAGATTTTCTTTTGCAGTTAATCCTTTTTTTCTCCTGTTCAGTCACCCATCCCTTTATGCTAGCCACCCCAGCCCCCTCACCCCAACTTTCCACCAGGTCTTACAATCATGTATCCGCAGCTTGGCCTGGGTGCTCATCTGGTTTGGGTCCTGTGGGTGGCTGCGAGTCATCTAGCCACTGGGGCTTCCCATGTTTTTGTCCCATTTTTCTGCCCCAGGGAGGAGTGGGCATGCAGTGACACCCAAGACGGCCCAACTCAGGTTACCATGCACAGGATTCCAGCAGCTGCCACTCCTCCCTTCCTTTTGTGTAACAGTTCTTCGATGCCGTTCCCCCAGCCCATCACCAGGGGCCAGGCGAGCATCATGTGCAGTCTCCCTCCCTTACCGGCAGTGGAGAGCAGTCCTCTGGATGCTCTATCCTCTCCAATCCACATCTTTTTCTAAATCCAGGTCATCGGCCTGGTGGCAGGTGTGGTGACTGAATGCCTCAACCCCCCCCATGCCACTGGCCTGGCGTAACCCTAGATCAGCATCAGTATTGAACTTCATTATCCCATGAGATCAGGGAGCAGTGTCCATTGTGTGCACGTTCACCTTGGTCACAAGAAAAGTGAGTGATATAACCCATGACAGGGCATGGGTGTAGATGGGCATTAATGTACACCCTGGCTTCACTGTGAGGCATGAGGCCAAAGGCTGAGTGACCTCCAACCATCTGGGAAGTGCATTCATGCCCAATACACCCATGCCCTGGAGTGGGTTAATGCACTTATAAAATGGGTTACAGTAATTTAAAAATAAAATAAAGAAATATTGGTTTTGTTGATTGGAAAGATATAACATTTCGTGTTATGCCTCTGCACTGTAAAGTGGTCCCAAATAATGAAAGGGAATTTTAAAAATAACAGGCAGCTGTGTACTTAATTTATTAAATAAAATGGACCTGTTTTGTTGTATGTGCTCCATTTCTGTATCTGACTTCTGCTTTTCTTCCCCCCTGCCTCCACTGCTGACAATCCCTGAAGTATTCATTCAATATGTCCTGTGCTCTCTCTCTGTGTCTCGACACTTTAGCAGCAGCGCAAGGACCGAACCCATCTCTTCTCTCCATCTCTCTCCTTTGTATTTGGGCAGCACGGTGACCTGTCACTTCTTCTCTCTCTCTCTCTCTCTCTCTCCCGAGCATTAGCCAGCAGCATGGCAAGCCGTCCCCATCCTCTATTGGTCTTTCTCTCCCTCTCACCATCTTCTCTCAATCTCTCTCTCTCTCTCTCTCTCTCTCTCTCTCTCCCCCTAATATTTTAGAAGCAGCATGGGGAGGACTGTGGTGGTGCAGTGATTTATGTTTCTGTGTAGTAAGGCATGTGTACACAGACTTTGTCAAGTCAGTTACCAACTGTGTGTATGGGGGCATTAATCAACTGCCAGGTGATGTCTCTCTAGACCAACCATATTTGTAGATTTGGCCTTGCTTTCCAAACCCATTTTATAAATTGTGTTAAACCATGGGTGTTCAAACAGCTGAGAATACGGATTCAAACCTGGGGATAGTCATGTTGCAAGAGCTAGTAGCAGAAAAAACAGCAAACGGGACATGGAAATACTAGTTGTTTAAAGTAAGAGCGAGATAAAGAGAAACTTTTTCCTAGGTGAAGATAAAGCCTTTATTATGCTAATGGAATGTTTTTAAAAGTGGTTAGTTCTCATTTTTTATTTCTGGGTATTGACGTTTACTTTTTGCAAATTATAACGTTTTCCATCTGCTAGCACTAGGTGTGTGGTGTAGAGCAGTAGTGTACCTGGCAACTAATGTATATCGAACTGTTCCTGTTCGTAGCTCATCAACCTTGTGACCTCACTCCTTGTGGCATCACTGAGAACCAATCAGGCAGCTGCTGAGTGGCTTTTCACTAAGCAGCTCTGATGTCACAGTCAGTGAGATCACAGTGCTGATGATGTATGAAGAGGAAACAAACTAAATATGGCAGCCTCTAGGCAGAGTGTTGTTCATACACCTCACAGCTAGTAAAGTCAGGTAAAAAAATATTCTAATTAGTCAAAAAGTAGCCAAAGGGGAACAACAAGGCAGAGTAGCTCATAAATAAAAAATAGTCATTAACTACTTTTAAAAGTGAATATAAATTTCAAGCAGTATTCCAGCTTTTTAAAGGCACACTCCTTTATTTATCTCAAGCTAACAAAATGCCAAACCAGACTAAAAATGGGAAAGGAAAAACCCTTACACGTGGGGGCATGACAATCTAAATTATAGAATGTTCCCTATAACATGCCTTGCTGCTTAAAACTGAGACACATTCGGCCAGCTACCCCTTCCCCACTCATTTGCTAGTTATACTTAAAGACGAAAGTTGCTGGTTTGGTGTTTTGTTCCATCATTGACACGTTGCGGTGTTTACTTTAACAGAAAAAAGCTAACTCTGCCTTCTACCTCCTTCCTGCTTTTATAGGGCTTGTATTGAAAGCAGCAGTGCAACAAAATTGGACCAACATTTTGACCCTCTCTTTTTTCACTATGAAAGATGCCAGGCACTTTTCAGTTTTGTTTTGTTTTTGGTGGCAAAGTTTTGTAGTTTCACCAAAATGTGAGTATTTTATAAATGTTTCTTTTTTTCGAGAAAAAAAGATGGTTGCCACATTTGGCTCATTATAAACCCAGTAAAGGTGAGTATCGAGAAAATGAAAAAAAACTTATGGTTTATGTGCACAGAATAGGAGGTACCAAGAAATGAAGATCTGACAGGTATGCTAATATTTTTAACTGTTGCTGAAACTAGCTTTTTTGAAAATATTTTTGTTACACTTAACAACAAAGGGTCAGTTTGAACCCCTCGCTCCTCTGTGGATTTCTTTATAAGTGTCTGAGCTATTGGTGCTGAGAGACATGCTTGATGTCCCAGCAACGGGGGAGGGGGGATGTTTGGGTTTACAAGCAGCACCGACTAATACTTTGCCTCTGTGCTGGTAGCGTCCTCAGTATGTCTTCGGTATCTGCAAGTTGTGTGTGCCACTCTAATCTTTAGTGCTGTGTATCAGACATCTACTAGAATAATTTGTTCATTTTTAATTTGGAAAGTACCTTTGAGTATAGCTGCTTGTTTACAATGGTTCCATCACGTCAGAGTCAGACAGTACGGAAAGATACAACAGCAGTTACTTAAACACAGAGACATAGAAGCACAGAATTTGTCGGCAGATAAGGACCACTTGGCTCACCTAGTCTGCCCATTTTTCTTTACCTAGAACAGCACCACAGACCCTACTTGATCTCCGGCATACTCCCCACCCCCTTCTTTTCCACTGAGATTATCTTATGCCTGTTCCATCGTTCCTGAACCCACCGCTGTTTTCACCCCTGCCACCCCATTGGTAGGCTGTTCTAAGACTCCACAACTCTTTCTGTGATGAAGGACTTCCTCACATCTCTCCTGAACCTACCCCCCAGCTTCATAGCATGTTCTCTTGTTGAGCAAATTTTTCTCTGAAAAATACTTTCCACCTGTACCTTATTATACTACTTAATCAAGTCTAGCAATTTAAATGTTAATTGTAGACTGTATCTACGCTCCGTCTGCACCGCAAATTTCAATGACAACAAATGTTTAAAAAATACTGATACTGCTCTTCTTTGCCTGCAGGGCCATACCCAGAGATAAATGGTCTTTTTTATGGGTTTTTTTTTCCAGATTGTTCCCGTAACAAGCATGGCAAAGTTAGAAAGGAAATCAACATCAGGAGGGACCCACAGTAGAAATGCAATTGAATCGACAGGGCAGTATCCAGTAGGAGGTGCCATGGATTGGATGCTCTCAGACTAGAGAGTTCTTTTTATTGCATGCATTTTATTATAAGAAGCTGTATACAGAAAGCATCATGTCTAAATCCCTGCTCAGCCCAGTCGCTACTACAGACTGTAACCTTCAGATTTACACACACAGCACCTGCATATTTACACCGAAGCACGGAAACTAACAAAATTCTTCTCTTTATAAAATGGGTGCAAAGAACGCTGGCTGCCAATTGTCTGGCACTTGTGCTTTTCCCACAGCCTAACTCACGTGCAAACAAAACACCAGTGTCAGCCTTCCCAACTAACACACATCTGTAGGGACACATGAGCATTTTTACTTTCACATCTGCAAGTTGTGGGACTCTTTCCTTAAAAAGTAATGTAACAGCCCCCCTGATACTCCCACTCACCTGGGCTTCCTCAGCGGTCTCAGAGGCTCAGCAGTACCTCCCTGAGGGGCCAGGCCAGAGTCCTTACCAGTAGTTTCTGCGGTGCCTTGGTGCCTCCACCTAGAGCCCCTGTGTCACCTCCTGTGGGTAGAACAGGTTAGCACATTTCCCCAGGATAAGTAAGGGTTTCCCTCTAATGACTGCCTGTGAGGACCCCCCCCCGACCCCAAATCCCTCCCCACAATGGTTTTACACACACACAGCAGATGGAAACAGGTGAACAATAAATAACCAGTTTATTACCACATGCTAATACAAAGGAGGTGGGGGCTAGTCCTCACAAACCTCCTGGTTACAAAACATTCCCTTATCCCCACTCCCCCCTTCCCCTGGGTGCACCCAGACCAGTCACCGTAGGTGGGTGCCTCACAGTCCCTTAGTCTGCAGACCTGCTGTATACCGTTGGGGCTCTTACACAATCACACAAGTTCCAAGAAAGAAGATAAAACTGGTGTAGAGAGCGGTTCCTTTCTGACCCTCCTGGCAGCTCGGGGTACTCACAGTGCCCAGAGAGGGCGAAGACCCTCGCAGTACACAGCATGTTGTTTCACACGAATGGATGGTGTAGTTCTTTGCCTTCCTGGCCTTTCCAGCTTCACCTGCAGGTCTTTGTATATGGCTTTCACCAGGCAGGCCTGTTCTTCCTTCTTTCCACGGTTCCGCTGATCTTTGCAATGGGGCCACAGTAGTTTAACTCCTCTGGTGCCTTTTTAACACTAACCCCACTCCCCCAGCTTCTCCCCTGGCAGGAAACTCTGCCCCTGATGCAGTAGCCTCCCAGATGCCCCAGGCTGGAGGTCGCGGTACCTTCAGGCCAAACAGTCTGCCCCAGTACCTTCGAGCAACCAACCTGAGGGGCCCTCCTGCACAGCCCCAGTGGCTGTCTGGTTCTCTCCTGCTCCTGCTGCCTGAAAGGGGGGAGAGAGAGAGGGGGTGGAGAGGGATGCAGCCCAAGAGCCTTTGCCAGGCTGACAACCAAAACAGCCCTCCGGTTTCCTTTGGGGGACCTGGGATTGCCCTTCTCCCTGCTCTCCCTCCTCTCTCAGTCTCTCCCCTTTGTTCCTTTACCATTTTCACGCCACTCACAGTCTCAATCCCTCAGTCCCACTCTTCCCTTACTGGCCACTGTGTCCCAGGTGACTTCCCAGCTGCCCTTGGTGTCCTGGCAGCATGGGGGTCGCCATCTTGTACGCCCCCTGGTTCGAAATTTTGGGGCTCCACTGTCACACTCTAGCCCTAGGATCAGGCTGCCCTACCCTGCTTCCACAACCAGAGCTCCTCTGGTCACTCTGCACCCCTTCCCCGGTCCCTCTGTGTGCTTGGGGACCGGAGAAACTCTTAGCAAATTACGGGCGGCTGAAAAAGGATGCCTGCCCCTTAACTGGGCTAGCGGTCTTCGTGCATGCACAAGCGCATGAGGGCCACCATGATGCCCACACCCAAGAACTGAGAAAAAAAAAAAGAGAAAGGAGCCGACATGCCCCCGGGCCCTGAGACCCCGCTGTGCTGCCCCTTTACGGCACCAATAGTATGCCGCTTCAGGTCAGAGCCAGGTGAGCCAGCGTTGGGCCTCCGTGAGGGGTCTCCAGGTGTGAGTACCGCCCAGGACAGCTGCGGAGGAGCCCCCCTCCCACCTTACATAAGCCAGGATGGGGGGGCTTACAGTAACATTAAATAAAACATTGAAATAACATTTTTTTAACCATAAAACACATTTTATAAGCACAAAAGGACACTCCAGGGTGTGATTTAGGCTAAGATAAGTACAGTTCCATGGGCAGTATGGCCCTCTGCCTGTGGCCTCAGGCTCACTACACCCCTGGGAGTGTGGTTATCACAGCCCCACACCTTGTTATTCCTGAGCTGAAATTCAAGACTTTATTCTCTGTGTCAGAAAACTCAGCTGCTTCATTATGCTCTTGTCTGGATTCAGTTGTCAAGTATTCCCACTCTGTGTTCCTGTATGTACTTTACTCTGCCGCTAAACGGAGAATCTTGTTGTAAACTCATTATTTACACACTGGACGCTGTAAGTTTTGTACTAAACAATATGCATGTGAATGTATTTATTCTGTATGCTCTTCATGTCCCCCCCACCCTGGTTGCAACAGGAAGCAAGCCGTCTTGGCTCTGCTTGTCTACCTGGTAAAATATGCCTAAAGCAGTAGTGTAGTAAAGAATGTATTTTCAAAAAAGCTAGCCTCAGATACAATTGCTAAAAATATTGGCATACCTGTCAAATCTACTTCTGTGGGTACCTCCAATGCTGTGCATCATAAGTTCTTTTTTACTTTCGCAGTCCTAGTACACACTAGGGCTACAATGGTATTTCTAAGCCAAATGTGACAGCCATATTTTTTTCACAAGAAAAAGCTACATTTTGGTGGAACTTGTACATTTTACAAAAAAATAAAACTGAAAGATACCTGGAATCTTTTATAGTGGAAAAAAAAAAGGTACGGTCAAATTTTTTTGCCCAATTTTGTTGCACTGCTGCTTTACATAAACAAATAACCTTATGGGCTACTAGCAAACAATCTAAGAGAAGTAGCATTTGTTTAACCCTTAAAATACCTACCGTAACAGAAGACAGCTAGCAGAAAACTCTGAAAGGTATAAAAGTCTTTTAATGAGCTGGTGGGCCCCACAGCCCTTTGGTCCTCTTAGCTGTACTCTGCAGTCTATGCCCCTATTAAAATACTGACTGCTGCTCTGTACTAAGGAGGATTAGCTCCATGGTGGAGTACCCCACCATGGGCTGGGGATGTCCTCTGTGGTCACAGACTCTGTGGGTGACTAACGTTGGCACTTTTCTTTCATTCATTTGACATTCAGTGGGCATTGCCATTTACAGCACATTTAAATGAGGTCATGCTGTAACAGAATTACTGCAAACATTACATTTTCAGACTTTATACACAAAAGAAAAGAACATAAAAATATACAAAAGCCATGGTTACAAACATATAGATCCTTGGGGTTCATTGGTTCATAGTTTGCAGAAGAAAAATTACTTTTAGACTGTTTTACACAAGTATTTGTATGGTTAAAGAACTTTGTGAATGACTCTATACACTGCAGGGACAGCAGGAGCAGGATGTATCTCTGATCCCCATCGCACTAGTGCCATCTTGGGGGCCCACTGGTAATTCAAGCATGGTGGAAGACAGTAGCAGGAAGAGTTGACGTCTGACTCTGTGCCATGCACACCATTTTTGTTCTTGTGGTATGCATTCATGCCAGTGTCTTAGGGGTGGGAGTATTGTAAGCATCCCAGACTGACAGGGTGACATCTGCTCTGTGGCATGCTTGAGTCCTGCACCGACCATTCACCCAGTACTAGGGCTCACTCGCTGCCAGAATCAGTTTCTGGAAGGGGTGCCACCCTGAAGGGTCTGCAATGGGCGGAAAGCCACAGGGGTAATAGATGAGTGAGCCTCAGTGGTGCGGTCGAGTGGTGGGGATAGGCAGAGGGAAGGTTGGGCAGGAGGGAAAAATAGAGATTAAAGAAAGTAGGTTTTATGAGTCTTTGCTCCAGTAGATTCAAACAAAATCCAATGGTTAAGCTCAGCAGCGCCACTCTGTGGCAACTTTAGCTTAGAGATGGGTATGACTGGAGGCTCAAGCCTCTCCAGAGCTCAATAGTTGATTCTGCCTTGGCTCTGGATTCTTCTCCTATCAAGAACCAAGTCAGTGCCACACTAGCAGTGATCAGCATGAGTGTTATTTTCCTTCTGAGCCGACTCGGTGTAGTGGTAGGAACCTGTAACCTGTGAGGGACCTGCAAGCACATTGCTATCAGCTACCTTGGCTTGGCATGTAGTTTGGCTCGTAGAGCCATGCAAGACCCTTGACTTGGCTTATTAATGCATACAAGTGGCTAACAGTGGAATTATTGCCCTGATTCCCTACCAGGACACCATGTATAATTTTGTTTCACAATTTACTTAGCCAGGATAAGACAGCTAAGGTGCAGCATCTCATTTACAGTGGGGATCATGCTTCTACCCAATTGTTACAGCTGGTGTGCTGAACCATAGGCAGGCCAGGCGACTTGCATAAGTTGATAATCAGAGTCATTGACTGTCATAGGATTTCTACCTGGGTCTTCTAGTTCCCATTCCTGTACTCCTACTGCTAGACTACACTGCCTCCATTTTAGTTGGTGTTAGAACAATTTCAGTCAGTCTAGGTAAAAGACTATACCCTTGCCATTTCAGAGTGATTTGTTCAGCACTGCCTTTAACAAACCTTTTGAGGGAATTTTACAGGATTTAAGAAGGCATTCCTTTGGGCTGACCTAGTAGCACTATAACTTGCTGTCCAGTGATCCGAGTTTGGAAGTGAGCTAATGTTGTGGGAGGTTGGCTGGGAGAAGGAGGTTTAAATGACCTAAGGATAGCTCTCTGCCTTCAGGGAGGGTGGAATATATGGCCCACCATCTGATTTCCATCTCGTGAAGACTGGCTAGGGTAAGGCAGATTGACAGAGGGACAGAATATGTCCAACTCCTGCGCTGACTGCACATCACATCATGACTGCATCCTGAAGAAGGCAAAAAGTAGGGAAAATGGCTGATGGCTGGGCAGATGATGCCCTGCTTGCCTCCCTAATTCAACAATGGGCCCACGGGCCCATTCTCCTAGCTTCTGGTTAATTTCCTGGCTTCACCTCTGCCCCATGGCTGTCTAGATAGCAGTGGCGAAGCTGCCGTAGGTACTGGAGGCAGGTCCGCCTCAAGAGCTCAATCCAAGGGGGCAAAGCAGTGTTGTGTCTTGGTTGGCCCATGGAATCTCATGAAGACCAGGTGAGAGGGATCTCGATAGATGGTAGATTATGCTGGCAAAGGCCAAACAAAGAAGGGCCTGGCTAAGAGTGCCCGGGGTAAAAACAAAATGAAAAAAAAAGGCATTTCTTAACTGCCTGTACTTCTTTCTTTGTCCCTTAAGTTCTTTGTTTGGCTACATGGCCTTATGAATTCCTCAGAGGCGCCTTGGAGGAGTCCAGGTGAGAGGGACCAACCTGCGGCAGTTCATTCTGACAGCAGCATATCTGAGGTTCTTTTGAATTTTTTTTTGTATAGCATTTATGCTGACTACATTTATTTTTCACAAGCCAAGCTAGGCCTCAGTTATAAAGGTGCCTTGGCACGTTGCTGACTGAGATTTAACAACGGGATTCATTTTGAACCTGTGACCAGCTGTAAAGGATGGCTAGCCCGGTAGCTGAGCTGACAACTCTTGGATTTAGTTTGAATCCATGGAACAATGACAGAGAAGGGGTGTAGGGAATAGAAAGAAGAACGTTTCACTCCCAGTTTCAGGAACCTGCCCAGAAAAAATATCAAGCATCAATATATTTATTAGTCCAGGCCCAAGTCCTTTGAATATGACTGCTGCTGTGAATTAATCTCTAGTTGAAGCCCAGGGCTTTCACAGCTTGTTGCATCTTCTGTGCCTTCCACCGCAACAGTTTGATGGCCTTCAGACTAGCATGCAGGAGACTGTCATGCCGGAACACCGCCCTGTACAAAGCATCGTTCATAAGTGCACCACTGGGGTCTGCATACTTGAGTCCTGTAATTGGCGTGTAGACTAAGTTGGTCTGATGACGGAAGGGTGGGATTTCAGAAGTGATCACTTTCAGCGTGTGCTGAGGAAAGCAAGACATGCAATTAGAAATGAGCAGTTTCTGTAGTTTTTGGCCATAATTGGCTTTCTCATTACCTTGTCACCAGTGTAAACAGTGACCTCTGATGGTGATTGGGGACTGTAAACCACTTGTGACCCTCTCCCATCCCAAACTCTTACCAGATACTGCTTTATAGTGCCAAACAGCGTGATCATGCTGTTTGGCTGCCAACACTCATCTCTGATGGATTCTTCCATTTCCATTACTTTGAAGGACTATCCTCTGGAACTTGCTAATGAATTTAAATATCTCGGTCTCATTTTTGACCCCCTTTAGACTTTTAAACCACATATTGACAAAACTGTATCCAAAATTCAACAATGCCTAGGCTACTTGAAGTGTACCAGACATTGTTTGTCGGGGAAGAACATAAACTCATTATTGGACAAGCAATTCTTCTCATCCTAGATTATGGCGATATCAGTTATCGACACACCCATGAATCACATCTTGCTCCCTTAAACACTGTTTACTTTCAGCTACTGCATTTCATTTTAAAATCAAGTAGGGATGAACATCACTGGCCTTATTACACAAGTTAAATTGACTATCCCCCAGTTCTAGGATAAATTTCAACTGGTTGTCTTTGATTTTTAAGATGGCTAGTAACCAAACTCCCTCATACCGTACTGATAAGTTAATTGTCTCTGTGTATAAACACAGCATCAGGAATGCGCTGCAACGCAGTTCTGTGCTTCCAAGATTTGCCATTTGTTGCATGGAAGAGTGTTTTTACCTATGCCACTCCTTTGTCCTGGACGAGCTTAACCCCTCACCTCAAAATTGTTGTAATTTAGATGCCTTTAAACCTTTTTTTTTCTTCATATACAGTTTTCTTTATTTTTCTTTTTACTCCCTCTTCCCCCCCCCCAGGCCATGGCATACACATGTGTGTACGCATTTGGGGGCACATGTACCCGCCAGGATCCGGTGGTCCTTTCTGCCCCTCCCCCAACATTTGTCGCCTCCCATTACCATCGACGCGCCCACCCAACCTCCACCCGGCGGGAGCGGAACTACGGACGGGCGGGCATCCACCCCATTGGAGGGGACAGTCATGGCTCAATCCCACTACAGCCCTTCCCTCAAGCCAGCACCCCAGTGACCCGAGGTCATTTCCAATCCCGGGTCGCTGGTGTAGTGTGAGGTAAGGTGCCAGCACCTCAGCCCTCTTCGCTACCAGGCCAGCCTCTTTAAACCTGTTTTAAAGAAAAGGTTGTTACAATATCAGCCTTTTTGCAATTGTTTTGTCAACTACATTTTTGTATTACTTGCAATGTCTTAATGTGTGCATTAGTGTTTGTATGTTCATAATTATGATTACGGACATTCTGCAAAAGAGGCTAGCTTCTCACAGAACTTATCTGGTATACTTGGAAATTTTAAATAAATAACATAAGAGTAACATAAATTCCTTCGAACCATGACCCACTGCCAGTCTGCATGACTTTGCCACCAGTGCTCCATCTGTAGCTTATCCCCATGAGGAAGGGCTTACCCTGGAAGAACACTCAAGTTCTGGGGCCCACCAGGAGAGGAAGAGGTAGGTCTGCCTGAGGTAGATCTCAGCTGGCACTATTGGATGTGGGGGGTTGGCACGACTTTACCTCCTGGGTCAGTCCATCATACTTTTCTCCCCCAATTTCTCTGATCTTTGCCAGTACAACGTGTCTTAGTAGAGTCTCAGCCTTCTGGTAGTTGGGGTGGTACTAGGACCAAGCCTGTCCACCTCTGGATCACAACGGTACCACCCCTGAGCTGGATGTCATAACACCCCTGCATCCAAATGTCAAGCACTCAAATTAGGTTTGCAGTGCTGGGTGCCTCTTACTGGACATATAGTCCTGCCTGCACAGCTTGTTCCCTTCTCCAAGTGACAGGGACATCAGAGTTAAATTGCCTGGCTTGCCACTGCTGCCAGCTGTGTGGTGGGTGGCCCAGGCTCTGGACACAAACCCATGTCAGTTGTATGGTAGACAGACAGCCTTATCAATGGGTAATCAGATGGTCTCCTGTGTTGCACATGTGGGATACTGCATTTTAAAACTTTGATGTGTACCACCCGAACATGCTGTCACAGAAGAAATAAGATTATGAAATGGGTATAAAAAAAAGACAGAAACTGACTGATTGAGGAGCTTAGAATATGGTGCTGACATACCAGTACAAAAGCACTGGAAATAGATCCATAGCCTCACTGACCTGTTAACATCAAGCAGCACAGTTGTATCAATGTGCCGCAGTGTCCTTACATTTAAACCAAATGCTGCATCTACTATGTACTAGTCAAACAGCTGAAAAAATGCCAATAATTCAATAGGACATCTTTTTTCTCCTTTTTTACCTTTTTTTCTCACATTTACTTGTTTAAATAAAAAAAAATCATTACTTATCCTAATGGACCGATTTCATAATTGCAATAAGATACTCCAGGACTTCAGGGTGTCCCTTGTGCTAGAATAGCAGCACTTCTCAGTAGTGGAAGCACTCAGCCTTTGACCTCATGCATCAACCCATCTGATGTATGCCATTATCCCAGCACAAAGCAGACCCTGTCATGGAATTAGTACTGACAGATTATCGTCAATGATGCTAATAATGTTGAACGTCACAAGGAAATAATACATTGTATATCGACAGAAGATTACCTTTTTCCATATATTGCAATAATGATTACAAATGGTTTAAAACAGAATTATGAGGGATTATCCTGATCCATTTATCTTTCCAGTCTTTAACTGTTTTTTCATTGATTGACAACTATTAACTCCCAGATATGAGTGTCTGTGTTTTTTTGGGGGGGGGGAGGGCTTGGGAACTAAAATAAAAGAATGTAATGTTCCTGGAAGGTGGTACAACCTAATGGTTAGAGCATAGAGCCATGATCTTTGAAGTCAAGGTTTGAATCTCACCACTGCCAGCTATCATGTGACCTTGAGTTAGTCCTCTAAACCCCCAAGTGTCAGAATGTTTTAGAATTTGGCCAGCAAATCTGTTGCCAATGTACTGAACTCACCTCAGCCACTTCCTCAGGTTTCTGGCCTAAACTGGAGAATATCGCCTCTGAATTTCTCAGGTATGTGTTGGTGAACATGTCAGCAGTCTCAGAGTCCGTGCTGGAATAATCTGCCTGCTTCGCTTCCTCGTAAACCTTCATCTCAAACTCCGTCACTACAGGTCCAGGCTCGATAAGGCTAATACTGGAAAAGCAGTAAGGGTTCTGATCAAAAGGGGAATTCACATGAAGTTAAAAGACTGAGGATCCAGGTCACTTCTTATACTCTGGATCATTGCAAAATTATTGTTTGACACTTTTGAAGGAGAAGTGCTCACAAATGAGTAAGGTGTGAGATAATATGAGGGTTGAACTGAGCATTGTGTGACATGTTTAAAGGAGAACTTCCCTGAACCTGAAACTAATTTTTGTCCAAATAGAAGCTGTCTTTTATGTACTGGTTAAAATTCTGTTATTATTACATCTATACAGACCTTTTAGTAACCTCCGAGGGGGTTTCTGCTTTACAATCTGGTAGTAAGTACCACTGTATGATGTAGTGTATGTCCCTCTCAGCCATAGCATTCTATAGTAAAATATGGGTACATTGTGCCAACAGTGGAAGAGCTGAGCAGGGATGTAATGTATGGGGACCCCTTGTTATACACTGAAATCGCACGTTTTACTATGTTGTTATAGTATCGATGTGACGTCTAAGGTTGTTGCTTTGGCTACATCACAATACTGTAACAGTGAAACGATCTACGCATGCAGCTTTGCACTAGTGCCTTTCAGCCCGAATGGTCGCAGAGCGTTGAGAGCTTGCCCTAAGGGAAAGCATCGCCACGGGAAACAAGTAAAGTAAGGTTAGTCTTCGCTTAAACTGGTGTTCAGTTTACTTTCTCACTGTTTTATCCCATGCACCATAAAAAATAAGGACTAGGTTCCGGTTAATAACCTGGCTGAAATCACCTCTCGTGGTTGCCAGAACAACAATAAAACTCTCAAGCTGCACTCTCGAGGTTTACTATGTTGTTCTGGCAACCACGAGAGGTGATTACAGTGTGGTTATTAACTGTAACCTAGTCATTATCCGCTATATAAACTACATCATGCAGTTCTAAAAAGGTTCTTATCCACAGTATGTAAATCAGAAGCAGCCACTAGGATTAATAAAACGCCTGGCAAGCTAGAGCAATCACAGAATTTGAACCAGTATTTAAAAAACAGGTTCTACAGGTAAAATTGCCTTATAGATTCAATGCAGTTCTCCTTTAAGGCTATAACATTAGATAAGATTTATTTCTCGTATTGCAAAACAGCCCAAATAGATCCACTAAAATTAACACATAGCTGTTTTGGTCCTTGCAGTTAAGTGTGTTTGGAAGACATGGTGAAGGACCTTGTAGTGGTTCTGATTCTTCCAGTCTTTCTGATTTGATGACAATACTTTCCCCTTTAGGGTGAATAAAAATTGTATTACTATTACCATTATTATACAGAAAATAATAGATAGGTGACTGTGTGTTATGGATTTTTGTTTTACACACCCAAGGTGTGTAATGGCCCATAAACCTCAAGAGGGTGTGTAAAAAATCCATAGACACACAGATGTCTAGGTTTTATTTTTTTCTAATTACTGGTGCAGGAGTCTACAACAGATTCAATGAGCAGAGACAGCCTGTGAATGACCAAATGCATTGTTTTAATAAAGACTAAAATTCAGGGGTACAGAGCAGTGTTACTAATCAAAAACAAAACATTTTTAAAGCCTATTTTTGCATGTGCCATGTTTTGATATTGCAACCGTGATTGATGTGATATCATTTGATTATCAAGGGGACAGAGGTCAGAAGTGAGGGTCAGGAGCTGTAAAGAAAAAAGAAAAGGGACAGAGGGTACATTGCAGCATTGAGGCAGATTTTCAAGTAGTTATTTTCTTTATTGAGTGTTTTTTTTAATTTGTTAGAGGTTGCAATTGTTAGCATGAGACAGAGACAGGGTCTGTAGGTGAAGACTGAGGGCGCTGCTGAGACAGCTGCATAGAACAGACAGTGAGTCACCCTTTCACTGACTCAGGGCAGGACTCACTATGCATTTTGGGACTAAGTCTCACTCTGCAACCCCAGTGGCACTCTGAAATTGCCGCAGCTGTGGCGCGCCAGACTCACAGCCATAGCAGTTGCGGAGGTTGTTATGGCGGGTCCCACTGTCTGTAGCAGCCTCCTGCAGCTGCGGTGCTATCCCTGGCAACCGTAATTCATGGAGCCGGTCGAAATCCGGCTTCACCTTTGTGAATACCCGCCGCTGCGGGTAACCTGCAGATTCACAAGTGGCAACCCTCTCGCACCGAGATTTTCCTGCAGTTGCGGGTCTTTTCCGAGCTTTGTGAATCTTGTCCTCAGTCTTGAGAGCGGCATTTCCTGTTCACTTGTTGAAAAGCAGCCCAATGCAAATGTTGTCAGAAATCTCCATAATAACTGGGTATCACGTCATACCTGATTATTACAGCATTTGAACAGAGCTCTTAACCATGTATTAAAAGGGGTCACCAGAAATTATTATTATTATTCTTACACGGTTTCAAGGAATTGAAATAGTATTGGGCATTAACAGTTAAAAACACATAACAGATAACAGAACATCAGATAGTACAAATACTTGTATAGTATATGGTTTAGTGTTGTTGTATGTGAAAATCCATACACAGCCAGATGCTGTTGTAGCACAGAAGTGATGTTTGAAAGCCGTTGTACAACAGTGATTATGTCACTACTGTGGTACAACAGCATATAATCCTGTATCTAGTGAAATTCCACATGCATACCTGCATTACCAATTCCTCATAACAAAGATATCGGCAAGACTGAAAACACCCCAAGTGAACTGTCTGTTAAAAATATAATGACTAGAAATGTTGCCAGTTCATGTAGGTATTAATTAAATCACATTAAATGCTTTTAATCATATCCTGTAGTTTGCTTTGTCATCTGTTTATTTGACCACTATTCAAGACAGAGTTGGGAAGAAGGTAAATGAATTAAAACAACCATGTACTGTACAAAATAATATATGGGGAACCATACACACCAAGGCTGATGTTTCCATTGGGCTGAGATGGCATCAAAGAAACCTCTCGAGCTTCACTCTCAAGGTCTGTGATGTTATCTCGTCCATTGAAGGAAACACTGCCTTGTTGTGTATGGTTGCTCATACATTATTCAGTATTATTTAATTATTCCATATATTTAATTAAACCTTATCAACCCACATTTTCAAAGAAACAAACTAAAAAGAAATTATATATATGCGCGCGTGCACACACACATGTTACATGGTTGGGACTTTTTCCAGTTATAAGATTTATTAGATAGTTTCCCATAACTGATGTTAATGAATTTTACATGTGTAATTACACAATTTATTACAATATAATGAACAACCTATTCATTTTTACAAGTACAGACTCAATATATACACGTTATTACACCACTATTAACTTGCTTAACTAAACATATAACAACCTTAATAATAAAGGTAACAGCCACCCTAAACATTCCATAAACTTCTAATAATGACAAACCTCCCAAAAAAACAACATAATAAAAAACAAAACTTCCTGCCAAAAAAGCCCTAGCCTAAATCACAACCTCCCTCCAGCAACCCGCCAAACATCAATTTCCCTCGGCACTCCATCCTTCTCTTCCAGGCCCTTCATGCTGCTGCCTCTCTACCCCTGCTGCATCTGCACTGCTGCTCTTCTGCCCCTGCCGCATGTCCCACTCCCAACACTCCCAACCACAAACAACAAAACAACCTTTACGGCCACAAACACCAGCTGCTTACGAGATTCTGAAAATGAAGGGAAGCGTCAGTCGTGCTACACCTCCTTATATGGGCATACAACTAACCTATGTATGCACATACAGAGATGAGTGTGCTCCCACTACAATATGGAAAAACACTACAATAAGAAAAAAAACACTAAGGCACAAAGAAAAAACAGTAAGGGAACCCAGAAAGGGCCAGGAAACAAAAAAAAAAAAAGGGCCAACCTTATGAACTACAATAAAACATCTCACAGGTAAGTTCCAGATATTTCTGAAATATCGCCATCTCTGGGTCAGACAAGCTCATAAAGGCCACCTGCCCTTTCAGCTCATTGCTTCGTGGCTTGTTAAACCCCTCGATGGTGATATTTTCTCATACCTGACACCTGTCAGGTTATTCTCTCTGTGTCTCTCTCTCTCTCTCTAATATATATATTATATATTCTTCCAAATAATTCATTTGCATCATATGATGTATATTTTTCTTCATTTTAAATATAATATGAATATTTTCTTCTAACTGAATTATTTGCATCATATGATGTATACCTTTCTTCTTTTTAAATCATTTGTTCAAGTATAACTTTATGACAAAAAGAATAAAAAATTAAATTATAAAAAAGGAAAAGCCTTAACTCACTCACCACCACAAATGATAAACTGCATAGATTAAATCATCCCACCACTTCAAAAACTAGATCTCTTTTGTTTTCAGCAGGTTAATTTTCTTCAAATTTACCTAGGACCACATTTTAATGTTGAGTTGAAATTACTTCAAATCAGCATAAAACCTTTTCGTATAAACTGAAGTTAGATCAATTAGAAAATGACTTCCTTTTGTGCAAGTGTTTAGTAATGGGCCAGCAAACAAATCACTGGTTACTTTTATTCAGATTACCTACATTTAGCCAGATATTATGAATATATGTAATGGTGTGTGGTCACGCTCTGATATACGCACGCCTTGGTGTGTTTCGTTACATACAAGGCCACAGGCTGAGTGCATCAACCACCCAAGGCTTGCGTATATCAGAGCACGACCGCACACCTCAGAGTGGTTTACCTATCTTATAAAATGTCAAAATTGTTTTGGAGGGGCGGTAAAAGTGCAGGTGTGTGGTTGTGTTCTGATGTACTTGTGGTCGTGTGATATGTTCCAACAAATCAGCAGACAATTTTTCCTACCCATTTTTATAAATAAATATATATATATATATATATATATATATATATAAATAATATCAGATATGATACAAAGTCCACCCTTTAAACTGTACAGAGATTTGAGCAATAAGAAAATCATAAACTTACTAGACATTGAATTTCATGGTCTGTATTACTAAGCTTTCGGAAAATCCTTCAACTGCAAACTTGGACGCAGTGTAAATATCGTTGAACATGATACCTGAAATCAAAGGGGGAAAAGGCAAAAAAACAGACTCATGGTTACCACAGACAGTTTTGTTATTTTATTCAAATGTACATTTTGTTTTTGCTTTTATGACTCCTCCTGTTTCAAACCTCAAAATGCTGGATGGATTGTGAGGCCAACTTTAACAGTTTGCATTCCTACTAGGGCTGTGCAGGGTGTGGAAATCTGTCTTTGGAATTTGTGTGGAATGCAAATTCCGCTGCTGAAACACTTTTCAGGATTTCTTTGTTAATTCCATGAAATTCTGAAAAGCACTGCTGTGTAATCTGCAGAATAATTTTCATAGACCATGTAAACCTGGGGATATTTTTCCTTGGATTGCAGAAAAATAATTTGCATGTTATGTAAGTAAGCAATAATTCCCAACAGGATGGGCGGTATTGTGCTATACCGGACCGCCCAGGGCGTAATGAGGCCCGACGTCGCAGGCGGAGGGCCTTATAGCCCCTGGAAGGTCCGGTATAGCACAATACCGCCTACCCTGGAGGGTATTATTGCACTTAGAAAATGGACACCTGTGTATATTTTTACTAGGCTATAAAATAACAGTGTAAATAACTTTAAAAAGAAATATAAATGTTAAAAAAAAAAACTTTCTTTTGAGTAAAGTAGTCCATTTGCTTCTGAGCTGTTCCATCTTCTGTTGCCCCCCTGCCAGCCATTCAGGAGCGGGTAGCAGAGCTTCTCCTGCTAATGGTCTTACAGTCACAGAAGCTTTTTTAGTGGGTAGCAGAGCTTCTCCTGCAGCTGGAATTTTACCAGGTATGTAGCATAACTTGCAGGCACTACAAACGATTTTATGTGGTCCTGCTCCTCCCCCCAATCAGCTGTTCAAGTTTTCTGGCCCCTCCTCCAGATCCCCTCTGCAAACCTATCTTCGTGTAGCAGTCAGTTTATGTGGCTCTTCTTCCTAGATTCAAATGCGGTGGGCTACTTGCATTATTTTATAGGAAGCAGTGGTTTTCCGTAATAGCAGAAGAACAGTTCGTCTTGGGGAAGAACAATGAACTACTAGGGTAGCAGTGTTTGGAGTGCTCCATTTCAGTTGACTCTTTTCATTTTAAAATGAGGTGATAATTAAAAATGCCGCTGAGTGTGACCAGGATGCGGGTTTTGGGTGATCGCTTATGCTTGAAACGACTGTTCCAGGCGAATGCTGGTGGCCGCACTATGTGTACAATGCTGAGCAGTCTAGAGGTAGGTTTTCCATTTCCTGCCAGCAGTGGGTGGGTGACGGCTTTCAAGGAGGCAAACTTTTATTTTTAGGTAAGGGAAGAGAGTAGTATGCAAACTGCACATACGGGCAGCTCTTGCTAAGCACTGTCTTACTAACGAAGTAAGCTTGGCTGCAAAAATGGAACCTGCTTTGAGCAAGACGGAAAGCATTAGTTTGTAGAAAAAAACTGTGTAGCAGAAGAGCGGCATTTTCTTCCTTGTCCGTATCGCAGATGGACATCCATCTTGTGGTAATGGAAAACAATGAAATTAACGTCGTTCTCATACACAGTAGGGCCTCCGGAGGTCAGTCTCACACAAAAGTCAGTTTGATTTGGCAGTCGAGCTTCCTTTTCTACACAGCTGTGGTAACTTTTACATTTTTTATTGTGAATTCTTGAGTCTGCTGTGGGCGGGAAGGGGGGAGATTGGCTGACAGTTTAAGACTTGCTCAGCGAGGCTATCAACATGGCAGCAGTTGCTTTGTTGAACATTCCAGCCCTTTACTATCAGAACTCTATGAGGCAACAGAGACTGGGACTAGTTATTTCCCAGTCTCTGTTGTCTCATACCCGACCAGCTGATTGCCATGTTCAGCCAATCAGGATGAACTTTTCCATTCTCCCATTTTCTAAACTGTGGATTATTAATCTGTGAAAAACATTCCACATGTGAAATGTCAGAATTCCACTATTGATGGAATTCTGAGGAAATTTCCAGACTTCTGGGAAATTCCATTCCATCGGTATCTGAACATTCTACAGTGCAAAAATTCCTACTGAAAAGCAAACTCACATGAGCTTCTGCCCCCTGCTCTATGGAATGCTTCTGCCCTCCCTAATCTTACCTTAGAACACCTGCGTTACTCTTTTTTTTTCTCAATTAAATGTTATTGTCATATTCAATATTACCCATAATGTTGTTCGTAAATACAAATAGAAAATCTCAGAAATAAAAGTAATAATGTTTTCTAACTTCTGTCACTAACATCCTAATAAAGAGAAAACATTTGATTGCAGTATGCTACACATTAAGATATCTCAGGCTGAATTTTCAGAGGGTGGCGCGGGGCTAGCGTCAAGCCCTGAATCAAGCCCTGTCAATAAGTCAGTGTCAGTGGCTCAGTAGGTAGCACACTCTCCTCTGAGGCCGGGAGATCAGAGGGCTGTGGGTTCAGTTCCCACATCTGGCACTTGGGTAAATATCCCAGTACTGACACTGTAGTGTAAGCATGAGAGGGGTGCTGCACTTCTGAGGTGCTGTCTTTCAGATGAGACGTTAAACCGATGTCCCATCTGCCTGGATTGGTGGTAGTTCAGGTGGATGTTAAAGATCCCATGGCACTTATTGAAAAAGAGTAGGGGAATTTCCCTGGTGTCCTGGCCAAATTTCCCTCATTCACTAAAAAAAAAAACCACCAACAGTTTAATCTGGTTCAAGGTCAGTTGGCATTCATCTGTATCCCCCATCCTTGAGTCGTGCCTGAAAATAGGCAGGATTTGTCTAGTGCACTTACCCGGTCAACAAAAAATAAATAATGCAGCTGCACTATTCCTGTGTGTGACAGCTGCTGCCTAATTTTCAAAGCTCAGGTGCAGCTATGACAATTTCCCTGCTTTACAACAGCGTTTGCCATATCTCGGGCGCCATATCTTGGGCGCCAGCTCTGTAGAAACAGTTCCTAGGATTCATGCAAGCTAGACCACAAAAAGACGGTATAGGTTGCATCAATTGCCACATAAGATTGAAAATCCCATTAGATTGTTGCAAGCCCGGTTTCCCATATCTTTGGTGTACCCATAGCTTGTGACAGTCTCACTCTTGCTTGCTTCCACATTTTGCTTAGAAATAGAATTGTAGACCTACAGTAGCAAGGATTAGGATCAAGAAAAAGAAACTCATGGTGTGCAGCATAGGAGGTACATAGAAAAGTAGATTTGACAGGTATGCTAATATTGTTATTCATTGTAGATGACACTACTGTAACTGTTAGGAAAAGCATTTTTGTTGCATTGCTGCTTTAGTATTTACAGGCATTTCACTTACCCTGCAGGCCCATCACACTGCTCATGACTACAATGTGGCCACTCCTTCTCTTCTTCATGTCCGGAAGCACCTCTTTGATCATCCGGACAACTCCAAAGAAGTTTGTTTGGAATAAAGCCTGCATCTCTTCTATGGTCTGACATTCAATTGGTCCAATCATGCCCACTCCGGCATTATTAACTGCAATGAGAATGACCAAGGCCACAGATTTACAGTGATTAAAATAATGAAATTGCATTTTCTTTTTCTTTCTTTTTACAACTCTTTTTCACGACAGCTGTCCAAGGGCATCTCTTAGGTTCACTCACTCGGATGTCCACCCCTAACTGCCCACCTGAACTTGTCCTTCCGACACTTGCATCATTATCAGGATCTCCACCTTACCTCCCAGTCCCAGAGGAGCAGGCCAAAGATCCCCAGGGGGGTAGAGTCAGCATTCTTGGCCGGCGTTGGGCTTGTGGAGCATCTGCCCCTGTAGGTTGCCTCACCTGGTAAGCTGTTTTTTTTTTTGCTTACTGGGTTAAGCCCACTCCTCCCTCCCTCCCTCCCAGCAGAGCCCGAGCATGCAATGATGCCAGGGATGTCCGTTGTGGCTCTGCAACCCACTACTGAGCCCCTAAGCACTGCAGTGCCTCCAGTCTTCACCAGGGTTAACCCTGGATCCCCCCCCCCCAAGAGAGGACAGCAGTCCTCCTGATGCTCGATACTCTCTCCCCTGCTGACCCCCGGTGGCCTGGGCTTATTCCCGAACCTGGGTCACCAGCGTGACGCGAGGTGTGGCGTCCAGCACTTCAGCCTTCAGCACCACCAGGCCGGCCCAAAATTGCATTTTCAAGACTTGAAATTCTGCAAATTGCACTGATGATTGCTAGTCTGATTTTTGGATTTCACTGTGCTTCTACGATCATTCTTTTAGAATGTGTATAATTAATCAGAATAAAAGAAGGTTTACTATACAGAGCATTAATTGAAGCCAAATGAAAATAGTACAGGAAGTAATTATATGAAAAAAAAATTTCTACAGATTTACTGATCTTGCCTAAAATGCCAAATTCCACAAAATTCTTTGTTTTTGCCAGTGTGCAGGCAGTCCAGATTCCAGAATTTTACCAGGTTTTCTGGTAAAAAACGAAAATCTGTGGCCTTGAGAATGACCTAATTAGGGAGAATTGTGTTGTCTTCTAGACCAAGGATACTGCAAGATAGTGCCACTATTACCCTAGGATGCCTCTGGGAATGAGCTGTTCCTAGTTCGGTAGGCCTTTCTGGGGTAAAAGTTTTAAATAAATAAATACATAAGATAGCTGTGTATTAAGATCCATTTGTCAGATCTGCTTTTATGTAAGTCTGATTTAAAAATGGAACAATCCATTGCTAATAACAGAAACGTAAAAGGAAAAACATTGTGAATTATATAACTCGAGATGGGATAGGCCACTGAAAAGCCTCATGTAACTGTCAAGGTGGCAGTGTGTTGTAGTGGTTAGAGCACCAGACTGGGAACCAGGGGATTGCAGGTTCAAACTACGCTGGAGGCAAATACTGACTGTGGGACTTAGCGCATCACTAAAGCTCCAATGCTGCAATGAATCCAGCTGCAGAGATTGGTAACAAAATCAGGACCCCACTGTAAATGAGATACTGTATCTCAGCTGGGCTGTCCTGAGGAGGAAATAAATAAAAAATGTAATTAACACTGCTATTGGGTTATTAGTGGATTGTCATTTGCTTGCTCCTAGAAGATGTGATTGTGATTATAACCATCCCATTTCAGTCATGGAACAATGATTTGGTACCAGTATTCTAGATAAAATAAAAAAAAAAAAAGAGGTTAAGTTTGCCGTGTGCAGATGCGCAGCAAACTTCTTGCTATAACTGCCTTTTGAGGGGTGTGACAATGTCTGCCAATGCAGAGTGCTTTGCAAGGGGCGAGACAGTGCCACACCAATCATCAGGCAGGCTAATTGTGACGCTGTTTTTTTTTTTTTTCATGGGTGAAAACGTCCTTTACTTGTGAACAAAAAGCCGCACTATTCATATGGTGGCCTTTTCTTTGATATGCAGGATGAACACCGCCCAGCAAACAGCTGATCAGTGACATCCAAATGCTCTCCTTGCTTGCTTTTGTGCTGCCCCCACCCCCCCACCATTATACAGCCCATCAGGGCTCATCTATAGCCGTGGTGTGGCTCCTCAATCAATCATTTTTCCCCTTGGGGAGTGCTCCGCCCTTGCCTGCGAATTAAACCCGACAACACGGGGCCCAATCCCCATGTCAGTGCTAGGAGTCCCCCCTTCCCAGTACTGTGGGACACTGGGGAGCCCACTCCCAGTGTCCTGAAATGTACCTGGCTGTCCTTGCCTGCAAATTAAACCCGACAACAGGGGCCTAATCCCCATGTTGGTGCTAGGAGCCCCCCTTCCCAGTACTGTGGGACACTGGGGAGCCCATTCCCAGTGTCCTGAAATGTTCCAGTAATCCATCTCTGTATAAAAAGAAACAGTCCCCCAATATAATTTTTCCTGTAAAAAGAAAACAGTCCCATGTCATTTCCCTGTCCCCTCCCCCATCCCGACCCTCTCACTGAGCAACCCACCACCCCACCCCACCCCACCCTGCCCCTTGCTCTATACTTACCATCTGAGGTCAGCAGCTGTCATGTTCTGTGGACCGGGACATGTCTGCACTCTTCAAAGCTGAATTGCAAACCGAAAAATCAAGGTAAACACCGTATAATGGCTGTCAATGGCTTTTTCAACTTATGTCGATATCTCGTCCATTTTTCAATATTTTTGCACCAAATTTTCAACATGAGGTTTTTTGCACCCCACCTCATGAACACTGGCACTGTCGGGCAGGGAGATCTGATGCTGATCGGAGGGAGACAATGGAAGCCGATCGCAGCTGCAGCAGTCATGTGGCTGTTGGACCTTGATCCTGATCTAAGATGGTGGCTGCACGCTGTGTTCAGTGAGGAGTACTGACAACAGCAGGATTTAAAAAAGCCTTATCCAAGATAGAACAGGTATGCCACCATTGCTTTAGTGTTCCAATCTTTCCAGTCAAGCTTGTGTTACATCTTGGTCGATGCTGCCACCTCTGTGTTTCTTTTTATTGTAGGAAACAGACCCTTTGGATGATAGGCCAACAGAACTCTCTGCTATCTGAGCTGCCCGTTACTTGCATGTCACAGCAACAGTGAAGGAGGCCAAAATGGTGGCCAGGTCTGAAGTTTTTTTTTCTGTGTGGAGAGACAGCCCTTCGGACAGGCTGAAACAGTGTGCGGCAGTGCCTGGGAAAACCCTGTGGTCTTTCAGAACACGACTGAGCTTGTATGACCTTCCTATTGTTTTATCCTGATTGATTATGTATCTGTACTCATATTGACTGCATATTTATCGCACATCCACTGCATACTCATTATTTGGGAGAGAATGAACAGAGTCTGGTGGAAAAGAGAGACTTCTTCGTCCCTCATTGCCACACTGTATTTTCTTATTGAAGTGTGGCAAACACCGGTAAACATCAGGGATTATTCAAAACGGAGGCTGAAGTCATTTGCTCTCACCAGATACAGGGGAGTTTATTCATTGTTTTAAGTTTCACCCGATTCCCTGTTTACTCTGTTTCTCTTTCCAATTGTATACTGCTTGTGAAGTACTATTGTACCATTGTACTAGGTTGTGCTCACATTATTATTGTACGTGTTCTAAACATATTTTGTGTTGTTGTTCAGGTGATACTGTTAAACTGTGATTTTATAATTCAGTGCAATACTTTTTAAATTGAAATGTTTGCTTGTTAGGGCTGCAAGGGTTAGGATCTGTCAGATTGGTTATTTCTGACATGTGACTGTTCAAAAGGCGAACGTCTGGTGTTTGGTAGTCAGATTCGCCATTTTGCCTTAGTTACTCCACGTTTGCATGCTGAATGCTTGTAATAGCTCGATTCCTCCTTGCTGAAAGCATCTAGTTGAGATCACAGTTAAAACTCCATAATAGCCATTTATTTACCAGCATCTATTATGTGAGTTGGTTTATATATAATGCTAAAATCACTAAAAATGCCCAAACGCTATCATGGTAGTATGAGCCTGTAGGGTCCATGAGGCCTCAGATTTGAGTTGGCTTGGATTTTTCATTCGATGTAATGGAGATTCTGCAAGTACCTCTGTGCCTTTATTGTCCTTTGTTGTCTTGCACTGCTCATATTATTTTATTATTTCAAATTTTTTAGTCTGTTTGTATTATTTAATTCTGTTAACAGTTTTTTGCTCACCTCTTGAACAGCAGCTTTTCCTGATCCTGGGGAGATTAAGACTGTGCTGTGATTGCTCTGGAATTATCTTGTGCTGGAACTACTTGGGGCTTGGAACAATTGATTTTTGTTTTTATAAACAAGATATCCAGGATACATTTAGATACTTAGTTGTGTTATAAATTGACTTTATATTTACTGAAATCCATTATTTGATGTCCACTAAAACTTAGTGCTGCAGTATTCTAAATTGAATTAAACAGCTGTTCACTTCACTTTACTCCTACTTGCTCTATTAATGATATGTTATGATAATTAGCATATTTATGGTGTATTTTCTACAATTCATAATTTGTCTGTGTATTTTTGTATATACTTAGGGAACATTGTAGGAGTAGACTTTAGATTGATTGGTGTTTTTCTCTTTGATTCTGTAGAAAGCTTGACTGTGCTTCGTTTCTGGATGAGCCACCTGTACATCAACTCTAGGGGGCTTATTTGCTCTTCCAGCAATACCACAAAAGCCTTAATCAGAAGTTCCTTTGGTGTTCGACTTGAGATTAACTTGTTGGTAAGGACTGTGTCCCGGAGGCTAAAAAATAGACTAAAGGTCTGCAGTAAGGGCCTGCGACTTTTCATGAATGAGAACTTGGATCCAGTCTTTCAAGGTTTGAGAACTTACTTTGGCCTTGTGAGGACTATGAGGACATTTGCTTAACAAGGGACATTAATAATATTCTCGGGTCAGTTTGGTATGCAAATGTACTGAAATTGAATAAATTGAATAGACTAATACTGATAGATTAACACTGACCAGTATTAATTAATTTCAGGTCTTCTGACTGTAAGCAGGGATTCAATCTGATTTTACATTATTTATATTGCTAATTATTGATTTTTGACCTGCTAATCAACTGAATGATGTCTTTGTGAGTTGTGAATGACCCTGACTAGTCTCTAATCAAATTCTATTTGGGACTTAGTATTTTTAGCCAATATAATACTTTTGATATAGCGGATTCCTTGTCTTTGCCCTAACCTTGCTCTTTTGTTAGAAATTCACTTAGGCCTTACCTTTTGACGTGGTTTTAACAAGGAGTAAAAAGAACTGTACCATGGATTTGGTTAATGACCAGGGGGACAAGGTTAACTCCCTAAGATATTAGGGATACAAACAACAGGAGTAAAAGATCAAAGAAAATAAGGGAAACCTACAGAAACACACAAAAAGAAATTAAAACTAAAGAAATCCAGAACCACAGAAAGCATGGTAGAACTTTTAGATGAAAATAAAGGATCATCACAGGAAAGATGCCTTTCTCATAAACAGAAACAGAATAAAATTGCAGACTACTTTAGCACTAAGGGTAGTTAACCCTTAAGTCTGTCGACACCTAGACCTGATATTTCTAAGGGGTAGATGTCGTTTAATATCCCAGATACACAAAATTCAAATTGTCTAATAATACCTAGTAATGCATCCATTATGGGTAGCAGGAATGAAAGTATACAGTTCATTGGTGAGGATAACTTATCCATAATAGCTGGTGACTGGGACACCTCAGTCCCTTAGCCTATCGCTACCTGGACTAGCCATGCTGCTTGGTTATCAGGTGACTATCCAGAGGCAGACTTTTCTGCTGATCAGTACTCTGTAATAGCTCCTGGTTTGGCAGATAAGGACCTTCTATATACACCCTTTTCATCTCCCCCTGTATTGGAAAACAGGGACAAAAAGAGCAATACCGAATATGTGAAAGGGGAGTTGTTACCTGTGATACAGGAAGTAAGTCAGACAATAGAAGGGTTAAAAAACACTAGATCTTACCCTAGTGGATTGCCCTGGATGTCCAGGAGTAAGGATGCAAGGGCGAACTATGGGGCAGACATCTCACAAGTACAGACCCCAAGAGGAAGAAGGGAAAATTATGATAAAGAATATTTTGCAAATGAGGGAGACTTTATTTCCTGCACAAATCTCTCCAAACAAATGGTAGAAATAGCTAAAAATCCTTATTACATGAACATAATGATCTTGGAGAATATTGCAGCACTCCAAGCGAAACTATCCACCTTGAAAGCAGATGTTTTTAGAAATAGAATAATACTAGATCAGATATTTAATGGGGCTGTCCAGAAAAAAACAGGGAACGTTAGATATGAGTACTCAAGCCAATCCAACAGAGGATAAGTCCTCTGAAAATAAATTTGTACAAGTGAATCTGCCGGCCCCTTTCATAAAAGAAAAGTGTATAGATACTCAAAAGTCTAAAGGGCTGAAGAAATCAAGGAAAGGGACAAGAAACTTAAGAACTACAAATAAGAACAAAAATAAATGTAGTAAGACAAAAACGAGTAAAAACAAGCAATCAATTATTTTAGGAAACATTGAGAAAGGGAAAAATAGTGACAAATGTTTACAGGAAGAACTTATACCTGATATACAAAATGCATTTGTTATGCCTAATACCGATGGTACTGATTTTAACTTTAGAGTATTGCCAATGGTTGGGAGGGAGGTCACTGCCCCAGGTTATGACCCTGAACTTATTTCATCTTATATAGGAGACTGTTTACCTGCAATGGGTCTGCTCTCATTTAATAATTTACTCAAAGAAACAGGGGTGGGAAAGGAGTACTTCTTTGAGACCTATGGCATAAAACTGATTCCTGATGAGACAAATGATATTCTTACAAGCCACATGAAATACCTGGTGGGTATTAACCAGAATGAGGGGGATTTCCGAGTTTTGCGCCTTCCAAACCCAAAGATTATTGACTGTGTCCTGATCTATACAAAGTCTTCTGTGCTTGCAGCAGAAACATGGCCTAAAGGAAATCTGATACAGTCAAAGGGAATTCTGATAAGTAAACCTCAGTTAGTTCCAGTGCCACTGCCTACAGAAATAAATGGTATGCTTGTAGATTCAGTTAAGAAATGGGACCCATCCATAGAATCTCTTCTAAAAACAATCAATACTTATGAAAACAATCAAAATGCAGAACAAAATAAGATAATTTCCATTTTTGGTTGGAGTACTGGGGGGGGAGAGAAATTTAAGAACTATTGGAAGGGAACTTATTTAATTCCTGACTCACTCCCTTGATATGGAATTAATCCCTCAATCCATCTCAAATATTAAGATATGGAGCGATGAGATGGAAACCTCTCAAATAAATCTGGCTTTTACATCGGCTAGATCTGTATGAGCCATTATGGAGAAAGCAGTGATACTGGATAACTTGGGCATCTTGGTGACTACGCCCAGGGAATTTTGTAGGGAATGTGAGACAATGTCTAGGAACAATAGCTTAATGGTGGAAACTCCCAGGCTAGAACAAGCCTGACAATTGGCACAACATACACAAGCAGGGCAACAGCTTAAAATATTATCCTGGAATATAGAAGGGGCTTTCATTAAAGCTTGCTGACAGTGATACATGTTCCTTTTTAGAGTCCTTTGATATATTATGTTTTCAGGAAACCTAGAGCTTAGTACCAGAGAACAATATTATACCTGTTTTTTCTACAGTTGGAATACCGGCTGACAAAAGTAAGAAACTAGGCAGGTCCAAAGCAAGTCTTGTTATTTTTATTAAAACGTCCCTAGATTTTGAGGTAACAGAACTTAAATCTGAGGGAAACTTAATATTGATAGTCAAACTTTGTAACCATCATCACACATTAATAGTTCGTAATGTTTATATTCCACCGAAGACTAAAAATAAGGAAGACCCATGGAACCAATTTGAAAAGGATATGAATGCTATATTGGAGCAAAATGGACACCTTCCAGTGTTTATCTTGAGTAATTTTAATGCCCGAATAGGGGTGAATGACTCGGATGTTAACTTTTATACTGATTTGACGGTGAATATAGTGTAATTTAATCCAGGATTAATGCCACAAACAAAATCCGAGGATAAGAAAGTAAACCCCAGGGGCAGAAATGTAGATATTTATTTTAGAGAGCAGAATTTTATTCTTACTAATGGTAGAACCAAGACTGATATCACAGGAAGTTATACGTTTATGGGACCAATAGAATATTCTACCATAGATTTACTGTGGGTTAATACAGAGGGGGGTAAGATGTTTTTTGGGCATGGAGGTTTTGGATCACCCAGAATTGGCACATCTTCCTGTCTGTACAAAAGTACTTATTGATATTCCCAGTTTAAATAGAAATGAGATCTTGTCTGCCATGGAAATTATTAATTTCAAGATAATTAAATGGCATAATCACTCTATACATATTTTTCAGGACCTGTTTTCACATGGTTTTCCAGCTGAGCAGAGGCAAGAAATACTTTCAAACAACAATTTAAATAGCATCTCTGAAACCTGGGAAAGGCTAATAAATTATATTAAACCTTTCTGCAAGACAGACATCACCAAGGTGACTAAGCCTTGTACCTGGCTTAGTAATAATTGCAAAAAAAGCTAAATCCACTCTCAATCGAAAGATGAGAGGTAAGGGAGAATAAAAATGAACAAAAAAAAAATCAAATAATTAAATCAGGCCAGGAAAGAATATAATATATTTCTGAACAAGAAAGAAAAAAATATTACAAACTACAGTGGGACAAGTTGCGAAAAACAATACTGGAGAGAGACACTAAGGCCTTTTGGTGGCTGGTGAGTGGTGGCTATGGCCAACATTTTAATAAAATTCAGGCACACAATACACCAACAACATGGGAAAACTATTTTGAAACTCTTCATTTTTCAGAAAAAGAAAGATTGGAGACAACTAATTCAGTTATGGATTTGGTTGAAATCCCACCTACGCTTCTCAGTTTTAATGATAGCAAGATCTGTCAGGTGATTTAAATTGAACAAGGCACCAGGACCTGACAGTATAATTGGGGAAGCATATAAAACATTTATACAGTGGTGGGTTCCAGCATTGAGAAAATATTACAACATGATATTACAAGGCCAAGACATTCCACAGAGCTGGCTTGACAGTATCATCTACCTAATCTTGAAAAAAAGGAGATTCTTCCAACCCAAAGATGTACAGACCAATCAATCTGACAGACATCTCAGAAAAAATATTCTGTAAAATCCTGTTAAATAAACTTCAAGGCTGGATAAACGAAAACAAAATTCTTAGCGAATATTAAAATGGATTTCGAACAACAAGATCCACAGTACAACATTGCTATGTTCCGAGACATCTAATATGGAAATATGTGATGGTAAAGCATAGTAAACTATACTGTTGTTTTGTGGATCTGACCGCAGCCTTTGATAAAATAAGCAGGAACTTGCTTTGAGAAAAACTAAAACAACTGAACATGGATAGCTCCTTATTAAATACAATAATCAGACTTCACACAAACACCTGGATGCAGGTGTAACACAATCAATGGGGGTCTTGACATCTACTATTAAAACAAATTTAGGTGTTAGACAAGGGTGAATATTGGTCCTCACCCTGTTTAACTTATACATAAATTCTATATTATAAGATCTGGAAAATACTGATTTTCATTCACCTAAAATAGGGAAAAACAGGTGTCACTTTTGGCCCATGCAAATGATATTGTCTTGTTTTCAACCTCTCTGCAAGGACTTCAGAGAAAATTGGACAAATTCTCTGTGTTATGTAACAGAGATGGTTTGTTAATTAATGAGAATAAAACCAATGTAGTGATTTTTTGGAAATAGACCTAAGAATCTACCTAAGGTTCTTATAGAAAAAGCCAAAATAAATACAGTCAAAACATATGACTACCTTGGGGTACTTTCTTCCCAAACCACAACCTGGAAGGAACATAGTGACTTTATTACATCTAAAACTAAAATTGCGTCAAATGCATTCAGACAATTTAATTCAAAAATAGGAAAAGCTTCCGTATAGGGAATTTTGAAAGTAATAAATGCAAATATTAGTACCAGCATAACTTATGCCTCAGAAGTATGGGGAAATTTCAAGCTGGATGACATCGAATGTGTAATAAATAAGCTCCACCGCCATGTTTTAATGGCCCCTCAAACTGAGCCAAAAGAAATTTTACGTCTTGAGTTGGGACAGCTTTCCTTAGAAACATTAGTCTTGGAGAAACAACTTTTAGTCTTGTTAGACATTTTTGTTTTCTAAACAGAGAATTCCAAGATGGTGCTTTGAGGAAGAGATATAGTATGCTTCTATGAATTTTATAGCACCTAGTATTCAACTTATTTGGAAATAATTGTATCCAAGGGGGCTAGGACATGTGTTAACAGACATATATTGTAAACCATTGGAAGAAATTGTACCCCGTGGTTAAGCTCAGAGTCAGAGATATAGCTAAAGCTAAGGATATGGAAAGAATAGCTACTTCAAAAAACTACCAGTGGTCTTGCACCCTCTCACTCTTCCCTACTGTGCTGTTCCTGTAGTGCAGTTCTGATGTGCGTGGCAACATATGCGAGGAACTGACCCTGTAAGGAGTTTGAACTGCCGGACAAACAGATCTGATATAAACAGAGCTATGTTTTCCCCAGGGAAAGATTCAGATGTAGGATTTCTTGTTTGTGCTGCCCTTATGAAGAGCTATCCTGTACAACTGTATTTTTTTCTATTCTATTGTTATTGATAATAATAAAATGTTAGTTATGAATTTTATAACCTCCTTTACCCTACATGCTACCCCCTCTCTCCCTCCCTTAATCAACCCCCTCATTTCAATATCTCCCCCTCTTAACTATGTAGATGCCTAGGGCAACATTTCCTCTACTGCACAGTGAGAATGTTCACTTCATTACTTGTAAGTTTTTAGTAGCACTAGTTCTTAGTTATTAGGGCCACGCATACGTTGTCCAATGCCTGTGTACAGTTTGTCACCACATTTTAATTTCTATACATTGACTAGGCCTCTGGGCTGCACTTCTCCTAATTGTACAGTATTGAATTACCACTCCTGCCTGTGTAGAGTTGTTTTCACATGTTAACTTCTATACATTGGCAAGGCCACTGGGCTGCACTTCTCCCAATTGTATAGTACTGAATGTTCACTTCCAGGAATCCAAGTTGCCTGTGCTTTATGCTAGAATTTTGTATAATCTGTACTGTACATGTCTGTGTATCTTGATGTGGAACCTTTGTAAAAGAGCTCATTGGCTCAAAGGTGTGAATTCTGAAAATTAAATAAGTTACAACTCTTCCTGGTCTACCTATGCTTCCTGACTTATGCCTGTACCACACGACCATCTTTAGTGACTTGCGTCATTAACTGCAAAATTAGTAATAACATCTTTTTAACATCTGTGAGAAATAAAAATATACTGATAATGAATCTAATTATATCAGCATTATATAAATGCTAAAAGACTATAGGATGAATGTGTTTGCTGACTCGGATACTGCTGCATTAATTGTTCTCTTTATGTACTGGACCAACCTACTCAGATCTTCAAGTTCCTGAAAGAAATAAACAAGGTGAACTGCAAGGAACTATTCAACAAGAGTAGTAAATCTAGAACATGAGGTCACAAGTGGAAGCTGGTGCAGGTGAGATTCAGAAAGGAAGTTAGAAAGTTTTATTTTACAGAGAGAGAGACTGAGCCATGGAACTGTCTGCCAGCCAGGGAGGTGGGCACCAAAACCATTAATGGTTTCTAACATGGTTGGGACAGAGTTGAGGGCTTAACTGTTACTCGGGGGGGGTAGTAGTATAACAGGGACAAAGGGAGTGGATAGTGTAGACAAAGACCCTGTGTTGACAGCTCGGGGTATGATAGGGTGTTGCGGCCAGACTGTGTGGACCATTGGTCTTTTTCCGCTGTCATTACCTATGTTTCTATGACCTCTCTCCCCATGGGAGGATAGGCACCTCTCACTATATTCCTTTCATCTGAAAATTCCTTTATTGTTCTCCCCCCAGATATTTTAACTCTTTACCAACTCCCCCATCTACTCTCTGATTTCTCTTCCATTTCCCTCTCTCATCTTAAGACCTCAGTTGGGGAAGCCACCTGCTCCTACAGACTCTCACTGCACTGGACAAGCACCCCCTCTCCTTCTGCTGTTCCTCCTCCCCTCCACCCTAAAAGCCCTTCTCCTTCAGCTCAGAAACCACTTCCAGCAATTAAACTGGACAGTGGCCTGTAACAGGGTTGGGATAAGATCCTGTTCCACTTATTATGCACAAAGAGTTAAAAGCAAGGATCTATTTTGTTTTCTCCTATTTCTGTTACTTGTCTGCTTCTTGCCTGTCTGATTGTGCAATCAAATTTTCCCTGTGGGACTTAGCAACTGGCCACTCCAATGGTCCCACAACTTCCTTCTATTTTCTCCTTCCCTTCACTTGTTGTTTCTATTCTTTCTTTCTTCCCTTGCTTCTCTGTGGTTAAAAAAATGTATATGAATATGTATGTGAAACTGGGATCTCTTGGTTCACAAAGGTATATAATGATATAATCTAAATATTTGCAGAAAGCTATTTGGGTTTATCTGGAACAGAGGGGGTTAACCTTGAGGTGCATTTTGACCTCCATAAGCTTGTTTGCAGAATTATCAGCAGGAAATCAGCCCTGGGACAGGATATCTTAATTGACTACACTTATTAAGAAAACTAATGCACTCTTCAGGCTGGTCAATGAAAAAAATCTTGTTGCATTGTGAAAAAAAAAGAGATGAAATTTACAAGAACAGGATACAGAATTAAATTGCCGGGGGAAAAAAAATCTTATAAAAAGAGAGTAATGTTTGTTTGTTTAGTTAGGGACAGAGAGAGCTGGAGATCTTAAAGAGGCTCTCAGATGAAGGACTTTTGTTTGTTTGAACAGCCTGTATCGAGAGCTACCATGCCCAATTTTATTTTTTATGTTCTTGTTATTGATGCTACTTGTGAATTTTACAACTTCTCCTAGTTTGCTATGCTTCCAGACCTATGTCTCGATGACAGGGCCCACAGGAACTCAGACCGCCCCCCCACTTCTCAGAAAATTCCATGGGAATTCCTGCATCACTGTCATCTTTCTCCACTGAATACTGTAGAAGAATTCCATCACCTAGAGAAGACAGTTCCCTCACTTATGAATCTAGAGGTGAGAGCTCCTCCCACCTGAATATATCCAATTTAAAGAGCAACTTAGCACTTCAGCATGTGCTTTCAAAAATAAAATGTTTCCACTGTTACGATTTACTAAAAACACAGTTTTTAATTAGTAATGTCCCTTTCGAAGATTTACAGCACATCTTGGTGGTCCAGCTAAAAAGTCTGCATAGAAAACATTTGCCTCTCCCCTGCTAACCTCTCAGTGCCTTGGTTTATGACATCATAGTGCTCCCCATCACAACAGACAGTGATGTCACAAACAGCAACTGTGTGGTTAGCAGGGGAGAATCAGATACATTTTCAAAGACTCAGTGAAATATTTACTGCATTGTCTACTATATTTAATAAGTCAACAGCAGGGGAAGTAAAGAAAATAATAAACAACTAGAAAACAATACAGTTGAGATATAATTGGTGTAAATCACATTTTTTTATTATAATAGAGAGTTGTTCTAATCACCCATACCTGTTCCTTTATCTCATCCTTCCTCCCACCCCCCCCTTTTCCTCTCCCCCAGCTCTGACTGGTCACTGCCTCCCATGTCCCTGTTCTCTTGTAGGATAACCTCAGTTCCCAACATGGGCTCATATTTCTCCAGTGCCCAAGTGCCCTCTCATGTATTGTTGGATTTCAACAACTGTACTTCGAATTTGCATAGCGTTCATGCTGATTTTATTGACTGTACTACGCTTACCACAAATCAGGTACTTTACCCTCATCTTGCACTGCACTCTTATATAACTACGTTTCATTTTGCTGCTTTGCGTCTTTATTTCTTCTCCCCCAGAATGCACTGGAACACAATCTGTTACTCAGCTCAGCTTGCCCTCCTGGTCAAATGGTGGAATTAATAAATGAAAACAATAAATTTGGTGATGCTGAAACTACCATATATTGAATGTAGTTTATACAATGTTTTCATTTCTTTTTTAATTAAAATTGTTTGGCATAGAAAGGCACATTTAGCTGAAACTGATTTCCAGGTGTGTCCCAGGCACTCAGGGAGGTTAAGTGACCAGCTCAGGGTCACACAGTAGACAAGTGGCAGTTGTCGGTTTCAAACCCAGGTCTGCTGAGTTTCTAGGTTCACAGATCAGTGCTCTTACCTCTAGGAAATACTCTAATATTTCACATATTTTATTGCAGTAGATATCTGCTCTTTAACCATTTTAGAAGGGTGGAAACATAGAAACATAGAAGTTGATGGCAGATAAGGACCGCAAGGCCCATCCAGTCTGCCCATTTCTTTTCCTACCTTATAAATGTGCTCCCAGGTCGCTCCTGTAAAAAAGCTTTCAGCTTAGTGTGCTATACCTGGTTAAACAACTAAATAAAATAAAAAAAAAAAATGTGCCATCAGCCTTTGCTCTGTCAATGGCCTACCTATTCATACTCATCTGTATTGCTCCCTTATGCCTATCCCATGCCTGTTTGAAGCCCTGCACTATATTAATATCCACCACTTCCTGAGGTAGGCCATTCCATGCATCCACCACCCTTTCTGTGAAAAAGAACTTCCTCACATTACCCCTTAAATCGGCCTCCCTTTAATCTCATGCTGTGTCCTCTTGTCCTGCAATTTTTCTTATATTGAAACATGTTAGACTCTTTCACCTTGTTAATGCCCTTAAGGTGTTTGAATGTTTCGATCATATCACCTCTCTCCCTCCTTTGCTCTAGGGTATACATATTGAGCTCCGTTAATCTGTCCTCATATGTTTTCTGATGCAGTCCCTGCACCATTTTGGTTGCCCTTCTCTGGACTGCCTCAATTTGGCTAATGTCCTTGTGAAGGTGTGGCCTCCAGTACTGCATGCAGTACTCCAGATGGGGCCTAACCAGTGTCTTGTAAAGAGGGATTATTACCTCCCTCTTCCGACTTGTGATACCCCTACTAATACACCCTAACATCCCCCTAGCCTTACCTACTGCTTTAGAGGTCTGCTTGAATGATTTCAGGTCATCGGTGATGATGATGCCCAAGTCTCTTTCTTCCCTTGTGACTGCCAGCAACTCCCCACCCAGCCTATAGGTGGCTTCAGGGTTTCTCGTCCCTATGTGCTTGATCTTGCACTTCTTTTCATTAAACCCCAGTTGCCATTCTTCCGACCATTTTGCTAGTTTATCCAAATCTCTTCTCATTCTGCCTACCCCATCTGGATTGTCTACTCTGTTGCAGATCTTGGTGTCATCTGCAAACAGACAAACCTTACCCTCCAGTCCATCTGCAATGTCACTGATGAAGATATTGAAGAGGACTGGCCCCAGGACTGATCCCTGAGGTACTCCACTTGTGACTTGCTGGAGTGAGAGTGTGGAGCTGTTCTTTCGTAACTGCACTTCCTCGAGTGGTTAAAAGCTGTCAGTGTAACCACACACACTGCTGTATGTTATCCTATACATAATTACTGGGCACCATTTTTAATAGCTAAATATCTGTGGTGTCAATTTGATTACAACTGGTCATGTGTAACCACAAGCTGTCAATCAAACTCACACTGCTAAAGCCACGCACCCCAGTAGCACAACTGCCTCTCATTTCAAACAGTTAGTGTCCCTTACAGAAAAGCAGAAGGATTTTGTACAGTTTAGGAACAAACAAGTTAAAGTTTGCACAACCAAACTATGAGTTCCACAAAAAGTTTATGTCACTGAATGCAATTCTGCTGCAGTTTACAGCACTGTGCAGAATGCTACAGAAGACCTACTGAATAAAGCAATGTAATGTCAATGGTAATTAGTCCACTTTGACATTCAGAAAAATGTGACACTGCCAGGATGAAGTGAATGCCACAGTTTCCCGCATGACAAAGGGGACTAATTGCCACTGAAATTAAATTGCTTTATTCAGTAGGCCTGCGGCAGCATACTGCAGAGTGCGTTAAAAGTGCATTTCATCCTGGGGGACACCACTGTATGTCCCCCTCAACCCCATCCTCATTAAAAATGCTGGACAGTAATATGAAAAAAAACCAAACATGGGTAGGTGTTTGTAAAACAGAATGTTATACACACATTTGCTGAGGGATGCTTTTTTTTTTTTTTTTAAATTCGACATCTTTATTGTCTTATCATACAATCAACCAACAGACATATCATCGATTTGTCCAACGCAATCTGTATACGGATAACTAATACAAATTATAACCTGCCCTTAGCCCCTTCCCCCCCCTCCACCAATACTCCCCCTATCTCAACCCCCCTCCCCCTAGAGTGTGCCAACTGAAAATAGAACTTATTGGAATGGCAACAAAATACATAAATCGTACTGTTCTTTACATATACTAGGTAGAGACATGTGGAACCTGGAAATCAGTGTGGCTATAGAGCATATCATTTGCCCCACTTTTTATTAAATGCATCCATGTTATTATGGGAACTAGCCAACAATCTTTCAGTTTGGAAATACAATGAAATATCATTCAGCCATTCACTATATGAAATAATTAATTGGGCCATCCAATGCTTTAGCGCTAGTCTCTTCACTGCCATTGAAATTAGTGCCATATGGAATTTACGTTCCTGAATAGCAATTTGAAAGAATGCTCCTAAAATACAAATCTCTATAGAAAACAAATCTGCCAGACCTAGTAAAGGACTTAATTTAGCCTGGATTATTTGCCATAGAGGGGCAACTCTATCACATTGCCAGAATACAAGCAGTAAGTTCCGTTCGTCTTTATTGCATCTAGTATACATAGGGGTTGGAAGCCTGCCCAATTTGGCCAGACAGACTGGTGTATAATACATATTATTTATAATGTTATACTGAGTTAACCAGAATCTATCTTGGGTATGAAATTTATGGAGATCTTTCCAGATCTGATCCCATATAAGGGTAGTATCCAGTACGAAAGAGGCCCAGACTGCGGAGCCTGGAACGGCCTCTGGGAACTTGAGATCCAGAAGGTAGGAATACATCAGTGAGAACCCATGAGGTTTGTTAGCATAAACTAGCAACTGTTCTAGAAAGAGCTTAAACCAAGGTTCTGTGGGTACTGTACCAACAAGGGAGCAAATAACATGTCTCAGCTGGAATATTTTTAGTATATGTTTCTGAGGAATCATGAGTCTGGTCAAAATTTCTGGAGAAGAGAGAAGGGTATCTTGTGAAAATAGATTGCATATTACAGTGCCTTGAAGTTCTGAGGGATGCTTTTATAACCCCTCAAGGTTTGCTCTCAGGGTTTATGTAGCATGCCACTCCTAGGATGTGTATAAAATTCTGGTTTCACACAACTACCCATGCACTACTCTCTACATAATAATCAATCAAACTATGCAGTGCCCAAATTCTAGGGTATACGGGCTCATTAACCTGAACAAAGCAAAGAGAGTTGGATACCTACTTAGTATATCAATGTGCCGATCTGGTACACTGTTTACACACTCCGTTATTGACTGCTCATTGCACACATCCAGCTGCTTGATCTCCAGTGTCATCTTCCCAGCATCCCCTGCTGCCTCCTCCAGCTTGCCCTTTTTTCTCAGGTCTCTCATGGTGGCTATAACTTCAACACAGACAAAAACTGCAGTTAAACAAGACCTCTGACTGCCACCATCACGCAGCGGCGACGCTGCTAATGAAGGCATATTCCCTGTGGAAAAACATTAAAACTGGCAGAATGGGTTCTGAAAAAAATAGAACTGCCCTGAACTTAATGGATTCTAACACTTAAACTCCCCTAAAACAATCCCCTTAAACATTTAATTGGTGTGCAATTAGTATAAATTAATATGCAAATATAGCAAAGAACTATGTTCAGAAATAATGACCTATTGCAGCATAATGAAATGATTGTTCTTCTCTCATTTAGATATATTGGTAAATACACTTTCTGCAATACAGGCTATATGCCACACCTATGATGAATACATTGGAATTAAAATAAAAAAAAAAAAAAAAAAAAAAATCAGATAATTTGGGGATAAATATTTGTTTTCACTTGGAACATGTTATTTCCACTTAGAATCTGGAAACAGAACACAGAGAACAACATGCCAGATAAACAGTTAACAACAATGGAACGAAAGACAGTTTCAAGCAGACACAAGCTAAAGCGATTATACAAGCACTACAAATAGTATGATATATAAAGTATACAACATTAGTTGCAGTGGAATAGCACATTTATATCCACATATTAATAGCATGACCTTCATAACTAAGTCATGGCCTCACCGCCCATGAGTTTTGGGACTTACTACTCACTAGTGGAGATACATGTGTTATTCCATTGCAACCCATTATGTAGTCCCTAGTTCCCGTCCTCTGGTTTTATCATTGCCGAGGTCATTTATATGAAAATGTGTTCCTTTTCACATTGTATCCACAGGGCCTCCAGGATCCAACTAACAGATACCTCATAGGGATCCTTCTCATAATAGCCAAGAAGTGTATTACAGAAAGGTGTCTAACCGCAAGGACCCCAATGACAGAGGCATACCTCTCAACTGCTATGAATTTCACATAGTTGCCGTGAATTTTATACTCAAATTTACCCTTGCTCCATGAAGGTTTACCGATGTTCCTCAGAATGTTAGAGCTATTTCTGGACATACAAACTATTAAAACTTTGAACTAACTTGATAGTAATGTTCATTAACACTAAACATATCGAGCCTGCTATTCATAGACATATTATTCTTTAAAATAAGAAAGTCCTACACGTTCTGACCATTTGCTCTGAATTTTGAAGGCCAGTGCTATGAATTTCAATGCTAAGCGGTTGAGAGGTATAGATAGAGGAATGAGCCTCCCTGGTAAATTCCACATATAACATGGAAATCTTAGCCTATTCACTGAGGTAGCAGGAAGAGAAAGGTTGTAATAGGTGGAATAGATAGATGGCTTCTGTACATTATGAATAGGGATCCAACGTTTGTACCCTGAGGTTGCTTGATGCTGGGTGTGGGGGGGGCGGGAAGAAGAGAAGTGGGACAGACCTCAAGAGGCGTCTATGTCTCCACATAGCACTTTGCTCACATTGTCCAAGATTAACTAATGAATGGCTGACCATATTAACTGCAATGCTGTCTCCTGTTTGTTGTATTGTCTCATATTGTATTGTCTTGTCTTTAAATGCAAAAACTTCAATAAACTTTGAGTATTAAAAAAAAGAAAATGTGATCTTTTCCCGACAGAAAGAATTGCCCTATACTGCTTATTTGCTAGATAAAACCATAATCTCCTGCTTGAGACATCCCTGTCTGTTACTATTGACCTGATTATACTCTGCTGTCACAAACAGGATTAGGACTGCAGCCGTGGAAGTACCTAAATACTGACTAGGTCCCTTAGTTCACAGTATTTCCCCAGGATAGTCCAACATGAGATGTGGCATCCCCTTTTCAGTTGGGTCCTAATTCTTCCCTCATTTTACATCAGGGAGGATGGAAACGGGAAGGGGGGGTTGGGGTAAAAAGAGGGTTTGGGGTAAAAAGAGGGTTTGTGCGTAACTTGACTAGCTCATGGTCACAGTAAGACAGTGACTGAGGAAGGATTCAGACTGGTAGGCTCTGGTGTCATGGTTTAGTGCTCTAACCCAGGAGTTCTCAACCTTTCTAATAACGAGGACCCCCAAATGACCACAATACGAGTAAACTCCATAGATCCCTAGGCCTTCTGCCGGCACTTCTCATACGTTTGTATGTTTGCAGATGTGATCGAGGACCCCCTGTTTGTTAACAGACCTGCCTGAGGACCCACTGACTCTTAATCATGACTAAATCTGCCTGAGGACCTACTGTACATGACCAGACCTGCCTGAGGACTCCGATCCCCAAGCAGAAATTAACTTAATTTTTTTTTTACTATATCTGTATTAATCAGGAATATAAAATGTCATATACATGCAGCACAACATTTTAAAATATTAAAATGTAATTTAATAAGAAGGTTATGCTTGCTCTTTATGCCTTACCTACTGGGGACCCCTAAGTGATGACTTGCAGACTACTGGGGACCACAGACCTCCGGTTGAGAAACACTGCTCTAACCAGAAGGCAGCACTGTCTGGTTTCTTTGTGTCTCTCCATACCGCACAGACAAGTTTCACACACAGTGCATGGCATAATGGGTATGCAACACTGTCTTAACACAATACCACAACTGACATTTACACAGAGAATAACTAACCACCCCAATGAAGAACCAGCTGGTTACTTCACACCAAGTGAGAGTGTCCCATACGATGTCACCACACTCACAAGATGTGAAGTTACCGGTGAGTTTCCTACCAAGGTTTCCTTTTTTTATTATATATAATATATAAACAGCCTGTTTCATCAGTTACCAGGTTACTTCAGTTTCAGCAGGTTAGCTGTGCTTTTCTTACTACTTTTTATGTGATGCAAGGCAGGGGTGTAGCCAGGAATTTTAAATTTGTACCTAACAGCTGACAGAACTGCTGCTCCCCGCCCCCCACCCCAGGTGAACACAAACCAAAAGAAGCACTGTCCCATCATAGCAACACTGCCCCACCCCCATTTTAATCAACAATATGTAGTAAGCTACAATGATCTTAAATCAATGCACATTTTATTTTATCAAACACACACACACACACACACACACACACACACCAGACAGAATAGTTACAATGTTTAGAATACTATTGTGATAAGCATCTGTACCACATCAAGGTCACCAGCCTTACAGAAGTCCATTCACGCCAGCACTACTGCAAACATACTCAGTTGAGTTACTCATACAATCATGGCCTCTATGTTTAGCACCCACACATCTTCCAAAGATCATTCACAAACTCACACTAAAACATCCAAGGAGGGGTAAAACAGTTCTTCAGGTACATCAGACTTGGTTTGTGTTTGTTGCCGTGGCCTGAGGCTCATGTTGCCCCTGGATTTTTGAGATTTTACTGTACTCAGCAAAGTACACAGAGATACCTGCCGACACCCATGACACAATGTTCAGTGTGGTTTTGTACTACTAGTTGCTGTTACAGACAGTGCTCATGAAGGTTTTTTAAGATCAGTTGTCTTTATCAGCCCGCTTTCCAAGCCCTGTGTCTGTCTAGCTAGATCCTGACTGTAATTAGGGCATCTGTTTGGAGAAATAATCACTGTTCTAAACCATGAATGATTTCTCCAAACATTACAAGGGGTAGTTTATCAGTTTATGAAAACACAAACAAAACAGGTTGGTCATGTATTACCACATTTCATTTCTAAACACCGGTTAGGGCTCAGTCTAAGCTTGTTTTCTCAGTAGGTCACCACTTGCTCCAACTGAATAAAATGAATTGGCTGTCTATTTCTTTAAATTAATATACTAATACTATACTAAGGCTCTGAGCTGCAAATCTGGTGACATCCAGCAGATCAGACCTGGGTTTGAATCCCACAGCTTCCACCTGCATACCGTGTGACCCTGAGCAAGTCACTTAACCTCCTTGTGCTCCCAGGTCGCTCCTGCAAAAAAGCTTTCAGCTTAGTGTGCTATACCTGGTTAAACAACTAAAATAAATAAATAAATAAATAAATAGATTAGGAGCCTTTAGTAACTACTACATATTCTTTAATTCCCACATAGAGAGCTCTGTTTATTAACTAAATGCAGTCAGACCTGCTGGTTAAGTCGGTTCTTTGTTGACCTAACAGTATCTCTCCCATGTTAACATTGATCTTGAAATGCTGAGCAAATGGCCAGAATGTCATACGGACATACAAAATTGTCAGCAGAAACAGGCCTCCTGGTCTATCGAGTCTGCTCGAGTGTGCAGCTAGCACCTCATCTTGCAGTTGCCCCTCCTGCCCCCCCTCTTCCCAGTCTCCCTTCCCCTTCCCCTGTCCCAACCCCTTTTGGAACTTCCCACCATCTTACAGGACACTATGTCACCTGGTAAGGTGTTCCATTTGTTCACCACTCTTTCAGTGAAAAAATGTCTCCTCATCTCCCTCTTGAATCTCCCCCCCCCCAATCCCAGTTAATGCCCTCTCATGTCTCTCTCCCCCTTCTCATCTGGAAAATCCCTTCTGTGTTGGTCTTGTTTATCCCCTTCAGATACTTAAAGGTCTCGATCATATTCCCCCATCCCTCCTCTCCTCCAGTGAATACATATTCAATTCTCCCAGCCTGTCCTTGTACAGCTTGCTCTCTAATCCCTGAATCATCTTTGTGGCTCTTCGCTGCACCCCTTCCAACAATCTGATGTCCTTCTTCAGAAACGGTTGCCAGTACTGCATGCAGTACTCCAGGTGAAAAGCCTGACCAATGACCTATACAGAGGCAGGATAACCTCACTCCTTCTGGAGGAGATCCTTCTTGCAGTACACCCCAGCATTTTGTTGGCTTTTGCTGCCACCTTCCTGCACTGGGCAGAGTTGTTCATGCTCTCCGTAATGATCACTCCTAGGTCCTCCTCTGTGGAGTTTCCCAACTGTGCCCCATTCAAGTGCTAATCCCTCCTCTGGTTCCTGGCTCTGAAATGCAGAATCTTGCACTTCTTGGTGTTGAACCCCAACTGCCGTGTTTCCGTCCACTCCTGCAACTTAGTCAGGTCCTCCTGCAACCCCTTCCACCCTCCACATCATCAACCACAATTCCCATCTTGGTATCATCTGTGAACAGACTGATCCTGCTCTGGACCTGTGTGAAATATCTGCAATAACAATCCTAAACAGCACTGGTCCCTATACCGAGCCCTGTGGTACCCCACTTGTCATCGCTGTCAATGATGAGAGGTCCCCACCACCACCCTTTGCTGCCTTCCTTTTAGTCAGTTTGTGATCCATTTCACCATTTTTGGTCCCGTCACAACATATTTCAGTTTCCCCCCAACCTCTCATGCAGCACTGAATCAAAGGCCTTGGAGAAGTCTAAATACAGGACATCCACAGCATGGCTCTTGTCCAGTTCCCACATCACCCAGTTGTAGTACTCTACAAGGTTTGTCTGGCAGGATCTGTCCACTACAAACCTGTGCTGTTGACCATCCTGGAGACCGTTTTCCTCCAAGACGTTCACTAGTCTCTCTCTTTTAGGAAGGTCTCCATGAGCTTTCCCACGATCGATGTGAGGCTTACTGGCCTATAGTTTCCTGGTTCCTACTTTGGGCCACATTTGTGGATGGGCACCACATGGGCCATTCTCCAGTCCTGTGGTACACATTCCGTGTCCAGAGAGGTATTAAACAGGTCAGCCAGTGGCCCCACCAGGACCTCTGCCAACTCCCTTAGTACCATAGGCACACGTAAGCAATAAGGCACAACAGAGTGTGTGTTGTGGTAGGATAACAACACACCTCGGGTGTGTTGTGAGGCACGAGGCATCATTGAGTTCCTTCAACCACCAGAGATGTGACATTATCCCACCACAACGCACACCTTAGAGTGTCTTATTAGGATTATAAAATGGGTCCAAGATATTTTATTTGGGGGAGGGGGTGAACAAAATACACAAAAATAAAATAATGCTAAACATTTTAATGACTTTTGGAAAAAAACAGTGTTCATCCACCCAACTAAATAGTGCCAACACATGCAAGCACCGGCATGCCATCCCAGTTTCAAATATCATGCACTGCAAATTAGCCCTTAAACTCTTTTTCCTATCCTCCTTTAACCATTTCCTTGCCTTTCCTCCTTCTTTATATGAATTACACTCTTTTCCCCACCATGTTTCTTTTCTATCTTTCCTGCATTCAGCAAGACCATGTGCTAATTGTTCTTGTTTTAGAGCTTCTGTAAGATATCGTCTCCATTCAGAGAAAGGATGGGTTGTAATCTGAACCCAGTGTTTGAAAACTATGTTTTTGTTAACTACCCCTAACAAGGAAATAATATATTTCTCTCTCTTTTTTGTATATTTAAGCAATCTGAGAAGTCCTTACTACACACGTGTGTTGATGATTTTTTTTATAAATGTTTGATTCTTTGCCCATGTATTCTGATATTTTGTTCCACAATATTTAAATTTTGTTGCAGTGCCAAAACATGTAAAAGTCTGTGTTTGGCTTGTCATGTTTGTTGGTAAAACAGAAAAAAATTAACAGCATGTGGGGGATCTCTCTCTTTGAGTCCATTGTCAGAACAGGAAATCTATATGACTCACCCTTGGAACCACCACAGAATGTAGACCAAGACCAGGTTTCCTAGAAGAGAAACTGCAGGTACTCTTTTCGCAGATTTAAATATAGAATTCTGCTTAGTTACTTTTAATCTACTTTTCTTATTTTCTCCCAACACCATAATAGCATATTCTTCATTCATTTTTTTTGTTTACTATTCCTGTTTCTTTCTTATTCATCCTTATGGATCTTTAACAGTTTTCCGAAGTATTTAGGATGGGAATTGTTGATTATATTCTGACTTAGTAAATTTCATAAATGTGTTAGAAAATACATAATTTAATTTTTTTTTTTTTACTAGATGTAAAATAAATTGATGGTATACAACTCAAATTATATACGTAGACTATGCTAAATACCTTGATTGCTTCGAATATGTTAAATTCAGTAGATGGAATGTTTACTATGGGTGGAATACAAGAATTCAGATCACTGCTCAGTTCTACTGGCAGAATGTTCACCCTCACAATCACACAACAGAAGGCCTTAGATGAAATCAGAGCTTCTGCCATATTTGCAGCTGGTTAAACAGCAGATATTTTTCTTGTAAGCAGTTTAGAATATCAGGGGCATTTTTCATGGTAAGCAAAGAAACACCAGAAAATAAAACTGCAAATACTGTAGCACTTTATTTTTTTTAATTTATGTATGTGTGAGTAAGAAGAGGACTATGAAGGCAAAAACATTTAAATTATTATTCTTTTTAATTTAAGGCAGTTGTATTTTTAGGGCCTAGTTGAAAGTTTTTAGTGAGTAAAGGTGGCAGCCATATTCGTGATGGCAATCAGGAGTGTGTGGTTAGTACTGATTTTATTGTGAAGAGGCTGCTGGATCTTTATCCAGTGCTGTTATGCTGAGATAACAGCATGGGTAAAGGATGCCCTCAGTCAATCAGATGTCATGACTTTTTGAAACCCATTTTGTAATTCTTAATTTAAGGAATTAGAATAAAAATAGTGGGTGCTATATGTTTGGAGTCAAACTTCTGTCAAGATAGTTTGTCCAGCAGTGGAACGTATTCTGATACAATAGCCCACTAAGTCCAGAGGCTTGTTTACAAGAGGGTCCCACCTAAGATGGCCAGCATTTACACAGACAGTGATACAGCGCAGGAATACAGATTACAGTATACTGGTATATTGCACAAAATATATTATGCAAGTATTTTATGTTTCCAGATTTAAACGTAAATGTGCTGTGTTTGGTGACCAGTCTTTTAAAAGTGACAAAGCTGGAAGCTGTTCTAATATTACTGGGGCGTGAGTTATACTGTACAGGGCTGCTCACATTTGTGTTTTCATGTGTGTAATTTTTGATCATTGGTGCTTTTCTTATAATTGCTCTAAGTGCCTACTGTGATATTTTTTGAGGCCCCTCTATGGAAACCAGGACTAGATTATCAAAGGCCTGACACAGCAAGGCAAGGCACTTTTATTTATATGGTGCCCAATCCCGGAGGCTCGGGTGCCTTACATAAAAACAGGTAGGGTTAATACAAAAATAAATAGAGAAAAACACGTATAGCACGTAATTTATTTATTTATTTTTTTTAAGCCTTTGGTAACCGGGTTAGGCCCACTAGGCACAAGTGCCTGTTTTCAAGGGCGACCTGGGAGCACTGGGCGGTTAAGTGACTTGCTCAGAGTCACACAGTATGCAAGGGGAGGTTGTGAGACTCAAACTCAGGTCTGGTCTACTGGATGTACCAAGCTCGTTCACACCTCATTCCTCTAACCTCTAGGCTATAATGCCAGCCGTTAGCCATTAGATGGCAATAGTAGGACACTGATTAATTAATCTGTTGATTTTTTTTTCTACCTGAGAACTCAGACACATTGAATCAGAGTGATTTTCTAGTTTCTTGCAAAAATTTACTGTTGGCATTGACATGACTAATCTCATAACATTCCCCAAAAATGTCAATTTCAGGATATTCCCCTCATCATTCCTAAGACACTTGCACGAAAACTGGCTCTGTGCCCCTTGCGCTTCATCTGTTCCTGCTGCCTCTTGCTGATCAGGAGTCAGGGGATTATTTGTTATGTTAATTAGGTCCACCAGTATAGGATAGATTTGCAGTGGCCACCCCCAACCACACCAAACCCGTCTGAGCATGCCATTCTGAATTCCCACTGTTTACCACAGGATAAAGGAGTCATCTCTTGGCATTATGTAGAGGACCCAACCTTGCCATTTAGTATGAAAGGGTTGTAGCCTTCCATGTAGGTAGACAGACAGTCTTTCCACATGATAGATATCAGATTTGATTGCCTGCCAATGTGCCATCTTCGGTGGCTGCTGCCGCATCCAATTAATAGTGAGGGCCTTTTTTTCACAGCTAATACAGAAACAAAAACTAAGGAGTGAGCCAACAGCTTGTGATGTCATTCACAGAGGACCACGCCTTCAGGGCAGCAGCAAGCAACATGAACAGACGAAGATGAATGGGAAAGATCCCATTTAAAGAATAGACTTCAGTAATAACAAATTTCAGAGCAAACGACTGGCCACTCCACTGTGGGTACCAGCAGTGGTGCCTTGAACCTAGGAAATAGTGGCAACAAACACTGGAGCACCCACCTCCCCAAAAGCCGTTGTTCACAATGTGCACCAGTGTAACCAGGCTGACACTATGTAATGGTTCAAATCCTTTTCATTGTGCAATGCAACTTCATGAGACATAAAACAGCCCCAATAACACGTGCCATAGGAAAAATATAGCTACTTATCTGGTACTGGTACAACTACTGTTAAAATGGAGTGTTCTTGGCCTAATGGTGTGGAGGACTGAGGCACTGCAAGCAACTTAGTTCCTGCCATGCCAGCACCCTGTGTTCAGGAAAAGATGTGGGTTGCTGGGGGTCTAGTGGGAGAGGAAGGATTGAGCATCTAGAGAACAGCTCTCCTCCCTTGGGGATGGGGGTGTCTGTGACTCTCTGCTTGATCACCACCTGGAGGAGTCCAGCTAGCTGCGCCCTAGTCATGCTGTGTGGGCGGCTTCACATCCAGAGCACTAGGGGGTGTCTCTGCAGAGCTCGTGAAATGTGCTTATTGCAAGTTTGTGGAGTTGGGGGGGAAAAAAATGTTTTTATTTAGTTGTTTAACCAGGTATAGCACACTAAGCTGAAAGCTTTTTTACAGGAGTGACCTGGGAGCATAAGGAGGTTAAGTGACTTGTTCAGGGTCACACAGTATGCAAGTGGAAGCTGTGGGATTCAAACCCAGGTCTGGTCTGCTGGACGTCACCAGATTTGCAGCTCAGAGCCTTAGACCACTGCGCTATACTGCCTCCAGAAATAATGAAAAAATGGAGGGAAAAGGTTGAGGACAGGATTCATGAAGCCCTATCCATCGTGTTATGCCCCAATCCATTGCTCCAGGTCCAGGGTCAATATGGATGTGTTGCTCGGGGAGCAGGGACAGGGATAGGGATGGCCCTCCTTCTCCAGCCTTGCCACAGAGGGGGAAGAGCAATCCACAGAGAATACAGCCCTGGTGTCAAGGGAAGCTAGAAACAGTTGTGGATGATGGGAAAAGGGCTGATGTAAGCCATCCATCCATCCTACCAGGAAGAATAAAAGCCTATATGGGAAAAAAAGATGGGAATACTCCGTCAGTCGTGTTTTGCAGCAAAATACTTCATTTTAACAGCAGTTATACCTGTAGCACATAGGTAGCTATATTTTGCATATGACCTGCATTATTGGGGCTGTTTTATGTCTCATAAAGTTGTTTTGTACAGTGAAGGTGATGTGAAACTTTACATAGTGTCAACCTGTTTAAATTGGTGGACACAGTACAATGTGACTTTTGGGGAGGTGGCTGCTCTAGTTTTTGTTGCTAGTGATAACAAATGGAATCGCCTGATATTCTGATATTTGGGGGATGCTGTGTCACAGGGTTATGCTGATGCCAACATAAACGTTAGGCTGGACCCTGGAAAGCTTTGTTTTTTTTTTCTGTATAGGCTTCTATCCCCATCACCCACCCAGGGATATAGGGATATACTCTGTTCACACCAAAACCATTACTTAGACAGCAGATTGGATTTTTCTCTGTTTTTTATCCTCCCACCTCCACCATCTGTGGCATGAACAAGTAGTGCTTCCATCAGCAGGCCCAGTGGCAAGGAGGGCTCAGGCACCAAGCCTCACCTGTCAGGAGTGACCTCAGGGCATCAGCGAATGGACAAGGAGAGGAGGACTGAGTGTCCGATGCACTGCTCTGCTCCTCTGGGGGAGGTAGATCCCACTGCTTGCCTGTCTCCTGGTGGAAGCCGAGGGAAAGGCAGCTTGGGGCAGCAGATTGGGAGATGGGGCAGATGTCAGCATGCATCACATGGGAGCATGTGACGTGTGCCTGGATGTCATTGCATGCCACACTTTCTCCATTACAGGCCTGTTGGGGCAGTTTGGGGGGTGCACACTGGACTTTATTTATACACTTCCAGGGGACCAGAAAATGGGGACAATCATGGGCGGCTGGATGACAGTGGGTGCCAGCAGGTCCCGCCCCCCGAATAGCTGGGTTTGCCAGCCCCAAAATGGATCCGGTCCTCAGCAGGGGCCTGGGGTCCCCCTGGTAACCCCACTGGGGGGGCAAGCCCTGGGGGAAGACAGTTGGTGGCAAGTCCTGGTGGACATTGGAGGAATGGGACTGGTGCGCCCTCCTGAACAAGGGCTGACTGGGTGGTGGAGAAACAGAGTAAAAAAAAAAATGGTTCCATCGGCTTTGGCATGCACAATGTGCCCCTGTAGTAAAAGCAGGCTCCCTGGGCCACCTGCAGGGGGTGCTATGGTACTGGAACCTGCCGCCAACCTTCCCTGGCCAAGGTGCACTGCCTCCCAGCAGCTGCCTGTAGCCTGGCCTGCCTCCTGATGTCGCGATCCGAGTCCACCCCTGAACCTGAGTTGCCAGCATGGCAGCACACTGCGTAACATGCTACCACTGGTTCATTGAGGCGGCTACTGGAAAGGCTCTCTTACCTGGTCAGACAGTACATCTGAGGCATCCAAATAAAATCACTGGCCACCTCATTAAAAATGTAAATATTTACTGAAAAAGAAACTGCCCAGACTGCAGAGGTCGGGAAAGTAATAAAGTAAATCACTAATGTTACGATTCAGGAATGCACAGTCACATTACCGATCCACCAACGCCTCCAGGAGAACTTTGAAAACAATAATATTTATACCCATTTCTGTATATTTTTCACATTAGTTCTGTATTTCTTCTCCCTTTTAATTTATTTTTTGAGGTCATAAGCATGAAAACAGGATCTTTGTTCCCTGAGATTTCATTAGCTCCTATTGCTTATTCCCACCTGATGTCACAGTGTTCCTTTTGTGACATCACAGTCATTCCTATAGCAACAGACTGTGATGTCAGAACAGAGAATTGATTTCAAGTAGGGAATCCTCTATAGTGGCAGATGAACTCTAAAATCCTATTTTCTGTAACAGTTCTCTGTAATTGCTAAGAAGTCAGAGAAATCTATTGAAGATATATGAAATAAAAGGTGTGTTATGTCTAAATATTGTGTTTTCCAAAGGCAACAACAGTTCTTTCAGACAGGCTATGAAAGGCCACAAATATGACCATGCTTTTCGTAGTCTGAATCCCAGCTATTACTGCTGATGACCCAATGTAAACTGAAACATGTTGCTGAAACTGGGTGGATAGAGTGTTGTATTTGCCATGTTATAAATCACTTCAGGCCTACCAGCCAATCAGAATGCACTATTCAAGTACCCCAATTTCTTATTCGGTGTACAGTTGTGCTCTTGGGCAGAACTGCTGGACTGTTCCATCCTCCACTACTGAAGGGGGGGGGGAGAAGAGAGATTTGAATAAGGTGACGCAATTTGCTAAATAAAACCTTTAATTCTTATTTATAAAATGCCACCCTCTCTTCCTTATAACTTTCGCTGATTTACAGTAAGCTAATAATAAGACTTCTGTTGTTCATTGTTTTTCTTCTTCTTCAAAAGAGGATTTTTTAATTTTTTGTTTCAGTGCTACAGAGTTTGACCTATGGCTACAGAATAAGCTGTACATTTGACCTCCTCTGTGTTTACTCAGTCTGTTTCTATGTTTCTGGGGTATTCTTTGAGGCTAGTTACACTTTTCTACACAAATAGACATGTTCAGAAGAGTTGTTTTAAAATTTCCAGTACATTATTGGTTGGCCTTGCTCAGCAGTATAATAATACCCCCACAAGGACCAGTGTTGAATACAGGCCAGTATCTGGAGTGCTTACCTTTGAATCGCTGCTGTTTATCTCTGGCCAGTTTGACAGCGAGTGCAAGCCCAATGCCGGAGGAGCAGCCTGTTATCAGAACTGTCTTCTGAGGCAGCTTTCCTGCATTGGCCTCTGAAGGTTTACCATTCACTTCTTCAACATTACTTTGCATTGTTGTAGACATGGCTGAAGAAAACCTGGAATATAACTGTTGAAGTGTTCTCCTTTTCTGGTCTTTTGCTTCCCTCTCTTTCCCCTCCCAGACTGGTTTGTCACTTTGTCACAATCTTTAAAGCCCTTTAGTAATGGATTGTACTGGCTTGCTGGCCGAGATGGCTGGAATCACTAATCACCTAACGTGTCCAATAAGCAGTCTTAGTGATTACAGGATAATCTGATCCCGGGAAACGTGACGCACAACTTCAGGGTCACAGCAGTCTGGGAGAAACAAGAAAAAGGGATTTTCTCTTCAGGCTTTTGTGGGTTTGGAGTAAACCCTTCTATGTTGTTTTTCATTGTTGTGAATGTTAGTGCTTCTGAAAGATGACAGATTGGTGGCACTAGAGGCTGAATCCCTCTATTTAGTCACATGATACAGGGACAACAAGGGCAAGTGCAGTCCAGACCTCCTTACACGGTCCCACCAGTGGGCTTCATTCCTGTCACAGAAGGACAGTTAAAGGGTTGCTCAGGCTCCTTGCTCGTTCAATCAGTGGCCTGTCTTGTGACACTGTGAACAAAGGTGCCAAGTGGTGCCAATTTCGATGACAGTTTTTGTGCTGTGTACATCTGTCTGCTAGAAACTGGATCGAGAACCCTTGCAACTCATGCAGAGGGCAGATTTCATTAGCAATGACACAAGACAGGGTGTGCAGTAATTCCAAATTGCCTACAGAATAGCCTAGAGGATAGAGTAAGATGCTGTGAATGAGCATGGTACAGCCAGCAGTTCAGGGTTCGATTCCCACAACCTCCATTACATATTACGTGGCACTGAGCAAGTCACTTAATCTCCCCAGTGCTCCTGGGTCACTCCTGAAAGAGGTAGTGTGCTTAGTAGGCCTTACCAGGTGATCAAAGAATAAAAAAATAATTAGCACATGGCCTAGGTGGATTGTGAGGCACGACGTGCAGTTGAGGGTCTTCAACACCTGTGAAGTGTGATCATTTATGGTCTTACCACACAGCCTGTAGTGTGTTATTGTGCTTGTAAAATGGTTTTAAAAGTAAAAAAAAAAAAAACAAGACAAAAGAAAATCAACTCTAAACCATGCGGTATTGTGAAACTAAAGCCTGGTCATCTCACCAGTGCTGATGAATCAGATTGTTTATTTAATCCGAGCCATTTTACAAATAGTTACCTTTTTATCACCGAAATGTGGGGAGAAAGAATATGAGACACACTGGCAAACAACGGAAGCAGAACCCCAAACACAGTATGGTATAAAGGTTCATCTTGATTAAGTACAGCAAATTAGCATTAGTTTCCATTTTAAAATCTGCTTACAGTATGCAACTGTGACATTGCCATGTTGGATGGATGGCTCATACGAGAAAAATGAGGGATGCCACATACCTCTTAATATGGGACAGCTGAGATGAGGTACGAGTATGTATCCAAGCTGCCGAAAGGCAGGAAAACGCCAGATTCCAGCTGTTTTTATTAACTGTCCAGCAGATCCATCTGTGTAACAAAATTGCTCCAGTTGCCTCTGTTGACAAGCCCAATGGTAGTTATTTAAGCCTAACTGGTTTAAAAATGGCCCTATTAAATTATTCTGCCTGAGCCACTACATCCCTATCAAAATCCTAGACCCATGGCAGGATTTTTTTTTTTTTTTTTAATTCATGCCATACCTGAAAATTCAAGATACTTTAGGAAGCAACATCCCTCTAGTGGTATGTATTCGGTCCAAAGATGATGGCCATCCATTCACCCCAACCATTGGCAGATTCAGGCCTGCCATCTCTCCCATGTAGAAGAACAGACCTGGCTTCAACCTGTTGCCACAATGTCTGAGCTCTGTCTGTCTGTCTCTCTCTCTGTCCCAGATTGTACTCTTGTATACTATGTTAGGAACCCCTCCTTGCCAAAAAAAAAAAAAAAATAAAATGTGTTCCTTTGATAGCTATATGTGTTTTTACATTTCAAATGTTACGGTTTGTCAATCAGAACAAAGACTGTATACTGGTGTGTGTGTGTGGGGGGGGGGGCGACATTTTTTTCCAAGCTTTTCTTGCTTATATGTTTTGAGGTTGGTAAGTGGTAAGAGGCAATGTCCAGTTTCTATGTGGATCACTATGCTAGAAAGAAGAGCTGTGGTCAAACTGGCAATGCTGTTTTGTTGGATTAAACAGTCTATGGTGAGTTATTCTTTCTTCTCAAGAACATCTACATCCTGTCACTTTTTCTCATGGTTTTCCCCACAGTGACTATTTTATTTGTTTACTAGGTAGGGTCATTGAGTACAAGTGCCTGTTTACAAGAACAACCCGGGTACAACAGCATAACAAACACAGAACACATATTAAAATTACAGTGAGAGTTACGCATATACGAATAACTTAATATCATCGTAACAGAATTAGAAAAAAACACATACTCTGAAACTAAACATGTCTGCCATAAATAGGTTACATCTGATCTTTTGATGCATGGGCACAGCTGGTGTACATAAGCAACACTAACCTAGGAGCAATTAAAAGAAGCTAAACACTGTAACAGCAACAGTATAATTCAATTAAATAATGGGTGAGAGTCTAAGGGAGCCGAGTACCACGTTATTAAGGCAGTGGCTTACTACTGGCATTAGTAGTACTATTAAAATAGCCTAATCTGTGCCTGACACCTTTTTCAACTGAATACATATGGGCAGAAAAACAGACTGAAGTAAGCATCTCTGAGTAAAACCCCCGATGTTGATATTTTGCTCAATGTCAAGTGCCCTCAGCACTCTAGAAATGTATCAGCAACATAGACCCAAGGGGAGCCCAGGTACCCAGGCAATCATAGAGATGGTGCACTGTGTGGGCTAGGATCTAGTGAGGCGCTAGGACCCAGGGGAGTCCACAAACCCAGGCCATCATATAGATGGAGCACTGTGTGGGCCTGGATCCAAGGAGGCACTAGGACCCAGGGGAGTCCAGGAACCTAGGCCATCACAGAGATAGTGCACTGTGTGGGCAAGGATCCAGTGATACACTATGATCCAGGGGAGTCCAGGAATCCAGGCCATCATATAGAGGGTGCACTTAATGGGCTAAGATTCAGTGAGGTACTAGGACCCAGGGGAGTCCAGGAACCCAGGCCATCATATAGATGGTACATGGGATTTACTCTCATTTCCTCCCTCCCTCCCTCCTCCTCCCCCAAGCAGCATGCCCCTGCAGCAGAAGCAAGCTCTGTGGGTCAGCAACAGAGGTAGCTGTGGAGGTGGAACTCACCGTCAAGCATCCTCAACTGAGGACACTGCTGCATGGCATCTACCCCAGCCCGACCTGCCTCCCAACAAGGCAACCTGACTGTGGTCCCAAGGTTGGGTTGCTTGCGTGGCAGCATGACACACTGCTGATGGGGGCAAATCTTTTTGAATGCATTAAAGGAAAACTACATGCAAAAAACAAACAAAAAAACAAAACAGGCACGAAGAACAGGATGTCAGAAAGAAAAACCCAATGCACAACATGTGTTTATCATTTTTGCAGGTAGTTTTCCTTTAAAAATCCTTGCACTTCCAGCACCAACAGGGGGAGTTTGTATTTCACGGAGGTTAAATTTATTGTGTTGCTGCAAGAGACCAAGTGGTTCAGCGACTGTAATTTGGATGGTTTCTCAGTCTTCAGCTGCAGCTGGGCACATGTTTTAAGTTTTCCACATTCAATTGTATTCACACTGAACACATTTTCCCCAGCACAGGAACTATCCTCCACACTAAACGGATCCACAGGGGGTTCGACCTTCACTTTAGGGGCTGCTTTGAAGGTGCCCTCCATCCTCCACATATCTGCAGGAAAGGGACACAATACCTGCCGAGTGGCCAGCTTCTCCCCACTAGGCAAGTAAGGTGACTAGTAGGTTTCCCTCGCTCCAGACTCACACCTACCCTAGGTAAAATATATGGGGTGGATCTTCAAACATGTGCTCATTCTTCAGATGCAACTTCTGTCTCACAAGTTCGGCTACAAAGAGTGGTCTAACTTGTGATGGAAGTCCGCAGTTGTGTCCTAAACACTGACGGAAGTAATGCAACTGTGTTTTTATAATTTACAGTTTACAAAAACTGGATAGACTTCAATACCGATTGGCAATATTTGTTTTGGGACTAACAGGCCCATATGTTACACACCATCACTGTACTATGCTTCTCTAATTAAAATTGACATCCTTAGAAATAAGAAAAGACTAGTAAGTAATTTTCTGTACAAATGTGCAAAGGGACTGGCCTCAGAATACCTAACAGCTATAATGTTATCCAACCCATCAACTTACTCTTTAGGAGAAATGAATCTGTTCAAAAGTTATTGAAGTTCTAATTTCCCATTATTTCCTATGGGAAAATGTATATGTCAGGCATGAAAGAACAGTTAATAACCAGACATGGGTACAGAATAAAAGAATGGGGTGAGCACTAGGGTTCACAACCTCAAGGCATACCCCCAACACCTATTCCTGCATGCAGGGCGGAGGTGGGGCCTTAGGGTTGGAAGCCAAGGGTGGGGTGTTTGGGTTGGAAGCCGAGGGTGAGTGTGGGGTTCTAGGCTTGGGAACCCTAAGATCTAATTTTCCTACTTTTTAAGCTTCAGCCCTAATGGTGCATTAACAATGTTTTTTTTTGCAGTGAATAATATGTATATTGATAGTGACTCATATTGTTCTGTTTTAAAGAATCTTTATTTCTTTATAACGAAAGATTGCTGTAAGAGCAGGGTAATTGTGTCCAGTCTTGACTTTCAAAGCCAGCACTGCAATTCTGTGAAAACTCAACGAGCCTTTGGGTTGAAAAACAAATGGAGAAATCTGTATCAAGTGACTCTTCTTTGCTGTACTACAGATTCCTGCCTTGGAATCACGAAATGGCACCTAACATCAGTTCAATTCAGATTTTACTAATTTTTATACAGGATAGGGATCACTGGGCTTAGCCCATGTTGAGGAGTCATCCTGTTGTTATCATCAGTATAAGTACATTTACAATATGATAACTCATCAAAGGAACACATAAAAGATTGATTACTTAAAATTACACACAAATGGAAATACAACACTGATAGCTTTGTTGAAAGTAACTTGTGAATTTGCAGGTCTGTCAGCTATTAGCACAAAGGGCTTTGATATATGATCTAATCTTCAACTGCCTCACAATGTTCCAACTAAACATGCAGGGTGGTGGTATACCCATGGGTGCGTTCCCCAAGAGAACGATTGGAGCTTCCATGGAGCAACCAACTTCTTCAAAGGTATAATCCCATCTGAAAAGAATGATTTTCCAAACCTGTGGCAGTTTGTCAGTTTCCTTGATTTAGGGATGATTATGGAAAAGTTTGACTTGCATTTCGATGAAAATCACGAAGATGATATATTTCTTTCAGATTCTGTTGATACCTTTGTACAAACTGTGGCACTTTGATGGAAAATCATATGGTACTGTGAGTTCAATAGTATGCCATTTTTTTTAGGGGTGTGGTGGGAGAACATTCATCCTAAGTATCATCTGTAAAGAAAATAGACTTCTTTTCAATCAGAAACTAGGGCATTTCGGAGAGCATTTATTTATACCACACCTGTAGAAATTAAACTACCTAAAAATATATATTTTTGTTAATGGTTAATCTAAATGAGACTATAAATTATATTCTCACCATACGTCCATTGTCACCTGATTTTCTCACCTGATATTCTCACACAGATGCAGATGCACTATCACCTGGTAGTCTCACCTGATATTTTCACAGTAGAAGCATCATCCCCAGATAGTCTCCCAGTAAATGCATTCTCTCCTGATATTCTTACAGTAGATGTATTATCACCTAATAATTCTTGCTTGATATTCTCACAGTAGGTGTATTATCACCTAAGACTCTCACTTGATATTCTCACAGTAGACGTATTATCATCTGATGTGCTCACAGTAACTGTATTATCATCTGGTATTCTTACCAGATACTTTCCAGGAGATGACATTCTCTCAGTTAATGCATTATCTTGTGGTAGTCTCACCTGATGTTTTCACAGTAGCTGTATTATCACCTGATATTCTCACAGTAGATGCATTATCACCTGATGTTCACACATATGTTTTCTTACCTGCTATTCTAATGGTATTCTCACCTGACGTTTTCATAGTAGATGTATTTCCACCTGATATTCTCAAAGTCTGTGTACTATCACCTGATATTCTCACATAGACAGTATCACCTGGTATTCTCACCTGAAGTTCTCATAGTAGATATATTATCACCTGATATTCTCATAGTAACTGTGTTATCACCTGGTATTCTTACCTGATGCTTTCCAGGAGATGTATTATCACCTGATATTCCCACAGTTAATGTATTGTCCCATGGTATTCTCACCTGATGTTTTCACACTAGATGTATTGTCACCTAATATTCTCACAGTTGATGTAATATCACCTGATATTCTACAGTAGATGTTTTCTCACCTGATATTCTTATGTGATGTTTTTTCACAGTAGATGTATTATCACCTGATTTTCTCACAGTGGATGTTTTCTCATCTGATATTCTCATGGTATTTTTACGTAATATCTTCACAGTAGACATATCACTTGATTTTCTCAAAGTAGCTGTATTATCACCTGATGTTTTCACAGTAGATGTTTTCTCGCCTGATATTCTCAAGGTATTCTTACAGGATGTTTTCACAGTAGATGTATTATCACCCGGTATTCTCAAAGTAGCTATATTGACACCTGGTATTCTCACCTGATATTCCCACAGTATCACCTGGTATTCTCACCTGATGTTCTCACTGTAAATATATCATCAGCTGGTATTCTTACCTGATGCTTTCTAGTAGATGTATTATCACCTGATAGTCTCTCAGTTGATGTATTATCCCATGGTATTCTCACCTGAGGTTTTCACACTAGATTTATTGTAGTGTCATCTGACAGTCACACAGTAAACCTGTCACAGTGGAATACTTAACCAATGGGAGAGCAGCTTGACCAATCATTGAGGACATCTTGTGTTCCTGCACAGCACTCAGACCAGCTGTTGAACTCAAACAGTAACTTTTTTTCCATAAAAAGGGATAATTTAAGTTTAAAATAAATATTTAGGGTATGTATAACCTGAATGCGCAAAACCCTGACAAGAAACATGATTCATTACCACTCATTAAGGGTGGGACTTTTATAATGGACTCCTGGCTTTGGCACTTGCAAGTGATGGCCCTACCCTTACTCTTGGAAATAAATGGCATATTTGCAATCAGATCATGGACTATTCACCATTTCTTATCGGTACCCCTCTATCACCTTTCTCAACTGAATCCAATAGGAGAGTTCCACCTCCTAGAGATGTCAGCCCCCACCCTCACCCCAACCAATCTAGACATGAGAAGTACATCTCTTAAACATTTAGGAGAACTGTATGTGGCAGTAGGAAGAAACTGAAAGTCTGAAGACCTGTGAAAATTATCTTCTTTATGAGACTGGCTGCATTTTGGGACTCCAGCATTTCAAAATACTGTGTTAGACCTAACTTACATAGTAATATGTTATCGTGGTGACTGGTGGGGCAGCAGGTCCATCTTGTCCACTTCTCTTGCTGCACAGCAGTAACTATACCCAGTAAGCATATGGACATACAGCCAAGCTGATTAGGTGGAATGCTATCACTACTCATGTTGTGTAGCCCTTACTGATAGTCTCCCTCACGGGTCTGTCAAGTCTAGCAGTGCTAGTTTGGACAAAATCATGGGATAGGCTATTCCTCATGTTTCTTTTTAACTAGTTCTGCTTCCTGTGGTTGGCGGGGATGTACCCCTTATCTGCCCTTAGAGGACCCCTCCAGCCCTGTACCCTTCTGCTTCCCCTGGGACTTACCTGCCAGCAGTTCCTCAGGAGACCACAGCTCCCCTCTTCAGCAGGGAGAGAGGGGAAGGACTGAAATGCTAATCTGGTTCCCAGCTGGTCTGCCCTGGTTTGAGGGGAGTGGGCTACTGAGTGTCCTCTTGCCACGGTGCATGGCCATGGGGGGTCACTTTGTGCGTTTCCCAGATGAAGTGGATGTGCAGTGATATCTGGGCAATAGCGGGCATACTCCCACATGTGACACATTGATGCTTGCCGCTCCCCCAAGCTGCACCAGTCCTTGGTACACCAACTCCCAGCCATTACTAGGGGTTGGACGGTTGCTACGCTCCATGCCCCTCCTTCCCAGGAAGAGAGCTGTTCATTGGATGGTCAACTCTCCTCTCCCAGCTGACCCAACAATGCTCTGGGCCTGTTCACGAACCTGGGTCATCAATGCCACAAGCAGTAGCACTGCTGTTGCACTGGTGGGCTGACAATATTTCTCATGTTGACCACTCTGTGTGTGAAGTAATGCTTTCTCATGTTCCACTGCAGACAGAAATGTAGACAATGTCTGCAGAAAAAGGCTACTGGTCCATACCGTCCCTTATCCTTTCTCCTACCCACTCCCGGCCCCAATTTGAAGGCATTTCTTCTAGATCTGTTTGTACTCAGCAGCTCAAACATCTGTGTGTACTCCCCCATCCATCCTTTTTAGTATTCGCAACACTGTATTATAAGTCATAATATTTATGCTCTTTTTCAGGCTTCTGACTGGCTACTAGAGTGGTCATAAATATGAAATGACAAATCCAGCAGCCAACCATGTTTCACTGCATGGACTGTGAAATGTCCCAGTGCGGCACTGCTCAGGCCACAATGCTCAGCTCAGAAAACCATCAAAAAGTAAGTAAAAAAAATACCCCAAAAATGCTGTTATTGTGAGCAGACTTATAATTTCAATATCAACCTCAGAGCGAATCATGTCCTGTATTTAACTGCCGTCTGGTGGGAGGTGGCACTGTACTGTGCATCAGGCCACACATTACCCCAGTCAATCATTAATCCTGAGAAAATCACCAGCTCCTCAGTCATTATTGGTTAAATCCTGTACCTGACCCCCTTCTCAGCCTCATCTCTGGGCTAAATAATTTGAGTATTGTCCAACCACTGCTCTTAGCTGTTGTCCTCGTAACCACTAATCTCCATGTCCTTTCTGTATTGTAGTGACTTGAATTGGACACAGTACACCAAGAGGGGGACTAACAAAGGCCTGGTACAGGGGGAAGTTACTTCCCTTTGCCTGCTCCCTACCCTTCTCCCAATACATCCAAAGCATGAAGTTTGCTCTAGAAGCACATGGAAACATGGAATTTGTCAGCAGCAAAGGACCCCATGGCCCATTCAGTCTGCCCAGATGTTTCCTGCTTAGTCTATCTCTGCAGATCCTAACTGGCCTCAGGTGACCCACCCCCCACCTATTTACCACTATTTCCCTATGCTTATCCCATGCATTGTTGAAGCCCCCACTGTTTTTGCCCCACTGCCTCTGCTGGCAGACTGTTCCAGGCAACCACCGCTCTTTCAGCAAGGTAGTATTTTCTCACATCCCTTCTAAATGTGCCCCCTTCAAGCTTCACTGAGTGCCCTCTTGTTCTGGTGCACGTCCTCGTTTGAAACCGATTCTCTTCCTGCACCCTGTTCACCCCATGAGGTACTTGCAGGTCTCTCTAGGACTGTTGAAGCACACTGTCTGCCTGACTTCAGCTTACTGTTCACAGTGACCCATAAATCCTTTTCCTAAGTTGCGGTGCCCATTGCTTCACCATGAAGGGGTGTACGTGTTACCCAGATTCCTTGCCCCTAGGTGTAGTACCATCAGTGGGGGCTCTACATCAGGGCACACCAGAGTGCATGCTGTGGGGAAAAGAAAATGCTATGCCTAGGTTGGTGCCTGATGTGGTGCAGTGCTGCCACCATAAGACCCAGATGTGCATGTGGTGCGGGTGTCCTGGCTACCAGCTGTTGTCCATCCCCATGCCCTGGTAATCCAAAGCTGGAGCTGCTATGGAGTACCTTGCACCTTGACACCAGTGCTCATTTCTTGGCATACACATTTAATGTATGCATGTCTCCTTGCAGTGTGCCCTGCCACCCCCCCGTGTTCACACTTCTTGCCAATTAAGGGTCACCAGCAAACTTCAGCAGTCTGCTGCTGACCGTCTCCTCCAGGTAATTAACAAATGTGTTGAAGAGGAGGAGAAGAAAATGGCCTGCTGGCAAAACAGTAGCCTGACCACTTGTAATGCCAACAACCTGCATTCGGGAACAAGTCTGGGCCATTAAACGGCCAGATGGGGGGGAGGAGAACTAGGAGTGCCACAGAGAGTTCTCATCTGGGGAGGGAGGGCATCACATCCCACTGCTCCATCATCACCTGAGTAACCACAGGTGGCAGTGCAGGAGATACACAGTTGGAGCACAGGACTGCTGGAGCATGCCCAGGTTGGCTGCATCAGGCTTTGGCAGCAGCCAATCCTGATGCATGCTCCTGGTGATGGGGGACAGAGTGAACATGGGAAACAATGCACACAGCACTGGGCAGATAAGGCACCACCAGCGACCCACTCACACACGGGATCCTAGCTGCGGTGCTTCTGGAACACACCTGCATCTTCACCTCCACCGTGGTGGGCCAGATAACTGTAGGGAAGAAATGCCGAAGTGGCTGAAGGCATACCCAGCCCCAGGGGGTAAGGTGAAGGGGCAGCTCAAAGGTGTGTCGCAGGTGAGTGCAGGGACCAGGAGGTGTCCCAGCTGAATCTTGGTAGAGAAGGTAGCTTACTTGTGGTAGCTGAAGGAGATCCTAACCTGTGGCCAGAGGAGAATAAAGAATATTTGAAAAAAAAAAAAAAAGAGAAAGATATGTCTCTATATTCGTATGTATTTCATGGGCAGTAATGCAAGCACACATAAAGCTGTACGAAATACGGGTTTATTTAAATGAGAAAGATTTATAAGCAGATATAAATAAAGAAAAGAAAATCTGTGCTTTACACAATCTGATATTAATATTTTGTACAAAATGCAACGATATTAAAAATAACATTTATAACCTGTATAAAACACATCACAGTTCCACTGGCCTCAAAGATATGTACAATATAACTAGTTTCTGAAAGCCAACATTTTCATATAACACCATATCAGTCTTTAACAAATTATCCCTTGAAAGTTGGACATAATTTTCTACTTCCATAGGTACTGGTGAAATCAACCAGAGCGTGTGCTTTGGAAATAAAACAAGTGCTGGTGGATGAATTCCACACAGTATGGGGCCCACCTGACTCAGATAAATCTGCTTAAAATGGCAATGATTGTCTTACATGCCCCTTTGGAGGTATGAGTGTGATACACAGCAGACGATCTCCAGCCATACCTCTCAACTGTCCCAAATATGAGGGAATTCCATTATTCTGACACTCCTGTCAACACTGGGAGAGTGCTATACCACCTTGTACACATTCGTAGACTTTAAAGCAGAAATTCACATTAATCAATAGCGATCAGTTTGTACGAAACATTATAAACACAAATGTTCCTATTGCTGTTTGTGGTCTAAGCCAGCATCTCCAAGCTTCGACTCTGTGTCCCTTATGTTGTCTCTCTTCCCCACATCTCATGGCCATGGTCCACCATTTGGAGGATGAGAGTGATGTCTCCAGTTTCTTTGGTAAGATTGAGACACATTAACTTCCCTGCCCCACTCTGACCCCCTTAAAGAGATCAGTCTCAGACAGTAATTCTCCAATATCAAAAGGTTGGGAGAAGCTCAGCTAGGTAGGAAGGGGGCTGAACAAAAACATTTTTTTATAGCTGAAAGGCACCATTGTCAGCCACAGTAGCCGGTTAAGACACCTTTTCTTTTTACATTCCGAGTCCACGCTCTGCCCTTTGAATTACAATCAATTCCTGTGATAACACAACCCCTGAGAGCCAAATCTGCACACATTTCACAAAGCAGAGATAACCCCTCCCCAGCCAAAAGAATTCCTGTCATGTAGCTGAGGTATGTAAAATATTAACCAGCCTCTGTACTGGGCTCATATAGGTCTGGGAGAAGGACGTTAAGTGGTGCCCCTGAACCAGTTTTTGAATATATTAATATTGGAGATCCACAGGAACCAAATACAGCAACAGAAAGACAGCTGACTTCGTCCCAGGAAGCAGTAATCTACCCCTCCAAAAATGGATGAAATTACACAAAATCAATCAATATTACAGCTTTTTGAGGGAAAATATTTTCCTATATTCCCCCCAAAATTGCACTTCCTATATAGTAAGTGTGAAGAGTTCCCACAGTTATTTTCTTTTCCCATTAAAAGTGAATTAGTTGAATTGAGTAGCACCTTCTCAGGAGCCTGGCAAGTACTTATTAAAGGAGAACGGCACTGAATCTGTAAGTCATTTTTCCCAACAGAAGCAATTTTTTAAATACTGGTCCCAGTTCTGTTATTCTTCCACCTGTATAGGCCTTTCAGTATCTTCAGGGGGTGTTTCTGATTCACACTTTGACGGCAAGTACCATTTTAGAACTGCATGATGTAATTAACGTCCCTCTTAGTCATAGCATTCTGTAGTAGAATACAAATGTGTTGTGACAAGAATGAAAAAAATTAGCAAGGACGTAAGAGTCAGGGTAGCTGAGGAGGGAATCGGACCCACAGTAGTTCCTGGATCAAGGGTTTCACAATCAAGCAAACTTGATAGACCATAAGGCCTCCACAATCAAGCAGACCTGACAGACCATAAGGCCTTCATTATCAAACAGATTCGATAGACCGTAAGACCTTCTTCTGCTGTCTATTTCATACTGTATGTTCATAAAAACCACATCATCGAGTACTTACCACCCGTGTGAAAAATCAGAAACACCTACTGGGATAATACAAAAGCCTGTATAGATGAACAACAGAAACTAAACCAGTATTTAAAACTCAGCATCCACTGGGAAAAATGATTTGCTGGTTCATCGTAGTACTCCTTTAAGTTAACTTTTCTTTGAGCTTTTTTGCTGGAAGTCACCTGTCTGCGGGAAACACCAGCAGGTCTCCATGAACTAGGCTGGAAATATACTCCTTAAAGGCACTCTGTCCCACAAACTAGCATCCTTTTTTTTTTTTTTTTTTTTAAATAACACTTGTGTAAAGTCTACCCATTACATGGTGTGTGTATTAAAGCAGCAGTATTTAATTAATGACAGACAATTTCATCATATTTTTTTTCAGCAGTAATGCACTCCTGATTTCCTTCAATGTATTCTCAATATATATTTATTTCCTTCAAAGGTTCTATTACTAGTTTTATCATTAGTGACTACTATTAATAACCATGGCTGCTGCCATCTGTTTTAAAAATCATTTCCTGGGGTTACTATTTATGCACATAGGATTAAGAACACCAGTGGGTCAGGATAGTACTAGCACTCATTTCTAATGGCAAACAGCACAGCAGAACTTGAAAATACAAATCTCACCAGCTGTGGAGATTTTGGTCCACAACTGGGGTTGCAGAGTGGGACTTTGTCCCAAGTTGGTTTCAAAATCTGGTCCCATATCTTTTTATTGAAATCACAGCTGTAGGTGTTTACCATTTGGCCAGAAAAAACTGTGGCAAAAAAGTTTCTCCTCGTGAAATGCCTCTTCTTATCACTTTGTATTGTGTTATGCTTCAATATTACCAGATTATAATGTAGTGTGTGTGGGGAGGGCAACATGGAGTTTTTGAACCCAACACACCTCCTGGGCAAAAAACACAAGTTTGTATGCTTATAAATTACAAGTTTCTTTTGTGATTATAACTATAAAGAAAGGGAAACATTTATAAACAGTGCCCCACCTACTTTACCCTAGATCCGGGGTGGACCTGGCAACTTGTGAACTGCACAGAGCAAAAACCAAAAACACTCAAGGCTGGATTTTTAAAGAGCAATCTAGGGCTTGTGTTGAGCCCTGCGTCAAACCCCATATATATACCTACAGCTGGACTGCTTATTCACGCTCCTGATAGAAATCCATTAGAAACCTGCACAAATGGGCTAGAATTTGTGAGGTCAGAAATCTGCATAATTCTTCGGTCACTTGAAAACAGTACAATTTAGCAGACATTAGCAATGTGGGTCAGAAAGCTATACAATCTCAATATGCCCTGGTCCTGGCTCCTTTGCTGCTTCTAGAAAGCAGCAATGCAATGAAAACTTTTTCCAAAAGGCTAGTTTCAGCTACAGTTAATACAAAATATTAGCATACCAGTCGTATCTACTGTTCTAAGTATCTCCAATGCTGCGCACCATGTCTTTTTTCCCCCCTTGATCTTCATCCTTGCCAAGTCCACACTGCCTTTTACCCAGCTACATCCAAGTCAAATGTGGTGGCCATCTTTTTTCTTGAGAAAAAACTAAATTAAAACATTGATGAAATACTCAAATGTTTGTGGAACTAGAACATTATACCATCAAGTAAAACTGGAAGATGCCTGAAATCATACGGTAGGGTAAATTTTTGCCCCCACCCACCCCAATTTCACTGCAGTGCTTCTTTAAAAGACCCTGATCTGTTATCGCTGACTTGCTGTCCACCAGATAAGAACCCCTTCTTCTGCTGGTAGCTCAGACCTTGTGGTCATGCCATTAACTGAGAAAGGCACAGTGAAAAACCCCAGAGCTTCCTGCCTGTCTTGACTGCAATGTCTTCACTCACGCACTGAGAATCCCCCAAAATAGAATAACTATTTTAATCACATTGTCTGTGCTCTTAAACCAAAGTAATTTCGATATTTTAACTTTCACTTTGAAGTGCAGCATTTATTTGACTTCTTAAACTGTATTTATGGAGGCACAGGAAAGGACTTTTATGGATATTTACACAACAGTTTCAAAATACTTTGAAACCACAGGGAAATGGCTCTTTACAGGAGCAGTATCTGATAGCCAGCATGTAATTTTAATAATGTTTTTTCTGGCAACATCAATATACCCATTTTTCTTTTCATTTTCTTTCACTACTAAACTGAGATGCAGGATTTTGAAACTTTCAAAAGTCCCCTCTTCTGTGCCACTCCAGTCATGAAAAAATTAAGTATCTTGGTGTGATCCCGTGCTGTTTGCCATCAGAAACATGCAGTTGCACCACCCTAAGTCCATGTATGAATCCAGTATATGCATTCAAAAAGTAACTTCAGCAGAAGAGACCTTTTTTAAAAAATTGTGAGCGGCGGCCATCTTTAATGACACGAGTCAATGATGACAAAATTAGTTATAACAGTTGTTTTAAAAATATCTGAAGGAATTAAAACTACACTGAGGATGAATCTAGGGATATCACAAATACATTTTTGCTAAACAACAATAAGATGAAATGTTTTGTTAAAAAATGCTTACAAGATCTCATTGAAGCTGAGCCAATATAGCTCTCCTGGAGAAACACACAGTAACTCTCAATTTTCAAACTTAGATTTTGTTTTCAGACCTTAGTGACAAACTGCAGTTTTATAGTGCCATTCCAGAGAGGAGCAATACTTCACAAAAAGGTCAAATAAACATTTTTTTTATATAAATTTTTCTTAAATGAGCTTGTTGTTTTTGAGAAAATGTTGTGAAATATAATATTTAGACAATTCAGCTCATAGTGTATAGTTAGGGTCTATTGTGTATAACAATCTGAGCTCATTCTGTTGTACTACAGTAGTGATGTCAGCGCTACGGTACAACATCCGTCGTTCTGACGTAACTACTGTTGCGCAATGCTTTTCTGACTTCAAAACTGATGCCAGGTGTGGTCGTGCTGAGCTTTCCTTTTTCTGAGAGTTTACAATCCCAAGAATGTAGAGTTTGCAGTTTCTGCCACCACGACCGTTACCGACTGATACTGACCATTTAGTTTCTTTACACGTTGGCAAGTAAAACAAATCTAATTCAATCCAGTTTCTGTGTCAAACTGTGGGAAAACCATAGACTACTAAAAACAGTGCATGGTCAACTAGAACAGCTCAGCTATGTTCCCATCTCCGGGTCTTGATGACATTATAGGACCTCTCTGGCTTCACTCTTGAGGTCATTATGATGTCATGAAAGTCCCTTAATGGGAAAACAGCCTTGTTGTGTATGGTTGCTTATACACTATTCTCTATATATTACATGGCTGACCCCTTATCGCTCATTAATTTCCAGTATACAAGAAACTCCCTTGCTCACTTTAATGACATCACACACACACACCCCTTACCCACTTCGACGACATCACACAGTGGGTAATGGATGACTGACATGTCTCTTCACACATGGGTTATTCACTTCCTGTTATTTTCCTAATCCTCTGCTTCTGTGGCATCACAACTGGTTGCTACAGAAATAATGACCGTGTGACAAAAACAGGAATATAATGCCACTTTGCCACTAGTAGACAAGTCGCTGGAGCAGAGGGAGACCATGTGAGAGAGAGATCCTGTTTTCATGAAAATGTAATACATATGAGAGGAAGGCAAGAATAAGAAATATAAACTAAAAACACACATAATTATTAGTTTTTTTTTTTTTTTTTTTTAATCACCTCTATGGTGTCACAGACCCTAAATCTGCTTTAGAATACAATACCTCTTTACTTACTGCCTCCCCCAGCTATTGATCCCTGCCATCAACTTTGATTTGCAAGTCAATTTCTTTGGTGCCTAACCTAATTAATTACTTTTAGGGTGCTGCAAATGTCTAAGCAATTTATACTGGTACGGGCTTCTGTTTTTCTCATTTATATTGTGCACTGTATTTTTCTGTTGCCATTTTGATCTTTATGCTGCTGTCATCGCACTGCTTGATTCTAAATGTTAGTGTAAATTGTGCTCAACAGTAAAGCCTTGTCTGTTTCTACTCGTCATTACTTTGTTGTTGGATCATGTTTTCTGTAGTTCTCTTCTTGTGACAGCTATTGTAATTCTACCAGGTTGTGACTGACAATAGGCATATATACACCTAACGTGTCCTACCTGGTTATGGAAAATAAATAAATTGTTTTCTTTTACAACACTGCCATGTGTTTGATTTTGTGGACTGCAGGTAACCCTTCCCCAGAAAGCACATGAAAGTGCTGCTGGAAATCTGGGGGGGTCGGTGCACATAATTTTTTTTTTTTTTTTTTTAAATATTGCAGTTTAATGGTCTAACACTTAAAACATAAAAAGTAGAACAGATGTGGGAAAAGCTTTTGTACTATTTTGGGTCACTGTTGTAAACCACTTTGTGTGTGTGTGTGTGTGTAAGCTTTTAAAGAACAACAATCGTGCTCAGTTGTCGGACAGCCCCTTAAGTCCCTACATGATAGTAGACTTAAATAGGACCCAAAGAGTCTACATTACACATTTTTTTAATGCTTACTTACTTTAGAGGAAAGGATCGTAAGTTCAGCTCAGCTGCAGAATCCCTTCCTGATACCACTGACAGCAAGTTCCGCCCCTGTGCCACCCCCGTGCTCCTATGTTTTGTCATGCAGGTGTTTGTAGAGCGGGGGGCATGCTCCGTTGATTACAGAGGGAGCGAGGTTTCCATTCACATTTCGGGACTGTGTAGTACAGTACGGTCTGCACGCCCATTGGCCCACGCTGTGGACCAATGGGCATACAGCCGTACAGTATGCTGTCAGTCAACGGGCGGCCGGGCGGCTTGCGGGTGGGGTGCTGCCGCCCGCTGCTGACCGGGGAGCGGGTGGCAAGTGTGAGTGGGCGGGTTGGGAGGGGGGTACGGGTACCACTGGTCCACCAGGAAGTAAATTAAATTATACAGCCTGTGATTGGGCACAGAGTATGATCCACTGGACCACCAGGAAGTAAATAAATATTACAGCCCGTGATCGGGCATGGAGTTCAGTCCACTGGACCACCAGGGAGTACACTGAATATTACAGAACACGATCAGGCAATGGGGCGTGTTGCCGGTGAGGGGCAAGGGCATCGGTCCCCAATGGCTGCAGCCTGGCAGGGCGCCAGGCGCAAGTCACAGGGGATCGGCGCACCTGCATGCAAATGGGGCCATAATGACATGCAAATGTCCCCATTTGCACCTTGCATACATTATGGCCCATTTGCATGTCCACTGCTGAATATCGCGGTTGCTGCGCCTAGCGCAATGGCACTTGCGCTAGTGCATCCCCCTGCTCCTCTCTGGCCACTTGTGCTGGTGCAGTGCCACTGCACCATACGCACTGTGGGTGGCCATAGTGCCATATTCAATGGTGCAGAGCCATGGCGCAGCACCATTGAATATCGCCCAGACCACACACTGGCGCATCCCAGTTGTGCTGCGCCCGGCTTGTGCTCCGTGTGGCGCAGTTCTGAATATCCCACCCTTTGAGTCCTATTTAGGTCTGCTAACATGTGGGAGCTTAACTAGAAGCACTAAAACTGGTCCTCTTTAAAGAGCTAGTGTAGTGCCTGAAGTTAATATCAATTTTCAAATACAGTGAACTGTTACTTCCTATATGTAAAAGTATTTTTCTCCTTCTGCTAATTAGATTTTCTTCTATTTGACAATACTTGGTGGCGTGTGTAAAATAGCAGTCCACCTGGAGGCTGACATATGTAGTTCTGTTCCTCCTCCTACGTCATCAGTCCTATGACCTCACTGTGTGACATCACAACTGACCAAGAAGAGCCAATCACCTCCTGCAAGATAGGTAATCACGTGTGATGTCACAATGAGTGAGGTCACATGATGATGAGGTATGAAGAGGAATAGATATGTCGACCTCCAGGTAAAGTACTGCTTTTTGCATCCCACCTAATGATACCAGGTAGAAAAACCTTGGAATGGGCAAAAACGGAAAAATACTTCAGAAATAAAAAGTAACCACTAACTACACTGAAAAATGTACTAACATTTTCAGCCTGCTAGGTTTGGCACTACTATCTCTTTTAGTGCAGCAGTTCATGTTGTTTGAGCTCCCTTACTGAATTATGCTTCAGTAAACTTAGAAGAACTATGGTATCTGGTGTGGGGTTGTTGTGTATAGAAATCCCATAAATTCTAAAACCTCATTGTACCAGAGCAGTGGCATAGCTACTGTGGTACAGTGACTTCTCACAGTACCACGCAGTAGTTATGTCTCACAGCCAAGCACACAAAAACTTGTGTGAAGCCAACACTGCATCAGGAACAGTGTGAATGTGTCCATCATGTTGACTGTGTTTGCAGATTTCCTTGCTCACCTGGTGGTGTTTAAAGATACTGGTTCTAAAACAAGTCAGTGTATGGTAATAAAGAATTTTTTCTGGGATATAATGGAATATTCTTCAATAGTGCACATCAGTATTGGAGTTTCCTTATCTCTAATGTTCATATTTTAGTGATGGTCAAGGAGTATGGACATATCAAACGGAATAAAAATCCATGAAAAAATGCAGCCGATGTAGCTGTTGCTACGCAAGTCCACAGGCGCAAAAAGGGCCAGCCAAGTCCTTGAAATCCAAACCATCTTCCTCACTCTGCTACAGTAGGCCTACCTAATTTACTGCACACATCCATGCTGCTTTCTGAACTGGGAGATTTAGAATTATGCATTGCAAGCTGTTCCTACTTCTTGCCTTCTTCTTTAATGCGTTGGAGAAAAATGGAGCAGTCCTTCTCCTTCAGCACACAATCAAAGTAAATTCATTTTTGGAAGACCCCTTCTGAAGCAGCTCTCAGCTTGTCATCCCATACCCTGATCTTAAATTCCTACCATGCATTCAGCCCTAACAGAAACCGAATCTGTATCCCGGTCACTAGAAACCAGATAGAAACTAGCCAGTCTCTGCAAGATAACATTGTCCAGACTTTCAGAATGCTACTCAAGATGTCACTTGCCATTTGCCACAATGCAATCTAGCCACTACATCTCTCAACCTCTCGTCACCCAATTTTGGGACAATGGCCCTCAAAATGGGGGTCGTGTCATCAAACACAGTGACACCAGCTTAAAAAATTCTGTATCAACTGGTGTTCTGGTTTTAATGAAGTAATAATGACCAAGAAGCCAGTCATTTCAAAGGGATTAACGACAGCTGACTGGGGCACCGCCCTCCAGCCAGTTGTTAATCCAAAGAAATTACCGACTTTGGGGTTGTTACTATGATTAAAAGTCTAATCACAATAGCAACTTTCAGTTTTACAGTTCATTTTACTCAGTTTTCATTTTTTAGTGGTGTGGCACAGGTTGTGCGGCCTGAGTATGTTGGCATTACATGCCACATAACATCAGTCTGCAGCTGGATCAGCCATTCCTAAGATGTTAATGACTGACCCAGTAGCAACCAAGTTCCTCGCTATGTTTATAAATATTTAATTAGACTTAAAATGTACTGCAGTTTGCTTTTAATGAAGTGACAATCAGACCAGTGGGGCTGGCTGGTGGTGCACTGAACCACCATGAGAGAGACTTGGGTTCATGTCCTGAGCCTGCCCTGGACCAGTGGGGTCTGGAGCATGGTGCAAAGGTGGGGCAGATCTGTTTTCAAGGAGGTAACAGTTTTTTGGGGGGAGGACTTTCCTTGAAAAATACAAAATGTTCCCTTTTAAATCTCAGATTAGCCTACAAGAACTGATGCTATCAAACCTGAGGGGGTAGTGGGTGCTACTTTGGTACATAGCTCGCTCTACTAGTGCATGGAGGCATCAGGTGCCAACCCCGTTGGGAGGGTTTGTAGAATCCAGCTGTATGATCAACACCTGCAGATGGGAGTCGAAAGTTGCCTTGATGTTATGGGTGACTATTGTTGACATTTCCTCACCTCCTGGTCAGTGCCAATGGTGTGAACAGGCTGCAGAAAGAGTCCACAGAAAAAAGGAAACACCCTGGTATGAGCGGCATTAAGACTGGCACCACTCTCTGCTACTGGTCCAACCAACCCCAAGGCTTCTCCTACCACAGCAACTAGAGGAGTGGGCAATACTGCTTGGCTGTAGCCAGGTCCCACCATGGGAGGGGTAAGTCCACGGAGACAGAGAAAGAAGGCAAGTGCAAGAGATGCAGAGAGGCGGGGCTGGACCTGACTAGCCTGATGGCGAGCTGCACCACAGACGGGGGGGGGGGGGCTATAAATTGTAAAGAAAAGTAATAAATTAATCATCAGTAGAAACATCACTTTTAAATACTGGTGAGCAGCACCTACTTCATGTGGGATAGAAGGTTTCCAAGTGGTAAATGAGAGGCAGTTGAGAGGTATGCTAGCCAGTAGGAAGCACATCTGGAACACATGACTCTCTACAGCCAAGAAACTAACCAGTCTGACCCATTTCCAACAAAATCAAAATGGAATTCCATGAGTTATTGATTGTCTCAGATTGATGGGACAAACAGACACAAAGTCAATGTGTGCAATAATCCTCATGCCAAATAGGCTGGAAGATGCTCTTCTGAACAGCAGTTAGAAGTGACTCAGAGTGCTGGCCAAAATTGGAAAAATCCATTTTTGTGCACTTTTCGCGAAACTGCACCAGTTTCGTATAATTTTGCACAATTTAGCAAACTAGAAGCAAGTGTTTCAATTGGGCAATTTTGGTTGTAATCGTGCCTTAAAAAAAAAAAAATCATATTTTCAAAAATATGTAATTTGAGGCAAAGTGGCACAATTTGAATAAAAAAGCACTGGTGAAATTACATCAGATTGTGGTGCAGTTTTCGTGAAACTTGCAGAAATGCGAAACCGGCAATTATGAGCAGTTTCACAAAGATAATACCATTTTCACCCAGCACTACATTCTGAGAAAAATAAAGCCCTAAAAGGGATGAGCCTGAACTGACGGAATGACGCTGTCTCATTCCCTGCATTTCCTATAAAAATAAATAATGTCGCTCAAACTATAAATATGATTGTAATCATTTGTAGATAATGAGGTAACTATAATCCCATATTTGCTATTACACAAATAATTTCTAATTGAAGCAACGCTCTATGACCCAAAATATGTGTCAGCTAAACCAGTCAAAGATAATTTCATTGAGCGAACTCTGTTGTAACCATCTCAGAAATAATTGAGATAGCGGATGTCCTTACAGAAACATATGTGTAAATAAGAGGGCGTGCAGGCTCCTACAGCACCAGACACTATTCATTTTTCCCAAAGCATTTAGCAAGTAACTGTGACGAGAAGACATCACTGCTGGATAATCAGTAGGTTCACTTGGGACATGAAAGCAGATATCACTCAGTCACATGTCGATAACCTCGGGACTAATGTTCCCAATGACTCGTAAGCCTACTAATTGACAGATGAACATACTGCTGCTGAAAATCCAAAGAGAAGGAGATGGAAACAAATAAAAGTACAGAGGAAACTGGCTCAGCAGCACTAGTTTTGGTATTCAAGAGCTTAACAGTCAGTTAGGATTCCCAAAGGACTGGGTCACTAGTTACCTGGGCAGGGGGGAGGGAAAAAAAAAAAAAACAGACCCCAGCATCTATACTGGCCTGCTGAGAGCTGTCTTGTGAATGTTCAGGACAGAAATTCTTGCATGAAAGTGATCCTAGCCAAATGCCCTGTGGGGGTCTGAGCTCTCGGATCACAGCGCCACGCAGGTGCAGTAGTGTTTGAGCTTGCAAGGTAAGATGCCTCTGTTTATCTGATGGAACTCCACCAGTTGAATGAGATCTGTGAATTTGGTCTGCCCGTCGTCCATGGTGAAATATAGCTGGCTGTCTTCTTCACACTGGGAATGCAGAGAGAAAACTGAATTAGAGAATGTGCTGCCAGTCTGCTTAGTCTGAGACAACAAACATGATTAGTAAGTTTAATAGAACTTTACCAAGTTTATTCTTGAAGAACAGCTAGCTAGGTCAGTACACAGTTTTATCATCCAAATGTATCCGACTGTTACAATTTACTAAAGAATATTTATATAATGACTGTGAGAATACAATTTCTCAAATAAATGCACTTACTTTCATATATGACAGGCCTAAACTGGAAATAAATCATTTATTGCAATATAATAACTGGTGACCCCCACATCAGTTTGTCGTAGAAAGTTTTCAAAAGCCGTAATAATTTGGTGTGATGTCACACCCAGTTATTATGGTTCTTGCAGGCTCTCACGCCACTGTCTCACTCATCTGCTTATTGTCCAGGTGGTAAGCGGTACTGCAACTTTTGTACAAGAGACAAGTAGAGCCATTAACTCTTAGTATGCATTTTGCACTCGTGCTTTACTGCTGTAGTGCAAACCTCATTGTGTGCCCGTTTTCAAACTGACAGCCAGGGCTTCGCTCTCTGGCTGTATGTATAAAATACGGAAAAGGACAATACTGTAGTTGCAAATGTTCTTTTCTCTAAGACATTCAGTTTTCTCTCAAACACATGAGGTATTTCAGATTGGAGCACTACAACTCACTCCCACCCTTCTGTTCCACAACTGCCCACCTCCCCCCACCTACTACCTCCCATTGACAAAGCTCCACCTTGGCTGCTAAAACTGCATTTCTGCAGACTCTGAGTGCCCCGTCTGAACTGTAACATGATTGTTAAACACTGTACCACACTTAATTAGTGCTGCATTAATATGTTTCTCCGCAAGTGTGGTCCTGTTTCTCCTCACTTGCTGTACCCTGCTTAATGTTGTAACTGCACACTAATACTACTTGTTAGTTGATGTCTTTCTCTTCTGTAATGTTTCATCACCTGTAATTGCCTTGTATTCCTTGTTGACTAGGAGCCTTTGTAAATGAGCCCCTGGCTCAAAGGTATTAATCCGAATTTGAAATAAATAAATAAATAAAAGAGACAGTGACAAAACAGTGCAACATACCACAATTACACTAGTAAGGGAGATGATATTAAGTTCTGTGACAACTTTTGCAACCACAGTGTTCTCTTTCTCACATTGCACTGCCACTGTTAATGACATTTGCACTCATCTGTCTCTGTGTAATTGACCTATATTAATTTGTGCCTTTTTTAATCATTATTATTTTGTTAAATTCTCATAAAATATGTATAATAGTAAGTAAGTAAGATTTTGTTAGGCGCCCAATCCCGGAGGCTCTGGGCACCGTACAGAAGAACATTTTAACAGGATTACAAAACAATCACATTATATAGACAATCAGCAACAGATAAAATTATTTAAAAATGTTGTATAAGTTAAAAAGTGTTTGCAGGAAAGGTTAGGCTAAAAAGGTGGGTCTTTAGGTCCTTCCTAAATGCCTCCACTGTAGGGGCCTCCCGCAAAGGTTCTGGCAGAGAGTTCCAGAGGACCGGGCCAACCACCCCAAATGAATGATCACCCAAGATTTTCAGCCTGGTCCTTGGAACCACCAGGAGGCCCTCGGTGGAGGAACAAAGGGAGTGGGCTGGGATGGCAGATGTAGCTAGGGCCCAATCCATATAGAGCTTTATAGGTGAGCAAGCCCACCTTGAAGAGAATCTTCCACCTGATGGCTGCCAGTGCAGAACCCACAGGACTGAGGTCACATGACAGGACCTTGACAGCCCATCTAGCAGCCTGGCCACTGCATTCCACACTAGCTGAAGCCAGTGGAGGTTTCCTCCACTGACCCCGATGTACAGGGCATTACAGTAGCCAAGTCTTAATGTTATAAAACCATGCACCAGTGATGGCAAGTCTTTGGGTGGAATTAGGGGTTTAATCTGGGTGATGTTCCTCAGATACTAAAAGTCACTTTTGATAACAGCCGACACCCGAGCTTCAAATGTCAGCTTGTCATCGAGGACAATGCCCAGATTTCTCACCCTAGAGGATGCCATCAATGGGGCTGACCCCAGGACCAAACTTGTTGCCATCCCAGAGGCATCCCGATCATGCCCACGATCTGGCTCAGTCATCAGTACCTCCATCTTGTCTGGGTTAAGTCTCAGCCAGTTAAGAGTTCATCCAGTCCTGGATCTCAGCTAGGAATTTATTCAGCACTTCAATGGCACCATTTGTCCCTGGTGCAAAAGACATGTACAGCAGAGTATCATCTGCAAAACAGTGAAAACCCAGATTGTACTGTCTGATGAGCTGCCCAGGGGCAGCATGTATACTGCAAACAACATCGGTGACAAGATCGAACCTTGAGGAACTGCACAAGTCAGGGGCATCAGGGAGGAGGAGGAGAAATTCCCCATCACTACCATCTACCTCTGCCCGAGAGAAAGGACTCAAACCAATGGATGACAGTATCAGTGAGTCCACAATACTCTCTAAGGGACTGATGTGCTGCATACCCGAGCAGACTAGATAGACCATAAGGTCTGTATCTGCTGCCAATTTTGTATGTTTGCATGTTCGTATGCAAGGTGATCCAACAACACGATGTGATCCATGGCATCAAATGCTGATGATAGAGCAAGGAGAATGAGTATTGACTGCTCCACTCGATCTCTTGCCTTAAGGAGGTCATTGAGCACCTGGACTAGGGCCATCTCTGTGATATGCCTTGACCTAAACCCGGGCTGGAATGGTTTGTAAATGACAAAGGTCTCCAGGTGTTCCTCGAGCTGCAGAGCCACTATCTTCTCAACAACCTTCCTTAAAAATGGGAGGTTGGAGATTGGTCTATAATTCGCCAGAACATCAGAGTTGAGAGATTTTTTTTTCCAGAAAGGGCTTCGCCAGCATCTCCTTCAAGGCACTGGGGAAGACCCCTCTGAAAGTGAACACCTGGCAATCCTGGCAAACACTGGACTGATAGCCTTGACGCAGCCCACTAGGAGATGCGTTGGGCCAGGATTCAGTTCACAACAGGTGGGCTGCAGCTTCAAAATCATCTTAAAGACCTTGTCCATCTCCATGGACCAAAACTCCACCAAGACAGCTTAAGTGCCCCTGTTCCACCCAGACCCCACCCTGCGTGACTGATCTAGACTCACTGGCGAGATCCCACCCTGAACAGAGGATACCCTGTCAGAGAAGAACAGAGCAAACTCTTCGCAAACTGCTACTGAAAAAGCTTTTTCAGCTGTAGACAGACAGGATGAAGAAGCCTGCCCACAGTACAAAACAGCTGTGTTGGTCTGTTCTTCTCTGTAGTAATCTCCCTGGACTGGAACTCTGCCTTCTTATGGTTGATTGCCCTTTGATAATCAACATAGTGATTCCTCAAAGCCAGTCAATCCTCCACTAACTGAATCCTATGTCAGCAACACTCCAAACTCCAGCTCATGGTTTTCTTTGCATTGTGAACCCCATCATACCATGGGGGTCTCAGGTGAGAGGACACGGGTCATATACGGACTGATGCGATGGCATAGAGTGCTCTGGAGACAGCCCTATTATGGGCTGCCACCATCTCAATCAAACCAGCTGCACAAACAGTACTAACACTGGAAAAATCAACTACTGCCATCAGTCCCTCTGGGGACAATCCCCTTAAAGGGTGATAGCTGATCACCTCAACATGGGAGGAACCATCAGGTGGAGCCCCAAACCAGAATTTCACAATACAGTGATTGTACCAAGAAACTCAATCAATACAATATATTGGTATCCAGTGATGTGGGAGACTCAAACTGAGCGACTCACTTTTGAGTGACTCAATTTGATCGCCTGTCAGGACAGCAACCTGTAGAGGATGACGACTGTTGGGAATAGTGAGAGAGAGAGTGGCACAATAGCGAGTGACGAGCGAGGTAGCATTAGGTAGAATACGTTATGAGCAGTTGTTGGAGGAGGCAATGTTGAGCTGCTTGCATGGCATGGTGGTTAGAGTCCTGGTCTGCGATGCTGGTGGACCTAGGTTCGAGTCTGGGTATGAGTGTATTTTTTTGTAGTTTGTTGGGGGGGTGTAAGTTCTTCTTTTTGTTGTGCCGGACGTCCCGTTTCCCCAACATTGTTCCCCCCACCCCTTCCAGGTTGCCCCCATGTTCTTCCCCTCCCAACTAATGTCTCCCCGAGTTGTGCTCCCCCTTGAGTGCAGAGAAATCAAAAGTATACCAGTGCCAGACTTACACAGCCTGTGTGCAACTTTGAAACTCCCTGAATCCGTATATTACAAAAAATAAAAACTGTGTACCACCTGGCTATAATACCATCTTGAGGTTCTGGTGACATGCTGGAGCCTCTCGAGCTTCGCCCACATGGTTCGCATATCACCAGAACCTCTCGATGGTACTACAGCCTTGTAATACACAGTCCCCTATTATTCTATTTTTAATTACTGCTCATCATTTTTTATACATGGATAACCATAGTTTTACCCCCACATTACAACTGCCTGATTGATATTTTGCATTCTAACCGGGCAGTTGTAATCAGTAGCTGTCAGCTAGCACGCACTACACTCAGCATGAGCTCACCACACTATTCCCAATACCACCAAATGTTTCATTACTGAAGTAAAAAGAAAATTGTAAGATAAGGGCCATCTTGACAAAAAAAAAAAAAAAAAAGAGAGAAACTTGGAATCACAGTTCCACCTGACAGATCTGGGAAACCAGGAAGACTTTCTGACAGAACAAGAAACACTATCCAGAAAACTGCAAGAGATATAAAGTTACTTAAAACTTTTCTGACAGAAACAGGAGAGAGTTCAAAACCTTTCCATGACAATATTCTGGCTTTCATTATTGCCTTAAAAGAGCTGATGGTTCAGACTACTAACTGAGTACAGTGAGAGGAACAGCAGCAAGCAGTGACCGACGCCTTATTAAACTAAACAAAATCCAGTCTTATAACAAATGATGACAAGTAATTAAATAAAATAAAATGTGGGTGTGTGTAACCAGAATTTCACACACCCTCAATGTGGGATGCTTTCCCTTGAGCTTCGCTCTTGGGGTTTATGTAGCATCCCACACTTCAGGTATGTGTGTATAAATTCTGGTTACACACACCCATCCATGTATTATTCTGTATGTAATATAATCTCTGATTACAGTATTTTTCATAGCCTTTCTTGTATACAATGTTCCAGACAAAGGAAAATCAATTTATATTTTTCTTTCATACAGCACCTAAACTGTTACTCACCTTTGGCGCGCACGTGAAAGATGCCTTCAGTTTTAGTGCTTGTACTTTGTTAGATTTCATCATGTATTGTATGATGGTGAGGATATACACACACACACATATATATATATATATATATATATATATATATATATATATATATATATATATATACATACACACACATATATACATATATATATATATATATATATACACACACACACACACACATACACACACACACACACACACACATATACACACACACACACACACACACACACATATATATACATACACACACACGTATATATTCTATGTATACACACACCTATACATAATGGGTTATAGCAGAATAACACATTTATCGCCAAAAGAGTATAAGGCTTTCATTACCAACTTGTGGCTTCATCAATCATGAGTTATGGGTTTTACCACATACCAGTGGAGATAACTACTGTATGTTATTGCACTGCAACCCATTACATATTATATACATATATATTATAGTGGCACGGTAGTGCCACTGTAGTTAAGGTTGAGTACCCCATTTAAGGTTGACTCTGAAAATTGGCAGCTTAATAACTTTGCAACTGTATGGCGGATTTGCCTGAAGTTTGGAAAGCACGGTCTAGTGCCATGGATCTCTGGACCTGCCAAGTTGTATTATGGTCAGATATCGTTTTGAGCTACAGAGAGCCAAAAACACATAAATTACTATGTTTTTACAAGATTTTTGCTCAAGGCTTACAGGTTGCACAGTTCGCGTGGATCGGTTCAAAACCTTCAGGGAACATGCAGCCATGGTCCCTGATGTGCCTTTCAAAGATTTTTGAAAAAAAAAATATTAAAACGGTTTAAAAGTTATTCAAAAAACACCTGTTCCCCATTGTGGTCATTGGGAAAAGGAAAAATATTCGACAGTGTCGCAAATGCAGTTTTCACTGTCGCAAATTACCCTTTTACTTTCATGATTCTGCCATTTTTTTTTTTCAGTTGGTGGTCAGAGAAATGCTTGCTGTTTAAATTTGGGACCCTCTAGGGACACAATTCTTGTTGTGTTTACCTAGTCGAGCCCAGAGAATGTTATTCATGTCTTTTTTGGCGGGTAAAACACCCCAGAAATATGCTTTTTAAAATTTGTGTAAACAGTAGTGTCGCAAAGAACTTTTGAATATGCGACACTTTCATGATTTTATTTGCGAAAGTGTTGCAATTTGCAAAACTACTTTGAGACACAATGGGCAAAACAGGGAATGTTTGCCACCCTGCATCAAAACAGTTTGGTCTTTTGGGCTGAAATTTGCAGTGAAGAAAGCCAACACTCCACAGATGCACCTTTTGGTGGTTTGGTGACAAAATATTACAGGGCTGCAAAGTTATGGCACTCCAAAGTTGACAATTTTTCCCATAGGATAACATTACGGCATCAGACGCTCCTTTCAGGTCCCGCATCTCGAAAATTCTTCGAGATACAGACTTTTTGTCACAAAAATTCTTATTCCCCCACTGGGGGGCTAAGTACAAATCTAGCCTGGAAAGTCATAAATAATATGAGATTTAAATTTTTTTCTACGTTGTACGGTTCCTGAGATATAAGCAATTTAGTATTTCAAGTGCTCATTTTTTGCTCCGAGGGCCATTATTATTATGCACAAATTCTTTGTATTCACTGCGCTTCTGAATGGACCTTTTTGGGGAAAAAAGTGTGCGCATTTGCGGTACTGTGACCGTTAGCATTTCTGCTTGCGTTTACATTACCATTTGCGTTTACATCACTGTGTGAGTTACCCTTTCCATTTGCGCTTGTGTTTGCGTTACTGTTGCATTACAATTGCCGTTTTCATTAGTGTTAACTTTTGCATCACCATGTGCGTTACCATTTGCGTTACTGTTTCCTTTGGTGTCATTGTTGGTGTTGCCATTACCATTTGCGTTTCCAATTGCATTACCATTTGCGTTTCTGTTGGCGTTATTTTCGGTAGCATTTCCATTGTCGATTGTGTTACCGTTTCCTTCTGTATCACCTTTGCCATTATTGTTTGCGTTTTTGTTAACTCCCAGATTCCCCTGACTTATTGACTCTGTATCCCAACCTCTTTTCTAGTCTCCCTACTTCGGGAAGAAGCCTCCTTACCGTCTGGTTGAGACAACTTCCCTGCACCTTCCCTCTTCTATCCAGCATCCCCAGTGCTTCCACTCTTTTCCCTTCCCCCATCCCAACATCCCTACCTTCCTCTAGCCTGTTCTGTACCTTATGCCCTCCTAGCCTTTCTCCTCCCTCCCTCCCTCCTCCTTTAACACCACTACTGCCTAGTGTATTCCTTCCCACTGTATTAGTTAACCCTGCCCTCCTAGCTGTTTTTAAATACTATTGTGTATGTATATGCCTTTACACCTTGTATATTGTCTGTATTATTCCATGCCTATACAAACTACTTTGTTATCTTATTTATGCCCTATATATTTGTACCTATTGTTTTTTTTTTCCTTTTACCTGATTGTAAATACCTGTGCCACCTCGTATAAACATGTGTCTATGCTCCACCCAAGTCCATCTTGCAAATGAGCATTGCTCAACGATGACTGCCGGGTTAGATAAAGACTTGATTGATTGTTACCATTTTTGTTACTGTTTGCATTTCTATTGCCGTTTGTGTTTCTGTTACCGTTTCCTTTGGCGTCATCGTTGGTGTTACCATTACAGTTTCCAATTGCGTTACAGTTACCGTTGGCGATTGCATTACCATTTCCTGCTGCATCACCGTTGCCGTTACTTTTTGCATTTGTTACCATTTACGTTCTTGTTACTGTTTTAGTTACCGTTTGCATTTTCATTGCTTTTAGCATTTGCGTTACCATTTGTGTTTGCATTTATGTTTGCGCTTGCATTGGTCTTACTGTTTTTGTTATTGTTTCCATTTGCATCACTGTCTGCATTACCATTTGCATTGCCGTTAGCATTACTATTTTCTTTTACTTCACTGTTGCCATCACTGTTTGTGTTTACGTTACCATTTCCATTTTTGCATTTTCGTTACTGTTTGCATAACCATTTGTGTTTTCATTAATATTTGTGCTTGTGTTTAAGTTACCGGCTGCGTAACTATTTTTGTTTACATTAACACTTGCGTTTTCATGCATGTCTGTGACATTTGAAATACTTGCTTTACTATAGTACTTCTGTGCATTTACCAATTTTCACTTGACATCTGCATGCTTTTTGCAGATTGAAATGCTCAAAAATTTATTTTTCGCCACTCATGCGATGTCTTACACTCGTGCTGCTCTGCAACTGTTGAAGAGATTTAGATGAGATTTGGTATACATGGAGTGGAATGGTGTATCTATTTATTTGCCAGTTTATATTTCACTGGTACATACGGTTTTTGCGTAGTGCAGTGCAAAACATTCTGTTCTTGCTATTTTTCTGCACTGTCTTGTGCGACGCATAGCACAGTCACTGTGTGGTTGACTGGTCTGACACTTGGCAAGTAGAAAGCCCTTTCTTCAAGGAACATGCCAGTTTTTGTTTGATGAAAGAATATTGTTCCATTCCAGAGTTATAAGCATTTGAAGTTGCCCCCTTCACAGTCAGAGATTTTTTTGTCTGTGAGTTTCGCCATTTTACTGCTTTTTTGGCTGCGATTCCTGCCATTTTGTGGTGGAAGACTTCTTAAAGGTGCAGAAACTTAAAGACTGAATATCTCTGGAACTGTTTGGTCTTTTCACATGAAATTTGGAGGGTGTTGAGTGCACGTCTTGGAGATGTGAATTATGCTGTTTACATGCTGTGAAAATAATTCCCTGTGGAGATACCGAGTGACGCACTTAGCATTTTGTGCATAGCATTATGCATGGTGCTAGTGGCTTGAAATTTATAGCGTAGGTAGCCCTAGTGGTATGGAGGTGCCTTTCAGTGGTTTGGTTCACATTAGCCTTTGTGCAGTTATCTCAGAAACAAAGCGAAATACTGACTTTTCACTAATGTTGGCTCACATCACCTTTGTGCTGTTCTCTCAGAAACTAAGCATGATACAGACTTTTTGCTACTGTTGCCTCAGATCACCTTTGTGCCATTATGTCGGAAACAAAGCAAGATACAGACTTTTCACTACTGTTGCCTTACATCAGCTTGCTGTTGTCGTTTGCATTTAAGTTTCCCTCAGTGTTTACGTTATGGTTTGCGTTTCCGCTTCCATTTCCGTTACCATTTCTGTTTCTATTTATGTTTGCGTCACTTTTACTACGACTGTTAGCGTTTGCGGTTACATTCACCATTACCATTACTGTTGCCTGTTGCATTTTCATTTGTGTCACCAGTACCATTAGCGTTTGTGATGCCATTTGCATTACCACTTGCGTTTGCATTACCATAACAGTTAGAGTTTGTGTTTACATTCATGTTTCTGTTGCTGTTACACTTACCATTAGCGTTTGCGTTTCACTCACAGTTACCATTACTGTTAGCATTAGCATTACTATTACGGTTATTACGCAGACATGGGCAGCATGGTGGGAGCACAGGGCCCAAAGGGCCCCGAGCTCCCACCACCACATTCCATTCACTATTTATATTGCACATTCTCAAAAAGAAAGGAAATTCATGGCAAAAAAAAAAAATCCATTTAATGCATCAGTTAGGGTTGTTCCACAGTGACAAAAGCAAGAACATTTGGTGTTAGGGTTGCCACATCTTGCCCACCCTGCCCCCACCAACAGGCATTGGGGTGTGCATTGCGGTAGTCAGTCCCAACTCTCACCCCATTCTCCTATACTGCACCACCTCAGCTTATTTACACATGGAATGGGGTGTGATTTAGGGCCAATTACCCCAACACACACCCCAATGCCTGTTGGAGGGGGTGGGACACACACACACACACACACACACACACACACACACACACACACACATATTCTTTGCAAAAAAACTCAGTTAATGCTCCATTTAGGGTTAAGACTACAGCAACAAAAGTAGGGAAATGTGATTTTAGAGTTTCCAACCCTGCTATAGTCAAGCATACTGAGGGATTCCTGGGGTGGGAAAATCACATTTCCCTACTTTTGTCACTGCAATCTTAACCCTAAATGGTGCATTAATGGAGGTTTTTTTGCAAAGAATTTCTATACCTTTTGAGATAGTATAATCATATCCTCATAGAAGCGGACCTGTATGTTGCTTGCATTTGTAGCAGAACTGCAACCAAATTGTCAGCACAGCCTTCTTATTACCCCACCTCATGAATCCCATACTGAGAACTTCCAAATCCCCACCGAAATGTCATTCCATGCCAGAGGTGTGAAAACACAGTTTGGCCAGGATCTGAAAAATGATAGCTGTCACATTCCTGAGGTAGTATAGAAAACTGACTATGTTGGAAATTTGGAGTTAAAACATTTAAAATTAGCAAAATTACGAGCAAGCATAGTAAAATTTCAATGTATGCACTTAACGTTGCCATTTTTACATATTTTGGTCCCAAATTTTCAACATAGCCTTCTTATGACCCCTACCTCAAGAACAAGGGCAGTGAAATTTTTAAAATCCCGCCCAAAAGGTGATTTTGCCAAGTGACCGCGAAATTGTTTATTCCAGGCGGATTTGCATAATTCCACCTTCATTGTTCATGAGGTGGGGTGTTGAAACATTTGGTGTCAAAATATGCAAAAATGGCAAAGTTATGCCACAGAGTTGAAAACCCCATTGAAATACTCTGAACAGCACTTTTCTTATGTTCTCATATAGCAGTCCGCATTTCCAGTAGCAAGAGGTGTCTTTGATTACAGAGCAGATCTTCACTCTGGGACCTGTTCAGGTGAGTGAGGGTGTCTGGGGGTGTGAGGTGGTGGGTGCTGAGTGAGATGATGAGGTGGGGGGGGGAGTCTGATCGGCAAGGGGCTGTTTTCATTTTTACAGCATTCACAAAAAAAAAAAAAAAAGTCACTGAGGGACCGTTTTCTATATCACAGGCAGGATGGCAACTGGAGGGGGTGCCATTACACACATGAGAAAGAAGAAACAATACAGAAACAGCGACCTGAGGGTGGGAGGGTACCACTAAACACCAGGGAAATAATAAGCAATATGGGGACAGCAATTGGTGGGTGGTGGCACCACTAGACACCAGAGATAAAAGAAATAATTATGGAGACAGCCATTGGAGAGCGTGTGGGGGGGTACCTCTGGACACCAGGGAAATAATAAACAATACAGGGACTGTGATCAGAGGAGTGGGGACACCACTAGACACCAGGGAAATAGGATTTTTCCCCTCATGAAAAAGGACTGGCCCCAAACAAAAATGGATTCCTTTTTCGTTTTATATAGTTTTGCCGAACTGCTTACTGAGAAAGTGGGTCACAAAAAGGACGGAAAATGTAACAAAAACACATTTGGGGTAGCTAAGCACAGAATTCACCTAACGGGATCCCACTGAGCCATATACACATGTTGGTCTCTCTCAGGATGTCATTTTGTGTCTTTTGAAAAAAAAAAAAATATATATATATATATATATATATATATATATATATATATATATATATATATATATATATATATATATATATATATATATATATATATATATATATATATATATATATATATATATATATATATATATATATATATATATATATATATATATATATATATATATATATATATATATATATATATATATATATATATATATATTTTTTTTTTTTTAAAAAAAACAGAAGCAAGATGTCAACAAACAAAAAAGCATTTTATTCTCATGAAAAAGGACTGACCCCATATGAAAAAGCATTCCTTTTTCCTGTCATACAGTTATCTTGGAAGTGCTTACTCAGCATGCTTAGAACTAATTTTTAAAAATTTCAAAATGAAACAACATTGGAACGGATTAATATTTTTTCACTAAACAAACAAAAAGCACTTCTGTGGGCCAGCTCCATTCTGCCCTGAAAATTGCAGACCAAAATTCCAACCATCTGAGCGGCAGCCAAGTTTAAAGAAAAAACAGCAAAATCAAAGGGTAGAGACACCTGAAAATTCAGGTTTTACACTATCCAAAACTCAGAATCTGCACATCTAACTGAAAAGAAACATGGCACATCCACAGATCTACCACTCAAGACCATGCGTGCAGAATGTCATGTAAATCCGCTTGAACGGTTGCGCAGTTATTCAGCTGCTTACTCAACCCTAAATATTGCGACGCTATTGTGCCACTATAATATATATCTTTTTTTTAATTATCCGCAAGGTAATAAAAAGTATACAGGACTCCGGAAGAGATTAACAATAAGGTATTTCAACTACTGTAGCAGTGTACAAAAACGATACTATCAGACTTACCATAATTTTTGTGTCCATGCCCGTGTTGTACTGGGTAGTCATTTACTGCTGGGTAATACATAATCACCTAACAGGGGCCAACACACTACAGAACTGTGACATCGCCACAGAATCCTTAGCCCCATCCCATTCTGTGACAGTTAACTTTGAATCATCACTCATAAATCTTTCAGAGATTTAGGCCCTTATTAGTTGAAGGGTGGCCTTGGTTTGTTCAGAATGAGCATCTAAAGTATAAAAAATTAAGTTAAAAAAAGGCCCATTCTAGGGACATGGATATGTTGTTCATCCACACTGTCTGGCAGGTATCCTTGCCGCTTTAAATCTTGCCGGAAGGTCTTCAAGCTGGCTCCTCCCACCCACCCGGGTGGTAAAACTCTCGGCTCCGCCCCATGACGCCAGATCTTCCTTACCGCTTGGAAGCTCAGGTTCCCTCCTTAACGCTCTGCGTATAAGACTGGTTCCTAATTCTTCGATTTTCCGAATTTAAAGTTTTTTGTAAAGACTTGGTCTTCTATCCCTGCGCTCGATGGACAAATCGACTCGGTTTCGGTGCCCTTGCAGGCAGAAGATGTCTCGGCGGATCCGCACTCACGTGTGTGTGTACTGTTTAGGCCTTGAGCATGACCTGCAGGCCTGCAACCTGCTCTTCCTTCTCCAGCCTCGTCCCTCCGAAGACCATGCCGCCTATTTACAACTAAGGCGCCAGTATATTTTCCTCAGTATTAAAGTCAAAAGAGGCCCAGTCGGCGGGTCTCCGCCAGCTGGCGGGCCTCGGTGAATCAGCTAGAGCAGATGATCGCCCTCGAAGAGGAGGTGGCGCGGGCTGCATCTTCCTCGACCGCGGCATTTATTCCGCTCTCCCTGGGTTCCTCTTACACAGCTTCCTTTAAGGAGCTTTGTCTGTCCCTCTCCACTAGGGGAGAGGGACCAACATCTGCTGGACCTTCTTCTCGGTCCAAGAAGAAAGACAAGGGTAAGTCTCTTCGTCGACGCTCTTGGGAGTGGGAAAGGTCCCTCTCCCCGAGTTGTCGGCCATCGACTTAGGTCGATCGTTCGGCTTCAGCCACTGGTCTCACGGTGTCCCAGTCAGGTCAGTTGACCGAGACTCCCGTCAATGCAGTCGAGATATTTCTCAATCTGTTGGATGGGTTGTTGACCAGCAAAGCCGAAAATCCCCTCTCCCCAGTTCCCCCGGTGGGAGTTGAGGATCCTGTGGGCTTGCCAGTGCCTCCAGTTCCGGAGCCCTTGGGTGTTCCCTCTGAGCTGAGGGAGGAGCCGGTTCCACCCGTCCCCTTCCCGCACCGTCCTCGGAAAAGCCGAGGTTCTCGGTCTCGGACTTCTTCACGGTCCAGCCGATCCCACCATCATAGGCGGTCTCGGTCTCGGCACCGCGGTAGGCGGCGCTGCCGCTCGTCCTCTTCCTCCTCCTCGGATGAGGGGAGGCTTCGACGCAAGTTGCGTCGACGATACGAGGACCTCATGTGGCAACAGCTCCTTTTGACCGGGAACAAGCTGACGCCGTCGCCTTCCCCGGCTATTAAGTGGCTGTCACTGGAGCGGCCGAAACAACCCCGTTTTATCCAAGGAGCCTGTTATCAGGCCAGTTGTTCGGCCAAAATCAGCTGCTCCACCGATTCCGGTGGAACCTCCCCCTCCACAGCCATTATTTGGGGCTCCGACCAAGAATTCTTGGTCGGCTCAGGGTCTGCCCCATAGGCTGTCGGTCACCCTCACTCCTGATCACCCTCGGCAGGTGGAGGGTGGCTCAGGCCCGAGGCAGCTCTTTGCGGACTCTTCTGAGTCCGACGACGATTCCTCCTTTTTCTCCAAGCGAGTGGACTTGGAGTCCTCTGGAGGTCAGTCGCTGGACGACAGCCCTTCGTCCTTCCTGGGGTTGCTCAGACTCATCTCGGAATCCACCGGGATGTAGCTCGAGCCCGTATCCAAGTGGGCCAAGTATCCCCTCATGGAGATATTGGACGGGGGATTTCCCTACGGAGGCCTTCCCTGTGGCTGAGGCCATTGTGGGCCCGGCCTTGGAGTTCTGGCAGCGCCCTGCTTCTTGCCCTGCGCCTTCGGCCAGGATGGTCAGGAAGTATGTGGTTCCTACCGGTTCCCTGTCTGGTTTCTCGGAACATCCCTCGGCCGACGGGTTAGTTACCGACAGCGTTTTCCGGCGTGCCGGAAACGCTAGGGACATGGACAAACCTCCCGACAAGGAGTCCAAGAAATTGGACTATGCCGGGTGAAAAGTCTACGCTGCATCCTCCCTTGGCCTTCGTCAGGCCAGCTCGGACGTACTGATGGCACATTTTTCTCACGCCCTGTTGGGCTCCCTGGACGAGGTGGTTCCTCATCTCCCGGCTGACCTGCAGACCACGGTTAAGCAGGTGCGGGACCAGGGCAGGGCAGTGGCCAAGCAGCAACTTCAGACTGCTTTGGACATCGGTGATTCATGTGCCAGGTCAGTAGCAGCTGCAGTGGCTATGCGTCGTCGGGCATGGCTGAGGATATCCACCTTCACAGCGGATACCCAGCACAAATTGGCGGATGTCCCCTTCCTGGGGACCGACCTCTTCGGTCTTGGAGTGGAAGGCCACCTCCAGAGGATTGAAAAGTCCAATGCCACCTTGGACTTGGTCTCATCCGCTCAGAGGGACAAGGGCCGCAGACCTCAACCCAAGCCCTTTCATCCGTCTGCACCCCGGCACGCCTGGCCCAGCAACACCAGGGCCAGCAGGCTCACTTGGCGTCCCAAACCCAAGCCTGCAGCTTCCTCCTCCAGGAAGCAGGGAGGTAAAGGCCCAGGTGGTCCCTCGGCCGGTCCCTCCTCCAAGCCTGCACAGTGACGGATTGAGGGGTGTCGCCCCCAACCTCGTCACCTCACCCCAGGTTCCCCCCGTGGGGGGACGGCTCCAGTACTTCCTTTCCACCTGGTCTGCTATTACCACAGACAGGTGGTTGTTGGAGGTGGTAGGAAAGGGCCTGCCTCCAGAGTTCGAGCAGGCCCCACCGTTCAGAGCCGTCGCACCTCAGGGGGCCTCAGGGTCCGAAGCCTCGCTGTCAGCTCGCCCGAGCCGACATCGCCCTCCTCCTCCTCCTCCTCAGAAGGAGGTGATAAAGAAGGTGCGGACCCTCCCTCAAACCCAGGGTTCGTGTCCAGGTACTTCCTGGTTCCGAAACGGATGGGGGGCTGGCGCCCCATTCTCGACCTACACGACCTAAACAAGTTCCTAAGGTCTCGAACCTTCAGGATGGTCACTCTGGCTCAGATAATACCATCCTTGGAACACTGCATGTGGTTCTGCTCTCTGGACCTTCAGGACGTGTTCTTTCATGTCCCTATCCATCAGTCCCATCAAAAGTTCCTTCTCTTTCGAGCGGAGGGTTCCCTTTTCGAGTTCCAAGCCATGCCCTTCGGCTTATCTCCAGCTCCCAGGGTCTTCACCAAATGCATGGCAGTGGTGACAGCATTCCTGAGGTGCAGAGGGGTCTGGGTTTACCCTTACCTGGATGATTGGCTGATAGCAGCCCCCTTCAGACAGGAGGTGGAGCAGTCCAGAGATCTGGCCCTCCAGGTTTGCTCCCAGATCGGCCTCCTCATCAACGAGGCCAAGTCAGAACTCGAGCCGAAGCAGGTGATTCTTTTCATGGGGGCAGAGCTGGACTCTCTTCGAGCCAGAGCATGGCTCCCGGCGGACAGGGCCGAGGTTCTTTCCTCCTTTGCCCAATCATTTTGGTTAGGCAATTGCGCCCTGCCCGGGACTTACTGTGCCTCCTGGGTCTCATGGCAGCCTGTATCAGCATGGTCCGTTGGGCCCGCTGGAACATGCGCCCTCTTCAGTGGGGGCTGGCCGGCCAGTGGTCCCAATGCTGCGATCCATTGGACCAGCTAGTGACGGTGACCCAGGGGATGTGGAACACTCTCCAGTGGTGGACCGTTCCAGTTCATCTGCAGGAGGGCATCCCATTTGTCCGCCCCGAGCCAATGGTCTCTCTATCGATCGATGCCTCTCTGATGGTTTGGGGTGCCCATCTGGGGAACACCGGCGCCACGGCCTCTGGTCCCAGCAGAGTCGATGCCACATCAACCTGCTGGAGCTCGGCGGTCCGCCTAGCTCTCACCACCTTTGCTCCGTTTCTTCGGGGTCAAGTGGTCCTGGTCCAGACGGACAATACCACGACCATGTACTATCTAAACCGCCAGGGCGGGACGCGCTCCATGCTCCTATGCAAGGAAGCTCTCCACATCTGGTCACTCGTGCGCAGCCTGGAGGTGGATCTCCTAGCCATTCATGTGGCAGGAGCCTCCAACACCCTGGCCGATGCCCTAAGCTGGATAGGGGCTGCGTCCCACGAGTGGTCTCTCCTGCCAGAGGTAGTACAAGATCTAGTCTCCCATTGGGGCACACCTCAGGTGGACCTGTTTGCCTCCAGGGAGAATGCGAAGTTGAGGCTGTTCCATGCCCGCCCCCCTCAGCAGGGCTCTCTGCAGGGGGATGCCTTCTCGAGGCCGTGGACCCCGGGCCTCTTCTACGCCTTTCCCCCGTTCCCCTTGATGCACAAGGTGCTGCTCAAAGCAAGGAGGGACAAGGCGCAGGTGATTCTGATAGCCCCAGACTGGCCCCGCCAGTACTGGTACCCAGATCTCCTCAGCCTCAGCTCCAGGCTTCCGAGGCAGCTTCCAGCTCACCCGGACCTGCTCTCAGTCAATCAGGGGAAGGTATTCCATCCGGACCTTCAATCCCTGCACCCGATAGCCTGGTTCCTGAGCGGCTAGAGTTCCAGACCTTGGGTCTTTCCGACGAGGTCCTCAATGTAGTTGAGGCATCCCATAAGGAGTCGACCAGAAAATGCTACGCCTTCAAATGGAAAAGGTTTTCCATTTGGTGTCAGGGCAAGGGCTTGGACCCTTCCTTCTGTTCCTTGGCAAGCATCTTGGACTATTTATGGTCCCTTTCTCAGCAAGGGCTTAGGTCAACGACCCTAAGGGTGCACCTGGCAGCCATCTCTGCTTACCGGGCACGGGCTGGGAAGCAGTTGGTGGCACAGAAGAAGGTGGTCTGGCGCTTTTTCAAAGGCCTTGATCACATTTCCCCTCTGGTGCGAGAACCTCCACCTCCGTGGGATCTACTGCTGGTACTGGCAAAGCTCATGGGCAAGCCATTCGAACCAATGCACAGGTGTGAACTCTCTCACCTGTCGTGGAAGACCGCCTTCTTGGTGGCTATTACATCAGCCAGAAGGATGGGAGAGCTCCAGGCGCTCTGCATCGAGTCTCCTTACCTGGTCTTCCACAGGGACAAGGTTGTCCTGCGCCCCCAACCAAAATTCCTTCCGAAGGTGGTGTCGGAATTTTACCTTAATCAGGTGTTGACTTTGCCGGTGTTCTACCCCAATCACACCTCGGAGGCCGAATATAGGCTCCATACTCTGGACCCTAGAAGGGTGCTCGCTTACTATAAGGAGCGCACGGCTGAAATTCGGGGAGAGGTTCACCAGTGGTTTGTCACCTATGCTGAAGCCGCACCTGGCAGACCTGCAGCCAAGCGGATGATAGGCAGGTGGGTCACCTCCTGCATAGCTCTCTGCTATACGTTGGCGGGCATGGAGCCTCCCAGAGGGATAAGAGCTCATTCTACCCGCCATACTGCTGCATCGGTGGCTGCTTCCAGGGACGTCCCTATCCAGGAAATCTGCAGGGCTGCTACCTGGAAGTCAGCACACACCATCATCACCCATTACCACATCGACCTTGAGTCACAGCCGGGATGCTGGTTTTGGGGCCTCGGTTCTCCAGTCTCTCTTTCCCAAGTAAGTATCGGGGGTGTGCGCCTTGCCTCCCTCCTCCCAGAGAACTGCTAGGAGTCTGCCAGACAGTGTGGATGAACAACATATCCATGTCCCTAGAAATACAGGTTACTCACCTGTAACAGGAGTTCTAGGAATGGTATATGTTGTTCATCCACACGACCCACCCAACCTCCCCGGCTTCGACGCACAACCCGAGCTTCCAGCGGGCCAGATCTGGCGTCATGGGGTGGAGCTGAGAGTTTTACCACCCGGGTGGGTCGGAGGAGCCAGCTTGAAGACCTTCCGGCAAGATTTAAAGCGGCAAGGATACCTGCCAGACAGTGTGGATGAACAACATATACCATTCCTAGAACTCCTGTTACAGGTGAGTAACCTATATTTACTGCCTATAGAGCACCCCCACACACACACACACACACACACACACACACACACACACACACACTCTCCATATTTTTACATTACATAATGTGCTGGTGCGGGGGCAGTGCTCAGGTCAAGGAAGTGGAAGTGATCAGTGACTCGGCAGTACAGGGCCAAAATACGATCCCTTCCCTTCTTAAATAGAGGCACCTAAAAATTCAGCTTCATCCGTCAATCAAACTGGGGATAGGTGGTTTCTGGAGTTAGCACCAGAAAAGATATTCTTTAATGAGCAGCACCCAGCAAGGAATTTGGAAGGGAGAGGATACTCTTAATTTTGCTGCCTGTCGTTATACTACCACTTGAAGCAATGTACAACTGAAGGTTGCATCCACGGAACTCAGAATGTCCAATCTGTTTTATAAATTTGTGCAGGGAAGACCAGGCCCCTGCCTTACACAGGTCAAAGACTGAAGCATCTGCCCTCTCTGGTTAAGAGGCTGCTAGTGATACTGCCACCCCTAAAGCTAACCGTCAGAGAATATGGTGGAGCCAGCAGTTCTATGCTGAAGTCACAGCTTTGGGTGTTGTTGGTCCCTACTGGGTCAGCATGTATTAAACAGCAGAAAATGAGTAGCCAGGTGACAACGTGTAACAACAAAGAAAATGATAAATCTGTTGGCAGAATTCTGTGGCAGTGGCCATTCTACTTGGTAGAAATGTGTCAGTCTGTCCTGCAGAAATTCCACAGAATTTTTACCTTGACAAAGTTTCCGTGGATTCCACAGAACATTTAATTGAATGATTTTGCCCACTGATAGCATCAGTGTTATTTCTATTTCACTGTTTATTTTGTTACAAATGCACTTTCTAAGTGATGGTAAAACAATATATTTCATGTGATCTCAATTAACAGTGGATAGATTCTTGCAGAACTATCTCTGGGATGGACTACCCCCTCCCTCAAAATGCTGGGGACTGGTAACCAGCTTCAGAGATACAGGCAACAGACCCCCCCCCCCACTCATACTCACTGGGAGAATCAGGTAGTGTTTGATTTTCTGTAGGTGGCATAAGGTCAGGACGAATCCTTTAGGGTTTCTCTGGCTTTCCCGTACCAAAAATACACTGGGGAAAAATAGAAAATACAGTTGAATAAGAACATGAATGGTTCTGGATTTGTCTTTTTGATACTGTTACTTATAGTCCTGGTCGGGACATTTGGATCAGCTTTTCCAGTTCTAAAGAGATGGATTGGACCAGGCAAATCAGAACCAGAACTAAAAAAATAAAAGATGGAACAGCATACAAAGTACCACAAACTGCTGGAACATAATCAAAAATATTTTATTGAATACCAGAACTCACAATAAAATAGTTTAAAAAACAGAATGTCAAACTCACAGTACAAAATACTAATACAGAAGTGAAGTCAGATTGAGGGAGCGACCACAAGACCACCCGTATGTTTCACCTCAACTGAGGCTTCAACTGGGGGCTCAGTCAGAACCGGAAAAAAAAAATGTAATGTAAAGTAAAAGAAATAGTGCAATTAATTAAAAAAAGTCAAAGTTAACCCCTTCCCTTACCAGATACATAGAATCCTGTGAGGGCACAGTAGTATGTGCCCCCGTCAGCAACAGGTCTCACTCCCATTGTCCCATGTTGCTGATGTTGGTTCCACACTGCCTTCTGCTATTAAAATAAAAATTTAGTCCCTCAGTAATCAGGGACACAGCTATATGTACCCTTATCCTCCGTTCCCTCCAACTAGTCTTAGGTGCACACCCGAGGCACCTTTATTTGGGGCACAGCAGTACCGACTGAGGTCAAGCGAGTGGAAGTTGTAGGCAGAGCATCACTGTGATGATACAGTTTTGGGGCAGAACTTGTGAAAGGGTACCCATTTATATAGGATGCCAGTACACAAGTACAAACCCCCAAACTGTATCATCAGAGTGATGTTCTGTCTAGCAATGCCTTCTGGCTTGACCACAACCGTCGCTACTTCCTGCACGCTGTTCCCTCATGTAATGGGGGAGCAGCTGAGAGTAACTGGGAGGGAACGGAAGATGAAGGCATACATAGCTGTGTACCTAAAAACTGGGGGACTATGTTTTCTGTTAGTAGTGCTGGATGGCATTGAACCTGTGGTGAGTAACGTGGGACGAATGGAGTGGGAACTGTCACTCAGGGAATGCCACCCAGGTGATCCAGAGGATGGAGCAAACATAGCTGTCCCCTGGTAGCTTCTACTATTTGGTAAGGAACGGGGGTTAGGGAGGGAGACTGTTTTACTAAGGACGAGGAGTTATTTTTTGCTTATCTGGGGCAAGAGTGGGTTAAAATCAGACAAGCCCAAACACAGTTCTGGTCTGACCTGCTGAACTGGGCAAAACTCAACTGACCCGATTCTCTGGTCCAACCTGCTGCACACCCCTAACTGCTAGACCAATGAATAAGTTTTAAAAACAGGGGGAAGAGAGTCTGGTCAGTTTTCATACTTAGACGTGTCATTCTTTCTTTGGATTATTTTCCTGCAAAGACAGGAAAAACACACAGATGCACGCACAGACTGACTGACCCAAAGAAAGGTACTACAGAAGGATGTTACATGGATGTTACTATCAGATGATTAATTATGAATGTAGTATTTATGTTAGCCCACAAGAGAGGGAAACAAAGTAATTTATGTGGGAGTGATACTCACCATGCTGCAAAGTGACAGTCTTAAAGGGGAACTTTTATAAACCTCGCCCATCACAGTTTGAAAGACCATGAACAGTTATTTTAAAAGAGGTATTGGGCTCCTCTCTAGCCTGCAGCAGTGCAGTGATATCAATGATTAGGTTTGTCCCATATTGATACTGCACTGCCACCATTTCTCAAACCTTGTGATGTCACTGACCATCAAGCTGTGCTCGACTACAATGTAATTATCCACAGCATGATCGTCAGTGACCTGACAGAGTTCTAAAAATGGTGGCAGTGTAGTATCGATATAGGGCAAACTTAATTATTAATATATCCACACTGTTACTAGCTACAGATGAGCCCAGTACCTCATTTAAAATAACTTTCTATAGTCTTTCAAACTATGATGAGCATGGTCCATGACTGCTCCCCTTTAAGACATCATATTATTAGGAAATGACATGTTGGCTTGTGTTTGTAGTGTTGCTTGGATAGTACTTTTCTGGATCTGACTTATCCTCCATCAGATAGTGCTGGTATCTGACCTAGGATCCAAGGTCGAATCCCTTGGATCTAACCTAGGATAGAAGGATCCGACTGTTGGACCCCTGGATCCGATGGTCGGATCCATTGGAACCAACCTCAGATCTCTGGATCCAACCATCGCATCCACTGGATCTAGATCAGATTCATCAGATACTTATAGTGATCTCAAGTGAGGTGTCTATGCCATCCAAAGCTTTCCGATATCAGATCAAAATGATGGTATTCAATGATATCCGACCTGGTAGGATACTGTCCGACCAACATGATGAGCTCAATTTTCAAACAGTGGCTCAGGGCTTGTGTCCAGCCTTGGGCCACAGCACTTTAGGTTCTGGTGGTACACCAAACCCTTCACGGCAGCTGCGCCCAATTTTACAATCTTGGGCACAGCTGCGACAGTTTCCACGAATTATGGCAGCGTGTGCCATATATCTGGTGCACACTCCATAAAAACAGTGCAGTATAGCTCAGTGGTCTAAGGCTCTGAGCTGCAAATCTGGTGATATCCAGCAGATCAGACCAGGGTTTGAATCCCACAGCTTCCACTTGCATACTGTGTGACCCTGAGCAAGTCACTTAACCTCCTTGTGCTCCCAGGTCACTCCTGTAAAAAAGCTTTCAGCTTAGTGTGCTATACCTGGTTAAACTACTAAATCAAAAAAAAATAAAATAAAAACAGCCTCCAGTATTGCCGCAAGTTAGACCAGAAAAAGTCGGTCTAACTTTTGGCAACTGTCACACAGGATAGAAAATTCCATTAGATCGCCACAAGCCCCATGCGCCGTATCGTCGGTGCACCGGGACTTGCGGAAATCTAAGACTTTTGAAAATCCCGCCCTATGTGTCCAAGTGCTATAAAACACTCTAGCATGAAACGGGTCTTTGTATACTTGTGCTGCATAAATGTGGCATTTAAATACAAGTTTGGGCTTTCAAAACCGCTTCGCTATGCTTTGCGGTCCTCGTAGCGAAACTTGAAAAAGGTACTCTTGTGCCATGAAAAGACACACCTCTGAACACCCTGCTAGGATACTGGCATACACAATAACTGCATCTTAGCCTCTTTTAATCATGTGTAAGTGATGTCACACTCAGTGAGGTCACTGTGTTAGCACTGTATCAAAAAGGATTGATACGAGGTAGATCCACCTTCAGGTAAAGTGCTATTCTTCATGTAATATCTTGTATAGTCAGTCAGAAAAAATCTTCTGCGATAACCAGAAAATACAAGTACTTGAAGAATAAAAGTAACAACTGCATAGGTGTAATTAAGGGGAGACGGGACATACCCCCCTCCCAATTTTATATTCAGCCTTAGTGCATATGCTCTCTGCTGTGGAATCAGAGTCATAGCAGAGAGGGTACACAAAGTACCCCCATCATTCACTCCCATGCTGTGATAATTTAAAGAGGAGAGTGGGAGGCTGATTTATGCCATAATGGTGCAGAGGGCATATAACCTATTTCCCAGGCTTATAACCCATCTTGGTAGCCTGCCTAAAAGTCGGAATAAAAACTATGTGTGCATGTGTGTGTGTGTGTGTGTGTGTGTGTACAAAGTCCCCCATATGTTATTACCTTGCAGTGAAAACTTAAAGAGGAGAGGGGGGAGGTTGAACTCTGCCACAACAACAACTTTAAAGAGATTTTCCAGGACTTATAGTTAGGTAGTCTGCTAAAATGTGTGAATGAAAAGACGTGTGTGTGTGTGTGTGTGTGTGTTTTAGTGTTAACATAGTCCACAAACTCTGCATTACCACTTTGGATGCTGGTGACCCACGTTTAGGACATTGAGGTCTGGCTGGGGTAGTGGGATTGAGCATCACATGGACCGCTCTAATCCTTCTGGCTGAGAAGTAGGTGTGCCTTGTTGCTAGATCACCCCCTAGTGGTAGCCAGAGGAAGAGCACAGACTGGGCCACCAGAAGAGGAGGGGAGGAACACCAGACACTAGCACGACCACATGTTAGCGCATGTGTATGCCTGTCACTTGCATGGTGGAGTCCCATGGGTAGAAAACTGAAGGAGAAAAGCTTCTGGTCTGCTGCATTCAATGCCAGTGACACCCCTGCAGGACTACCAACTACAGACATGGCACCCCACCAATCACATGATAGTCCTAGATAAGTGGTGGTTAAGGTATAAATCCATGGGAAAGTAGGTGGTGGGGCTGGGGGGGGCCCCCCATCGGGAGGGGAGAAGGACTGCGGGGAATAGAGAAAAAGCTGGATGAAACATAAAAATTAAAGCCTGCAGGTTTTGCTCACCCCATGCTCACAGCAAATGCTATGTCATCACACCACATCAGCATTATTTTTCATCAGTTGAGAGGCAAGAGTGGGTTACACTCACTTGATAAGATGCTTTGACTGATGGTTTACATTAATTCCACTGGGGAATGACACTGATTAACTCTATAGTGTATGGTGGAATGTCGTTCACCGAAATCTATCGTTGTCCAAACCTTGTAGTCACACACTAGTGATGTTCGCAGTGCAGCAGCAGGATTTTTTCTACTGCACTGCGGACGTCACATACTGTGTCCTCGAACAGCACTTGACAGTTAGGGCTCACTCCATAGAAAAGACACATAGCGAAAGCAGCAATGTCGGCGGCAGTACTAATGTTTGGTTAAAACGTTCAAAATGTAAAATTCTGAAACAGTTAAAATGTCAAGTGTGAACACGTTCAAAATGTAAAGTTCTTTTCCTTCTAATGCTTGCCCAGGAAGAATGTTTGGGAGCAGAAACATGCTGTAGTGATTTTTCCCTCAAAAGCGGCGTTCCACCATACACTATAAAGAAAAGTGCATAGGGAACAGTTGACAACAGGGCATCTTTCACCTGCGTTGGCACTATGACCCGCGGATTACCTCTCGAGCTGCGCTCCTCGAGGTAATAAGTCGTCATAGTGCCAACTCGGTGAAAGAATAGCCCTGTTGTCAACTGTTCCCCATGCACTATCCTATATGCTATACACAGCGAATGTTGCCACTAATCTGGCAGGTGTCTGAAGGTCTGTAATACAGAGCCTGGTCTTACCCATCAACAAGCCCTTGCTGGATGATTAAGCGTTGTGCTTCCTCCCGAGAGATCCGGCCATGGAACCAGGGCTGAGTTCTATGTATTGCTACCAAAAGACAGTAAAAAAAAAAAATCAAATCAAACTTTATTTGTAAAAAGCGCCTTTCTAAAATCAAGGTGCGTGTACATAATTAATTAAAACAAATCAATAAGTCAACAAATACAGCAAGTTACATGTCATAAATGGTGATGAAGCCATCTTCCAGTCATTTTCCTTTTTTTTTTTTTGCATCTCTTCCCCTCCCTCCCCAACTTTTGCATATACCAGAATACACAGCATGCCACACACACACACAGACACACACAGACACAATTGTGGACATTTTTTAATTGCTGATCACCTTTTACAGCATAACTTACGAGAAAGGACGCGAGGGACACGAATCAGATAGATAAAACTTAAAACTATACGTCTTTCCTTGATGTGTGTCCTATTTATAATTTGGTTTCCAGTGTGTGTGTGTAATCTGATGTGTGAGAATATCAAATGAGTGTTTTTTTAAATGTCAGAACCATGTCTTATATTTAAGCAGTGCCTGTCAAAACAAACTGCACCAAATAACCCAGATATGTCTTTGCTGACCTTTAATGACAGCCTCACTCCAGGTGGATGACAAAGCTAGTGTTCTCATGGTAGGTCCTCCAAAACAGATGGCTGACACCATTCCATTCTGTGACTTGATTGTAAGCGGACAATTCTGCTTCTAGAACTTTAACTGTAACTCATTTGAGACAACAGCATATCACCCAGTTTTATCACACAAACCCATGCCACTGCATAAACCAAATATGGCTCGTAACCTGTGGCCCCACTGTGACCCCTGTAACATCAATAGGAATGACACTGGGTCACAGACCATTTGGGAAAAGTTAGACATATTTCTGCTAGGCCCAGGCCATATCCTATATTTACACAACACCATTGGCGATGAAAACAGCAAGATACTATACGATATTTTTGTAGCTAATGTCATGATATCAGATTTTAAGCAATAACGCATGACATGGGGTTAGAGTAACAGTCTGTTAAACACCCCCTAGGGGTGTAATGTAGCACGAGGTGCAGCCAAGTGTGATACTGCCCCAAGGGCTGATTGACTGTTAATCTAACCCCTGGGAGTGCCTTATGGCTATTATGAAAAACAAAAATTGAAAAGAAAAGTGTCAGAAGTGTACCTTTTGAATGGTTTTCTCATTGACAATGACATTTTTAATAAAACAGTTCATCCACCAACTGTTTAAGAATGCTGGTTCAAAATCAGAATTCCAGTCATACAGCAGTGCCACACAATGGAATGCTGGCAGGAAGAATTCATGCGCCATGGTGACCAGGCTGTGCAAGACAGCGTAACAGATTATTAAAGGGGCATTTGAAATTGAGGAACTGTATTGGCTGATGTGATGTAGTTCCATTAGCCCTATGTTAATCTTTAATTACCATACTTGTAAAGCCTGATTACAGGAGTGATGATTTAGCAGGTCCTACATTTTTAAACATCTATCAACAAAACTCAGAGACACCATTAATACTGACAACCTTACAACAAAAATAAAAACATCTAAACTGGCGTCAGTGATCTGTCTCCCTCACCTTGCTAAAACTAAAAAAAAAAAAAAAAAAGAGAACATATTCTGTGGCACTTACTGAAGAAACACATGAACTGAATGAAGAAGTGGGTATTTCTGAACTTTTTAAATGTGCCGTTATACGCATTTATGTGCGCATTTCCCTGATTGCAATTGTCATACGGTACCATGCCAACAAAAATCGGAAGTGTATGGCCTTACCTCTTTTTCCATACAGCTTTCTTCCTGTCTGAGCTCCAGGGGCAGGTGAGCTGTGGTCCTCCCTCGGAGGACCTCAATCCGCCCTATTCTCAGGGCTTCACTGAGCATCTTCCGGTGCCCCATTTTCCGATTTTCTCCCTCGTTATGCCAGGACCTTATAACACGGTCGCGCATGCACATGGAGGTGTGCATGCACTCAGTGGCTTCAGTGATGGCCCCTTCCTCCCACTCGGCCTAATGCCTGGCTCCCTTTTGGCTTGGCGCTGCCACCTAGCCTCCAGCAGGTGGCAACCAAGAGCTGGAGAAGCCCATGTTCCTCCCCGGAAGAGGAGAGCTGCCTTGCGGCTGCTCAATCCAGCTTCTCACCCTCCCCCGGCTGACCCCCAATGACCCAAACTCATTCCCGAACCCAGGTCCCTGATGTGGGAGGAGGTAAGGCATCCAGCACCTCATCCCTCCACGCCACTGGGCCGGCTGGCCTTACCTCTTTTAAAGTATTTTTTTCTCTGAAATCTCAACATGGAAGCGATTTCCTAAAGTGTTATATATTATATTTATTTGGCGAAAATGATGTCCTGTTTAAAAAAAAAAAGTAACTCATTCACCATGCACTCTTGGGAAAAGCGTGTGCTCACTAAAGACAGAAGTGAGAGCTGATACAAAAGGAAGAAGCACAGGCAGTAGTCTCGGGGTTAGTGGGAAATTACTAGAATAAGCACTCAGTTGCTGCAAAAAAGAACCCACATTTATTACAAAGTGCAAGAAAGGAATAACACTGATGGCATGGTGGTTCAGATCCAACAAGTGACCTTAGTTAGGAGGTCTTGCATTTCCTAATAAATTTCAGGTTTTGTTTGCAGCAATTCCGTGTTTATTCTGATCCTTTCTACCTAACACAGAGAGTTTCCCTCTTTTATAGCAGACTGTTATTGTTTTTGGCAAGTGTATGCCCTGATCTGTTGTTCTGCTGCAGCTGTGAGGCATGCTATGCGAGTGCTTAAGTTAGAGACAGTGTAAGCGTGGTGTCACTGTTGCCATGGAGACTACTTTGAGCACCACAAGAAAAACAGCATTAAAACACTGAAAGAAATTCACTAATAAAAACTATTTATTTTTATCTGAGTACAGTTTACTGCACACCTCTCCAATCCCTTGCTTTCTATTTCTGGGTGCCATGTCACAGTTGAGACTGTATCCATGGCAATGGGAACATGACTGCACACAAGCTCACAAACAGCAGCGGATGGACTATTTTACTATAAAGTAAGTAAAAATGCTCGGAAAGTTTTATAAACTATAAATGTGCAGGTGTTTTTATTAACCTCAGGGGTTATGTTAATGTTGTTGTTAACCATCCCCGGAGGGCTAGTGGCACTTGGCTGTGCCTCGTGCCACTTTACACCCCTAACTGGAACATTAACATAACCCCTTGTGGTACCTTATTGTTTAATTAATATAAGGCTGTCAGAATACTGAAAACCAGTCAGAATGCAGCATTTCTGAGACTCATTTTATAATTGTTGTCAGTGTTGCCATAATTTATATCTCAAAGGTTTGTTTCATCACAGTGAAGTACTGAACCAATGCTGATGACATCCCAATTGCCTTGAGTGGCACTGGAGTAAGCAAGTAAAATAAAAAAAATAAAAAACTTCAGTCTTCAAGCAGTAGCTTTAAATGGTATAACTAGTAAACTGAAGTTATGTAAATTGAATATCACATGAACACAAATGGAAATTAACAAGAGGTAGGTTCAGGAGCGATATGAGGAAGTACTACTTTATGGAAAGAGTGGTGGAACCTTGGAACAGTCTGTAAGCTGAAGTGGTGGGAGTGGAAAGTCAGGGGATTCAAGCAGTGCTGGGACATAATGAAGGGTATAGTGGTTACCGGTGTTGAATCTGTCCAGGGACCCCAGGGCCCAGGTCTATACAAGTTTAGTTATATAAAATTGTTGATAACCACCTGTATATATATATACATATATATATATATATATATATATATATATATATACACACACATATATACAACTGACCATGGCAAGGTGTAAAAGGCTTGCAGAAAATACAATGGCCAATAGATGACTGAATGAGGCCAACATATGAGTTACTATGGCTAGCTAGTCAAAGGCTGCAAGTGGCTAAGTAAATGAATGATACCACCATATTAGTTAATATGCATGTATGTGTAAGACTTTAACAGGTTAATGGTTAAAACTCTGTACATGTAGAAAATAAAATAATTCAGAAAGCACAAAGCCAAGGTCTAACTTGGAATTACCCTGCTCAGCAGGAAAACACTGTATACCAAAATATGCCTTTTTAAGGTTACGGCCGAAATAAGAACACAGCTGCTAGTAACTGCCACTGGCCTTGACTACTGAAGCTCCTCATTTTCTGATTAAAAATATGTTGTAATACGGAATCAATATAAAAAATAATGAGATACGTAATTTGGCCACTGTCTGGTTTCCATCTGTAAGTCAGTTATTTAAAAAAAAAAAAAAAAAACAGCCATGTCCCCACCCATGTTTTCTGTATCCTAAAGCCAGTATTTTGAAAAATATAAAATCCCCTGATCACTTGTTTTTCCATTTAAGAATGACCGTATGTCTCGGCAAAGTGTCAAAAGTATCTTATGACCAAGGCATCTTACGACAATGTATATTTGAACCAGAGTCTTATGACTTGTTACATGACATGTCTGGTTTAAATTTGCTGAGGTAGTTTTTGGGAAATTCCAGTTACGCCTTTTTTATGAAAAACAGGTTAGGTATAAATATCAGGCCTAATTGTTAGGGCTACTGTCTCTCTGAGAGGAAAGAAGTCGGTGATATCTGACTGGCCATAGCGCTTGGAGACCCGGAGGAAGTTGAGTATTATTCCATTTTCTCTGTAAAATCTGTAGCCCTGTAATGCAAATATTACTAGCTGTCTAGATTGCATGTTAGAAACACCCCAATGGGATTGCCCCATTGGCTGTCTTATAACTAAATTGTAACAGGAACACCCAGGTAGTAGTGGGCTACCTGATGTTTAAAAATAATGTTAGTATGTATTCCCTTTTGTAAACTAGGATTACTAATCATGACAGGATGCATTCTTATTGTTAAGATAGGGTTGTTCTGGTTTCTTTTCAGGTATTGGGTAAACAGTTAATTGGACCTTAAGTCTACAAATTATGCCAGAGTGCATCTCTTTTTGTGTATTGGAACTATTCATCCTGTCAGGGTGTGCTTTTATTGTTACAATAGGATTTTTCTCACTAATTTTATTAATACTATCATAACAAAGTACAACTAATCTGGCAAAGAATTAGTTTGTTGGCTTTATTGAATTACTGAGAATTACCAACTAGGAACCTGTATAATTGGGTCCATTTTACACCGGGGCAACAGGATCAAGAAGGAGAATAGAGAAAGAGGGCGGGGAGGGTTGGTACCCTGGAGGAACAGTAGGTTCCAGGGATTATGGGGAACTTAGGCAGACTGCATGGACCTCTGGTCTGTTTCTGCCATCACTGTCTATGTTAATATAATATGCTATGACTCAAAAAACACAGTTTATCATCACTTGTCAGAGGGCAGGACTTTCGTAACTCACTCATGACTCTTATTACTCATACCCCAAGAACCTGGCCAGTTCTAAAATTCACAAGCAGAAGGAATGTATAAAAAATATGTTTGTGTTGTTCAAAATGCAAATGACCAATTAGTATTCAATTAGCATATGATTAGTATGCACATGTGTGCAAGCTACAAGGTGCAAAATGACATCAGAAAACAGAACCTTCAGGCTGACCAATGGCCCAGTGGGTAGCGAGATGTGCTCCCATGCTGGTGACCTGGATTTGGGAGAGGACCCAGGGAGCTGAATCAGGCAGCTGGGAGGGGGGGTCTGGGGAGATGCTGCTGTGTAGTAGCACTTCCAGCCAGACAGAGAAGATGGTGAGCACTGCAGTGACCCTAATGGTGGGTCATGGTGCTTGTCTCCTCTACAGAATGTTGTTGCGTACTTGAAAACCCAGCCTGGGTATGGACCCACACCTAGCAGGTGGAGGATGGATTGCAGGACTGAGGAGGAAAAACAGAAAATTCCATGTCCCCCAAGCTACCAGTATGATGGTTAACGACACTCTAGCCCTGCTCCACGTTGATCCCCGCAGGCTCCATTGATGGAGGGGAGCAAGTGATGGGGTTGGGAGCTTGATGGCTCTATGACCTGAAGAAAGGTGCAGGTGATGGCTTGGAGGAGGGAACAGCTATATCAAAAGAAGATTAGAACTTTTCAGAACCATGTTCAGTTCAAATTAGAACTGCAAAAGATTTCTCCATCCCTACCATCTTTTTACATAAATGTACTGTTACATCAGGAATTATATCATGTCAGACTTACCAGCACTGAGAGCGTACGTCTGACAGGGACTTGGAAGGCTGTATCTGTGGTTTGTTTTTTTCTGCATTAGAAATAAAAGGGTGTCATTAAACTCACCAAAGTTGAAACACCATCCTCCTTAGATTAACACCCTCAAGATTTTTAACTGCAAATTGTCGTCAGCCTGGGACCATCATGCCCCCCTGAGGAAAACTTGGGTCCACGTTTTACACCTACTGTACCTTGGATCACAGAGGAGTTGCTGGACTGTCACCATGCATGTGACCTTGCCTGGTAGACCCACAAGTCCACTGGCTCCCCAACTGACCTTGCTAAATAAAAATCACTTTGTAATGCCTGTGCCAGAGCTACAAGGCTTGTGAAGGCTGACTACTTTGCTTCCGCACTCCAGAACAATCGTAACTATCCTCAAAGTTCTAAAACATCATTCATGCCTTCTTCTCCTTGCCCTTCCAGCCCTCTCCATCCTTAAGGTAGGTGCCTCTCCCATCTCTGAGCCTGCAACAGTTGCCTCATCTTTTAGTTTTAACTCCTTTTTCACCACCTGTGCCCTCTCCCTCCTTCCCTCCCCTTTTGCCTCAACCCTCTCCCCCCACCACCACCCCTTCTCCCCATCACTCCCTCTGCTACCCTCAAGGCCCTCCTAGCTTTTAACCAACACAAAGGAAGAAGTCTCAACTCTAAACTCTTACCTCTCTGTGCCCTGGTCATTGCCCATCACATCACGCACCTTGTAAACTGCTCCTTGTCACTTGACTCAGTCCCTGATCTGCGGAAGCAGGCATGACCCCTCCTTCCCTGGCAACTATCGCCCCATCTCCTTCCACCCCTTCCTGGCTAAATATCTGGAACTCTTGATCCTTTCCCAACTCTCCCCTTTCCTTCTCAACACCTCCATCTTCACCCCCTACCAGCCTGCCTTCAGGAAATTGCACACCACCACCACCACCCTCCTTAGGCTCACTGACTCCAACTGTTCTGGAATGGACCAGGGGCTGGTCACCTCTGGCTCTCTGTTTACCTTGACAAAGCCATCAGTACTGCTGCTCATCCCATCCTCTTGAACAGGCTAAAAGCCACTGAGCTCTACTCCTCCTCCTCCTCCTCCTCTGTTGAGTAGGTTTGCTCCTACTTTCAGGGTAGCACCCAAGCTGTCTGTATTGGTGACTCCATCTCCCTTCCTCTACCTATATGCTCTAGCATCCCCTAAGGATCTGTCCTTGGTCCCCAACACGTCTCCATCTTCCTAAATGACCCTTGGCCCTATCTTATTCTCCATCTTCCTAAACAACCTCCCCCTCGCCTGCTCCTCTGTGTCCATTTGCATGTACATAGACGAAGCAGTGCTCTATGCCTCTGATTCCTGTGCCTCTGACCTAATGACCCAACTTCAACTGGATTTCATTAACATCCAGCACTCATTACAGGCCAATCAGATGTCTCTCAGTGCCAAAAAAAAAAAAAAAGGTCTCCATGACCTTTGGCACTAGGTAGAGACTTGCTGAGCTCTCCCCCCCCAAACCCTTGATGGTGTTCTGAGTGAGGATGTCTCCTCCTTTAAATACCTTGGGGTATGGTTGGATTGTCATCTTGTCTTCTCTACTCACATGGATGCCATCCACCAGGAGCTGCATTATAAACCTGGGTCACTTTAGCGGAACAAATCAAGTATCCCACTTCCTGCCCATAGAGAGACTGTCATGAAGATGATTCTACTTATCTTTGGTTATGGCGCCATTGTATATACCACTTCCTCCAAGTCCATCCTTGCAAAGTTGGAACCCTTCTTTCACTCCTTCTGCCACTTTGCCCTGGATTGCGCCCCCAGAACCCACCATTGTTCCCTGCATTTCTCCCTCTCCCTGCCCACCCTTGATGCCAGGCACCTCTCATTGTGCCACCTTCGTCTCCAAATTCTGGTTGTGCTCCCTCCCCCCTACCTTTCCTCCTTCCTATCTTCCCACCTCATACTCCCTTCACAGTTCCAACACCTGCTCTCTTACCCTCCACCCCTCTAAAATCCTCTGCTGGTCAAGCTAATTTCACTTTCCACTTCTCCAAACTTTGAAGCAGCCTTCCCATTGCTATTCACCATGCTCCCTCTTCCCCACCTCTAAAAATCCCTCCTCCATGACTTTACTCCTCCTTCTCCTGCAGTTGCAACTGACCCAAGTCTAGTCCCCCTCCTCCCTCCATATTACTCCCTCTCTCTACTGCCCGGATTTATTGGCCCACTGAGCCCCTTGGGCTTGTCCCTGTTGTACCCTCAATCTCCCTTCCCTCCTTGATTTTGCTGCCAGCTGCACTTTGCTGAACTGTTGCTATTGCTATGCTATGCTTTGCAGTACCTGAACATTGAGCTTCCTCTTAACTGTCTACCATGTACTTCTTAGTTGTTGTTATAATTGTAACTTCATTGCTGCAACCCCGGGATACAACCTATTATTGCACTCTCCTCATCTCCTTCCCACCAGTACATATCTGAAAATGAGCTGTTTAGGTCAGTATGCTTTTCCTGATGAAACTCGGGAGACCGAGAGAAAGAAAGAAAGAAAGAAAGGAAAGAAGGAAAGAAGAAAAGAAAGAATAAGTCTTTATTCTCCACAGCCTCTCCAGGGACATCAACCTATCTGAGGCACAATCAGCACTCTCCCTGCCCCTGACAACCATTGCACACATACAGTTTTTGTGGCACAGGACCAGTACTGGTGACCACCATTATACTGGCACAGTGTGTTTTTTGCCCCCTCATCATTCTCCGCCCTCTCTCAAAATGCCCACAGTCTACAGTAACCCAGTGGAAGAGATAGGACGCTACCTCCCTGTCCCACTGCAGGAAAGGGCACAAGAGCAGAACCAGGGAGCATCCCTCCTTGGCCAGAAAATGTAGCAGTCAGCAGTACCCCCTGATCCAGGGGCCTGCATAACAACACAGACCAGAGGCTGGATTCACAAAGCTTTCAGAAGGTGCAAAACCTTCCCTAAGTCCCCAAAACTGCCTCAGCTACAGAAAAAAAAAGGGGAATGTGCTCTAAGTGCTATTCACAAAAACCTCCGCAGCTGTGGAAAGAAACACTATGGACAATGGAAAAAAGTGCAGCTGCAGAAGTCCCTGAGGTAAAAAGGTATGAGATAAGTAAGGCACAAACCCTGAAAGGCTATTCTCAGCCAGTTTTTTTCTGCAGTTGCAGAAAAAATGTTACACACAGTGGAATGAGGTGTAACTCCCCCTCAGCAAACTGCAGCAGTGCCCCAACAATTGGAATCAATTAAGGTGGAGGTGAGGCACAGGTAATAGCATCCCAGATAGTATAGCAGTGGCTGTTGGTACAGCAACAAATGCACATATTACCATGATATGGCAACAGGCAACAACCACCAGACCCAGTGCAGCCCATGACGGAGCGCCACAGGCAGTAAAACCTGGCCAGCCTGCAGCAAGTGCTACCCCTGCAGGCCACAGGAACACCCCAGAAAGGGAGGACCAGCAGTGACAATCGGCCACTGTGGTACCATGGTATCGCTGGTACCTGTGGTGCTACAGTGGTCCCAGTTGAGGGACTGGTTGCAGGTCTCTGTGTGTGCTATCAGCTTCATATTATGGCAGCAATGTTAAAGTCTGCTGCTTCAGCTACATAGATTTACTATTGGTGTGCCTCCTCAGCCATTTCCACAGCTGCGGATTCTCAGCACTTGCGGGATTCCCACAGCTGCTGCAATTCCGCAGCAGTGGGACTTTTTGCGGATTTCCCTCAGCTGCGGGATTTTCTTTAAGAATATCACAAAACTGCGTTTCCACACTGCTGCAAGCCTTTTTCCCACAGCTGCAGAATTTTTGCTGTTCTTTGAGAATCTTGCCCCAAGTCTCTCTTCCTGATCTAAGACTTGTTTACACCACCAACTTTGAAGCTCATCAACCCATGTGAACAGGTTGATGTGTTGCAAAGTCAGCTTTGTAGACACTTCATGGAGCGCTGTAAAATTGCACTTTGGATCCCTTTTCTGCTGTGACTCAATTGTGGGTACCCACATCGGAGTGAGCGCATTAACTAGTGTTGTACACCCTTTGATGCACTCACTCCGATGGACAGCCTTCTGTCCCAGTATCTCCCAGCATCCTCTGCTGAATTTACAGCCCCTCCTCGTAGCGACCTGTAGCACTGTGAGGGAAGGCTGTGTGAACACTAAACTGATGGAGGAGCAGCCAGCACAGTGGGAAGAGAGCAGCACAAATGCAAGAGCGCTGTGGCCATGTAAACATGGCTCTAGGTTGCCTGCATATGGTATACGGTGGCTACTGCTTGGCCTTTGGGAGCAGCCCCCCACCCCTGGAAAATGTCATTCTGTACCAGAGTATAGTAAAATATGTGAAATGCTGGCCAAAATACTGCCGTGCTCCTATCAAATAGCCATCTCTATAGGGCTGATCATGAGAGCACCGTGGCTAGCACTTGGCAAGCAAATGTAATCTGCATGCAGTTACACAGAATTTAAGAATGAAAAATCATGCTGGCTTCCGTCAACCAGCGTGTCAAATGACATAATGCTTAGGTTCTGTGATTGGCCCTCTTTGAGCTGAAATGAGCTATCTGAACAAAATAATGCAACATTCCATTAACTTAGGGGGTTCAGATATATTTTTTTTTTTTCCAACGACAACAAACTTTGGGGTTGCCAGATCAAATATCCATGACATTAAGTCTTCCACTTGGCCCATCATTGCAAAGGCACTGAAGCAGTGAGATGTGCCCCCCAACCCGTGTCGGAGAACTCTGCCACTGCAGTATACCCTCTAGGCTCCTCCATCCCAATGTGGGGTTGGGTCCGGGATGCAAGCATGGCTCTCCGAGATGGAAAGCACAACCACATTTCCCCAAGTACCACCCACCAGGCCAGATGAGCTCTTACATGTTTTAGTCAACAGACTGTGAGATTTATCAAGAGCAATCAAAACAGATTTTCTTGTGATAGGTGGAAGAGCAGCTAGGAAAAGACACGGCAAAAGATTTGCTTTGCATTTACTAACTAGGCATTATTGATTGTGAAATACTTTACAGGCTGCTCTACTGGATGAAGGGCCCAGGGTATTACATGTTCTGTTTCTGTAATAAAGATAGTGTCTAGAGACAGACAGTAACCCAAGTCATCAACTCGAACATCTCTGCAGTGCTTTAAACGGGGGTGGGGGATATCACCAAACACGGTGCTTAGCTGAAAATCGAAAAGGACTGTTCAAAACGTGAAATCCTGGCCAATGAACACATTAAATCTGAGGCCAAGGTTGAGGTTTTCCAGGAAACAGAGAAGATTAGAAAATGCTCTTTTTTTATACTGGCTGTTCTAAACCTTTCTTAATGTAGATTTTGCAACTCTGAGAGAAGATAGTATGTGAGAAAAGTTAATTCCTTTAAACTGCAAATTAATTTTTTTTTTTTTTTTAATATGATTTCTGAAATAGTAAACATTTTTAAAAGTACTAATAAATGAAATGTTTTTAAAGGGACACTGTCCCTTTTAAACACTGATTTCTGAATTACTAAGCATTTTGAAAGTACTATAAATTCAATGTTTTTAAAGTGACACTATCAGCTTGTCTTCATTTTACTACATACACTGTAGTATGGGACCTGTAGGCATGGTAACCCCACAATATGCCTTCATGCCAACAGGAGCTACAAAACAACTGAATTTATACCTTTTTCTGGTGTAAAACGAAAACTCAGGTGGTCCACTGGGAAGACGGCCAGTAGATAACCCGCACATCCCGAGTGTGATGGCACGCCGAGCTGAGGGTAAACTCATTCATGAATGAGTTGGAATTTTTCTGTAGCAGATAAAAACGCTGCTTCTGATACAACTTGCAGTTCTGAGTTCGGCAATGTGCGCTCTAACCCTGTTATTTTGTATTTTGGAAATTGAAGCCGTGACTCTGCATGCCCAGAGTCACGACTTCAATTTTGAAAATACTTCATGACTTCAATTTTCAGAATACAAAATAATGGGGTTAGAACACTTGTTTGATTTAAAGAGAAACATTGGCAAACTCAGGATTGCAGCTTGTATCAGACGCAGCGTTTATCGGCTGCAGTTTGAAAAATTACAACTCAAATATGAACGAGTTTACCCGTGACTCGGCGCGCCATCACACTTGGGGACACACAGAGGTGCCATCTGGTGGTCTTCCCAGAGGACCACTCAAATTTTTATTTTGCAACAAAAAAAGGTATAAATTCAATTATTTTGTAGCATGCCAACAGGACACATACTACAGTGTATGTAGTAAAATGGAGAAAAGCGGACAGTGTCCCTTTAAGAAAAGGAACTGCTATATAATGAAGTCACTTACTGTTCACCTTTCATGGTTTTTTGTGCTATGAATTCTGTGTTTCCTATAGATCTGTATCACTAGCATTTTAAGTGCCAAGGATCTGACTGCAAGTCGCAGTTGCTAGCACTAAGTGTTAAAGAGCACTCAGTGTACAAAGTAGATACATTGTAATGCCACTGAGCCATGCGTTAATGGGAGTTGCAGCCACTACCCAAGCACCTGCAAAGATAATTGTACATGGTCAGGAAAGGGGTGTGTGGGCCGGTCTTGTGGCGCGGAGGGCTGAGGTGCTTGCCCCTTACCTGCTGTATGCCAGTGACCCAGGTTTGGGAAGAGACTTGAGTTGCTGGGGGTTGGCCAGTAGGGCGAAGAGGACTGAGTGCCCGATGGCCTGCTCTCCTCTCCTGGGGTTGGAGGGTTATCACCTCTGCCATTAGACTGCCATCTGGTGGAGGCTGGGTGGCAGTGCAGGTCAAAGCAGTACATGCGGAAGGGAGCGGCGAGACACTCGTGGTGCGCTGCATGCCTCCACATGCATACGCCACCATGAACAGTGCCAGCAAAGGGGAAGGAAGAAAAAGACTGGTGGAAAAATATCGGGACTGGCTCCATGAAGCTCTGTGTGCCAGCTCTCTGCCCACACTACCACCAGGATCCTGGACCCTCATCTGGATGTGTGTCTCTGGGGCTGGGGAAGGATGAACCTTCACCCCAGCCCTGCCATGGGGGCAATTCGTGGGAGACTTGGAGGGTCAGGAAAGTTTCAGGCAGTGGCTGCCAGCAGGGGGTGGTGGGGACAGAAGCTGAAGAGCTGCCAGTCCCAGCTGCAGGAAAGATACAGTACAAAAAAAAAAAAAAAAAAAAAAAAAAAAAAGAGTACATGGGTCACCGTGCAAATAGCTGGCAGGGCAATACTTCAGTACATGATGGCCCTTGCAAGCCAAGCTCTGCAGATTAGAGCAGCTTGCTATATACCCCAGAGGTTACAGTAATGAGCTATGAATGAGCTTGGTACATCTAGTAGACCTGGGTTCGAGTCCCATATCCTCAACTTGTATACTGCATGACCCTGAGCAAGTTACTCAACCTCCCCAGTGCTCCTGGATTGCCACTGAAAACAGGTCTTGGACCTAGTGAGCCTTACTCAGTTGCTAAAGAATAAAAAGAAAGAAAAAAAATATGTTTGCACAGCATACTGTATGTGTTGGTCTTTGCTTATAAAGTGCTGGTGGAGAGGGGAACTTGGTAGACTTGGAGTTCCTTTTCAACTTAAATTGTAATGCTCTGTGGCTTCACTGGCATGCAAAGCAGGGATATAAATGTCCGAGTTATAAAGATTCTCTTTTTATGCAGATTTCCTCGGTAACTAAGAATGTAGGGAAGTAAAGAAAATTAATGACATAAACTAAACTGTGTCTTACTATATTTTAAACTGGTTCCTTGTGTTTTGGAAAATCACTTTAAATATGGCTGACTCCAAGGTTGCTAGCTGACTTCTCAGTTGTTTTGGAAGCAAGTAACATTGTTTGTCACCTAGCAAGTACCACGGACCACCAAAATATTATATGAGGTTACCAGCTAGCCAACAGGACCAGGCTGTTCATCCATTCTTTATTATGTACAATAATTTCAGAGGCTGTAGGTTTACACTGCAAGGCAAAATGAGTAAAAGAAAAAAAAAAACAGGCCTTTACCCTCCAGGCTTGCCCCTCCTCCATGGCCACCGTCAGAGCTTCTTTTGGGTTATTAATGACACGACCAGTACATCCCGAGAAATCCATGGCAACCATCGTGTTGTCGGACACACTTCTCTGGGAAATGAGACAATAGCTAAAGTTTTCTTTGGCAGGATGACAAACAGTACACAGAAGAAAAGGATTTCTGACCTATGCTGACCTTCACCATGGGGTGATATTGTGAGGACTCCATTAATTAGGCAAATTAGTGCAATCATTGTGCCTAACAGGATCATGATGCGTGTGTGTGTGTGTGTGTGTGTGTTTACAATCAACTCTACTGGAACAAACTGCCTTCCAGGCCAGTCTGCATATTAACGAGGCTTCGGTATGGTTCTAAAGAGGACTGTAATAGAATGTGTGGTGGTTTTCCATAAGCAATACATGACAGGAGAGGCTTGACTTACTTTAACCCTCCAGATACCCAAGTGTACAACACAGAGAAGTAAAGAACAATCAAATCCATACACAAATGACTCGGACTGTATACAGTTATGGGAAGACAGTCATATGCCTTTTTAGAGTCAAATTTTTGCCTAAACAGAACCACATCATAAAAGAAATACATACATATCTGTCTGTCTATCTATCTGTATATCCATCCATCCATCTAACTCTATCTTTCCATGTTGCTCATAATATATACACACACACTATATATATATATATATATATATATATATATATATATATATATATATATATATATATATATATATATATATACACATATATACATATACACATATACACACACACACACATACACATATACACAAACACACACACACACACACACACACACACACACACACACACACACACACACACACACATATTCATACATACACATATATATATATGTATGTATATTTTGCTTGTATCTTTTTCTCCTTCCTGACCGGCCCCATCACGCCAGCATCCACTGGACTCACCTCTGGCTTCCACAAAGTGCCAACTAGCCGGGTGCAGTGCCTTCGAGGGGCCGGCATCATCTTACCGGTCAGGATTTTTTCCATCCTTTTCGTCCTGTCCAATTGCAGTGCTTTGCCGTGCAAGGACGCCAATGGCCGAGCCATGTGCGCTTCCACACGCGGCATGCGGACATCTGCCCCTATGTCTATGGGTCCACTGCGCCACCTCCAGCCACCACTAGGGGCTAGACAAGCTATGGACTCCATCCCCACCCCTCCCCGGGAGAGAAAGCCATCCTTTGGATGTCAATCCTCTCCCTTCCCAGTCGACCCCCAGCGACCCGCTTGCACCGCAAACACGGGTCACTAGCGTGGCAGGAGGTAAGGTACAGATGACTCAGCCCTCCACGCTGCTGGGCTGGCTACATATACATATATGTAACAGATAATCTACTAATGGACATGTGGTCATGCTCGGATATACACATGCCTTGGTGTGCATATATCGGAACATGACCGCACACCTTAAGGTGGATTATCTGTCTTATACAATGGCCAAAATTGGTTTGGATGGGTCAGAAAACTAGAAGGAGGTGCAGGCATGCAGTCATTGTGGCATAATGCACAGTCATGTGATGTGTTTCATTCAATCAGGAGACAGCATTTATACTGATATTTCTCACCCATTTGATACATATACACATACACATATTATATATATTAATATTAATATAATATAACATAACATAACATAACAACCCTCTACAGGGCATGCGGTTGTGCTCTGATATACGCACACCTTGGTGTGCATTGTGAGGCACGATGCCACAGGCAGAGTGCGTTCAACCACCAAGCCGTATGTATATCAGCACATGACTGCACACTCTGTAGTGGATTATCTGTCTTATAAAATGACCAAAACTGTTTTGGAGTGGGGTGAAAGAGAGAAAGCACTCCGGGTATGTGGTCATTGTGGGATAATGCACTGTCAAGAGGTTTGTTTTATCCAGTTAAGAGACAGCATTTTAACGGATTTTCTTCACCCATTTTATATATATTTATATAGAACCCATCGTTACCTGCACAGCAGTGCCACAGGCTGCCACTGGGACACCGAAGTGGGCAGTTTTTATCATGTTGGTCACTGTTTGGTCATCGTGCTTTTCTATAATAATGCAAGTACTGCTAGTGGCACAGGATCAGCAGTTACAAAGACAAAGTCTGCAAGCCCTGGAGTTCCATCCTGGGGCCAGCCAGCAGGTCAAGCATCGCAGAGGTAAGCACAGACCTCCAGAATTCATGCTCTCTCTGCTTGCCACTAAGGGTACAGCATTGGTGTCAACTGTAAAAGCAGACACTTCCCTACACTCCTGGAAGGCGGAAGGGTGCAGCTGTGGCTGCCAGATTGTCAGAGCAAGGGACAGGGAAAAATGGAGGGGGGGGGGAACTTGACTTTCACAAAGGGGGCTCACGCACTCACAGGACAGATGTGTTGCTAATTCTGGTCACCCAGCCAGATACATATACCATGCAAGAGACAAAACTGGATATACAAAATGTGTAGAAAAATCTAACAAAATGAAATGGTGCAAAAAACTATATCAAAATATGATCTTAGTACATGCCCACACCATTACAATAACAAAACAATTTTGATTTCCGCTTGCGACGCCAGCAACCCAGGCTCAGGATTGAACCCGGGAGCTGGAGGGCCAGCTGGGGGAGAAGGCTTGAGCATCCCAAGGACAGCTTGCCTTCTCTGGGGGGGAGAGGGGTATCTGGACTCAGTACTTGTCTGACCTCGGGTGGAGACCCGAGGTACAAGTCTGAGGTCGAAATAGGGTAGGCGTGCTGGATGTCAGCACCTCAGGTGCCTAGACATCAGGGGCACACAGCATGTTCCGGAACATCGAGGAAAAACACCCTCAGCGCTCCAAGTAGACAGAGCACCAGGCCCCAATCCCTAATGTCCCTACCGGCACCGGAGATGGAATCCCGACGATATACAGACACACTGGGGTGAAAGGGCCCTCACCCTGTACCCGCCTGGGGGGTACAACCATGGCTCCCTTGGGGATTGACTGCACCGGATGCCAGGTAGGAGAGCAGGGATGCAACAGGCTGTAGGTGTCTCCTGAAGAGTGGAAGTGCTCAGGGGGAGAAGGAGGAGCAAAAAAAAGAGGATAAAAAAAAAAAAAGCAATAACAAAACAATAAAGATGGGGAGGAAAATGGGGATAAAACATGATACAAAAAAAATGATGCAGTACCTACCAGAGGTGTGGAGGTGACCCAACCCTGTCTGTTTTGTTTAGATTGTGAAATCTGGTAATTGCTGTATAGCTGCGTACCATACTGTTAAAAGCAATGCACAACGTTAGAAACTGGTAATAAGAGTAAACCCGAAGCTACAACCTTTCAAACACATTCTGAATACTAGCTGAGCCCTCTGAACTTTATGGGTTACTTTGGGATAGTAGGAAACCTGGGAATCAAACAGTAACATTTTTTGCTGGTGCAACCCCGCAACCAAAATGCGAGACAGCTGCCTGCAAACAAGACAGTTAAACCCACTATAGACAGGAGCTTTAGAAGAGATTTGCACCACATTTGACAAGACACAAAACTGTCCTTGTGTAACCCCCAATATTTTTTAATGTTGATCTTTCAGAGGTTCACACAGCTCCATTTTAAAGATACCTCTGCATTTTTCAATCATTTGTGGTCCATTTCCTGTGACAAGGTACTTTGAAAGAGTTAAAGGGGAACAGTCAGCATTAAGAGCCCCACACCCAAATGTGTGACTGGCCTCAATTTTCAGATTGTGTGGAAAAACATTTTTTTTCTTGCTGTTTACCACAGTTTAGCAGACTGTATCATGCCGATTCTGTTAATACATGCTAGCTGGCATTTTCTGTAACTACAAATCCCAGAATCCACTGAAGCTGACATCAGAGGAGGGCTGCAGCTGTGGGAGACAGGCTGTAGCAGTGGGAGACAGCCTGCAGTGATGGAGCTTCTTAAACCTTCGGTCAGATGTGCGCTGGCCCCACTCTCCTCCCATGGCTAAGTACAGTCCTCTGGAACTGCACTTAGCCATGGGAGCAAACAAAAGATCAGAGCAGATAAAAACTCTAACATGAACTGCAGGCCATTGGATCTCCCACAACTGCAGCGCTCCTCTGATGTCAGCTGCAGGGGATCCTGGGATGCATAATTACAGAAAATGTTAGCTTGGTAGTCAACAGAAACAGTCTGACACAATCTACTATACTGCAATAAACATTACGTTAAAAAAAAAAAAAAGTTTTTCTCACAAAGTACAAATATGGACCAGCCCCACACATAGGAGTGAGGCTCTTAGTGCTGACTGCTCGATGTAATACTCAAACCAAAAGCTTTTCCCTTCTTACTGCTACTGATTAAGGAAGATATTAGCATTTAAACAAGAGCTTTTGCCCTTATAAACCATCAGCTCCTAGTCATAGAAATTCAGTAAGTGACACTGTGCTTATGATATCAAAGTGTTAATAGGAAAGATAGTGGCATTACAAATTCAGGATCATGACGTAGTTGAATGCTTCGGCAGTGGAAGCAGCAGAGTTGTGAAGAGGAAAGCTATCTCAAATAGGTAATCAGCATTCGTGCGAGGCAAATTATAGAAAGTATATTAAAGAGATACTCGTTTTTTTTGCCTTCCCATCTCCTATTTCTGCCTGACACATGAGCAGAACCAATTCAGCAGCTACTCCAAGCCCCATCACCCACCCAACCTAGGACTTACGTCTACTTTTTGAACCTCCATGGGTGGGTGTCTTGTCAGGTGGTGCCAAGCTTGGGGGGTATACCGCCATCATCCTGGCTGCCCACCAAAGCTGTCCTCCCCCCCCCCAGCTTTCTCCCTGGGCTGGCACGGGTGCTATGGCAGACATGTAATACATAAAGACTAATACGCCTCAGTGACCTGCACCCAGCCAGCCAGGAATGCGACCACTATTCCAACAACTAGCCTTCACTAGGCGATGACTGAGCATGATGTCTCCCCTCCCCGAAGGAAGAGAAGCATCGCAGGACGCTTGCTCCTCCTTCCCCCTGTCAGCCTCTGAGCTACCCCAGTTCACTGCTGATCCCAGATCGCTGGTTTGGCAGATGGTAAAGCCCCCTTGCCTCAGCTCACCATGTCACTCATCCAGCCTTAAAATGGACACTTTCAACCCCCTTAGACCTCAAAGTGTCACTAGTTTATAAAACATATTTGATGATTGCTCATGTTCGTTTTTTGCAATTGAAAGTTTATTGATTCCCCTCCCCAAAAAATGTACATTACAAACCATAGTGCATGCAGAGCTAGTATAGCAGGAATACACATAAAAAAAGCACCATATGCACAGAAAACTAGAGGTAGCATGAAGGCTCCAAAAGGGCAACCTATAACAGTTATCCATAAAGCCTCATGATATCAAATGAATACAAGTTTTCAAAAGCAGTGTAATATGGGACAATGACTTGAGGGGATTGGAGTCATACATTCATTGTTCTAGAGCAGTATGCAAATAAGGTGCCAATGACCCCTAAGCTAATCAATAAAAATTGAAAGTATATTCAGCCAGCCAACATACTGTTGAACAGCAGAGCCCTAGATGAGGTTTAAGGGATGAAAGTAGTATCTAAGGCCATTATATGATGCCCCAGGACTACCATATCTGGCATTGAGAAACCTGTCCCCGTAGGGTATAGGTGAGTTTTTCTAATTTATAAATCAATATCACAACTGACTGCCACTGTACCATGGTAGCAGGTTCAACCTGGAGCCAGTCAGGTGCTAGCCTTCTCTGCAGCTAGAATAAGTACTGGTGCCAGAGTCCTGGGACTCAGCCTTACTCCCTGTGATAGAATTCAGCAACAGTGTACAACAGGGTGTGTGTTGTGCTGAGATAATGTCATGCCTTTGGTGGCTGGGCACGAAGCCACAAGCCTCAGCACATGCCGCTGCTTGCCTGTCACCCATGGCACAACATGTGTCAGCATCTCTAAGGACCAGGTGCAGGCGTTGCGTACATGTGGCATCTTCAGATCGCATACCCATGCCATCGCACATGTGTCGACCTTGGGGCAGGGAAACAGGAAAAACAGGGGCTGTGCAATTAGAAAGACCTGTCTGCCTGCCCCTATCCTGCAACATGCCCAGGGATCCTGCTAATCTGGATCTGGACCCCAAAGAGGGGAGGATGGACCTCACTCTTCCAGCCCTGCCGCAGCAGGGAATAAAACATGGGAGAACAGAATCAGGTCAGTCCGGGGGGTAGGGGGGGGATGGTTGGCAGACAGGCTGAAGAGCCAATCCAGCATCCTGAACAGAAAAAAAAAAAAACATGAACACCTCCGCTCTCCATAGGACATACCTGGAAACAAGCTGGACAGTTCAGTGCATCTTCCTGGCTAACACATGCCATTTCACAAATTCATTATTGTGTTTACCTTAAACAGCCTAAAGGCCGTTACCCAGCAGCTCCTACTTTGCTCATCATCTGTGCACAACACCTTCAGATCTTTAGTCCCATTTCGCACTTTTTGAGGCTACAAATTACAAATGAAAGACATTGAAAAAGCACTATATTTACATTTGTGACAAACGCAATGTAATCTGTATGTTTGCTAGTAGCCCAGTAGATGGCTATGAAAATGTAAGCTTTCCCTTGCTATAGTTATGTTTCCCCTGCAAATATTTCTTATCATACTTCCTTTTGAAAACTGCCCTGTAATGGCAAGCAGTCCCTACCTTTTCCTTCAGGAATTACACAAGGAGCTCTTAAATGACCTACAGGAGGGTTGCACACCCAAACATTACTCTAGCCATGTTCTAAAGGAGGTGACTTTCAGCTAAAATATTTCTTTTTTATATTTTAAATTTTTTTATTATTCTATAAAAAGCACAAATGCATGTTACAATCCATACAGAAAATGACTCGTACAGGTTATTTCACAGTTAATTCAAATCAAATGTTCTTGTTCACATATCAGTCAAGTTGGTCAATATATTCAACATGACTGGTAACTTTCAGCTAAAATATTTCAACTTGTGCGTCAGTTCTCAGACTGCATCTCACAGCATACTTCTAAAAGATGGTTTCCTCCATGTTAAGCCCCCCTTTAGAGCAGTATCCGTTTCCTATCCAATACAGCTGTCAGGTCATTCCAGCTCCACCCTCTGGGAGGGCAGGAAGGTTCCTAGGACTATCCTTACCGAGGAACCAATTCATGAAGGGCAGGTTATCCACAGCAGATTCGTTGCGGTTCCACCAGCCTTATTTTCAAAGCAGACTTATGTTCACACTGTCAGTGATGGAGGCATCGTAATTTTGATACAAGCTGCTGCAATTTGCAGCAATCATCATGTGCTCGTGGCATTTGAAAACTGCTACAGGTGCACCAGCGCAAGTTTTATGACACAGATGTGGGTGGATCTCTCTGTCTCCTGTGTCTCCAGCACACTGGCTGAAAATCCATCCCAATACCTTTAGTGTCAGTTACGCATAGGGTAGTGCTGTATTGTAGAAACAAGACTAAAACTATTCTTTCTTTATATTAACATCCTTTTTATTATTATTTTATTTTCATTTTCCTCATCGTTTCACCTTAACTCCCACCCCTGACATTTGGTGTCACCACAACTGCAGGGTTTCTTAGTCGGGAAGTGGGGGCTAGCAAGTGCCTTCACAGCTGATGCTAATGCTACTTCTTGCCTGGGGTGGTATGAATGTCAGGTGGTCCACACCCTTATTCCCTCCCCCCTTCCCTGTTTCCCTCTCTCCCCTCCCCCTTCCTCCCTGTCTCCCCCTCCTGCCCTCACTCCTTCCCTCCTCCTCCTCCCTCTCTTTCCATCCTACCCTCCCTCCTGCCTCACTTCCTCTCCTCCCTCCCCCGTCTCCCCTACCCTCTCTCCCTCATTCCTTCCTTCCCGTCCCTTCCCAGGGGATGACAGCCTCACCTTCTTAATGTAGCAAATCCCACAGTGAGCATCATCTGGGGATTCCTGGGCATGAATGTGAACCCCAGTCTCCAGGCGGCAGCCTGACATGCTGTCACTATGCCAGCCCACTCTTAACTTTTTTTGAACCATTAGATTTGAATATGTTTAGGATACCGTAATCTGAGTTTAGCAGAAGACAAAAAGGAAATATGGAAGACAAAGGACGAGGGTTGACCCCCTACCTTTATACAAAATGCAAACTCTGCTGGCGCACTGTAGTGTTTTTTGGCATTTGTCACAATGAAGACGTTGGATTCATCAATCTCAGCAAAATACTGCAGGTGTCTGGGCTCCTATTCAGAAGAAAACAGAAAAGTAACTCCAGAGTTATTTCAACACCAAGGTTAAATGTTAAGTTATGCAGGTTATTACTGCCCGTTTTGACTATAACATGCAGTGATCCTTCTGAAAGGTAAGTACTACGAATTAAAAAGTCCCCCCACCATCCAAAGGTTATCCTGCTGATTTGCATTTAAAGTGTTAAAAAAAGTTCATGACATTTTTAGTCCATTTTAGATCTTTATTGCAGAACTTCTTAACTTGCACTGTAAAGCCCGGCCCCTTATGTCATGGGTTGAAAGTTTGAGCCTACTGCTCACTCTGTGCAACTGTGGGTTGTCAATTCTGCCACCAACTGGCAGTTCAAATGTGCATAAAGTGAATGGTAGAAGCATGCTCTTCACTTGTGGGACTGTGCCAAGTAATGCTTTACAGTTCAAGTTAGAGATCACTGCAACGAAGGTGTAAAATGGACTTTCTAGATAATTATATATTTTTTCAAACAATCCAAATACCAGAGTGGCAGGTTAGCTTTGGAGGGTAGCTTTGTAATTTATAGCATTTTCCTTGAACTTCCAATGAAGAGAATCGAGGCATCCCTTTCACATTCTAGAATCACTGGTATTGCTGTTTGGTTCCACCCAATCAGAGCACCACCGTTAGTGCACCTGGTCATCAGGGCGCCACGTCGGGATTTCTCTAACCCCTGTTTTTGTGGGAGGGGGGCAGTGCCCTGCCCTCCCTTTATTATTATTTTTACTTGGGGGGGGGGGCAGACCTCAGGGAGAGGGCATGAATCCCAAAATCAGCACTTTGATGTGCCGGCGCACTAATGCTGGTGCTCTAATGGCTGGAAGGGTTGCTATTTAGCATTCTCTTATGTTTATGTTGCTTTCATGGGCCCATTTTAAATGGGAGTGCACTGAACTGCATGGAAGTAAACAGCTTTTAATGCAACTTTGGGCTGGCTGGAGTTGGTAAATTTGCAAGTTTTGTCAGTGTAGCACAAAACTGCAACACTTGTGAAAATTGCAAAGTTGGCAGAAAAGGTACTAAGTTTGGAATTAATGGAGTACCCTTCCTCACACAATCTCTGATTTGCAGAAAAGGTTTCTAGTCCCCATACTTTTTTTTTACTATAAATCATGACATCATCCACAGCCAACCAGCAAATGAGAACCGCCAACAGTCATCCTCTTATTTTGTGTACAGTGTCATCTCTTGCTGCCTCTCCTAAGTAAACATTCCATCTGGAAATCATACTTGGTCATGTTGCCACAGTCAGCCACCCACACCTGATACCACAATAAGTCACTAGCATCCTTACTATCAAAAATATTAAATCAGTCTTGCACCAAAAAAAAAAAAAAATAATTCTTGAGGTTCAAATTCATATCTTTTCTTTTCTTTGGGTATGCATGTCCATGAAAAAAGAGTTACCAAAATGTGACATGAGTGTCAATTTTTCAAATCGCAGTAGATCCGTTTTGATGAGCTTTGCAATACACTGTGACCCAAGAGTGAAGAAGGGACCATATTGTGAGATAACACCTTAACTGAGACTGAAGAAAAAGCACCTTCAACACTGCGCATGTAACAGTGGACACTACAGCCCTACACATGAAAAATGGGATACCACACAACTGTTCAAATTAAAAAAAAAATTCACAAAGCATTTCAAGACACTGAAGGCCAAGTGTCTCATGCACCTGAGAAGTGACGTTATCTCATGACATATCAAACCCTGGAGTGACTTACTGCTATTATGTAATGAACTGTTGCTATTATGTAATGGATAATTTCTTTATATATTAAAAAGTCAAAAATGTTTTATAAATATTGTTATTGATTTTTCTGTGTGTATGTATACATTTTAAAAAAAATTCTGATTTGTATGTTTTGACCAGTAGGTGGTGCTGTTCTGAAGGATACGGTGAGTTGTGGAGTGGAGGGATTTGGGCTGGGACTTTTTTTTTTTCTTTTTCCTGTGAGTATGTGCTGGGATTTAATCGCAGGTAAGAAGATGTCTCAGCCAGCCAGTCAGCCTGGTGGCACTGGAGGTTGAGGTGCTGGACGCCACACCTCGTGCCACGCTGGCGACCCGGGTTTGAGAACTAGCCTGGGCCGCTGGGGGCCGTCAGGGGTGAGAGAGGATCAAGCATCCAGAGGACTGCTCTCCTCTGTCAGGGAGGGAGGGACTGCCATCCTGTCTGCTGATCGCCCTCTACCGGCAGCTGGAGGGAAATACAGGTCAGGAGCCATGCAGCCGGTGCATGACATCAGAGGGGAGGGGGGCCGGAGAGAAAAAGCAAAAATGGAGCTGGCAGGCTCCGTAATTGCCCTGGCTATACCCATGCCAAACTCCAGAATCTGGACACTGGCTATCGGGGGGGGGGGGATAAAATCGATGCTCCTCGTCCCTGGCCCTGTCACAGGGGGCAATCCATGGGGGATTTCCTGGGGAGATCAGTGCGGGGATGTGAGGTCAGAGAGGTAAGCTCCCAGAGGGAGGAGCCATAGCCGCCTGCCAGCTCCCCCCATGAAGAGAGGATTAAAAAAAAAAAAAAATAGATGTCGTCTCAGCCAATCATGCTGTTGGATTCTTTCTCGCCACTGCATAATGAGATACATACTGGTACTTCTGCTATGAATTGTATAATGATGCATTTGGATACTACGATCTGATTAAACAACATTATAAAAAGAGTCTGAGAAACAGAGCTTTCTGATTGGCTGGAAGCATTCTATCAGGCTTGTGTTAATCTATTATTAACATACATGTAGAACCTAATCATATGTTGAACAAGATTTAACACTGTTTAAAAAAAACCTTTTTATTATAATAGCAAGAAGGCACTCCCAGGGGTTATGCTAATGGTCAGTTAATCTCCCTGTATGGGCATGTGGCACTTGTCTACGCCTTGTGCAACATTACACCTTTACAGGGTGATTAGTATGCCATTAATATAACCCCTGGGCATCTCATTGCTTAAATCTGGAAGCGAGTTAGTTACTTTTGGAAAAACTTTGAGAAACATTATATATTTAGACAAACTATAGTTTATATTTTATATTATATTTAATATGAATCCCACCCCCTATCAACTTAGGTCTCTCACATCAGGGATGCTCAAAGTCCCTCCTACCCGGACCCTCATGGGGGATCGGGTCTTTGCCATAAGTGCACCCAGACTCTGGAATTCGCTGCCTGTGGATATCCGAGCTGCCCCCTCCTATATGAGTTTTCGAAATTCCCTGTGGGGTTTCCTAAAACTAGCATCAGAGTGTGACTGCCCCAAACCTCCCTAGAGTAAAGTGTCAAATTGTTTTGTCTGAACCTCCCCAGGGTGTCTCCATTGAATTCCTGGAGATATTTTCCCCACTGTATCAATGACTTCTGACTACTCCTGCCTAAAAAGCCTTGGGCATTTTTACACCCATTATTGCTCCACGGTCATAGGCTAACCATGACATATTGCACCTTGGTCACTTGGTAGAAACTTGTACTACCAAGTGTTTCTGTTTCTGTCTAACATGTGCATATTTAGAAAAAATGTGATGAGCTGTACATACCTGTCCGCGATCCAACTAGCCTAGGGGGTGTATACGACAATGTTATAAGTTATATTATGACCAATCCAGTCCTTGAGCTATGCTCCACTCCTATGTATGATGACCTGTATATATCTGTCAGTTGAACTAGCCAGTCTAGAGTGTATAATCTGAAATGTGCTTACTACTGTATGTTTCCCCTGGCGTCAAATGATGTATTTCCCACATGTTTGTTTACTGTGACAAAAAACTGTACTCTCTTTGCCATGTCTCCTTGACTGTTGTTCCTCATGTTGTACTCTCCCGGGTCGTTCCTGAAAATAGGCATAATACTTGTCTTGTGTACTTACCCCGGTAAACAAAAGCTAAATAAATAAATTTGTAAGCAGAACCAGTCTAAATTCTTTTATAGTAATTTACATATAACTTCCCATGATGCTCTGCACTATCAGGGTATGTGTGATTTTGTAGGTCTTTGAAACCTGGCTTTATTGCCAATGTCCTTCCTGGGTAACCCTTGCTTTGATGCTTTTGTGCTGTGCTTTTGTCTTCGATATTTTATTTATTGTCTGCATTTCTCCTTCCGTTGTTCATTACTAGGTTAATGTGCATGGAAACGTGATCTTTGTCCACTAGAGTTCACAGGCATCAGCATCCTTTACTGAAGTCGTAATCCTCTGTTTGTAACACAACAGTCAGTTGTCGTGGAAAACGGACTGTGACTGCAGCAAAGGAAGAAGGAGTGGGTCATCTATAGGGAGGCAAAGATCACGTTTCTGTGTAAATAAATTTTGGAATAAAGAGAGTAAGAGGAATAGAAATGTTACATCAAACACAGAGAGCACTAATAATGAAAACCAGCAGCACTGGTGCGGATTCAGTCAATTAGCATGGATGTTTGCCCTGCACACAAGGGGCGCTGCAATGATAGGGGTCCCCACAAATAGGGCTTCAGTAAGTGGAACTCAAAGATATTGGGGGAGGGTGCTTTTTCTACATCAGTTTTGGTGTCATAATCATCTTTTGATTTTCTTGCTATAGAGCTTTTAGCTCTCCAGAGCGCCACCTCCGCCTTTCATCAGGCCTTTATGCAAGCGACCTCCCAGTCCTACCTGCTGCTCCCCCCCATTGTGGCAGCCTGGGAATACACAGCACGTGAGGCTGAGAGTATCAGTATCTATTACTCGGGCAGCCAGGAGAAATCATTTTTTTTCCTTGTCCCCAGATCCTCCCACCACCTCGATGCTGGGTGGTGCCCCGTAAGGGCCTCACATACATGCATGGATGCCACTGAGGAAAGACAAGCTCCCCAGCCCCCAGCAGGGGCTGCTGTGGTGGCAGAACCACAGTGCCATCCTCCCCAGCTGGGAGAGCTACCAAGTGGCATCGCTACCCCAGCTCCATTTGTTGCCCAACACAGCTACTGAGTTTTTTCCCCAAACTCCAGTTACCAGTGTGAGAGTGTCACATGCTACCTGCATCAGAGAGCCAATCATCTACTGCTTAATCAATTTGTAACTGGAAAGACCTGAAGATTCATAAGATATTCTAATGGGCTCACCAGTTTTGTATCGTCCTAGGACAGTGTCAGACCTTGCATCTTTACGTCTCTCACTCTAAGGTCATGTAAGTCCGCACTCTCACAGAGGGCAGAGAAGACAGTGACTCGGATGGATATATGCAGAAAGACAATGGAGGGTAGAGTGCGACCGACCAATAACAGTTCACCTAGTATGATTATGGGTCTTGGATGTGGTGATAGCTCATGAGAATTCCAATCTCTCCCGTCACTGTGTTTTATAATTTCATTGTTTTCATGTTTTAAACAGTCTGAATAAGAACTCCACAACTAAGTTTGTTAAAAAAAAAAAAAGTTTTCATTTTTATAGGTCAGCCAGACAAAACATAATGAGCAGAGAAACAGATAACTCTCGAGTCCCCCCTCCCCAATTTAGGGTTATGGTTCTTTGGAGAACTTTTTTGGGGGGAGGAGGGCTGCATGGTACTTGGTCAGCAGATAAACAGAGGGTTGAATTTTCCTGTGTTCTCGAGCACATTAGCCCATACTTATGACTACTGCCCATTTTCCTTGATTGAGCGACTTTACCTTGGATGTGCCTTTGGTTGAATAGTACAAGCCTGATTTCCGCAGGAAGAAGTAGAACTTTTTCCAGACCTTTCTTCCCATTTCTTTCACGTGGAGAAACCCCTGGAACTCGGGGCAGCTACCAGAATTGTAGAGGTTCTGTGAGGAAAAGAAAAGGTCAGTGCTTATAAGCAAGGGCTCGGTTTATGGTAGTTTCTTTTTAGTTCTGCACCATGTGTACCAGAATGCAGAAAGTAATATTTCATTATGAAATGGGCACAACAATTTCAGAAACCTGACTGGCTAAAGAGCTTGGAACCCAGTTGTGACATCCTAGCACAACAGCGCTGGGAAAAGATATGTAACCTCACTGACCTGTTCACATTGAGCAGCTGTTTCCATACACTCAAATCTCTCTCTGTCTGTCTGTCTGTCTCTCTCTCTCTCCAGCATCTGCCATCTATTGGCAACACTACTAAACTACAATGCCTAAATAATACTGCTTCTTTTTTTTTTTTTTTTTTTTTTTTTTTTAACATTTTTTCTCATTTTTACTTATTTAAATTTAAAACATGTTTTAAAAGAAACCATTTATTTACTAATATTAATGGACCCGTTTTATAATCACAGTGAGGCACTCCAGGGTGTGTTTTGTGCTAGGATAATGGTACTTCCTGGCTGGTGTAAGCTCTTGGCCTTTGGCCTCATCGCTAACCACTAGGGAGTGCCATTATTCCAACACAAAACACAATTCTGATGCTACTCTTAAATAATACTTTCATTAGACTTCAACAAAGTTTTTTGGTTTTGTTTTTACACACAAACTTAAGACCCATAACAACATCTCTTCTTCAGGTGTAATGTATGGCTCTGGAGCTTTTTACAGAAGAATGTGGGAAAAAAAAACCAAACAAACAAGACTGAAACATACAAATAAAAACTGAAAACTGAATAAAAGAAATGTGCTTCATCAGCCCTCCCTGTGAAACTACCACCATCTCCATGGGAGAAACCACAGAAACTGTTCAATGAATTTAACAGAGAGTATGTGAAGTTATTAGACAGGGTGAAGGGGAAGGGCAAGTGAGAACCAACAGAAGTGCGGGCACATGATGGAGGGTGGCATGTCTCAATGCCAGGTGTCTGGGCAAAACGATCAGTGAGCTCCAGGCTTTGGTGGCAGACTCCGGGCTGGATCTAGTGCCTGTTACAGAAACTTGGCCCAACGTGAACAACTGGGACATAGCAATCCCAGGCTACACCTTATACAGATAGACATACCAGAAGGACAGGTGGTGGACAGGTAGTGGTGACAGGATGACCATCTACGTCAGAGAAGGGATCGAAGCAGTAGGGGAGACTACCATTGAGGGGAAGGGGAGGTAGAATCACTGTGGCTTCAGCTCATGGAGTTGTGAGGTTTGAAGACTTGCCTGTTACACTGCATGTTCAGTAGCAGCAGAGCTGTTTTGCCTTACTACATTTCTGAAACAGGCAACAGAAGTGGCCAGCCCCCCTTGAGAAGTGACCACAAACAGTACCAGGAAGTTCCTTACCATACTTCCTATAACAAAACATAATACAATGTGCCAGTTATTTGGATAGGCATTGTTTAGACACTGGAGCGTCCTCTTTCCCAGGGGCGAATGAAACAAAAAGCTGAGAGGAAGGCCGGCCCAGTGGTGCAGAGGGTTGAGGCACTGGATGCCACACCTTGCACCATGCCGGCAACCTAGGTTCGGGAACGGAGAGAGGGTGGATTGAGCATCCCAGGACTGCTCTCCTCCCCCTGGGGTGGGTCAGGGAAAGCACATCGCACTGTAGCAGCCCCTGGTGACAACCAGGGGCAGCACAGTTGCAGTGTACAGTAGGGGAGGAGCACGGCAAGATGTCAGCTTACACACAGTATGTCATTGAACTGCCAGCTCCTGGGGGGAAATAAATGGAGGAAATGGTTGGGTGCGACCTAGGCAGCTTGATGACCGTGTGCCCGCCGACCCGGAGTACAGTTGTGGAATCGCACTGGGGGATCTGTTCCAGCCCGGCTCGGAGAGGCATGGGGGAGGCTCTCCAGCAGGTTGGGGTGGCCGCACCGGATCCCCCATCATGTGAGTGAGCCTGCTGCTCTCCGGGGCAGTGGGAGCCGGTGGCTGGAAGCCCCCACCAGTGGCACTGCACAGGCGCATAAATAGTGACATGACCAAAAAAAAAAGGCAGAGAGGACTTTCTGCAGTTCTTGGTTCGAGCAATGTAGTATCTTAATATTCTATGTACATCCACAGTATGGAGTGGGGTGCCCCACCCTTGTTGGCATGCTCAGGATAATATACAGGAAGGTGTATAGTTTGATTCAGTATAAATTCAGAAACCACCTGCGGGAGAAACACAGGATTTGTACACAAGAGAAGAGATTCTGAAAAATCAAATAGTCTCACACGTTACAGCCTGAAGCTCAGAAATCATTTGAGTAGAAGCCATTGCAACTAAAAATAACATTTTCCATGACAGGAAATGTAGGCCACAACTTGTGGCGGGCTCAGAAGGAGCCAATGTCAATTTCTCAAGAATGAAATTCAAGTCCCAAGGCAGGACTGGATTGCAGACAGGAGGTTTCTTATGAAGACTACCTCTCAGAAATGTATGGGACACTTCCAGCTGGGCAACCATATGACCATCAATAGAGGCACTGAAAGCCAATATAGCAGCCAAATGTGCCATAAGAAAGGAATACTGCAGAACACAGACAGTGAAAGCAAGTATTTCAACACAGCATTCACAGGCGTGTAAAAGCGTCCATATTCTGGGAAGCAGCACACAAAGTGAATCACTTACATTTCAAGGAATAACCACGTCTGATAGAAGGCTTCTAAGCAGCAATCAGAACATCAGCAGTCTTAGGGGATACCCCAAAATGTGCAATGGCTATATTTTCAGAAGCCATGCATGCTGATGTAGGGATTTCAGGTCCGGATGGACCACGGACCCCTTGCCCTGTGACGACAGACCCTGACACAAAGGTAAAGGACAGGAGGCCCCACTGCCAGATGTTGAAGGAGTGGAAACCATATCTGCTGATGCTTTACTGGAGCAATGAGGATGACAGTGACACCCTCCACCCACAGCTTGAACAGAACCCTCTGTATTACCTGAATGGGGGGAAATGTAAATAGGAATGTCTCTTTCCAAGAGGGGACAACACATTTCGCAAAAAAACTCAAGGCCCTGAAGTGAGACGTAGTTCTGCTGCACAAGGGAGGGGACAAAGAGCAGCCGGGAAACTGTAGACCCAACAGTCATATCTATGTGGTAGGAAAACTAATGGAGACACTAGTCAAAGAAGATCTAGTGGAATACCTGCAGAAAAATGGACTTCAGGATAGTAATCAGCACAGATTTGTGACAGGGAGGTCTTGTCAGATCAACCTGTTAGTATTCCTTCAGTCGGTAACCAAGGTAATTGATAAGGACGATGCTGCAGATTTACTCTACTTCCACTTCAGCAAGGCATTCGACTTGGTGCCACATCGAAGGCTGCTGAAGAAGATGGGGGATCTGGGAACAGCTAAGGAAATACTAAGGTGGGTAAGGGAGCTGGCTGGAGGGGAGGCAGCAGAGAGCTGTGGTGAATGGGTTGAATCAGAGGAAAGAGAGGCCACTAGTGGAGTAATATAGAAACATAGATTTTAACAGCAGATAAAGACCGTTTGGCCCACCTAGTCTGCCCATTTCCTTACCTAACGGATAAACTGCAGATCCTAGTTAACCAACAGCCTACTTCCTCCTACCCCCCCACTAGAATTGCCTTATGTCTGTCCCATGCATTCTTGATTTCCCCACTGTTTTTGACTCCACGACCTCCTCAGGAAGGCCGTTCCATGCATCTACAACCCTCTCTGAAGAAATACTTCCTCGCATTACCTCTGAGCCGTCCCCCCTCTATCTTCAAATTGTGCCCCCTTGTTCTTGCACATCTCTTTTTCTGAAAGATGCTACCCTCTTGGACTTCGTTGATTCCCTTGAGGTATTTGAAAGTTTCTATCATGTCCCCCCTCTCCCTCCTTTCCTCTCGGGTATACATATTAAGCTGCTTTAGTCTCTCCTCGTATGTCTTCTGGTGCAGACCCTGCACCATTTTGGTTGCCCTCCTCTGAACAGCCTCCACCCTGTTTATGTCTTTGCGGAGATGGGGTCTCCAGAACTGTACACAGTATTCCAGATGTGGTCTTACCAACTGTCTGTACAGAGGGCCAACAACTTCCTGTTTTCTACTGGTGATGCCTCTCCCTATGCATCCCAGTATCCCCCCAGCCCTTCTCACTGCCTTCTCACATTGATGGCCCACCTTTAGGTCATCTGATATGACTACCCCCCGGGTCCCTTTCCATTTTCGTTGTTGTCAGTATCTCACCCCCCATTGTATACTCTTCCCCTGGGTTTTTGTTTCTCAGGTACATTACTTACCACGGGGATCTGTTCTGGACCCATTCCTTTCAACAGGTTCATCAGCAACATAGCAGAGGGAATCCAGAACACGTTGTGTGTATTAGCAGAAGACACTAAACTCTGTGGTAGAGCTGACAACGTGGAAGGGATAAGGGAGTTGCAGAGAGACCTGTAAAGGCCTGAAATTAATCCAAAGCCTGGCAGCTGAAATTGAATACTGTAAAGTGCAAATTTATGCAATTAGGGAACAAAGACCCCAGAACAGAGTATTGGATTGGGGAGGGGTTAACCTGCACACAACATCAGAGGAAAGGGACCTAGGAGTCATTAGTGGCTCCATTAAAGAAACCAGCCAATGTAACCAGACCTTCAGGGCAGATCCTATGAAGATCAGCTAAAGGCACTGAACATGTGCTGACTCGAAACCAGAAGAGAAAGTGGGATATGATAGAGACCCTCAAGTTCCTAAAAGGAATTAACAGGGTGGTCTGTGAGGAGCTATTTACCAGGAACAGAGAAGATAGAACAAGGGGTCACGAGAGGAGGTTAATGGTGGAAAGGTATTATTTTATGACAAGTGTGGTTGAGCCATGGAATTGTCTGCCAGCAGAGGTGGTGGGTGCCGAAACCATAAACGGTTCAAACGTAGCTGGGAGAGAGTCGAGGGGATATCAGCTACTCAGCAGGAAGTGGGGGAGGGGCCTGAAACTCAGATAACAAAAGCAGGAATAGTGCAAGTGAAGACCCCAGAGAGATCATAGATCCTGAGCTGGCCTGGTGGTGCAGAGGGTTGAGACATTGGACGCCTTACCTCTTGTAATGCTGGCGACCCAGGTTCGGGAATGGACTTGGGTCATCGGGGAGCTGGCATGGGGGAGGGAGAGTGAGAGCAGGACTGAGCAGCTGTAGGGCAGCTCTCCTCTCCTGGGGTGGTTGTCGTCCCCCGTAGTTCTGCTGCCACCAGGTGGAGGTCCAGTGGCTAGCGTAGGCGGGAGGGTGTCTCGAGACACGGCATGCACATGCCATCACATGCAAGCGCCCGGCCGAGAATGGGGACGGGCGAAAAATGGGGAAAAAAGCTACCTAAAAATCTATATACAGTATATAAAAAAAAAAAAAAGATAGATCCTTGGGTATGATAGGGTAATTTGGGCAGACTGGATGGACCATCGGTCATTTCCTGCCATCACCATCTATGAAGTGAAAGGTCCTTTACCTGCATGATCTCAGAGAGTGACATCCCCTTATTAGTATCCATATAGCCAGACACCATATGTTCAGGGAAGAAGGACTGCTGAAAAAAACAAAAAAAAATCATGTCATCAGTTGAGATCGATGTAAATTCCTGGGAAAGGGATATTGGCTGAGATGTCTTGAAAGCCCTAATTTAAAAGCAAGGGACAGAGTTTTGAAACAAAAGTTGCCTCTAGGACAGTCCTGCCTCTAAAGCAGTACTGCCTTGGAATCAAACATTATGGATAAGACTAACTCCCTCCCTCCCAGGCAGAGCTTTAACCTATACAACTGAACCTCACTGCTGTGCCAGTCTGGTGGTGTAGTGGAAAGGTCTACAGTCTGATAAACAAGATACTGTGAGTTCAGATCCAGACAAGAGCCTCTCAGTTTTCTTTTGACAGAATTTCACTGAAGTGGTGATCCATGGCAGTGTGGAAAAAAGGGACTTAAATGTGAAAAAGTTTAAGTGCAACTGGAAAGTAATAGTAGCTTCGTTTCTTTACGGCACCCTTCCCTGGAGGCTCAGGGTGCCACTACAAACTGCAAAAAAAAAAAAAAAGACAGAACAACAGTATCATCAACATATAAAATCACCAGTAATTAAATCAGAATTCAATATAATAATAATTTATTCCTTAAGACATCGTCCTCCAAGATTTTAAACTTGGCCTTGGGAACAACAAGGAGGTCCTCCTCACTGGAGCAAAGAAGACATAAGGACACATAAGGAGGCAGAAGAAACAGAAACACAGAATTTGCTGGCAGATAAGGACCATTTGGCCCACCTAGTCTGTCCATTTCTCCCGGCCTACAATATCATCGCCGATCTTATTTGATTTGCAGTCCTTTCCCTCGCCCCTCTTCCTTTCCCTCGTCCCTCTTCCTTTCCCTCAAGATTCCCTTGTGCCTGTCCCATGCACTAAGATCAGACAGGTAACCTGGGTCCAGTCCATGTAGGACCTTGTAAGGTAGTAACCAATTTTAAAGGAGATGCACCATGTAAACAGCAGCCAGTGCAGTTCAAGCAGCACCAGGGAGACATGACTACCTTGAAAGGCCAGCCAGCAGCCTAGCAGGTGCGTTCTGCACCAGCTGCAGGGGTCATAGTGTATCTCCACTGACTCCAAGGTCAACAGCATTACAGTAGTCAAGCCCTGAGGTCACAAAAGCATGCACCAGTGTGGCCAGGTCACCGGGGGGGGGGTAAGAGATTTAATCCGGGAGATGTTTCTTTTATTTATTTATTTTAGTCTTTGGTAACCGGGTAAGACCCACTAGGCACAAGTGCCTATTTTCAGTGGTGACCTGGGAGTGTTGTGCGGTTAAGTGACTTGCTCAGAGTCACACAGCATGCAAGTGGAGGTTGTGGGAATCAAACCCAGGTGTGCTGGATGACCAAGCTCATTCACAGCTTGTTACTCTTAACTTCAAGGTAAAGGCCATTCCTGACTATTGCCAACACCTGAGCCTCAAATGTCAGCATTTATTCAGAATCACCCTAGATTTCTCACCTTTGCAGCAGCAACAAGCCCAGAGGGACTGAGCCAAAGCCCAGTCTCCCTCTCAGTAGCTGCTACTCCTCACCTAGAACATGACTCAACTACAGCACTTCAGTTCTGTCAGGGTTAAGTGCCAGCCAGCTCAATGACACCCAGTCCTGGATCTCAGCCAGGCATTTATTCAGCACGTCCACCGCACCTGGCATCTTGGGTGCAAAAGACAGAGCTGGGTACCAACTCCATAGCTCTAAAACCCAAGTCCATACTGTCTAATGATCCTACCCCAGGGCAGTATGTACACCACATACAACATTGGTGAAAGTTTAAAGTTTTTCAAGTTTAGTTTATTTGGGAAAAGTCATTGAGCAAAGCTCATTTACAGTGGTGCCCCTACACGTGATCACTCTAGACAGTTATCAGTGTAAATTACACGGTTACCATGGTAAAGCAATAAATCACCATAAGTAACTCAGAAATATCAGTTACCATATAAGAGCTCTCAGATAATACAAAAGGTTAGGTAAGAGAGAAGACACATCACTTAGTACACATTTCTTACATTTACTAAGGTAATTGTAATCCTAGATCTAAACCAACAAATAAACAAACTTAATTCCCCTAGGATTCTGACTGCATTTATCGCACCCAAAGGACTAAGCTCTGGGGTACCCCAACAGTGCACAGCCATCGGGAGTGAAGAGAAACTACCCAGCACTACCTTCTGTGTCCTGGCACTGAGACAGGACTCAAACCAGCTGATGACTGTGCCAGTGATTCCTATATGCTCCCTCAGCCGATCTAATAACAGCCCGCAGTCTACAGTATCAAAGGCTGAAGAGAGACCAAGGAGAATGAGAACTGACAATCCTCTCCTATCTCTCACCCTGAGCAAGTCATTGTCACCCTGACGAGTGCAGTCTCTGTGCTGTGCCTAACATTCTGCCTCGCTGCCCTGGAGGCAATGTTTGTTTCAAATATCTGTCCCCTGCAATTGCAAAGGTCAAAAGAAATGGCAAATGTATACTCAGAAAACAAAAACTGACGACAAGCTACACTGCAGCACGCTTGAATTACTGGATCAGGGAAATCATTTCTGTTTGCCTTTTGAGAAACAAAGAAAGGACCAAGCAAGGAATTTTTGTAAACCTGGGCCCCTAGAATTCCACCAGGTACTCTTGCTAGTGGAGCTACAAAGCCAGCTAGCTTGTATGAGGTTCCCGGTATCATTTCTTTCCTTCTCTCTCACCTGCATTGCATCCTCCCAAGTACCACAGAAGAATAAAAATGGAGTGAGTACATTCAGCATCTGTAATGTTGATGTGCATCTGTTGTGCCCCTATCACATATTATTCAGGTTCATAACACAGCATATTATTTATTTACTATTTCAGCAAAAATAACTTTACGTGACTATACCGTTTTCAATCCCAGCTGGATTTCACTCCTGCAGTAAGACGTTCCGAGCGTTATTACTATCAAATACCCCTGCCCCCGCTTCACAAATGGCAATTTGCTGAGGATGATGTGATAACCAAAAGGTAACCCCTCCCTCCCTCCAGCCCCCTTACATAAAAGGTACCCCCTCTCTCCTTCCAGCCCCCTTACACGAAAGGTAACCCCTCCATCATTCCAGACCCCCTTGCACAACAGGTAACCCTCTCTTCCAGACACCTTACACAAAGGCAACCCCTTCCCCCTTCCAGTCCTCGTTACACAAAAGGTAGCCCCTCCTTGCAGACCCTACCCTCTCATACAAGAGAAAACCTCTCCCCCCTTCCAGGCCCTCTTACACAAAAGGTATCTCCTCCATCCTTCCAGACCCCTTACAAAAAGGTAACCCATCCTTCTTTCCATTCCCCGTTATACAAAAGGAAACCCTTCCTCCATGCATCCAATGCCCCCCCCCCGAATGCCTATTACCACTGTAAGGTAGAACTATATTTTATTTTAATTTTCAAAAATTCTGTAAGCACTAAAAGAATTTCTCACTGCATGTGTGCCTGCATCATTCAACTCTGACAGGCACTTCTATGACCTATAGAGGTACTATATGATTATCACATGATGTCCAGCCAATCAGCAGACGATAATTGTGATGCCAAGGCTATACGTAGGCTATGGACTCATCTCATCTAAAATTTCCCCCATTCTTTTTTTGCAAATAGACCACTCTCTAAATCACACACACACACACACACACACCACACACCACACACCACCACAACCACACACCACACACCACACACCACACACCACACACCACACACAAACTGTTTCTGGAAAAACAGCATGTTTCTTAGACTCATATTATTCTGTTCTTATGACACACATATATCTTTACTTGTTCTACTTAACTAAGCTGTTGAAATGTTTTCAAAGTTCAATACAACATTCTTGGAGAAAAAAAACTTACCGGAGGACTTTTGAATAACTCATATTTTGCAAAATTCTTTCTGAAGAGAAACCGGCTGTCCCCCCCTAGTGGCCATGTTGCCTGAACCTCCACAACTGACTCATGGTCTTCTAAACACCGTTCTGGGGAGGAGAGGAAAATCTGGTTATAGAAAGTCAAAAACCTATCTCTTCCCAATCATGAAATCACACAGAAAAACAGTTTCTTGTATCATATTTAATTCCTGTATTGACCATGTATGTGTCATAAAATGTATACATTATATTATTCCCCACGAGTTTATATATTTCAGATATGCAACAAAGGAAACAGTTTCAGTACATTTAAAATACATTTTTGGCCATCTATTGTACGGAAAATACATTGGTTTTCTGCGTCATTATGGTGCACACCACATAACTCCATATTGACGTGAGAAATATTACCGTGAGACTCCCGAGAAAGTCTCTTGGAGGAACACATCAGAACTGAAATGTGATTTTCTTGCTGGGATTTATGTCATCATTTCAGATCTCACATACTCTCTCCTGGCATTTCATCCTGTAGGTCAGAGGTTTCTTTCCCTTATCCAATATCTCCATTTTACTGGTGCATTCGTTAATACGCCTTTCTGCAGTAACTTATTAACGCATGCATGGCAGCCTTTCTGGGCCTGTCAGGAGTTTTACCATCTCTAAAACTGATTAATGTTTTATAGCCACAGTGAAAGAATGGAAAACCCAAACACTTATTTATGGTCCACCTGCTTTTCGCAGATGGTTCCTGGAAATCTCCTTTAATGTCACATGTCCTCTGTACTGTACGGCAGGTTTTCGTTTATTAGTAACTGTTTTAATCACTGATGGGTCTCATCTCAGATAAATGGGTGACTAAGTCCATCTTTGTTGCTGAAACAATACATCCCCAAAGGGAAACTTGGGTGGGTGGCTTTTAACTACCAACTACTGCCATTTTTCCTTTTATTTATTTTACAATTAAGGTTTTTTTCTTCCCACTGGGTCTGCCGGACCGCACCTCTCCCTCTCCATCCCGTCATTAACCCTCTGACTGACTTAACGGTTATCCACCACTTACGCAGGGACCATTTAAGGTGGGTGGACAGCTGTGCCTGTCATATGAGAAACTGTGTGTGGGGGGGTGCCAGCATGAAGCAGCCTGGTATTTCCATTTTCTCTCCCCAAGGGACGCTGCATGCAATACAGAACGACACGCATGCCTGCAGTACATATATGCCATACATCCAGGAGCACCCCACCTTGCATATACTCCTCATCTGTGCTGTCGCTCCCACCCTTCAGCAGGTGACAGCCCCACAGCGGGAGGCTTGTCCCCCCTCCCCAAGGAATGAGAGCAGTCCCTGGGATACTCAACCCTTCTGCTGAAGGCCAGTCCCCGATGATACATGCTCATTTTGGAATGCGGGTTGTTGGCATAGCAAACAGTAGCACTACTGCTGTACTACTGGGCTGGTTACTAGTTCCAGTTGTGATGGCATTACTGGTGAGGTGCACACCTGCCTGCTAGGATATGAACTGAGCTATAACTCATTTTGCATGGGACCTTAGAAAGTACTCTGTACTACAGAGAAGACAAAGAACGTCAGCACAAAAGCACTGAGGGCTTCCTCACGCCACCCGGCCGCACAGCATATTGATCCTGCCCCTGCCAGAGGACTGCCCCGGGTTACTTCCCCTTACCCAGAAACAGTCTGCCAGATTGAGTCCTGCCTGACAGGTCAGGCTGCTATGTTGTGGCAGGTCTGTCTGGCAGCAGTGAGTGGGAGCAGCATGAGAGCCTGAAAAGAAGTCTGGCTCCAGAGCAAAGGTAGGCACAAAAAAAAAAAAAAAAAAAGGCACTGAGGCAAGTATTACTCAAGAGCATTGGCAACAAAGCCAGTTTCCAAGAAAATACAAAATCCCACAGGCCCAAATAATGCAAAGCATCATGGGATGTATAAACAATATACCATGAAGTCAGACTGCTTCTACTCTAAGCAGAAGCACATGGTGCCAAATGGCCTCTCACACAATCGGCATGGCTGGGAACAGAAGATATACGACCCACATAAGGACTGGTTCATTTTCCCCTGGGTTAAGATACAGATCAGGCAAACTTGTAAGACTTTTGCAAATTGTGTGGAAGACCTTTTGGCACCATGCATGCCTGCTTAAAGCAGAACCAGTCAAAAATGTCATGGTGATTTGCATATATGTTCCATGATGCTTTGCATTTTTGAGGTATGTGTGATTCTGTATTTCTATGATTCAGTTTTTTTTGGCCAGGCCAGATTCACACCAGCAACTGGAGGTGAAAGACACCCACTGCCAATCAAATGCGCTAACCAGCCCTTGCATTCAAATCACATTCAGATTGTTTTAAATCATTTACATTTTTCCATGGTTTCCCATTTTACATAGTGACATAGTATTGTGATGACAGAAGGGGCTTAGGGTCCATCTTGTGTGCCCCTCCTGCCACACGGCAGCAATTATACCCTGTTAAGAGTATGGGTAAACAGCCCAGCCTAACAGCCAGAAGGTTACCCTACCATTTTGCCAATATTTTCAGTTTAAGCAAGCCTGCCAGCGTAGCGGTAGCATTACTGCTCACGTTGCTGGTGACCCAGGTTCGTGAGCGAGCCTGAGTCATCGGGTGCTGGCCGAGGGGAGAGGGACAGAGTATCCCATAGGATGATCTCCCTCTCCAGGATGGTGGGTTCCTGCGTGCACAGCAATACTGCCACCTAGGTGACCACAAGTGGCGGTGCAGTCGGAGGAAAAAAGGGTGAGTGGGGGCCCCACTGATGTCGGGATGTCGCTGTGCTTGCCACAAGCATGCATTCCTAGATGTCGCTGCTCTTACGAGCTCCCAGGGGTGACCAAAAAAGGGAAAATGGCCTTGGTCTTAGAGGATGACAGACCCAAGCTTCCGGGGGTGACCAGAAAAGGAAAAATGGCCTTGGTCTTTGAGGATGACAGACCCAAGTATATCCGGGGGTGACCAAAAAAAGGAAAAATGGCCCTGGTCTTCGAGGATGACAGACCCAAGTATATCCGGGGGTGACCAAAAAAGGAGAAATGGCCCTGGTCAGAGGATGACAGACCCAAGTATAGCTGGGGCACTGCTCCACCACCCATGCACGTACCTTCTGATACACGTAGCGTGCTCAGGGTTAAATCCCCCACCCCAAGCCCACCTGGGGGAGGGGGTAAACCAAGGCAGAATGGAGGAGGTGGTGTGCTGGGGAGGTGTAAGTACTCTTCAGATGTGCTTTGGGGATCTCGAAGGAAAGTCGAGGACCAGACACGGGACATGAAGAAATAATTAAAATATGTATGTATGTATGTATGTATGTATGTATGTATGTATGTATGTATGTGTATTATATATACACACACACACACACACACACACACATATACATATACATATACATATACACATATATATGTGTTTTCAGTTTCCTTTTATTCACTCTGGAATGTTGCCAGCAATGCTGCCTAGCAATGAGTGGCAGAGCAAAGCTGAGCCATGAGTGCTATGGCAGCAGTGTTGACAGCAAGCCACAGAGTACAAAAATCTTACTCCAAGATGCTCTGTGCTGTGCAGTGGCCAATTTATACCATGGGCCACCACTCGAATTGGTATTGCAATAGAACCAACATGACTGTCAGCTGCCAGGAAAATAGCACGGGCTACAGGGGAAAATAACATGTTATTCACCTAGTAGATAAATAACAGGGCTGAATAATGCAGTTTTGCCCAGCCCTGTTACTCATCCATCTCACAGTATAAATCCATATTAATGATGCAGTGCAACGAAAATGGGCTACAATGTGACACCAGATATCTTTCAGTTTATTTTGGTGGTAACATTTTCAATTTCCAATATTATCATTTAAGAATTTTATGAAAGTTTTGAAATAATTAATTTCTAAAAAAAAAAAAAAAAAGTCTGCCTCATTTTTGCATAGAAATAACGGTGAGGACCTGAGGAGTGCAAGAATCCAGACAAAAATGCAAATGTACAGCACACAGCACAGGAGGCATCAAGAAAACCCAACTCAACAGTTCTGCCAATATTGTTTTCATAACTATAGCAAATAAATTAGCTTTTTGGAATAACTGTTTTCATTGCACTGCTGCTTTAATGATAACAATAGCTTGAAATTCAGTTTTATTTTAGAATGCTGAATAGTTGGGGTCTTTGATTTTTCTACTGATGTCTGTGGACTCTCTTTGAATATAACCGAAAAGGTTTCCAAAAGGAGCTTGTTTTCTAACTTGGTAATTTACATACATCTGCAAATTACTTGTATATTAAACGCATTAATAGTTAATTTGCATTTTGAACCTCCTGAACTGTTTTAAAGGGTAACTGAGCTCTCAGCGCACACTTCAACAGAATATAATCTTTAGACATGTCAGCTTGCATTTTATTTAACTTCAGCAGTTACAGTAGCTTCCTTTTTCTCCTTTTAGTGTGTCCTTTGTGTTGGTTGCCAGGGCTAATCGTATCAGTTTCTCAGAAATCAGTATATTCAACCCCTCATCCTGAACTATGCATTTTCCCATAAAGAGTTGCATGTTACGTATATACAGTATTATACTTTATTTTATTACCATATGTATATCATGTAATTAGTGCAATATGCCATACGTACATGGGGCACAGAAACCTGGGGGCAACATACCCAACTGGGAGGAGAGGTATTAACAGTCACAAGGCAGGAGAGGGACCTGGGGGGGGGGGTCATCATTTCTGATGACCTTAGGGTAGCTAAGCAGTGTGACAAGGCAGTGGGTAATGCTAGCGGAATGCTCGGATGCATAGGGAAGGGTATCACCAGCAGAAGGAGGGAGGTAATAATACCCCTGTTTGGATCACTAGTGAGATCCCACCTCGAGTACTATGTACAGTTCTGGAGGCCCCACCTATGAAAGGACCTTGATAGGGTGGAGGTGGTGCAAAGCAGGGCAACCAAAATGGTACATGGCCTACATCAGAAGCCCTGCGAGGAGAGGCTCAAGGATTTAAATATGTACTCCCTAGAAGACAGGAGGGAATAGTGGGTATGATAGAGACATTCAAGTACCTCACAGGTGTAAAAGTACAGGAATGGAGCATTTTTCAAATGAAAAGATGCTCAGGGACAAGGGATCACAATATGAAGCTGGAGGGGGGAGATTCAAAGGAATGTGAGGAAGTACTTCTTCACAGAAAGGGTGGTGGATGCATGAAACAGCCTCCCTGAGGAGATGGTGGGGGTTAGAATGTTCACAGGATTTAAGAATGCATTGGGATAGACACAAAGGAATCTTAGAAGCAGGTGTTTCTGGAGCAACTGCTGTCCTTTTCCTACTATCGGGATTTTCTCAAGTCTGCTTTGGAGACATTAGGGAGGCTCTTTTTTGATTCTATTTACTGGAGCCAATGTTTGAACATATTGCACAATACACAGAATAATGGGAGGTTTGCCAGATGCATCTGATTTGAGAGAGCTCATGTCACTCTTGTTAGTATACTAACCATAAGGGTTTCTGGCGCACATTCAACCCATTGAAGAGACACAAGGAATTCCACATAGACTCAAAGTTCTCACATCATGCCGTATTTATTCATTCCATGTAAAAAAGGACTCCTACATTCCGAAACATGTCAGGCGGGCTTCCTGTCTTTTTACTTGGAATGAGTAAATACAGCTTGATGTGAGAACTTTGAGTCTACGTTGAATTCCTTGCATCCCTTCTATGGGTTGAGTGTGTGCCAGAAGCCCTTGTGGTTAGTATACTGGGTGAGTTTCTTGAGCCCCACGCTCCTGGTGTGCACTCCTTGTGCTTCATTCACTCTTGTTAGTCAATTTCCTTTCTCATCCACATCATAACTCTCATAAAAGCAGCACAGAGCAGTGATGGTTGGACATTGAGTTACCTAGTGCAATGTGGGGGTGCAACTCTATCAGGGACCAGTTATCATCATTGATGGAGTGCGTCTTCTGGACCAGCATTTCGCACAGATCTCGTGCAGTTGCACCAGCTGTGACCTCCAGTGACCTGCACGCTCCATCCTCACTGAAGACTTTAACAACCTGCAAGAGAACAAAAGTTTCAATTTCTTTGCTTTTTTAATATTTGTAATTTCTCCCCCAGACATGCTCCACCAGGTATCTACCCTGGTCCCAGGGATGTACCCTGATCAGGCACGTTTGTCCTCGCCTGCTCACCAAGGGCCTCCTCACCCATGCCAGCATCTCCCATGGCTATTCCCTTCATGGTGGGGACCTTGCAAGGAGGGCTATCCTTCCCCACAGGCATCTCATTAAATAAGCTAAGATGCAGTGCCAGCAGACAGTAGGACCCAGGGATGACAAGAAACCCAGGCTGTCATATGGGCGGTGCCATGGGCTTTTTCCCCCCTGGTTTTCTTTAGGGCTTCACATCCCTGTGGAGAGAGCAAGCTCCCTTGACCCACTGCAGGGGTGACTGTGGCACCAGATGTGCAGCACCAACCCTCCCCGACCACAGTAGACTGACAAGTGGCAGCTGCTGTGGTCAGGTCTGACCCACAGCATGGTGTCCTGCACTTGCTCATGAACTCGGGGCACCTGCACAACAATGTAATATGCTGCCGCTGAACCACCAGGGTGGTTCAACATCAATGTTTTAATCTATTTTATAAAATGGCTGAAATAAATCTTGAAATTTCATTGGCTGAGACACCTTACCTGACTGTACATAAAATCTCTATAAATGCATAGTCAGGTACAAAATCTCTTTTTCCACCCCAAAAAACCTACTTAGAGCCATTTTATAAGCATAATAAGCCCATCCAGGGTGTGCATTATAGGACTGTAATGCACTTCCCAGGGGCACAATGATACTTAGCATTCGACCTCATGCCTTACTACACCCCCTGGGGCATGCATTAAAATCCTATAATGCACACCCTGTTGTGGCTTATTACTTACATAGAAAGCCAACTGAGAGAAACTGTCTTTTGCAGTTGCATCCATGTTGGTCTGAATTCAGTGCATAAGGAATACACAGGCTAACATTCCAGGATCACTGACCGAGAACACATTTACTTTTATTAGTTAGCAGCTCCGGAATCCCGGGACATTGGTTGAGCTGAAGCCGACACTGAAGCAGAACATGCAGAACTTCTGCGCCGCTGGGTTCCAGAAAAGCTGAGTAATTAAGGAAAGAATATTGGGCGGAAAAAGTAGGCATCAAACAGAGACACTAAATAAGAAAAAAAATAGGACTACTTCAAATCAAACACGCACTGAGTGGGGCTGTTAAACAGACGTTATACATGCCTAAATTTTCATATACAACAGAAGCCACTTAATTGGGATGCGGATAATGGGGACGTCTGCTTTATTGGGATACCCCACTGGGCACCGATTAAGTGGCCATACTATCATATAGCACCTTTTGATGGTTAAATGGGATGTCCCTGCCACCAATAGGGATGACTAGTCACTTTACAACTAATCTTGTCCCTCACCCTGATGCAGTAATCTCTTCATGGCACCTATTCCTAACACCTTATTAGGTGTGAATTGCAGCAGTTAGCTGACAGTCAGTTGCTAGCTGCTGTTTTTGTTTCTCTCGCCCTGTAATTCCCATTTTGTGCACAGCCTAATTCATCTGGTTCTACTCCTCCAATTAACCATGTCTTTCAGCAGTGAGAGTAAGAGGTGAAACTTTCTTTTTTTGTTAAACTAAAAATTCCCCAAACTGAAGCAAACTGACCCCTATTTCCACACTCACCATGCTCAGAATACCCTGCCAGATTCCAGATTCCTTAGCAATATGTTTGCAGCTCTCTGCATGGCTTATCTCTCCTCCTTCAACTAACCACGACAACGTTGTTTAGTCAGCAAGGGAGCAGGTGGTGAAACTTTCTTTTCTAAAAAACTTAAAATGCCCAAATTGAAGTTTGGAGGGGTTGTGGAATGACAGATGGACCAGGCACCGAACTTCAAGTTCAACACACAATCTCTGTACAACCTTAAGCAATGGCATATCCCTTCTTCAGTACATCAGTCTGCAGCAGCAAACTATGTATGTCCTTTCTCTGCACTTAGCCAGCACCTACTACCTCACTGATCTCTGATCTACTTAGCAGTTTAGATTCAGCCTCCACCCCTATGCGGGCCTTGTTTTCTTGGGTGGTGGGGGCTCAAATAAAATAAATAAAAAACTAAAGACAAAGAACCTTAGTGCAGAAGCACTGAAACATGGGTTACCCCAAAGGGCATTGACAATAAGCCAAGTTTGAAAGAAACACAACATCACACATACTTCCATAATGCAAAACATCATGGGATATACGTAAATCACCATGACATTTTAGACTCGTTCAATTTACAACAATTCACATGCATTTTAAATAGCACAGCTAACTTAATTTCTATAATTTACAGTCACCTAGTACTTTTTACCTTTATCAAAAACATCTAGTGCCATGGTATTTTCAATGTGGAGCCTTTGCAAAGGAGTCTATGACTCAAAGTATTGTAATTCAGATTCTTTTCAATAAATAAATAAAACATTTACAGGTTTCATAAACATAAGGTATATACATAAAGATATTTTATGACATAGTATTGCTATTACATACTAAATCCAACAACGATAAACACAACCTGTTTTACATATGCTCGGAGGTCACCACAATAACCTCCCTGTACGAGGACCTGAGAGAGGAAAAGCAAGATTAAAGAGGACACTATAGCATAGTCAAGAAAGGGAAGGGGGTGCCCATAGGTGGCTGATCTTATGGACTAGAAATTGTAAAGGATAGATTAGGCTAAGAAATAGAAGAACTTTTGCAACAGATTTAAGAAAAGGTCAGTCCTCAAGAGTGGCAGGAGCTCCCTGTCACACAAAGCAAACTTTTTTTTTGTCAATTCTGTTTATCGCCTCCAGATCCAGAACTCTCTTGGGCTACTCAACTAACCTGCTGCTTCTACCACCCACTGTGACCCTACCTCCTCAAGGGCATTACTTTCTCCTCGTCAAATACCCCTGGCCCCAGGGTCTGCAAGGAGATCGAAGGGGCAGAGGCAGAGATCCAGCATTGGGCGTGTGGCAGCAAGCACTGAGAGCCATCGCCTGTTTGGGCTGGAAGGGTTTTTTCTTCTTGTAAACCCACCCCCTAGACATGGGTCATGCAATGCTGCCCAACTCATGACGTGAGTGCTCCCACTCACGTCTGAACTGCAGCCGCCCAATGTCCTGCCCCCGTATGTGATCTTGACGTCTGTAGTGACACTCAGTCTCCACCAGGTGTCACTATCTGAGCAGGATACAGCCCCCCTCCCTCCCAGGAGAGGAGAGCTGTCCTCCGGATGCTCAATCCTCTCCTTCCCCTGCCGCTCCCCACCAGCTCAGGCTCGCTCCCGAACTTGGTTTGCCGGTGTGGTGCGAGGTGTGGCGTCCAGCATCTCAACCCTCAGCGCCACTGGGCCAGCTCACACGAAGCAAACTGACACCCAAACCCCATGCTCACCACGCTGCTTCCAAATTACTTAACAGTGAGCCTGTAGCTCTCAGAACAGCAGCTCAGGTCTGGTCCTCCAACTAACCAGGTTGAGAGAGAACAGGATGTGAAACTTAAAAAAAAAAAAAAAAAACTATACTGTACAAACTCTTCCCAGTTCTGATCCTGTTCCCGAGCTGTACAGTATCGCACTGTATGAAGTGCGGCAAAAGTAATTTTCAATGGCTTCTGATAAATGGGACAGTTGCTTAATCAGGATGAAACACTCCCCACCAGGGTGTCCCGATTAAGCAACTTCTACTGTATATAATGTAATCATGGTTGGGCTCTCGTCCCAATAGAAAAAGCCATAATATATTTCCTCATACGTGATGGTAGCCAATTAGCATATTATAATATCACTTAGTTAACAACACATTAGCACAGTGTATGTGTTAGTACCGTAACAAATACATTACTATCCAATAAGCAATATAGCTATACTACCTATATACGCAACTATCTATATACTACCATTATATTAATGTGTTATTAACACCTTAATAACATATTACTATCCAATAACATATTACTATCCAACACACTACAAACAACCCCAATAATAGATTTAATAAGCCTTTTAGGACAAGTAATAAGTCCCTTAACAACACATGTAACATCCACCCTACCCCCCCCCCAACACTATGGCGAAACATAAGATACAACAAAAAGTGTCACACCTAATGCATTATATAAAATAAAAGATGACAAAGTCTTGCATATTCATGAAATAATACCATCTTCGGGGGTCAAACAAGCTCATAAAAGCTACTCGCCCTTTGGGCTCGTGGGTTTATGGCTTGTTCAGTCACTTGGTGGTATTATTTCCTTGCATACAACACATATAACATCGCTTATTCTTTATATATATTATATATATATATATATATATATATATATATATATATATATATAATCATATATATCTATCTATATCTATATCTCTCTATCTATATCTATATCTATATATATATCTATATATGTATAACTATGAGCCTGATAGGTGAATGGCGGTTATTATCCCATGATCCCCCCTCAATGGCATATTTCGCGTGTGTGCTATAGTTGCCTATTGTTTATTTTATATAATACACTTGCATGGTTACTGTTAGTTTTGATAGCAGCTGTATATAAAGGGAAATAACTGCTAATGACCTCTTTGAGGAAAAGGTCCCATCTATGTATTATTAAAATGTAAACAACTGGGTTTATGTCCCCTTTAATGAAGCCAGTACAGTCATAGAAAAATGATTAGTTACTTATTTATTGAAATGTTTCAGCAGGAGGGTACACTGAACAACAAGTTGCTTGTCTCATGGTGTGACCTAGGGGGTGGGGGGTACAGGAGGATAGACTACAGAGATTGATACAATATCACAATATTCACATTTGGAATGGCATACAGTTAAGAAACAAGTAGACAGTATGATTATACAAATGATATTCAAGGGGAAGGGAAGCAAAGGGGGAGCTAGCAGACAGTGCATTTAATAGAATACAACAGTTTGGTCTAAGGCGAGCTGGTGTACAACAGCACAGACAGTACAATAAGCTTCGGTACAATAGAAGTGCAAATTAAATACAAGAGAAATTTAGATTTAGGGGCTAACAATTTAGTGCAGAGCAGTGCTGTGGAGGAGGAAGGAGGTGTGGGTGTAGAAGGGGAGAAGAAGGGGAAGGGAAGAGAGGTGAGAGGCATACCAAGAACTGACCCCTTCAGAATGCTGAGAACCCTGCCAGGGGGCGGAACAAGGCAAATATAGAGGTGAAGGAGAGAAAATAGATAGATGGGGGGGGCAGGAGGGAGGTAGGGAGAGAGGGTTGGTAGCAGAAAAGAGGGATAGAGGCAATAGGGATAACATTTAGAGAAGTGGGAGATTTGGGGTGAATACACTGGAGTAGAATTTTAGGAGGAAGTTAAGGGGGATTAAAGCAAGAACAGCTAGAGGAGAGGTAGTTGTGTAAGGCAGATCCGAGGGAGTAAGAGGAGGAGGTGTGGTATATTTGAGGGGAGGGAGTTCCAGACTTTAGGGAAGTGATAGGAAAAACCAGATTGTCCGATGACTGTGGAGCGGCAGTAGATCTGAGGGAGTGGGAGGGTGAGGATGGGGTTAAGAGGGATGTGGTGAGGTAAGAACGGAGTTCACAAGCCAATATTTAGAGGAGAGATTGGCGTAGTGGGAGAGGTGCCTGTAGCAAGCGGGGGAAAGGACAGGGCATGATAGAGATCACAATGATGGGTCCGGGAGGGAGCGTCAAGAGCGAAGCAACAAAAGAAGTTTAAGAGAGTGACCAATCTGGTCAGGGAGAACTTGGGAGCGGCACCATAGACTATGTCACAGTAGTCAAAAATGGGGAGCATCATCTTCTGGACAAGTTCACGCCTGGCCGTAGGAGGGAAGTAACTACTGTTCCTGTATAAGGCACCAAGCTTGGAGCGCAGTTTTTTCAGGGTGGTGTCAATATGACCAGATAAGTTGAGATGTTGGTCCGACCAAATCCCAAGGTATCTGAATGAGGTGGTCTCCTCTAAGATTGTCCCATCCAGGGTGTGGAAAGAGGGCAGGCAGGGGAGCCTTGAGAGTCTCTGCCTAGTGCCAAAGGTCATGGAGACTGTCTTCTTGGCGTTTAGGAAGAGCTGATGGGAGGCAAACCAGAGCTGAACCTGGAGGAAATCATGCTGCAGGGGGGTTGCAACATCAGCTGGGCATTTACCAGAGATATACAAGACAGTATCATCAATGTACATGTGGATAGAGGGGGAGCAGACTGATGGTAGATCATTTAGGAAGATGGAGAAAAAAATGGGACCATGCAAAGAGCCCTGTGGGACTCCTGTGGTGATAGGGAGGTGAGATGGAATCCTGGACCTTGACAGATTGGCTTCTGCCTGTGAGGTGGGCCCTAAACCAGGTTGAGGCGTATGTAGACAGACTTGCTGCTGAGAGGGAGTCAAGAAGGAGGGCATGGGAGAGTGCTGAATGCCTTGGCGAGGTCGACAAAGATGGCTGAGGTGATGAGGCCATTATCCATCCCAGTAAGGATGGAGTCAGTGAGCCTGAGTAGGGTGGTGGTGATTAAATGTTACAAGAGAGATTGATACTGTGGAGAAGTTAACATTACCTAATTCACAGGCAGGAGGCAGTCAGACATAGATGGTTAAAATGGATCCTGTATAGGAGGTCCAAGGACAACACCTTCATACTGTAGCTACCTCAAAGAGATGAACCATACATTTGCAATAGTACTATGCACAATAGAGGACCCTTCTTTAGAACGAATTGGAAAATTGTAGTAACAATTGTCAAACACCATACAGTTTTCTTTTAATATGCTTGATTTTGTGCTTTTAAAAACTTATTCCAGGAAATGTTAATGAAATTTACTTCAAGAAATGCATGTTATTTGTTAAAGATGTGTCATATTGTACTGCAACTTGATTACAGAATGCTCAGTAAAGGAATATAAAAAAGAAAAGAGGGGGAGAAAAGGCACCCTCCGTTTTGTCATTTGACAAAATTAATGGTTGCTATCATTATTAGACCTGTTGTTATTCGACCAGACTAATGGTGGCCGGCATCAGTATTACTGTAATACGATCAGCAGCAGTCTTTAAAACAACATAATGCAGAGAACTCATCGTTACTGGAAACGCTGATTAAGCCAGAAGCAAAAGAGATGAGATCATTGTTATCTAAGTAATTACAAGGAAGAGTACACCCTTGCTAGGTAAATCAGCTTGAAAGAAAAAAAAAATGTTTACGAGATGATGTCATAGTTAGGGGAAATGTATTTGAGTAGAGTATGAGAGAGAGAGACATAGACAGAGATTTTATTTAAAGGGACACAATCCTTTGAAATTACCAGCAGTGCATCATGTTATTACAAAAACTGTGTACCACTGCAGTTTTATTCTATTTTAAACTGCATTGTTTCTCATGTCTTATGAGATGACACTTTTTTTCCCAGTTCGGCTCTGCTTTAGCATTGTTTTTAAATTTAAATAATAAAAGGAGCACTCTTTAAAATAGGGCTGTACTCAGGTTTTTACCGGTATGCGGAGATGTTTTTGAACACCAATTGTTCCACGAGGTCTGGAAATACTGCATGGCCTTGCTGTGTCACGGACCTCTGTACACGTCTTGAATTCCTATACGTCTTAAATCTACTGGTAGTCTAATGTTTAATTCACCCTGGTCACAAGAAAAGCAATGTTAAACAATGGCTGTTCAAAAACAGCTCAGAATATAGGTAAAAAACATGAAGATGGCAGTGTCACAGACTTGTCTCTGGGAATGAAAGATCAGAAGGTCATGAGTTCTAGCCCCACACCAGGTACTTCAGGTAATACCCATAACTGACAATGTAGTGCTGTATGGGGGGGGGGGGCTGCTGCACTGTTGAGGTGCTGTCCTTTGAATGACATTTTAAACTGAGATCCTTTCTGCTCATCTCTGGTCACTGTCCAGGAAGACATTAAAAATACTATGGCACTTATCAAAAAGGAGTAGGTGATTTCTTTTTTATTGAAATAAAAGGATTAGAACAATTACATTTCATAAGGATAGAATCATAGAAACATAGAATTTGACAGCAGATAAGGACCGCTTGGCCCACCTAGTCTGCCCATTTCCCTACCCAACGGATAAGCTGCAGATCCAAGTTAACCAACAGCCTACTTCCTCCTACCCCCCACTAGAATTGCCTTATGTCTGCCCCATGCATTCTTGAATTCCCCCACTGTTTTTGACTCTACGACCTCCTCAGGAAGGCTGTTCCATGTATCCACAACCCTCTCTGTGAAGAAATACTTCGACACGTGTTTCATCCTACCAGGACTCAGTGTGCCTCGTCTGTTTGGATGAAACATGAATTTCAGTGAGTACAAGCAAAGTGTGTACAGAAAACCAAAAGTGCAAGTACAACAAGCCCCAAACCATCACCACCCTTTTCCCTCTCACCTTACGTGTGCCTCACCAAAATGAATGTAAGACTAGAGTCAAAAATGCTTGCGCCCATTTTGTTACTAAGGGTTCCAACAGAAAAACAGCTAGTGATACCTGAACCCAAGAAAACATACAGAATTTAGTTTCCCCTCCCCACTGCCTTGGCCAACATTCCCCCTTCCTGTCAATTAAACAGGCCAATGCAACCTCCCCCATCTCCGCAAAGATCTTGTGCTCCTCTAATGAAGGCACCACCTCCCCTGGGGCAATAACAGGACCATACATAAATGAAGGCAATGCACACAACAACAAAATGTTGATGCAAGTGAAAACAAATTTATTTAAAAAAAAAAAAAATCAAGAGACTGGCAAACCCCTAGTGATCCGATGCATACTGCCTTGTTGTCAGACTTCGTGAGTCTCTTGGTTTTTCTATAGATATGAATTTGTGCTCACATCCACTTTATTTTCGTTGTGTGCGCTGCCTTCTTTTGTGTTTGGCCATGTAATCTCCCCTCCGCTAAGGCCACACTTGGGAAACAAGCTGTCACAGGTTCAGCACGCCATCCTAGTCAAAAATGACAAATATTTAAAGGCGTGCTCCCTGTATTTATTTTACATTTTAAAAAAATGCTAAAGCAGACTTAAATCAGGAGAAAGGGCATCTTACAAGATAAAAGAAAAAGTACATACCAAAATGCAATGTGACTGTACAGGTACAACATTTTCGCTGCTACCTGCCCTGCAGATTAATATCATTACGCTTTTTAAGAACGTGAAAGAATTCAGATAATGTACAGTACTTCCCTTAACTCTATTTTAGAAACTGACCCAAGGGACAGACTGTATACACTACAATTGTCTGCTCAAGTCTTTAACAAAATAAGCCACTCAAAATCGAAGATGGTTGGCTAAGAAAAGAGCAGCAGTCACCTCTAGAAAAAAACGCACAATATTAAGTGATACAACTCAATTTGTGTTTCATATATTTCTAGGGATGGGAGAACCAGTTCAAGTCAGTTCAGAAGCTTCCAGATTCTGTGGTATTTTCTGTACAAGGACCTTACCACAACTTTCCATCAGGTTTTGATAAGGTTCTGATACTTTTTTAAAACATTGAATCTGGAGTTTAATATACACTCCTAGCAGGCGTTTATTGAGAAAAAAAGCTGGTGAAGGAAAGACACAGAAAAAGGCTGGAAGTGGGGAAAGAATCCTATGAGGCAGGTCATATTCACAGTGGTGTTACACAAGGGATACAACTAGCTGTAACTGGCCACCTCAAAAATGTGGAACTCTCTTACCGCCTCACATTCTAACTACAAACTCCCGTGATACCTTTAAATCAAGGCTAAGGGAACAACTCTTCGTGAACACCAGCTGTATCCATCTCTATAACTCTCTATAAGTCTTTCAGCTGAGATGTTAAACCAAGGTCCCATCTGCCTGTTCTGGTGGTTGTTCAAGTGGGTGTTAAGATCCCATGGCACTTCTCGAAAAGAGTAGGGGAAATTTTTATTAAAGAAAAATCAGTAGGGGAAGTTTTTGTTAAAGAAAAATCATACTTCACATAAGGACATTATGCACAAGGTACAGGATATACAAAAAAAAAAAAACAATCAGTCAGACAGTCCCAATTAAATGGCACAGTCGAAATTCATACACCACCCAACCCACCCTTTACAATGCTTCCATAGATGTACAAATGGATTACGAGGCAAAGTGTGTTGTTCCTGATTATACAAAAACTTTACCTGACTTTGAATATAAAAACTTTCAAAGAGTCAGGGAATTTCACCAGTGTCCTGGCCATATTTCCCCCATTCACTAAAAACACCGCTAACAACTTAATCTGGTTCAGTGTCAGCTGGTTTCCTTCTGTATCCCCATTCCCCAAGACAAGGCTGAAAATAGGCAGAATTGCCTACTCTTCCCTTCCCAGTCAACAAAACTAAATAACATAACATAAACATTTTTTTTCAATTCTGTTTCTTCGCTGTGCTTCTGGTGGGGGTATCCTCACCTCAGTGCCTCCACGTCCGACACCAGCATCCCCCAGCAGCCACCCAGAATCCAGACCTGTGACTTGCCCCTCACAGCAGGGCTCTGAAGGAGAGACCAAAATCTACCAAGTTCAGTCCCAGGGCTGGCTGCGATGTAATTCGGAGGGTCAGAGGACTTCTCGGTATGCAGCCACACAGGGTTTTTTGTTGTTACATTAGTCCCCGCAAGGCATGGACATGCAATGACATCAGTGCCCCACAGACATCCACCACTGCCTTCTCTCTGCTGTGTGGTCCCGGCTTGGTGTACTCTTAGTCTCCAGCGGGTGTTGCCCTAGTGCCGGGTGCTACCAACCCTCCCCCTCAGAGGTGAAGAGCTATTCCTGGGACGCTCATCCAATCCCCCCCTCCAGTTGGCCCTCTGATCCTCTGGGCTCATTTAAGAATCCGGGTTGCCAGTGTCGCAAGCAGTAGTGCTACCACTGCACTGGTGAACATAACATGACATGACATGGAGGCACTCACTGGTGAAAGGGTAACTAAGTACCTGGAGGTGAATGGACTGCTGGATGATAGACAGTACGGGTTCACTAGGGGCAAATCATGGCAGACCACTTTGATCTAATTTTCTGATTGGGTGACACAGGGAGTGGACCAAGGTGGAGCGATGGACATGGCCTACCTGGATTTCAGTAAACCCTTTGACACCATCCCCCATAGGAGGCTGGTCAATAAATAAATTAGATAGCATAGGGGTAGGGGTCAAAATAACTAGGTAGGTTGAAATCTGGTTGGCTGATAGGTGCCAGAGGGTGGTGGTGAATGGGGTATACTCAGGGATTGGGCAGGTGAGGAGTGGAGTCCCCCAGGGATCAGTGCTGGGACCCCTTCTGTTCAATACCTATGTACTAGACATGGTGGATGGGCTGTCAGGGAGGGTGGCCCTCTTTGCAGATGACACAAAAATCTGTAATAGAGTTGACTCCCGGAGGGGGGGGGGTTGGAGGACATGAGAAGGGACCTGAGACTACTGAAGGAGACCTGGCAGCTAAAAGTTCAACATCTAGAACTGTGCTATTATACAACTGGGGCACAAGAACCAAAGGTCTGAGTACTGGCTGGGTGGGGAGAGAGTCAGGGTGTCAGAAGGAGAGAGAGACCTGGGAGTAATAGTCTCCAGTAACCTCAAGGTAGGGAAGCAATACTCGAGGGTGGTGGGGAGGGCGTATAGTATGCTGGCAAGTATTGGCAGCGGGATCGCCAGCAGGCGTAGGGAGGTCCTGGTACCCCTGTATCAAGCCTTGGTGAGGCCACACCTTGAGTACGGTTTCCAGTTTTGGTGGCTTTATCTGTGCAAAGATACAGACTCGATCGAAAGAGTCCAGTGGAGGGTGACCAAGATGGTACAAGCCATATGATCAGGGGTGCAAGGATTTGGGGCTATATACAATGGAGATGAGGAGGGATACATGATTGAGACCTTTAAAGATCATGTGCAATGGTTCAGGAATGAGCCCAGACCTCAGCAAACCATTAACTCTACAAACTACTGCTCTGATTGGGAATCAAACAGCATACTACTCCAAAATGATGTCATCGCACTCTAAGTTTGACAGCGAGGACAGAAATAACCACTATTTTCAGCCACTGTAGAGCAAGTTAACAAATGCTAATTTAAAGAAAACCACAAAGCCAAACAGCATGGAATTTTCAGGAAACACTAATCATGACACAGGGACTTGAATTTCAGCTTTTATAAAAAATATGTAAAAACCGTTGCACGTGCTCTTTAAATATACCAAAGGGATGAATAAGGGAGACCCAGAGAAACTTCCACATGAAGGAAGGGAACATAAGGGAGCATGGTCTGGAATTCCAGGATGGGGGGAGTGCTTCAAGAGTAATGCGAGAGGTAAATGTTTCACAGAAAGGGTGGTGAAGAACTGGAATCAGCTTCCGGAGGAGGAGGTGGTGAATTCAGAGACTGTGGAGGGATTTAGGTTTGTTTGGGACAGGCACATGGGGCTAAGTGGGGGTCCTCAACATATGGTGGAGTGGTCTGGGGGGGTCAAAGGGCAGACTAGATGGGCCGTGAGGTCCTTTTCTGCTGTCACCTTCTGTGATTCTGTGATAATACAACACAAATATACAGTATTGCATCTGCCCTTCATTTTCTGTCCTATGTTACTCAGTGTTGTTGCCACATCTCCTAGGTTGCTACTGGAAAGGGGACACTGTTCCAGTTAGATCACCCAGTCAGTAAAATGAATAAATACATTATATTAATTATATTTATTGTAGTGCTACTCCAAGTTGCATTTTGATCCCTCCCCTTCACGGACAGTAACTTTTTGGGTGGAAACTATTATTAGAACTATTTTTTTGTACTTTAAAAGGGTCCAAAAGTTCTGATAAGGCTCAGATAATTATCAGAACTTCCCATGGTTCCATTTCAGAACCTTTCAGAGAACTGTAGAACCTTTTTTATTAGAATAAAATTTTATTTAATAAAATAAAAAATTCAATCATGAAATGCAAAAGAGAAAAATGCTAATTATAACAGAAAGTATTTTCTGAGACTTGTTTTAGAATACACTTTTAATTTGTTAAATAATAACCATTCAAACATGACATGCAAAACAAACTAATTTCAGAACTGTTTTTAGAATAATAACATTTCTTTTAACAAAATAAACAAACATGATGTGCAGAAGAAAATAACAATAAAGAGCATTTTCATACCCTTTTAAGAATAACATTCTATAGTACAAAACAAAACAAAAAATTCAAACCTGACGTGCAAAATCAGCTACTGAATTATAATAGAAAGTATTTTCTAAACCTTTTTTGAATTCTATTTTATAAAATAACAAGCATATTCAACCATGGCAAAAAATATAAACAAGAATTTAAGTTATCCATTGAACCTGAACCACACCCCTACATGTTTTCCATGGTAGTTCTGTATTCCCTTTATTACGGAGGACAAGAGTTCATTTGCTACTCCTGCTAATACCTTGCTTACAAATTCTCTGCTTATCATAATTTTATTTCCTTGTGCATGGCATTTGCTTTTATACAATACATATAACAAGCACTACAGACACAAAAATAGAAATACATTCAGCATTTGATCCTCAATAGCAGCTTCTATAGTAGGCTACATAACATATAGTATGAATCTCCCAGTCGAGATCAAAAAGTGGGATAATAAACTGAATCATGCAAACTATAAAACGTATCCCATGTAATATTTACTTGATTCAGAGCAAGCATAGTGACAAGTACAAGTTCTTTAATCCGTGTCTTTATAAAAAAGGGTTATATTATACAACCCATATATGTCTTGTATACGACTGTGTATCAGGAGAAGAAATCCTAATGATCTGATTGGCCAAAGGCATCATGTGACTGACTGGTTATCACTGTACCATTGGACACCTCAGGTCTCATTAAAATAGACTTAATGAAATATCTGTCATAACACACTTCAGGGTGTCCTCGTTGTGCTAGATATATGGATACATCCCGGAGGTTGAAAGTACTCGGCTGTGCCTCGTGTTTTACAATGCACATGTAGAGTACATATACCTTAGCATAACTGGCATGTGTTACCCCTCACTTACCATATTGCTGATTGGACCGAGAAGCATTAGAAAATGATCCATCTGATAGGCGTAGATCATGTATACAGAATTTGAATTCTGTGCTTGTGGCATCACAGTCTACTGCTGTGGAAATGATTATGGTGACCAAAGGAGATGATTATGACCTCAGGTGGAGAACAAGCAGCTGGAGCCAATGAACTCTGAGGGACAAAAATGCTGTTTTCATGCAAATGTCTTATAATGAATGAGGGAAAGAGAAACAAACATAAACATAGAAACACAGAATTTGTCGGCAGAAAAGGACCAGTAGGCCCATCCAGTCTGCCCTATTTTCCCTGCCTGACACTACACCTTGGACCCTATTTGGTCACATGTGTCCCTCCCTTCTCCCTTTCCTCTACCTATTATACCCATGTGCCTATCCCATGCATACCTGAAGCTCCCCACTGTCTTCACTCCCAGTTATATGGGAAAATAAGGTGAATTAAAGCTGAGCTATGTCTAAATATTAGGCTTTCCAGAGGAATCAGCTGCTGTTTAAAAATGCACATATCCAACCCACTCAGCGGCAGAGTGGCAGTATGTTGCATATCTACCTGGGAGAGACCGGAGTTTGCGTTCAAGATGCAGGATCCCACATTGGGGCTGGCAGGGCAGAGGGAGGCATGATGTGGAAGTAAGCCAGTTGGTTCTTGGTGAGGTTAGGTGCACACCACCGGCCATCCTTGCCTTCCCTCTACAGGCCTACCAAGAAGCAGCGCTGATGCTGGCTATGAAGGCACCTTCTCGCTGCCCCTCCCCCAGCGATAGGGAGGGTGCAGGTGTGGTGAGCTCCAACATCAGCATCATCATTGCAGATGAGTGAATGGAAGTTCTGTCTCTTTGTGGATGACACCAAATCCTATAATAGTGCTGACACACTCCATAGGGGTTGGAAAAAATGTGCTGAGACTAGAAAAAACTTGAGTGGTCAAGGGCGAGGCAGCTGAATTTTAATGCAAAAAAGTGCAAAATCATGTACTTGGGGCACAGAACCCAGAGGTAGACTACAATATGGAAGAAGAGTTACTGATGGACACCAAAAAGAACAAGTATTTGTCAATGCCGAATGTTGTCTTGCAGGCATTGGCATTAATAGTGCAGGAGTTAGAGATGCATAATAGGAATGGCAGTGAAGTACTGAACTGACGCCAACCCCACCCCCCCTCTGCAGAGACTGACAGGCGTTGGGGTGTGTCTTTGGGTCGTCAGCTATAAAGCTCATGCCACTTTACCTCACCCTACCCTATAGGCATTGACAAGTGTCGTGGTGTGCTTTGGAGTCTTTGGGTCTTATACGTACCCCATTCCATAAGAAAATATGCTGAGATGGGTGCAGTGTAGGGGAATGGGGCGAACTTTGGGGCCGAACTCTCCATGGCACACCTCGATGCCTGTCACTGGTTGCAGGGTGGTGGTGGGGGTGGAATGGCAGGAGGATTACAGCTGATAATCCCAAGTCACACCCCTGACACCTCTCAGTCTCTACAGGGTGGGGTGTTACAGCTGGAAACCCTAACACCGTAGGCATGTGTTGGTATTTTCACTCCAAATTATCAACATGGGCTTTTTGTGACCCCACCTTATGAAGAGCGGCACTATCAGTTTGATAGTCGAAAGGAAATTTTGCACAGTGACTGTGCCATTTGGTGCCACGGGTACGGAAACACATTTTGGGTAGGATGTGAAAAATGACAACTGTATTGTTCATGAGGAGGTGTAAAAAAAAATGGCAACATTGAAAATATGGAGTGAAATATGAAAAATTGTTGAAGTCATGAGCAAGCACAGAAACTGCGCAACGCACGGCCGTAACTCTATTTTTGGGATATTTTTAACCACATTTTCAACATAGGCATTTTGGGACCTCCCCTCATGAACAGTGGCACTGTGATTTTGTTAATCTGTCCCAAAAGTTGATTTCCCATAGCGACCACGCCATTGTGCACCACAGGTGCAAAAACACATTTGGGGCAGGATGTGAAGAATGGCAGCTGTACTGTTCATAAGGAGGTGTGAAAAAAATGCCAGTGTTGAAAATCTGGCATGAAAATATTGCAAATTTGCGAAGGTACAAGGGTGTGTGGAAACTGCGCAATGCATGCTTGTAACACAGTCACTTTATGGACTTTTGTCACCAAATTTTCAACATAGGCATTTTAGGACCTCTGCTCATGAACAGTATCACTGTCATTTTCTCAAACTGTCGTGAAAACTGATTTTGCACAGCGATCGTGCTATTCTGCGCCGGATGTGCAAAAACACATTTCGGCCAGGATATGTAAAATGACAGCTATACTGTTAATAAGGAGGTGTGGTAAATGTCAATTTTGAAAATCTGGAGAAAATTACAAATTACTTGTTGACAGGCATGGAAACTGAGCAACGACACCATAAAAACAGCCATATTTTTGATTTTTTCACCAAATTTGCAACATAGGCTTTTTGAGAGCCCACCTCATGAACAGTGGCACTGTCGTTTCATTAATCAGTCCCAAAAGGTGATTCCACGAAGTGACCGCGAAATCACCTTTCAGGACTGATCAACACCATGACAGTGATTGAATTCATGAGGAGGGGTCCCAATAACTCCATGTTGAAAATTGGTACCAAAGTTCCCAAAAATGGCCGAGATATGCACCAAAGTTGAAAAAAACCCTATTTATGCCATTATACAGCTTACCAGTATTTCTTCAGTTTGTGGTCAGCTTTGAAGAGTGCAGACATGTTCCCGGTCCACCGAAGATCGTCGTGCCGAACTCCGGAGATAAGTATGGGGTGGGGGAGGCAGGGGAGGTAGGCAGAGGGTGGGCGCTGGTTGTGGGTGGGGACAAGACAGAGACTGCGAGGGACAGTTTTCTTCTTTTACAGGTAAAAAAAACCAAAGAATAATGAGGGTCGGTTTTCTTTTTTTGCAGATGTTTATTTGGTACACTGGGGTGGGCTCCCAGTGTACCACCTGCATAACAGGGAGGGGGACCGCAGCTGACAGGGATTGGGCCCTCCATCGGCACAGAAACAGGTGGGGGGGTGCATGATGCTGAGGGGGACTGAGCACTCCCTCGGCACACAGCACACATCGGGGGCTGGGGACATTAGGCCCGGCGAGTGGGCTCCCAAGTCGACAAACTAAACAGGCAGGGGGACTGAGCCAACAGGGATCGGGCCCTCTGTCAGCAAGGAAAGACGGGGGCGAGGATGCCGAGGGGATTGGGCACCCCTGACACACTTGGAATGGGAGGGAGGCATCATGCCAATGGGGAGGCCTCCTGTCGGCAAATGAAGTGGCTGTGGCAGTCAGTGCCACCATGTTTAGGAAAGTGCTTCACCAGCATGGGCACATCGGGAGGCATGTTCTGGTGCCGCTGCATGACGAGCTTGGCTCTCATTGCAGCGGACCTTTTCTCAGATGTGCTCGCCTCAGTAAGTATTGCTGGTGTGGCACCTGCATGCTTGGTTATTGGGAATGAGGGACGCACCTACTGATGCGTGCCCTGCATTCGCCTACAGTGACCGCACCTCCAAATCTGCTACTAATGCAATATGTTGGCTGGCGTGCACGCACACGCTAACATAAAAAGGACCTCGGAGTAATCTTATCTGATGACCTCAAGGTGGCAAAGCAGTGTGATAAGCAATGAGTAGGGCCAGTGGGATGCTGGGGTGCATCGGAAGATCTATCACCAGCAGAGGGATGGAAGTGGTGTTGCCACTGTATAGATCACTGGTGAGACCCCACCTGGAGTACTGTGTCCAGTTCTGGAGACCAAATATTAGGAAGAACACAGCGTTGATGTAGTCCAGAGGACAACTAAAATGATGTAGAGTGTACATCAGAAACACCACGAGAAGAGACTTAAGTACCTCAGTATGTACATCCTAAAAGACAGCAGGGACAGGAGGGATATAACAGAGACCTATAAATACCTCATGGGGGTAAATAAGCTACAGGAGGGGAGCATTTTCCAGAGGAAAAGATGCATGAGAACAAGTGGACATGCAACAAAGCTGGAATGGGGTAAATTCAAAAAAGATGTGAGGAAGTACTTGTACATGGAAAGAATGGTGGATGCCTGGAACAGTCTTCCAGTGGAGGTGGTGGGGTCGCAAACTGGTGGGCTTCAAGCATTCAATTCACTGGATAGGCATAAGGGGATCTTAGTGGGAAGCAAGGTGGGGGGCAGAGGAGCAGTCCAAGTAGGGTCTGTTGTGGCAGTATAGGCAGAAACAAATTGGCAGACTGGGTGGGCCAAGTGGTCCCTATCCACGGTCAAATTCTATGTTCCTAACTAAGTAGGGGACAAGGGTGATGAAGGGAAGAAAAACAAGAGGGAAGGAAAGAATAAAAAAAAAACAAACAAGGTACTTATCTCCCTTCTGCTTGATTTGCCGCTTATGCAAGCCTGACTCAGAGAAGACACTGGTATCGCCCGAGGGGTAGGGGCACTGTGTGCATGTGGGCTGTATTTGAATTCTGTCCTGCTTGCAGTATGCCTAATTTTAAAATGTAAATTGGCCTGTAATTATCCTGTTAGTCCCGAGGCAAACAGTATGGGAAATCATCCAGAGGCATGTAACAATTTCCCTTCTTAGTACCTTGGAACTTGAAAAACCTGCCTCTGGCATCCATGTGTGTATTTCCTGCCAGTGTCAGTGCAACACCTGTCAGCAAGCCCCGGCAGGATCTCACTCAGGGTGTGTGACATCAGGGTTTCAAAAGGGAGCTATCTCAGCCGTGGAGTGGATTTCCAGGTCTTGATGTGCTCGGACTTGGGGGCCTCCATGCTGCAGTCTGAAGATGACCCACTGCTGTTGATTGGCAGCTTACTGTGGCATAGCCCTCATGTCCCAGAATAATGCAATATATATGTTTCTATTGTGAAAAAAAATAAACCTTCAATTTGTAAGCCAGTAACTACCTTAAAACTTCATGGAAGAGATTATGCTTAACATAGGGAGGTAGTGCGGTCTAGTGGGTACAGCAGGAGCTTGTAAACCAGGAGATACATGTTATTGAGGTGAAAACCCCACCACAGTTTGAAACGTGTGATCTTGAGCAGGTCAGAGGTCACTTAACCTCTTAATGCTACAGTCTTCCCCGCTGTAAAATGGGTAACAGTAGGGCCACACCGAAAATGAGATATTGTATCTCAGCTAGGCTTTTGGGTAAATAGTTCATAAATAAAAATAAATAATAACAATAAAGCAATCATCATATTGGGTTGCTATGTTTTTTTTTTTTCTTCTTTTCAACTAAATAACACCTGGTTAAAATGGCTTATACTAGTTGTGTATCATCAAGTTGAAAATCCCAGAGTGGGACCACCAGGGGGCAGCAGAGTGCATCATAGTTATGAGATACTCAGCTCTCAAGGAGGAAGGGCTTAGGCCGCCTAGTGATTATTGCACCCCCCCAACCCCGCCTGGCGACTGAGGTATGGAACCAGCATTGGATATGAAACCATCTTTTTGACCACCCTCCTGGCTGGAGTACATGTGCAGCCATGGAAGCTTCAATTGTTGCATGGGGTACACAGCAGATATTCCACTGGTGGAGTTCCTGCAGAATTGCAATTCTACTTCTGAAATGCTTTTCAGAATTTGTTTTCAATTCCATGGAATTCTGAAAAGCATTTCTATGTATACTGTGGAACAGATTACGTAATCTGCAGAATATTATTTCATGGTTTGCGCAAAATGAATGCACGGTTTATGTAAAGCACAGAATTTTATTCCAGGGTTTATGTAAAGAGCAAATTACTCATCGACAGTTTAAAAAAAAAAATCCATGTTTAGAATGCTGCTTCCAACAGAATTCCATGGAATGAGGAGATTTCTGACATGTGGAATTCTGGCAGAAAGGGAATTTGAAAAATCCGCACAGCTCTACTGCCCAGGGGAACGATGAAAAAAAATCAAGCTGGAAGTTGAAGCAAAGGTAAATAACATACTGAAAAGGTTTACTAATTGTCTTTTTTTTCCTTTTTACATATTGTTTTTTCCCATTGTCAGGGGCTAGCAGGCACGGTTGCGGCTCTCCCACACTAAGAGAGCTCGATTCAGCCCGCCTGGGCATCACAGATGCCTGCTAGTGCCTCTTTTCCATTTCCCCTTCCCTGGTGCTGCACTCAGCTCTACAGTGCACCTCCATCTTGAAGATCTGTTTCATGACCCCAGAGGGGAAGACTCCCCCACCACAGGGGTAAGCCTTGGGGGAACAACCAGATTTGGATGGTAAGTTCATATGGAGCCAGAGTGGCGGGGCTGGGGAGTCGATCCCGTTAGTGGGGCTGGTCTGGAGGAGAATAAAGAGCACGAACTGCAAAACAAAATGAGGGAGATGGTGCCAAGGGGAGCCACCTCTTGCTTATAAGACTTCAGAAAATGCAATACAAAAATGAGATGGCAATCTCTAAAAATTCTGCATGGTCAAAACCGTTCTCTGGAAAATCTCAAATGTTTCCTTAGAATCAGCTTAGGTCAGCCTGGTTTCACTTCCCCCCATTAACTGGCAATATGCATAATCAGCAGGTTGGAAATGTGGTAATGTAAGCTTCCTTTTTTCATGTTTCTGTCTTTTTGAAACAGTGAAAGGAGCAGAAAAATCTACTTTTCCTAGGCAATGTCCAGTCAAAAAAAAACCTAGCTTGTCTTGGCAATGTTGAGTAAAGAATATCTAGCCTTCCTAGGCAATGTCCAGTGTTGCCTTTTTATACTAAATGTTTCTAAATCTTTATCCTGCCCTTGGCAAAACATCCAAATTCCACCAGGTTCTATTTTATGGAAGGCGGTGGCTCTTAATGATTTATTCAGGAATTTATAAAGACCAATTGGAATTTGAAGTGTCTAAGTGCTGCCGTCTGCCTCAAGTGCCGATGCGTCTGGTTTAAAATCTGCTGTCAGTCATAAGGCATCACTGTGGAGCTATTTTGAGACCTCACCATTTTGTTTTTGTTGTGCCTTTATGCTGGAGGTGGTTTCCACAAACTTACATACTAACGACTGAGGAACGAAACGAAGTCTAGGGGCACTGAACTGTTCACTACAGGTCAGGAAATGTAAAGTTACAAACGCATCATTTGAAACATAGAAAATGTTGGCGGATATGGACCTCTAGGCCATCCAGTCTGCCCATAGGCCCTATACATTATACGTGGCTTCTGACCCTATGTGATTAATGGCTGTAGGCTGGATCAGCCTGACAGGGTCCTCCTTCAATCAGCTTGTGGAAGTCTCTGTCACATAGCCCAGTAGCTGGAGCCCAGACTAGATTCCTGAACCATTTTGGGACCAAGTTCCACACCGCAACGCCAGCTGCGCTCCAAAATCCTTGCCGCTGCAGAGACTGAAATTCACAGCTGCAGAAGATGTTATGGCTGGTCCCACTGGCCATAACAGTTTTCTGCAGCTGCGGAGATTTCCCAGGCAACACTACCCGCAAGCTGCCGTATATCATGGAGCCGGTTGTAATCTGGCTCCACCTTTGTGAACACCCGCGACGGCGGGAAACCTGCAGATCCACAAGTGGCAATCGAATTGAGCCAGGTCTTTCCCTGAAGCTGCAGGTATTTCGGGACATTTGTGAAACTAGCCCGTGTTCAAGATAACTTGGGCAGCAAAACATAACTTGCTCACCATGTTTTGAAATTAGAGGAGGAACATTTATCTTCATGGATTCAAAGTGCTTCAAATTAGGCCAGCCCTTCAGTGTCACTGTAGGTCTACTGATGCCAGAACCAGGGTTCAGAATGAGTCAGGGGCATTGGGGCCTGCCAGGGGAGGGGGATTGAGGGTCCTAGGGAAGGATCCCTCTGAGTCTCACTGCAAGACTGTCATCTGGTGGAGGTCAGCTGGCAGCGCATGCTAGCGCACCAGAAAGCGGAAGGGCTGTGGACAGGCATGCCAGCACCAGGGAGCAAAACTAGAGGAAAAATGTCCCAGTTCTATCAAGTAACCCTCACAGATACCACACAACAGACACGACAAGCCATCCACCACCATATGTGGTTCTGGGTAAATAATGGATAACCGGCAATGAGAAGGTCAGTTATGGGGCTGGGGAGGGTGCCACAGGGGCTAGTGGATGGTGCAGCAGAAGCAAAGGTTGAGGGGTGGAGTGCTTCAAACCCAGAGAACCCTGCTTTCCCTAATACATCAAAAGTGTTGCAAAAGCTCATTGGTCCAGGTCCCGTTGTGATGGAGTGAGTGTGAAGTAATCACGAATAAGGGTGCAGCCTTCGCAACTGAGATTGTCATGTTGGAGATGGGGAAATGGGCATAAAAGAAAGTTAAATAAAAAGTCCTGTGCAGGGTGTCTTCTGTGGTATTAGGGAGTCCTTGCAACTGGTATGGATGAGAGGAGGACTGCGAAACAAAGTTGAGCAGTTTAGCCAGCCCACTGGCACAGGGGCAGGGTGCCAACCTGTGATGCCAGCGACCCGGGTTTGGGAACGGATTCGGGACATCGGAGGGCCAGCCGGGGGAAGGATTAAGCATCCAGCGACAGCTCTCCTCCTCCAGCAACACACACAGAGGAACTGGAAACAATGCTACCAGGGCAGGTTTAACACTAAGCGCTGTAGCACTATTAGGATCTGGGAGCAGATCCCTGCAGCTCTCACGTCTGAGCAGGTGCCAGCTCAAACGCACATACACAGAGCTGCGTGGTGCTCCACTGGCTTGCCCAGTGCTCTCAGTGCTGTACCACTGAACAGGCAGTTTTAACTTTAATATTACGCTCCTCTGGACCCTTGAAGAACTGTAGGCACATGGGGGCTGGTAGCAACAAAGGGGGCACCAAGGGCTGGGACTGGTGGGAATGACAGCCGGGAGGCAAAACAAGAAAGCCCCACCTGGTCAGTACTAAAATTCAGAACCCCAGAAAAGGCAAACTGGGTGGGTCAAGCGGTCCTTATCTGCCGTCAAAGTCTAGGTTTCTATGTTTCTGTCTGTGTGCGTGTGTGTGGGGGGGTACATAAGCACTCTACTTTGATTCATGCCGCAATCTTGACCCCCCAATCCCATGGTTTGATTAATTGATGTTATAAGACTTTTGACCATTTTACGAATATTGTAAGTGTAATAATCTACTCTGGGTGTGAGCCAATACTGTAATAACCTCACTTCCTATGTGGCTGAAGGCCCTTGGTTGCACTTCAGGCCTCACAACCCACCCACATTGTTAGATTATTACAATATTGCTGCACACATCCCCGTGGATTATTTCTTACATAACCCGACTCACTGGTCCTGCTTCATTACTCATTTGCCTTTTGAGCCACTGGACCTGCTTCTTTAAGGGGCGTTTTCTGGGGCTCTGAATTTTATTACTGTCCAGGTTCTAAGTGGTTCATGTTTTTGCACTCAACAATACTCCACATACAGTCACAGTCTGCGCTGTTGGAACCCATTCTCTTGAGAGGGAATATTGGACAGAGCACAAGGATTATCCCTGCTCCTTGCAAAAAGTGCCATAGCATCCTTAAGGATACCTAGGCCCTGGGAAAACTACATAATGCAATCTGCATGGCAAAATCATAGCACTGCAGAAATAAGTCTAACGAAGTAGGAGGTATTGCTATCTTGGTGTGTGGGTGTGGGTGTGTGTGTGTGTGTGTGTGTGTGTGTGTGTGTGTGTGTGTGTGTGTGTATTTTAAACAATGCTTCATTAACTTTCAAATATGTAAATAATGCAGCTTCTTTTAGAAAAAAATGACTATTCCTGCCTCCTACGGGGCATCATGTTCCCTTCTGCTTGTCTCTCCCTGCTCCATCATTTAGGATTACCTTCTCATCTGTCCCCATGGCTTATACTCCATGTTGGAGCCATCAGGGTTGGGGAAATCCCAGAGGAGACCAACTCTAGCCATTGGGCAAATCACCTATTCAACAGTATGTGGAGCCCCATGAGCGACAAGCTTCATCCTGCAGTCTGCTCTGTTTTTTTCCTGCTTGTCCCTTCCCAGGACAGCAACGGAAAAGTGCTCCACAGCACATGTAACTGGCATGCGTGGAGTGAGCCTCATGTCCTTCCCACCCCATTGACCTACATTGTTCCTGCACATCGCATGTGACTATGGGAGATGCTGGTGCAGTGGTCTACAGACTGCTTCCCATCTGGAGGAAGTGAACATCTAGTGTCAGTGGTATGCTCCCTTCCTCCTTCTTGAACCTGCACCCCCCAACCCCTACTGTTGGCCCTTTGGCTGCCCCGGCTCACTCCTGAACCTGGTTTGCCAGCTTCACAAGTGGCTGTGTACCGGCTGCAACAATCCAGCTTTTTTGTTGTTGTTCTTGCTGTACTTTATACGTCCTCCAATGGCTTCCCTATCGGCTCCTTTGTCCAGCCACCATCCATGGCAACCCGAGGCTGCCCCAAACAAAGTGACCCTTGGATTGCCCCCAGGACAGAGCCTCCACTCAAATACAACCCTAATTTGGATGTTGACCTAATCCTCAAAGGCATTCATGCAGCCATAAAATTTAACAATAATGCATAAGAGGGCATATGTTATGGGATTTACTCATGCCTCATGTGGTGTGCAAGAGGCACAGTCAAGTGCTATAAATAACATGAGAAGTGGGAAAATCCAGTAACACACCCTAGAGTGTATTATTGGGATTATGAAATGGACCCAAACAAAAATGACAAACAAAGGCCCTCTAATTAGATTTAAAACGTATAGTTCGGACTTCACCTGTGTGTATGTTGTGAGATTTACTCACAGGTAAAGGCCCAGAATGACCAATCAGATGTCAGAACTTTTCTTGTCCCTTTTATAATACACAAGCTAAGTGTGGGTTTTTTATAATTATTTACATCATCAAGGCAATAGGACAGAGATGATGCCAAGTTATACAGTAATACAGATGGAGCTCTCTTGTCCTGTTGATTTCATCACGCATGACGCTGGCAGCCATTTTAGGGTCATCTTTGAGCAGCAATTTGTTTTTTTAAAAAGAAGCTGAATTGTTCACATATTTTAAAGGGGATGGCACACTAAAGGCCACATACTGAGTAAACATAGCTCCAACCGTGTTGTCAGATTTTTCTTCTACAGCGCGGGGACAACTGTATTCCACAGCTTTTCAAGAGTTTAGATGTTCTTTAATTTTCAGCTGGGAAGCCATTAGTGATGGGATGGAAGGAGAGACATATACAGAGTGCCTGGTAATCTACTCTGGGTTGGGGGGAGGGGATATCCCAGCTAATGACAAATCTCAGACTCTGATGCCTGTGTTGTATTCAGCCCTTACGGGACCACTGTGTCAGTTAAGGATGGCTTAATTAAAAGAACACAAGATTCCAGTTAAGTGCACAACATGCCAAAACTAATTTTAACCTGTTATTTTTATCTGCCCATAAATCCCCAGCAAGCACTGCTGACACCCAGACATTCCACATTAGGTATCGCCTGGTGATTTTGCTGTCTGCTGGCCAGGTTTTAACTCAAGTCAGCCGAAGTCTAACACAGCACGCTATCCTAAGGATCATCCCCTTGTGCAGGCCATCTGCCAGGAGAATGACACAATCCCCCAGGTCCGCTGTAATGTACCTCAAAGTCCTATACAGACCACTTACCTCTGTGGATACCCCCTCCCTTTTTTTTTTTTTTTTTAATCACTTTAAAGAGTGTACTGCCTAAAATTAATATTAGTTTTTAAAAGCAGTAAAGGAATATGTTTTATATCTGAGGTACTTTTCTTCTTCTCCCATTGGTTAATTAGGAAGATTTTTTTTACCCGATATTGGTAGGTGTAATGTGTGAAATAGCACTCTGCCTGGTAGCTGATATATCTAGCGCTCTTCCTCCCATTACATCATCAGCACTGTGACCTCACTGATTGTGACATCACAGCTGCTCAGGAAGAGCCACTCAGTAGCTGCCAAATCAGTCACCTGTGATGTCACTGTCAGTGAGGTCAGTACTGATGGTGTGGTGGGAAGAATTGAAATAGATATGTCAGCTGTCAGGCACAGTGCCATACCTATCAACCTTTTGTCACTGAAATGAGGGACACTGGCACTGAAAATGAGGGACAATGCGGTGCACTCACCCTCATAAGGAGGGACACATCTTCAAACGTGGAGATACAAGTGCAGAACACTACGGAAACCATTGCCTTTTTTTTTTTTTTTTTTTAACTCATCTTTATTCAAAACACAAGGAATACAGAGAATGATAAAGTCAAATACATGTCCTTTAGAAGCGAAATCCATGTTTGAATATCATTAAAAACAGTCCAGCCACAATGCAATGTCTGCAGTCCATCTTACAGGTGTGCAGATCATATAGGAGAAGTCCATGGTGCAAGACAGTATCTAACAGGATACACTTTTGATAATACCAGTATATCATTTAATGAGAGGCACCAAGCTAGGAGTGAAAAACCGATGGCCTAGGTTTGGTACTACCCAAGGAACAATTACCATCCGTGAGTGCCATGGCATCCGTTACAATAAATAAAGGCTTAAGATTGTTTTAGTGGAACCTCTATAGAAAAACTATAAACAAGTAATTGATAAGAAGTAAACATGAACATATAAACCTAAACTCAACCAACTAGTTGGCAGAAAAGAGAACAGGAAACAGCGAAGGAGAATTTGCAAGGGGCAGCAGTTGCACAATGAAATACTATGGAACAATGAGTCTGTTAAAAAGGACAATTGCTGACAGAAACCATGTAGAGGAACAAACTCAATGGAGCATTAAATGTGGGCTGGTGCCTCTCCTCCACCCAAGCCTGACCTGTGACACCTGGAGGTAATCCCACGCTGCCAAAAGTTCCACGTGTTTACAGTATCTATGGTGAGATGGAGCCGGGCAGTAATAAGTTCATTTTTGGTTTAACATATTAGAATAATATGACTTTCTGCTTTTAAGTCTAAATTTACAGTACCTTTTTAGTGTGAGCAGTACCTTTTCTATGAGGGATGAACGAGGGACAGATCAAGTTTGAGGGGTAAAATGCGGGAAGTCCCTTGTAATCAGGGACAGTTGAAAGGTATGCAGAGTGTCGTCCCACACATCCAGCATATCACTGTCGCATAGAAAACTTTCTGATGAGCGAAAGGAAAAAGAAAAATACTTCAGAAATGAAAACTTACAACCGACTACTTTTTAAAATCTAACATTTTCCTGTCTGTTGTTTTTGAAACCCTTGTTCCTTGTTTCACAGCAAGGCTCTTAAAACACTGATTCTACGGGGCTGTTGCCTACGATGCATATTAACATAACAAAGCACCACAAAAGAATCTTAGAACAGGTCTGACAGATACTGAGGCCTTAGTCAGACTATTTAAGACAGTATAAAAAAAACTGGCTGCCGTGCCAAGAAAAAACATTTTGCACCCAGATTTCCGTGTGTCATACATGTTTGAAAATGGGTTCAAATGTGTTAATCAAGTTTGCTGGTGTCTGCTCCTAACACAGTAGCTGAACTTTAAAGAGCAGGTTCCTATTATCTGTTTTGCTGCTGTCCTGCAGCCTGGTGAATAACTGACCTGTTCAGTAGTAATTTCCTGAAGTGTGGCATAAAAGTCCATTCTTGTTAAAAAGTCATTTCACTCGTAAATCCCAATTTATGGCATGCCAGCAAAAACAACACAGACTTCCCGGTCTTAATACCACGCCCCCACGTCGGCCCACGCAGCCCTGTTTTGTGATGCCATAAAACAAAGGCTGCATGAGCACGCCCCATTGAATACTATGGGGCTGATATTTCCACCTATTTTTATACCCTTTACAGTTGGGATTTTAGTAAAGCAAAGGGATCTATCGACTAATAAGGTCCCGAAAAAAGACCCCTTTTTCTAAGTTGGGAGGGTCTAACCACCAGAGAAGGGTCCTTCTGATTGGCTTGGAGATCCTGACCAGATGGTCTAGACCATCGGAACCTTGGTCCCACTGCACCCTGAGCATCCACTGCGGGACCCTCATGTGGAGGCGAGCCAAGGGAGTTACAGGGATGGCTGCCACCATGTTCCCCAGAAGTCTGAGGAAAGTCCTGGCCTAGACCTGGGGGTTATTAGAACTGATTGGGCCACCTCTTGCAGGTGATTTCCCCTTTCCTGTGGGAGGACAGCCATGCCCTGGACCGTGTCCAGGATTGCACCTATAAAGGACAGTCTTTGGCTGGGTTCTGGGGATGACTTGGGAAGATTCAGGGTGATCCCAAACTCTTGGAATAGCATATAGGTGTCTCAGAGAGTGCAAAGGAGGCATGACCTTGACGAGGCAGTCAATAGCCAGTCGTCCAGGTAAGGTAAGACACAATGAACCTCACTCCTTAGAGACTCAGCTACCACTGCTAGGCACTTGGTGAAGACTCAAGGAGTGGAGGAGAGGCGGAATGGCAGAACCTGGAACTGGTAATTCCTCCCCTGGAAGTGGAACCTCAAATACTTCTGGTGGGGAGGAAAGACCCAGATATGCACATATGCATCCTGCATGTCCTAGGAGCAGAGCCAATCCCTCTGGTGCAGCAGGGGAATTAGACCTGGAAGGGTCACCATCCTGAACCTTTTATATTCGATATAGTTGTTTAGGGAACTGAGATCCAAGAGTTTTCTTTGGTACCAGGAAGAAGTGTGAATAGTATCCTTTTCCCCGCTGATGCAGCGGGACTGGCTCTATTGCCCTTTTTTGCTAGAGGGCCTGAATCTCCCCATCTATAAGAGCTATAGGAGAAGGAGGATATCTTGAGGACCTTGGTAGTGTCTCTAGCGGGATTTGTATGAACTCCACCATATGTCCCCTCCTTATAACATCTAGGATCCACAGGTCGGAGGTGATTTTGCTCCACCCTGCCAAGTGGAGGGAGAAGTGACCCCCTACTGCCTCCCCTTGCACCTCCGTTGAAGGAGGTGGGGGTTGGCAGGGAGTCATTGGGAGGATCCAAGAATTGGCAGAGAGGGCTGGGAGGACTTTGGACCTTGAAAGGGAGCACCCCCTGCTTGCTGGGTTGTGGTCTTTCTTTTGAAACCTCCTCTCTACGGAAACTGGCTGCCACAGGAATTCTGGCTTGAGGGCTTCCAAAATGGACATTTGAGGTGGCACCTTTGGTCCCCCTTGTATAGCTGTCAGAGGAACCAAATCGACTTCCCAGATTCCTGGAGGTGAGAAATAAACTTCTCGGTCTCCTCCCTGAACAAAACGGAACCATGGAAGGGAAGATCCTTGATTCTGGCCTGCAGATCCTGGGTGAATCCGGAGACTCTCAACCAGGCGTGGCACCTCAGGTAGACGCCGGAAGCCGCTGACCTTGATGCCATGTCTGCAGTGTCATACGTGGCATTCAGTACATGAGTGCCCTTGTCCAAACCAGATTTTGAGATCTCCAGTAGCTCGGTCTTCTGATCTGAGTCTGGCAAGGCATTGGCTATCTCTTGTCCCTTCTCCCATAAGGCATTTTGGTACTGTACCATATGAGTTAGGAAGTTCAGGAATCATACGGAACAGGTGGATGCAGAGTACACCTTCTTGCCCACCTGATCCAAATAACGGGACTCCTGATCTGGAGGCTGAGAACTAAGGTGCTTGGGCTGTTGAGACTTGTCATGAGCTACCACTATGACCATCAAGTCGGCCTGAGGATGTTCTGCCAAAAAGGGCTCCTCTCTCGGTGCTCTATATAGCCTGTCCAATTTCTTCAGAACTGCCAGGACTGTGGCTGGATGCTTCCAGGTAATGCTCGTGAGGTCCTGGAATGTATCCAATAAAGGAGGTACTACCAGTGGTTTAGACTCCTTTTGCCTCAGGTATCTTGCAAGTCTCTGGCATTCCAGATCCAGGTCCTCCGTCTCCCATTCACTGGTGGCGGGATGTGTCTCATGATGTCCATAAAGGTTGGATCATCAGGAGGCAAATGAGGTGTTTTCTTGTCATCAGGAGAACCTCCAACTCCTGAGAGGGAGGGGTCTGAGGAAGAGGATGATGAAGACAGACTCCTATGAGGATGAGGGAAGCCGACCCATGTCTGGAGTGGTTTCAATCCTTGTAAAGTTGGGCACTAACCGACTGATGATGGCAAAGGGACTGGCGTCAGCTCGGGGACTGACCACGGAGTGGAGACCGGCGCCGGTCTCTTGAGCGGTGACGGCTAATAGAGCGTCCGTGCCTGGTAAGGGACCTGTGATAGATGCGGGACTTGCTCTTGGGCTGGAAGACCATGAATGGTGCCATTGACAGTCCTTAGACTGGGATCTAACCACTGAGGGTGAGCAGGATCTGGAAGCTTTGCACTGCTCCTCTGGAGGTTTTACAGGAGACTTTAGAGGAAGATCTCCGGTGTCTTGGATGTCCGGCCTGTCGGGGACTAGGGTCAGATCTGGCTTCGGGGGAGCAACGTCTTTCTTCACCTGGCTCCACCAGAAAGAAAAGAGCTCCGTAAGTTCTTCTTTATTAAACACTGAAGCCACTGTCCCCTTCAGGGGAATTGGTGAAACCGTAAGATCCGGAAGGGACTTGGGCGAGGACTTGGAGGAACTGTCCTCTGGAGTGGAAGCCCTCAGAGTTGGTGATGGTACTGTGACCTATGTAGGCTCTTCTTGAGGCTGATCAGCCTTGGAATCCGTGGCTGGTGTCTTGGCCATGGCCAGCTCTAGCTTAGCCGATTTCGAAGGGCAGGACCCCGAAGGGGTCTTGGCCAGAAGGTCTCAATCCTTGACAAGTGACTTACCCGAAGCCCTGAGTAAAGCTGTGACAGAAGCCTTCTTCGGCGGAGCCAAGGCATGTGCTGAAGTAGAGGCCTTAGAAGCATCCACTGAGACTGCAGAGACATGCAGTGGCGTGACCTTGGACTTGGTCAGCTTTCGAAATACCTCACCGGGCCGGCATCTGTGTCTTGGTGGGAGCCGCAGACTTGCTTTTCCTCATGCCTGAGTGGCATGAACAGTCAGAATCACCCAAGCCTGAAGATAAAGCCTTCTTGTGGGAAGAATATGACCTGGACCACTGGTGGGACTGGCTACAGTCTTTTTCATGGGACTTATGGTGGGATTTGTCCCGATGTTTGGCCTCTTCCCTGGGAGAGCTCTGCTTGACTTTCACCTGCTTCTCCAAAAAGTGGGCTTTCAGGGCCTTCAGGCATTGGATCCTGGTCCTGCTGGTAAAGCTCTTGCAGATTCTACAGTCTTGAAGGTCATGGTCTGGGCCCAGGCAGAAGGCGCAGGCTTCGTGGACGTCCTTTGAGGGAATCTGGTGGCCACAGGCACACTTGGTCTTCTTCAGGCCAGAGGACGAGACCGACGACGGGAAAGGCATGCAATGGTAGACCACCTGAAACAGGAGAAAATTCAAGAAGCACAAACGAGAAACTACAAGACTGTAAGCTAAATTCGCTAGGACTGCTGAAAACACACACTGAGACTTCCCATTGAGAGCGGGTCTGCTGCAGGAAAAAAAAAAAAAAACTGAGGTAGAGCCAGGGACCGGCCCCTTTTATAGCATGACCGACGTCGGGGGGGAGGTGGGTCCTGCTGGGTACTGCTAGCTAAGATTTTTCCAGTGGGTCCTAAGGCCTGCGGCATTAGTCCTAATGGTAATAGCCTGCTGCAAGAGCTCCCACTCAAAGTAAGATCGGCAATTAAAGGGTTTTCCATCAATCATTTTTTTCTTTTAATCATTATTCTTTTTTTCCTTCCCTATCCAACCCATAGGCATAGCCAGGGGATCCTGGGGATCCAGAACACTATCCCATTTTACTTCCATTATGTTAAATCTTAGTGGACATCTGGATTTAATAATGAGATTTCTTTGATGGAAATCCCCTATTCCCAAATCCTGGCTACACCCCAGCACCCTGATTCCCATCTGCTCTACCAGGCAACCTCTCATTCCCATAGTCTGTCCTAGTCCCTGGAGACTCCTGACTTTTGCAATGTCGCGCCCCCCACAGCAAGATCTTAGAAGTGCCACCTCCCGAAGTTGTCCAAGTCAGGTGGGTAGCAGTGCTCCATGCTGGGCGAGCGGGTAACCCAGGGGCTCTAGAGTGCTCCTGCAGCAGGCTCTTTCCCTCCTTTTGGCCCCTCCAGCAACCTCAGCATAAGTGTGGCTGCTGGATGCATGCAATGGATGTGCACAGCACTGAGCCGAACGTCACTCCCTCCTATTACCAGCTACAGCTGCCTGCACCAACTGTGGGCCCACCAGATAGTACTGCTGTAGTGGGGTTGAACCACCCCTCCACCCTAAATGAGGCAAACAACCTCTGTGTTGCTCAAACCTCCTTTTCTTGTCTGCCTTCTAGTGTTCCAGGCTTGTTCCCAAACTCATGTCACCAACTTCGTGAGTAGCAGACCTGCTGAGGGGCTGATGGTGCAGTTTGTGTTTCACAAATCGTTTGACAATAGGACCCTGTTAGAACTGTGCACCAGGAAATCCCAGGTTCAGATTAGTAAGTCTGTCCTCACTACCGGGGAGACAGTGCACCTCTGGCACTGACTGGGAATTGAACCTGGGACTCAGAGTCCCAAGGGCGGCAACTCCAATCATTCTGCAGAACGAACATTCCCATTAGCTGGGAGGTTACAGTGCTCCTTTGAATTTCACACATTGCAAATGAAACCCAACAGAACATCGCTCTCTGCTGGTCACTCTCCCATCACTACAGTGAGTGTTGTTAACCACCACCTACTGTCACATATCCATTAACCTGTTTTTAACCCAATTTACCACATCGGATCCCACCCCTAGGCTGCTCAGTGTCTTAATCAGTCTCCTGTGCAGTACAGTGTCAAAGGCTTTCTATCAACAAAAAGGACAGCAAGGTAGCAGAGAGCCCCCGCTGCCCACCCTGGAAGTGGTTTCAGTGGTTTGGGGGTGCTTAATTTGTAAGGCTGTGACAGATTTCTCCAACATATCCTGAAAGGGAGTAGGATCTGGGGTACTAACAGTGCATGTCATACAGCTCCTCCATTGTTAAAATTTATTTACTCAGGGCAGCCTAGGTGAAAGACTACATCTCATGATCAGTGGGGTCCTGCTTCTACCCATTTTCACAGCTGGGTGGACTGAAGCACTGGGAGGTTAACTGACTTGCTCAGGGTCACAGTGTGAGTGAGTGATTCTGGTGGGGGTTGAGCGTGGTTTCTGGTGCTCTAACTACTAGACCACGCTGCTTCTCAATTGATTATGAAATTCAGAACTTGAAATATTTGGAAACTAATGTAAATGGATATGACTGTGCTCATTTCAGCTAGGATCATCCTAGACCTACGCAACATATATATTATATACTACAAAAATTGTAATTGGGAAATCAGCTGTTGCAATAATGCATCACAATTGTTTGTTTAACATGGAGTGCCCTTATTAGAGTTTTTTGGAGAACTAACAGTCTGCCACTTATAATGCAGACTCTTGTTACTGAATTGTGAGGCAGCACTATAAATTAATAGGGCCTCCGTGGAGTGTCTCTTATGGCATAACAGGGCCTCCGTGGGGTGTGTCTTATGGTATAACAGAGCCTCTGTGGGGTGTCTCTTATGGTATAACAGGGCCTCCGTGGGGTGTCTCTTACGGTATAACAGGGCCTCCGTGGGGTGTCTCTTACGGTATAACAGGGCCTCCGTGGGGTGTCTCTTATGGTATAACAGGGCCTCCGTGGGGTGTCTCTTATGGTATAACAGGGCCTCCGTGGGGTGTCTCTTATGGTATAACAGGGCCTCCGTGGGGTGTCTCTTATGGTATAACAGGGCCTCCGTGGGTGTCTCTTATGGTATAACAGGGCCTCCGTGGGGTGTCTCTTATGGTATAACAGGGCCTCCGTGGGGTGTCTCTTATGGTATAACAGGGCCTCCGTGGGGTGTCTCTTATGGTATAAGAGACTGAGCCTGAGGTTTCGGTGACAGGATCATGAAAACAAGCAGAGTGATTATATCTCCCCAAATCTTATGAGAGGAGTCTCTTATACCATAAGAGACACCCTGCGTAGGCCCTATTATCACCGATTGGGGCCAGCAAAGCCCCAACGCCAAAAGCATATTCAATAAATTACTTGAGTTTAGCATGAATGATTTATAGTAAGTTTAGAGTCTTTTTTTATTATTATATTTTATCATGCTGCCCCTCCCCTTCCCGGTGCTGAAGTGGAGCACTCCCCCTTCTAATGCTCCTGCACGAGAGCACACTGCGCACCTGATAAGAGGTACAGTGGCTCTGCATTATAATTGGCTGAAACTGCATGAGTGATTTTATAATTGTAATCAATAGCCAACACTTGTAAATGTGAGTCAACACTTGCATATATAAATTTTAAAATAGACTAGGTTTTAAATAGACTGGAACAGGTTTAATGCCATATCTCAACACCCGGATTAAATGGGGCTGCCTGCCACTCTCCTAGATAAGCAAACACTCCCTACTGTAGTCTAGTGGGGCACTGTGGTCCCGTGGTTAAAGCAGTTGTATTATTTCCTAGGCACCCAATCCTGCGGTGCTCTGGGTACCTTAGACATCAGTACACAATAAATAGCAGCACATAAACAAACATACACCAATTAACATTGAACTATTACAAGTATTAACAGTATTTCTTAATTATAGGTGGGAAAAAGCCATGGAAAACTGGTGGTGCTTCAGCCCCGGTTTAAATGCCTCAACTGAGGGGGCCTCCCTGAGTTCTTGTGGTAGCTGCTCCCAGAAGGAGGACTTTGGCATAGCAAACAACCAGTCTGCAGATCTTTAGCCGTGACCCTCGGACCCTCGGGAGGCCCACCACAGAGGACCAGAGAGGGTGGTCAGGTGCATAAGGACACAGGAGCTTGTCAGGGAGCCGGGGCCCAGATCATGTAGGGCTTTGTACATCAGCAACCCTATCTTGAGGGAGATGAGCCACTTCACAGGTAGCCAGTGCAATGTCCGCAGAACTGGAGAGAGATGCTCGGAGTGAGACGTGATCAATCGAGCTGCGGTGTTATGCACCAGCTGTGAGTGGCACGTCAAACCTCCAGACAGCCTGAGGTAAAGAGCATTGCAATAATCCAGTCTTGATGTCACGAAGGCATGCACCAGTGTCTTTAGGTCCTGGAAGCATAGATGGGGCTTAATCTGGGCGATATTTGTGAAATGGAAAAATCCACCACAGACCACCGCAGACACCCGATTTTCTAGCGTCATGCTCTAGTGCATGACGACACCCAGATTCTTCACCCTGTCCCTGGTGATGAGAGGAGCACTGGACTCTGAATCAGGAGCTCACAGGTTGAAATCACACTTTATTCATTTGCTCACTGTGACCTTCAGCAAGCCTCTTGACCTCCCCACGTGTCAGTCCTCCCAAAGATATAGTGAAAAAGAAACAAACATCTTAGCTGAATGTGCCCCCCCCCATTAAATAAGTAAAAAACAAATGATGTATTCGCATACCTTTAGAAAACAACAACCAGTCGACCTCAAACTGGCATCAGCACCCAACAGCTGACAACAGAGCTGTCTGTGGAATGACATCATGTGGACAAGAGATTGCCAGTTTTTGGTAATGAACAGCTGACAACTTTACCACAAGCTGGCATGAAGTGGGCGAGGCTGAGGCCCAAACACATGGAACAACAAAATGCCAAAACATCAGACAACGACGAAAAGCTTTCTGCCCAGAACTTGACCTGGTGCTGGCACCTCTGAGAAAACTTTGATAAACACAATGTTTTGACACAGCTCAGCTTGTATTACTACACACTGTCTGTGTTTCCTGTCCCCTCAGCCTTTGACACTGGATACATTTGTGGGAAAACATATATTTTTTTTGTTCCTCAGGGTGGATCCCTTAAAGGCATGCACTGCCTTTTTCCTCCTCTTTCATTACCAGGCGTTTCTGGGATACGGAGGGATTCTCAAACATTTATCCATTTTATATAATCATACTCACTCTTAAAAACAGCACACTGCTCATACAGGGCAAAAAAAAGGGTGTTTTTAAAAAAAAGAAATACTCTGTTTTCTTAACTTCATTAGTACTGGGGGAGAAAAGAATAAACCTTAGCTGAGAAACAAAGACACAAAACACCGCACCCCTGGAAGGGACATTCAGAGATCCAGTTCTTTCAGAGCAGTAGGGATCCTTTATTGCGACAACTTTTAGTGCAAAAATACATTGTCTGCAACTGCTCTGTCCCTAGCTGTTCCAATACATAATCATACATGCAAAACACAATAGTGCAGCACATCTCCAAATGAGAATGACACGCCTGCGTACTCTGCTCAACTTTCCCGGCGCTTCGCTGCAGGACAGCTTTGTCAGGGGGACCCCCTTGACAAATTTTTCCTTGAGGAAAGAGCCAGGGCAATTGGCCCGAGTGCACAGGCTTTTAATTTTCATTAGCTGGGGAAAAAAAAACAAAGCATCGCCGCTTCTCTGAAAGAACTAGGTATCTGTCCCTTCAGGAGTGTGCTGTCTCTTTGTTTCTCAAGTATTTGATTCAGAGATGGCAGCCTGTCACACTAACACCAGCCAGGACCACTGATAGCATGACCTCCACTCTGGAACGGAGTATATACCTTACACCTGACTTTCCTGACGGGGAAGGGGATGTATTCCTCTCCTAACTGTGCTCATTTGGTCTTTGGGGGCAGCAAGCAATGTTCATGCCCCCACAATCAGCTTCCTTCTTCACTCAATCATACATATGACTTGTGTGACTAAACTAGTTTCCCCACAGATAAGAAATACATAGCAGCCCTCTGTGCCCTAGAGGCAAATATTACTGCTTTTTATAGCTTTTTATTCCTCTACTCTGCACTAACCCAGGGAGGTCTGGGAAAAGAAGGACCAATATTGAAATAGAGGCATAGAGCAGAGGGCCTATAAGTCAGATATGTAGCATAAAGCCAAACCCGCACCACTGAGGCTACCATGTTATATACCACCACTCTGAGTAACCCCCTCTCCACACATAGAACCCTTATTGACAATGTCCTTGACGGTTATTTGCCAGACCTTACTGGGAATGGGAAAGACAGAAACATAGAATCTGATGGCACATAAGGGCTGCTTGGCCCACGCAGTCTGCCAGTTTTTCCCTACCCACATTCTCGCTGCAGAGGCTACTTAATCTACAGCTCGTTCTCCCTCTCCCCTTCCTTTCCACTACAATTCCCTTGTGACTATCCTATGCATTCTTAAACCCCACCACTGTTTTCACCCCCCACAACCTCCGCTAGAAGCCTATTCCAGGAATCCACCACTCCTTCTGTGAAGAAGTACTTCCTCACATATCTCCTGAATCTATCCCCTTCTAGCTTCATAGCCTGACCCCTTGTTCTTCTGCACATTTTTTCTGAAAAATACTTCCCTACTGTATCTTTTTTACACCCCCGTGAGGTATTTAAAGGTCTCTGTCATATCCCCTCTCCCTCCTCTCTTCCAGGGTGTACATATCGAGTTCCTTTACTCTCTCCTCCTAGGGCTTTTGATGCAGACCCTATTTTAGTTGCCCACCTCTGGACTGCCTCCACTCTGTCTGTGTCCTTCTGGAGACGTGCAGAACTGGACACAGTAGCAGAAATAGGAAGGAAGGGAGTAGGGAGGCCAATGCTGGTATTTAGGACTCCTTCTGCATAGTGCACTGGGTTCTAGGGAGGTGTGTAAACTATACGGCCCCCCTGAACTCCACAAATTCTCCCAATAGTGGGTGTCCCAGTCTTCTGACATCCTATAGATAACTGCAGTGCAAGACTGGCCTGATGACCAACTTTATAATCTGCCCCCCCCCACTAGGAATGAGAAATAGTAGCCACTGAGCGGCTATGGCCATTTTCCCAGGAAACACTGCTCCAAGCACAATAGGAATCTACTGATGGATGGATCCCAGCATCCAACTGGATGCTGTGTGTTTGGCCAAGCTCTGCCCAACAGCCACGCAGTTCTGTCCAGAGGCTCTGATGGAGGCTGCTGGTGTATGTGAATCATCCACTCCCACAGAAACGCCAGGACTGTGAAGCCGAATAGGTCACTCCTGCACTGCTACAGTTGGAGGGGCCATGTTTCAGATTCTGTCCCAGAGTTCTTTAATTTCAGCTGATCCAGTTCTAGTTCTCACAATCCGTTACCTGTGACATTACCATCATTTCACAGCAAGCAGAGAATTATGACTTCAGGTGGGGAAGGAGTAACAGGAGCAGATTAATTCTTTTTTTTTTTTTTTGCTTCCCCACCGCCACCTCCATCTTTCGTTGGGCCCCATCTCTGGCTGCCCCAGTCCCATCTGCCACCCCTCCCCCCACTGTCCAACTGGTGGGGACCTGCACAGTGTGGGACCCAAGAGAGCCAGGGGCTGTCATTATCGGCAGTGGAGAGGCATGGATTTTTCTATGATTTCTCATTCCCCCTCTCCTGATGTCTGGCACAGCCCATGCATCCCCCCGCATATATTGTACCCTCATACGCACACAGCGATGTCCTGCAGGGGAGACCTTCTCACCACAGGGATCGCTACAGTGGCAGAACTAGGACACCACCCTCCCCTAGCTGGGAACACTGCCTCGCTGTGACAGGGTTGAATAAGACCCTGTCCCATTTGTTATGCAGAAACAGTTAAAGAGACGTTACGATGTACTTGCTATAAGGTATTGGGCTCCATAGCCCAATACCTTATATTGTCCTTAGCTCACCCCTGAAAAAATTTTAATTTAAAGGTTCGTAATTATATCAGGGGATGGGATTGTAATTAGCGCTGAACCCACAGCCAGACGATCCCTTTCAGCTTCCTGGTGCCCCTGCTCTGCTCCAACTCTGCCCCCGCGCTCTCTGAAACTGTGACATATGGCCAGGGACAGCACGGAGACAAGCCCCATACAAGTCTATGGGGGCTATTTTTAAAGCCATTTTTTAGTCATTTTTACCAGTCCTAGAGTAAAATTAAAGCAGTCGCTTAACTAACTTAAAATGTTTGCAGGGGTGAGCTCAGGACAATATAAGGTGTTGGGCTATGAAGCCCAATACCTTTTATCAGAAACTTCCTTTAAACACAAGGATCTGTTCTAGCCTCTCCTTTCATGTCACTTGTCTATCTGATTGTGCAATCAAATTTTCTTGTGAGACCTAGGAAGTGATCACTCTGATGAGCTTGAGATTCTCCTCCTCCCGCTATCTCCTTGCCATCACTTGCTGTTTCTATCTTTTCTTCTTCCTTGCTTTTCTGTGGTTGTAAAAATATATGTGAATCTGTATGTGAAACTGTGATCCCTTCCACCAAATTATAGAACTATATTGTTGAAATGATTGCAAAAAGCTATTTGGAGCTCAGGGGGTTAACCTTGAGATGCAGCACATGCTCAGTTGTCAACAGGAGATTAGTTTTAGGACACTATGGCCCTGTCCACACTACACCAGAAAAATCCCTCTGTAACGTTACAGAGGGTCCAAACCGTTACCGTAATGGTTTGCGTTTACACTGGTTACGCTACAGAAAGTGTTTTCAAAACCGTTGTTGAAAACTGATAATAGGTGTTTTCAACAACAGTTTCTGTAAAAGTTTCAAAACTCTGTTTGGCCCTGTCCACACTATACCAGTAAAATCCTGTAATGTTTTCAAAATGTTTTAAGTTGTAGTGTGGATGCACTGTAACATTTTCAATCTGTAACGCTTTCAAAACATTACAGATTTTCAGTGCAGAGTGGACAGGGCCTATATTATATTTTGTTTCACCTGCAAAGAAAAAAACTGACAAGAACTCCGATAAATTTTCTGAGAAACAGGATGTCTGGTAACAAGATTAGGATGCAGAAGTTACTTGGAGTTAGTTAGGTAGGAGGCAGTATAGCGCAGTGGGTTAAGGCTCTGAGCTGCAGATCTGGAGACCTGGGTTTGAATCCCACAGCCGCCTAGGTGCATACTATGTGATCTTGAGCAAATCATGTAACTTCCTTGTGCTCCCAGGTCACATCTGGAAACCAGCTTCGACTTAGTATGCTACTCCTAGTTAAAGAATGTTCCCTTTTCCTTTCCCTAATTGCCAGGTAAATACTCCTTATACAAAGACAGCAATCTTTTGTTGGAGAGAGACACTGAGATTTAGAATTAGAGAAACTCTCAGATGAAGGGCTTTGTTTTGTTTGCTTGTACTGCCTTTGTAGAAAGCTATCCTGAAAATTTTACTTTTTATTTTACTGTTTTTGATAATGATAAAACGCTACTTGTGAATTTTACAACTGTTTCTGGTTTTTCATATGTTTTCTGACCTGTGCCTTGACAACAGATGGCATCAGTCAAAGTGGGATTTACATAATGCAAACTCTAAGCCAGGAGTTTTGTCTGTGGGTACTAGACCTGTTACCAGGGAAGCACAGAAGAAAGGTATGGATCCTGCAACAGCAAGTCCAGGAGTGATTAGAAACATAGAAACATAGAAGTTGACGGCAGATAAGGACCGCATGGCCCATTCAGTCTGCCCATTTCTTTTTCTACCTTATAAATAGGCCACTGACAGAGCAAAGGCCAATGGCACATCTGTTCATACTCATTTGTATTGCACCCTTATGCCTATCCCATGCCTGTTTGAAGCCCTGCACTGTATTCATAGCCACCACTTCTTGAGGTAGGCCATTCCATGCATCCACCACCCTTTCTGTGAAAAAGAATTTCCTCACATTCCCCCTTAATCGGTCCCCCTCTAATCTCATGCTGTGTCCTCTTGTCCTGCTATTTTTCTTATATTTAAACATGTTAGACTCTTTTACCTTGTTAATGCCCTTAAGGTGTTTGAATGCCTTGATCATATCACCTCTCTCCCTCCTTTGCTCAAGGGTATACATATTGAGCTCTGTTAATCTGTCCTCATATGTCTTCTGATGCAGTCCCTGCACCATTTTGGTTGCCCTTCTCTGGACTGCCTCAATTTGGTTAATGTCCTTGTGAAGGTGTGGCCTCCAATACTGCACGCAGTACTCCAGATGGGGCCTAACCAGTGTCTTGTAAAGAGGGATTATTACCTCCCTCTTACGACTTGTGATACCCCTACTAATACACCCCAACACCCCCCTAGCCTTACCTACTGCTTTAAAGGTTTGCTTGGATGATTTCAGGTCATCAGTGATGATGATGCCCAAGTCTCTTTCTTCCTTTGTGACTGCTAGCAACTCCCCTCCCAGACTATAGGTGGCTTCAGGGGTTCTCTTCCCTATGTGCATGATCTTGCACTTCTTTGCGTTAAATCACAGTTGCCACTCTTCTGACCATTTTGCTAGTTTAGCCAGATCTCTTCTCATTCTGCCCACCCCATCTGGATCATCTACTCTGTTGCAGATCTTGGTATCATCTGCAAACAGACAAGCCTTACCCTCTAGTCCATCTGCAAGGTCACTAATGAAGATGTTGAAGAGGACTGGTCCAGGACTGATCCCCGAGGTACTCCACTTGTGACTTGCATCTCTTCTGACTGTATACCATTTACCACCACTCTCTGTTTTCTGCCCATCAACCAGCTTGCCACCCAGTTGACCAACTTCTGACCCACCCTGAGCCTACCCAGCTTATTTATCAATCTTTAATGTGGAACAGTGTCAAAAGCTTTGCTGAAGTCAAGGTAGGCGACATCAACTGCTCCCCCTTGGTCCGCCACTCTGGTTACCCAGTCAAAGAAATCTATGAGATTAGTTTGACAGGACCTTCCTTTTGTAAACCCATGCTGTCTTGGATCCTGTGGCCCTATGGATTCCAGGTGTTGCACTATCCTTTCCTTAAGGAGTGCCTCCATAATCTTGCCCACTACTGAGGTAAGACTGACTGGTCTGTAGTTCCCTGCCTCCTCTCTGCTACCACTCTTGTGGAGCGGGATCACATGAGCCCTTCTCCAGTCTTCTGGGACCTCTCCTATGCTCAGAGACTCACTAAACAGTTCTGCTAATTGCTCTGCTAGTTCCACCTTTAGCTCCTTAAGTACCCTGTGATGTATGCCATCAGGTCCCATTGCCTTATCCACCCTGAGCTTAGCAAGCTCTTGTAGGACCTTTTCTTTTGTGAAGGGAGTAGTGCTCACCTCCCTCCCACTGTGTCCATGGTGCTGAGCTGTGGGCCCTGCCCTACCTTCTCTTCAGTAAATACTGAGCAAAAGTATCTATTTAGGATAGATGCTTTACATGATCCTCCTCCTCACATGCTCCTTTCTCCATTAAGCTTAGCAATACCCCTCTGGACTTTCTCCTTTCACTAATGTATCTATAGAAAGTCTTGTCACCTTCATTTACTGTTCGTGCTAGTGTTTCCTCAGTTTGGGACTTTGCCTGCCTTACTGCCTTCCCTGCTTCCCTTAGGGCAGTTTGGTATGCCTCCCTATCTTCATCCCGCTGTGTTCCCTTATATTTCCTGAAGGCCAGCCTTTTGGCTCTGACCTTTTCTGCTACTGTATTTGAGAACCAAAGTGGTTTCCTTCTTTTGCACTTCCTTTTCTGTCTAACACAATGGGATGTTGCTTCAAGTATTGCATCCTTAATTCTTAATACCAGAATGGCAGCCAAACTGGCAAATACAAAAGTCTAAACTGAGAATGTACAGCCAGAACCAGTGATGGAAGAAGAACAGGCAGGGACAGAACCTGAAAGCCTGTCTGCCTTCTTCAAATGGTGGGCTAGACAACAAAGAGAGACAGAGAAGCAGAGAAGAAGGGATGCAGTGACAGGAGCAGCGATGGCTGGATGCCTTGCAAGCTATCAAAGCTGGAGGAACGGGCACAGGTCCAGCAAAGCAACAAAACACAAGCAACTTAAAAGACATTAAACTTACAAAGTTGTGTCCCTTGGATGATATCAAAGCATACCTGACAAGTTTTGAAAGGGTTGCCACAGCCTGCTAGTGGCCAAAACAGCAATGGGCAATCAGGCTGGTACCTTACCTCACAGGTAAAGCCCAACTTGCCTACAGTGAAATGGACAATGCACAGACAGAAAACTATGTCTTTGTAAAAAGAGAAATCCTGAAAAGATATGACATCTCAGGAGAGACTTATAAACAAAGATTCCGGTCCCTGAAGTACCACTCAGTCAACAATCCTAGAGAAGTCTTCACCCGACTCAGAGAACTCCTCATTAAATAGTTCCAACCAGAGGGCAAAACAGTTCCACAGATCAACATATCTGCAATACAGCAATTTGTCAAAATCCTGCCTACAGACATGCCGCCTTGGGTAAAAGAACACCGACTAGAAAGTGGAGAAAAGGCTGCTTCTTTGGCTGAGGACTGTCAGATGGCCAGACAGATGCTGCCGCAGCAGCAGCAGCAGCAGCGAAATAACAGCCAAGGACTGGTAAGACCCTCCTTTTCCCCCGATTTAACTCCAGGGCAGATAAGAACTCTGGTTGGGGTAACAAATCTGTACCCAAAGACTTTATTTGCTATAACTGTAACAAGCCAGGCCATATCGCAGGAAACTGCCATAAAAATAAGAAGGGTAACACTGGAGCAGATTTGGCCTTAGCAAATCGGGGAAAGTACTTAACAGACGTCAAGGTGGAAGATAAGACTGTGAAGGGACTTATTGATTCAGGAAGCAGACAGACCCTAGTGCATGTAGAAGTGCTGAGAAAACACTGTGCAAAAGGACCAGGTACTGGTGTCATCTGCATCCACGGGGACACTCGATAAAATCCCAGCACTGAAGTTATTCTGAATATTATGGGGTGTCAGACTAAATTAAATTTTAGGTAGTACCTAAGTTACCTGTACCCATGATTATTGGAAATGACTTTCCAGGATTTGCTGAGTTAATCACAGTGGGAGCAAAACCTGTAGTCTCAGCAGCTGTGATGACAAGAACACAGGCAAAGAAAATTTTGGATAGTAGGGACACTTTTCCTTTTGGTGATTTTGATTTGGACTTGTTTGAGAACAGCTCCAAGATCCGGAAGTCCAGGAAAGAAAGAAGACACCTGAAGAAACAGTGGCAACAAAAGACTGATGGACATAAGGGATTAATATATGAAAATGCTGAAACTAAACTGATAACTGATTGTGATTTTGTTTTAGAGCAAACTAATAATGTTCCTCTCCAAGGTTATTTTAAGCAGCTGGAGATTAAACAAAAACAAGGTGAATGAACCAATGCTTAAAAAACATAATTGGCTACTGTACAGAGTTTGGGTTAAACCTCAGACATAGGAACTGATAGAACAATTGGTTATACCACAAAAGGTGCTTTTACACACAGGGTTTAGAAACGGAGCGAGCGTTACCTGTGTAGTGCTGTTGTACTCTGTTGCGTTCAGTGTTCCCTTTACACTTCGCGAGTATTCTGGCAACCCCTGCCTCCATTTGTTTCAGCTCCCCCACAGAGTTTGCCTCTCTATAGGCTGTTTCTGCAGTGGTATCGGAATGGCTGTTTTATACAGCCAGTCGAAACGGAACACATCGGTGCAAACTGCAAAAAGCAGAGATTGCGGTTTGCACGAACATTCACGAAGGGAACGGAACAGATGTACTTTATACACAAGGGATGTAACGGAATACTGTTTCCATAACAGTTATTCTGTTACAGAAACTTGTGTGTGAAAGTGCCTAAAATTACAGAACCGAGTTGTTACAGATGGCACATTATAGTCCTATAGCTGGTCACTCAGGGACAGATCACACCTACACTTTTGCCAGATTGCTGTACAGATTTCACTGGCCTGGAATTCATGAAGCTGTTGCTACCTACTGCAGTTCTCGTGCTGAGTGTCAGAAAGTAGCCCCAGTGACTAAAAAAAAAAAAAAAAAGACAAGGTGCCCCTGGTGCCCCTACCCTTGATAGATGTGCCTTTTGACAGACTTGCAATGGATGTGGCTGGCCCCTAGACAAAAGCAAAATGGTAATTGATTCTTTCTGGTAGTATGTGACTGTGCTACTCAATACCCAGAGGCAGTTCCAATCTGCATACTGTCACAGCCCCAAAAGTGGCAGCAGGGCTTGCTAAAATTTTCAGCAGGGAGGACATACCTAAGGAGATTATTACCAATCAGGGTAGTGACTTTGGTGCTGCGTTACTGAAGCAGCTGTACCAACTAGTATGGTATCACTGCCATAGGAACCTTCCCATATCACCCTCAGATAGACGGTCTTATTGAGCATTTTAATCAAACCCTCAAATGCATGCTAAAAAGGTGTGTGAAAGAAAAGGGAAAAACTGAGACCAATACTTACTTTACCTGCTTTTTGCTTACAGAGAAGTGCCACAAGCCTCGACTGTTTTTTCACCATTTGAAATGCTGTATGATAGACAACCTGGAGGGCCACTAGATGTAATATAAAAGAAAGATGGGACGATAACCCACACTCAGAAAAAAAATCTATTACATCATATACATGTGCCCTGAGAAAGAAGCTGGCAATATATATTGAAATTGCCCACAGTAATCAGGAAGAGGCCCCAAACCAACAGAAGGCGTAATATGACCATAGGGTTTTCAGCCTGGTGAAAAGGTCTTGCTACTGTTACCCACTACAGAAAATAATAGCAAGGGCCTTATACAGTGCTTAGATGTACTGGCACAGTTAACTATGAGACTGAGACTCCTGATAGGAAAAATCCTACCAAGATATACCACGTTAACCTCCTGACAAAATGGGTTGAAAAGACACTAAAGGCTACTTTGTTAGTTTTACCAGAAACTTCTACAGAATGCTGATACAGCTTATGACAGACTGGAACAAACTAACTGGTGATGCTGTAAACGTGAATCTTTCCTTAACCTCCAAACAAACTGCAGAAATTCGTAACTTGCTAAAGACATTTAACAGTACTTTTACCACAGTGCCAGGCCAAGCAAAAGGGGTCGAGCATGTACTAGTGACAGAGAACGCGCACCCTATCAGACAAAAGACATACAGATTACCAGACCGGTTAAGAGCAGACGTGGGAAAGGAAATACAGAAAATGAAACAGTTGGGTATCATAGAAGAGTCAAGAAGTGCTTGTAAATAAAAAAGAAGGGTGCGTAAGAATCTGCCTTGATTTTAGGAAATTTAATCAAGTGTCTGAATTTGACAGTTATCCTATGCTGAGGATAGATGATTATGTGGACAGATAGCGAAGTACCAAGTACATCAGTACCCTCAATGTCACCAAAGGTTACTGGCAAATTCCCCAAGCTAAAGAATCCAGAGACAAAACTGCATTTGCAACTCCTACTGGAGTCTATCAGTTTACCACCATGCCATTTGGTTTACATGGTGCACCCTCTACATTCCAGTGGTACACTGGTTATTGCGCTGCTTACCTGGATGATGTTGTGGTGTGCAGTCCAGACTGTAAAAGTCACCTGGAACACCTATGAGCAGTTATCCACTCTAACAAAAAGGCAGGTCTGACCATTAATCCTACCAAATGTGCACTGGGCATGCAGGAAACCAGATATTTGGGATATGTTTTGGGAAATAGAGAAGTAAAGCCACAGATTTCTAAGACAGAAGCTGTAGCTAACAGTCCTATCCCTAAATCAAAGAAACATGTCAGGTCATTTTTAGGGCTGACTGATTACTATCAGAGATTTGTTCCTAACTTTGCCCAGTTAGTTACTCCTCTCACTGAACTCAAAGAAACGGTTCCCAAATAATGTGAAATGGATGCCAGAGTGCGATGAGGCTTTTCTGGCCATCAAGGCTGCATTATGTTCAGCCACTGTTTTAAGAAGTCAGTAAACTGCCGGCCCGCCAGCGAAGTGGTTAGATTTCCGCTCGGGACGCTGGCGATCCAGGTTCGGGAACTGACCCGGGGAGTCAGAGGGCCAGCTGGGGGGAGAAGAATTGAGTGCCCCTGGGACTGCTCTCCTTCTCTGAGGGGGGGAGGGGCTCAGTGTCCGGTGCTTGAGGGACTCCTGGCGGAGGCCTGGGGCACCACAGCACTCGGTGTCAATACGTTGGAGGGCAGGACGGACACTGGTCATCACTGCATGTCCCCGCCCCCAGGGCAGCAAGTAAAAAAAAAAAAAAAGGAAACGGCAGTCTTCTGGCATGAAGGCTCATTCTGTCCTGCCACCCACTGCTTCCAATGCCCACCGGGGGGGTCCTGCTCTCGTGGCCCTGACCTGGGGGGTAATCTAGGGCATGCCCACAATGTCTACTCGGAAATGGAAGCCCCTCTGTGGCCCCATCCAGGGGGGTAAGTCTGGGCATGAGGGGGTGGCAGGTGGATGGAGCCCAAAGAACAGGGGGACACAGCCCAAAAAAACAGGGGGGGAAAAAAGTCCAGAAATTGAGAAATAATTTTTGTTACAGACAGATGCATCAGCAGTAGGCCTAGGTGCAGTCTTGAGTCAGAATATAAATCGGAAGGAACATGCCATTCTATATATCAGTAGGAAAATGCATGACAGAGAGAAAAGGTACCCCACCATTGAAAAGGAATGCCTTGCAACAAAGTGGGCCATGGAGTCCCTTAAGTTTTATTTGCTAGGGAGCCGACTTTATACTTATAGCCGATCATAATAGCCTGTGTTGGCTTAATCTAATGAAGGATAAAATTCCAGAATCACAAGGTGGTACCCAGCACCACAGCCATTGAAATGCAAAGTGAAAAGCTGGCCCGGTGGTGCTGAGAGTTGAGGCACTGGACACCACACCTCACGCCACGCTGGCGACCTAGGTTTGGGAATGAACTCGGGTCATCGGGGGTCAGAAGGGAAGGGAGGGGATTGAGCATCTGGAGGACTGCTCTACCCTTCTGGGGGTGGGCACTGTGGCTTGCATCACTCATCAGCAGCTCCTGATGGAAATTGGGAGCCCTACATGAGTGGTGTCACAACTAGGGGGCAGAGTGGCGGTGGATGTCAGCACAAAGGTGACATTACTGCATGTCCGCGCTCTGAGGGGAGCATCACCAAGGAAAAACCCAGATGGACAAGTGGAGGCAAAGGAGACCCCAGGAACCATTGCCCACATCCCACTGCTGGACCAACCCCTCATCGGAACTTCTGGTCTTTCCACCCAGCCCAAGACCATCCCTCTAATCTCAGACAAGCCGTCAGGTAGGTGAGGTTGGCCCTCCCCCAGGGGGTGATCTAAGGGGCTGGATGAGTCCATGGGACCAGGAGGGAGACCAGTAGGAGGGTGTTTTCAGGCTGGGAGTAGAGGCAGAGGTTGTGTGGATACTCTGGAGAGATGCCCTGGTTCCACCGGTGCAAAAATAGACCTTACAAAAAATAAATAAATAAATGCAAAGTTATGCACAAATCTGGGAAAGAGAATGTCAATGCTGATTTTCTGTCATGATATGGACCAGGAACTGAGAATTATGAAAGCTGAACAAACAAATGTGTGAGTTTAAACTTCACTGTTTATTTTACTGGTTGTTATAGAATAAGTAAGGGAAACTGCATATGCAGAGAACTGTAAAGATTATGAGGTAATGTTGGAAGAGAATTAAAAGAAAGTTTTGGAAACCTATTTTTAAAAACAGATTCCCTCTTAAAGAGTGGGTATGTGACAGGGTTGAATAAGGCCCTGTTCCATGTGTTATGCAAAAAGAGTTAAACAGAAGGATCTGTTCTATCCTCTGCTTTTCTGTCTCTTGTCTGTCCGATTGCACAATCAAAAATTTTCTTGTGAGACCTAGGTAGGAACTGATCACTCTGAAGGTCTTGTGATCCCCCCACCACTATTTCCGTGCCTTCACTTGCTGTTTCTATCTTTTCTTCCTCCTTGCTTATCTGTAGTTGTAAACATATATGTGAATCTGGGATCCCTTTGTTTGCCACTGTATATAACTATATTGTTGAAATGGTTGCAAAAAGCTGTTTGAAACTCAGGGGGTTAACCGTGAGATGCAGCACAAGCTCATTTGCAGAGTTGTCAGCAGGGCATTAGTTTTAGGACACCATGTTCCATTTTTTGCACCTGCAAGGAAAGAAACTGACAAGAACTCTATGATACATTTTGTGAGAAACAGGATGTCTGTTCATGAGATCAGGATGCAGAAGTTAATTGCCAGGCAAAGGCTTCTTACATAAAGACAGCAATCTTTTATTGGGGACAGAGAGACTGAAATTTAGAATTAGAGAAACTCTCAGATAAAGGACTTTGTTTTCTTTGCTTGTACTGCCTTTATAAAAAGCTATCCTAAAACAATTTTATTTTTTATTTTACTGTTACTGATAATAATAAAACACTACTTGCAAATTGTATAACTGTTCCTGGTTTTTCCCTTGCTTCCCAACCTGTGCCTAGATGACAAATGTGGCAGTGCTATCCTGCCCCCATGTCACCCAACCCAACTCCTGATTTCCCTCCTGAACATGGGTCATTGGAGCAGGAGCACACAACGTTTCTGCTGGGTCACTGGGCAGCCCTACGGAGCAGATGAATTCTAAGGGACAAAGATCCTGTTGTTGCACAAATGTTCTTAGCAATCTAGAAGAGAGACAACATCTGTAGTGTACACATAATCCGTGATCCGATGCAGAATGCCAACTGATGGAGAAAGTGAAGAGTGCAGCATGCAAGAACAAGAACGAGTACAATGCCTTTGCCAAAAGGAAGGATTCCCTTTTAGCTGAATGGTTAGAGCTGCCACCTCCGACACCAGGAATGCGAGGATGGATCCTTGAGTCCAGCACTGAAATGTACACACCTGTAATTCAGTTTACAGAAAATACTTCCCCATGAAGCTGGGAAGAAGACATTACACTGGTGATGAGGATGAGATCCCAGCTGTGAGACCAGATGCAGAATGCCATTTGGTGGCATAAAAAGAACAAAAAGGAAGTGATGTCATGTACAGTATACAGAATCAGTTACCAGATGCAGAGTGCCGTCTGGTGGAGAAAGTGAAAACTGCAGCATACAAGAACAAGGGCCAGTCTGACACCTTGACTAAAGGAAGGCTTCCTTTTATCTGAATGGTCAGAGTTGCTGCCTCTGAGACCAATGATGCAAGGACTGATCCCTGTATCCAGCACTGAAACATGAATGCATGTAATTCAATTTACAGAAGATAGCCACGAATGAAGCTGGGAAGAGGACATTACACTGATGATGAGAACAGAACCACTACAGTAAGAGAAGATGCAAAGTGCCATCTGGTTGTTGAAGAAGAAAAGGAAGTGATATACAGTAGTGTATACAGAATCAGTGACCATATTCAGAGTGCCATCCAGCGTAGGAAGTGAAAACTGCAACATACAGGAACAAGAACCAGCCTAAAACCTTGACTAAAAAAGAGGTTTCCTTTTAGCTGAATGGTTAGAGCTGCTGCCCAGGACACCAGGGATGCAAGGATTGATCCCTGGGTCTGGAACTGAAATGTGCAAGCCTGTAATTCATTTATTGAAGATGTCACCCATGAAGCTGGGTACAGGACAGTACAACATTTACAAAAAATATATGAAATTTACACAGAATTGGGTCTAAGTATTATGATTTATAAAGTTTTTCGAAGGCACCTCTAGCAGCAGTGTTTAATACAAGAAATCAGAACGGGTGGGACAAATCAATTTGTGTGCTGGTGGTCAGTGTAGCCACTAGCTTTAAAAATCTGATAGCCAAATCAATATTTTAGCGGCTATAATTTTTAACAGTTTAAAAATTTGTTAGGGGGCTAGTAGCCAGTTGGCGAGTAACTTTCAAATACTGGTAGCTAAACCTATGTTTTTAAGGGCCATTGGCTACCTGATTTGTCCCACCCTGAATCAAATAATATGGTAAACAGATCAAACAAAAAAAATGTGCATACTGTACTCGGATACCCAGTTTTCATTCCATTATACTTCATTCCTAAGACGAGACATAATGTATGTTTTTTTGAAGGCTGATGCACCCTTGCCATGTCCACGATTGATCTAAGCAAGGCTAAGTGGTATGGTGCAGCTGTCACCAGAAACTTGTGTAATCGCCGCCCAGAAGTACCAATGTTGTGGATACACTGCGGGGGCCTCCATCTTTATTGATTTGAGGTTCTGATCACAAAACAAGTACTAACAATTGAAAACTTCTTTACTGGGTGACAAATGCTTCAAAAGAGATTCTAAGAATGTTACAAATACAGTGCTATCAAAAAGAAATACAGTGAAACTAAATTTTCAGCTAGCAAAGACTGCTGTTTTGAGGCTACAGTCTGGCATGTTTTTTGTGCTCCTGTCCTGACCTTCTGGGGAAGAGCTACTCCTTCAGCTAAGCCCCCCACCTCACCAACTGGAGGGTTGACTTAAACCTCAAGTTGTTTCAGTAAACTCCATTTTGGAAATATCTGACTTCCAAAAAGGGGGAAGGGGGACAAACTATTTACCTCTCCTTTGGTCTGCAGTTCTCTTGCTCTCAGAACATATGAGGGGACATGCCTATAGCCATACGAGACAATGATTTAAGCAACAAGGCATGACAGGGTGTGCATAATTATGGGATAATGGCATGCACTGGAAAGTGATGCACAAGGCAATATCAAGTGCCTTACAGACCTGAGACGTGCCATTATCTCACAATTACGCAAACCAGGGGTGCATCATTTTGATTTTAAAATGGTTCCTCTGATTTTTATTTAAAAACTGAGTAATGAAGTTCAGAAAAATCAAACATTTTTAACCTGTGCTGTTGTGCTGGAATATCTTTTTTTTTTTTTTTTTTTTTTTTTAGTTTTTGTTGACCAGGTAAGTGCACTAGACAAATCCTGCCTATTTTCAGGCACGACCCGGGGGAGGGGATAAGAATGACTACCAACTGACCTTGAACCAGATTAAGCTGTTGGTGGTATTTTTAGTGAATGAGGGAAATTTGGCCATGACACCGGGGAAATTCCCCTACTCTTTTTCGATAAGTGCCATGGGCTCTTTAACATCCACCTGAACTACCACCAATCCAGGCAGATGGGACCTCGGTTTAATGCCTCATCCAAAAGATGGCACCTCAGAAGTGCAGCACCCCTCTCATGCTGCACTACAGTGTCAGTACTGGGATATTAACCCATTGCACTGGCACGTGATTACATCTAACCAATCACAGGTCTTGGCTTCACTTACCCATTTTATAATTAAGCACTACAGCATGACAGGGTGTGCATTATTGTGGGAAAAAAGACAGAGGTGAAACTAAGGGCCCTACGCACCCCAGAAGTGCCATTATCCCTCAATTACGCACACCCTGGAATGCCTTATTGCGATTATGCAATGGCTTTCCTGATGTTTTTTTTTTATTTTAGGACCATGTTATGAGGTTCATAAAGTTCAGCATTTCTGACCTGCAGTGTTGTGTTGGGATATCAGTACAGTCATGTGACTGGATTCCACCAATCACAGTATAGTATTTCTTATACTCATTTTATAATACCATATAAACATGCAGAATTGAGATTGTGATCAGCTGAAAACGTCCCCAGTGGCCACAGCTAGCAATTATTTTCTGTGTGTGTGTATATGTCTGTATCTGAAGGCCCCACTGGGATCTTAGTACGTTTCTTGGGTTAGTAAGGGGAAAGGAAGAGCTATTAGCCCTAGCTGATTCAGTGATAAGCTTCTTAGATCCTCTCACTTGTTGCCTCTTCCTGAGTTGCTGCTTCCCCAGTACAACCCCAAGCTGGGGAGATCCTCAGATCAGAATCTGCAGCTGCTGGATCCACAAGTTCTTACAACATCAGACAACGGAGCATCCTCACATTCTGTTCTCAGACCGGAATAATCTGCTGCTTCACCCACGCATGGAATCTAGTCATTTCCTCATTAAAAACAAACACGACAGCTACCTAATGATAAAATCAACATGGTAGTGTTTATAAACATCTCGTATATTTGCTTATCTCAGTTAATGCTGAGCAATGCTTAGTATGTAATTATCGCATATGTTTACACACGTACCGCTGGCACGCTAATCACTCTTCCGTAACTATGTATAACTTGAAATACTAATATTATGTATTTATTGACAATGACACAACTTTTACTGGTGATTGGATAGTGCCTTTTGAGATCCGAACATCCTCTGACAGATGCAGTAGTTCCACTATTCGACTCTGAATCTGAGCAACATCTGGCCAGCAGGATTTTGGATCCCCAATTGGACAGGGATCCAAGCTTGGATATTTGGTACTGGCCCTCGGATAGTTTAGATCTGATGTGGATCTGATCAGTTCTTACGGTTCCAACTGGATCCAGATATGGGATCCGAGGTGATCAGTTCCATGGGCGGATGCCATCAATATCTGATGGCACCAGAAATCCAAAAAAAGGGGTGGCATCTGAGGGTATTTGACTTTGGCAGATAATATCCAAGCACCACTAATGACTCATTGTACATTTGCATCCATGTTTCAACTTGCGGTTTCATTCTTATACTAAGGCTTGGTGGCCCGAGTTCTTCCTGAAAAGAGGAAAATTTGGGTCCAGTGCTCGCTTCCAAAAAAAAAAAAAAAATCAAATAAATGACACTAAAGGAATGAAGAAACTCTCCTCCATCTACAGAATTATAGATTGTGGAGGTGTCATGTGATGCTCCCGACCAATCAGAGTGCTCACTTTAGCTGCCCGAGACACTTATTTCCATAATAGTGTCTCATTCACTGTGCTGTAGTAATGGGTTTCTCACTGGCCACTTACGCTGTCAACATTTAGAAGAAAAAACGTTAATTAAAAAAAAAAAAATTGGGTCAATCCATAATAATTTTATGGGTCTGGTTGGATGGTTGGAGGGCTTCTTTTGGATACGAGCGTTGCCCTTGCATCCTTAGGATGGCAGAACTGCTCTCACTGCAGTCATAGTTCTCTCATCCTAAGAATGCATGATGCAACACTCACATCTACATGAGGCCCTCCCACAAGACCTATAAACTTGTAGCGCAACCCGGTAAAAAGAGTGAAGTTCAATAAGATCAGATATTTCCATCAACTCCTGCAGCTCTACTTTTGTGTTAGTTTTATATAGCCTTTAAAAAACAAAATGTAGGCATCAACTAATTATTAACTAAAGCACGAACCAGCAAGCATCAGAGAGGCTTGTTGTTTGTACAGGTGGCACCGAGGCATGCAGTGATACCTGCAGGCAACAGAAGGAAGACTTGGCAGCAACTGCACTATAACATAAGCTCAACCTGAAGCTGAAATATTAACTTTTTTTGTAAGAGAAGCTATGGCCTCTTGCTACAGCTGTAACTGGAAAAAAAAAATCACAACCTTCAGAAAGTATGTCATCTTCCACAAGACTGTGCCAGACAAAGTTAATTATTCCTTGGAAAAATAAACCTCTTGATTTCTTTGTGGGGACGTCTCCTTGGTTCTTTTTTTTTTTTTTTTTTTTTAAAATCAAAAGATGAAACTAGTTTTATTATTGCTGTTAATTAAGATTATGGAAGTTGTTACTGTTTTAAATTCAAGGCATCCTGTAAATGACCCCCCCAAAAAATTCACCGACTTTAACTTGACTTGTAAATCATAATGCAGTTTGTTGCCAGTTAAAGGTAGACTCATTTCTTCTTATGACTGTATTACTATTATTCATTAATCAGGGTGTCAACATGGCTTAGTCAGCAGAACCTCTGCCGCTGGGTCATAAGATCATGGGTTCTAGTCCCACAGTGGGATTGAGCTGATACTAAAAATTATGGCACCCACATGTAGGACTAAGGTGATGCTGTATTTTTGAGGTGTGCCCTAGCTGGCATGCAACTGGTTTAAGCATTCTGTGTATGTTGATTTGAGATGGCTTATGTTAGAAGATGAACCATATTTTGAAGATAGCACATCACACTCAAAACGGACAAAGATGTTTGATCTGGTGTCCTCCAGCACGACACTGGGACACACCTTGATGCTCGGGGGGTGGTAAATTCAGGGTAACATTAGGAAGCATTTCTTCTCTCAGAGGGTGGACACACGAAACAGCCTAACAGCAGACACACAGGGCATGAAGACAGTTCAGATGATCAAGGCAAGCCTGTAAAATGTTCTGCTTATCAAGGGAAATCCAGAATACCCTGTGTGCAGTAGGGTTGCTAGGGGACACATTTAAATTGCATCTGACGCAGGCCAAGCAGTCCTTATCTGCCAACAAATTCTATGTTTCTATGTTTGTATTTCATATATCTTCTATAGATTTCTCTTCTCCATTATTTAGTACTGAAGACATGCCCACAAAAACAAGATATTTATCCTTTGGAGTGCATCTGCCTCTATAGCATATTCCCCTGCTCGAAATTGTAATGCTGTGTTGTGACATCACAGTCTGTTGACATGGGAATACCTGTGATGCCACAAGCAGAGTATTATGACAGCGGGTTGAGAAGAAGCAATAAGAGATGATGAACCCTCAAAGAGGAACAACAATCCTGTTCTCATGCATATGACCTCAGTAATAAATAAACACGGATAAGAAATATAGAGCTAATAAGAAATATATGCTGCTTTGAGTCCAAATATTATGTGTTTCAAAGTTCTTCCCATAGTAATGGTGGCTCTTTAAATTAGAACAGGTTTGTGCCACATACTTAATAATCACTACTTAACTATGAAGCCATTAATCTCAGGAGAAAACTTGCAATGAAAGTCTAAGTTTTTCACACGGATAATTTTCAGGTGCCAACAGCATAGCTTTGAGTGCCTATTGTGGCCATGCATACTCTTTTTTTTGCATATAGTCAAGTTCAAAGGTACATTCGGTGCGAGTGACTCGGCTGCATGATGTCATTTATGATGTCAGTAATGGGGCTTTTACGTCCTGGCATAGGGTTTCAAACCTACACATGCCTGGTTTGATACCCACTGCAGAGCAGTTTTTTTCTTTCTCATAGCAATTTATGTAGCATTACAGAAATTGTTAGATGCCCTTGCTAATGGCTGGGCACTTCTGCCACACCTTCAAAACCTTCTTGACTCTGCTAATACTGAGTGTATTCTACTGGGGGATTTCAATCTAAATTGGAATGATGACAGGCTCAGCTCTAAGAAATTGAAGGATCTATGCGATGTTAATGGTCTGTTACAAATGGCGACTGCTATAACCAGACCCAACAGAAAAAACCCTGAGCGCAGCACCCTTCTGGACCTTATGCTAGTAAACAAACCTCACACTATCTCACATACTGGAGTATTCTTCAACGATATAAGCAACCATTGCGCTACTGCCTGCATCAGACATCCTTCCCAAATAAAAACGGCCTCCAAATTCAAACTGAAAAGATGCCTGAAAAAGTTCTGTCAGTACACTTTCCTGAAAGATCTAAGCAACATTCATTGGCAAGATTTCTATCTAGCCCCCACCTTTAACGAGGCATTTAACATCTTTCACAGCCTCTTACTGGGGCTAATAAACAAACACACCCCACTAAAACTGATCAAATCAAAAAATAAAACTCCTGGCTGGTTCTCTCCCATCCTGAAGAATGCACTTAGGGATAGGGACTACTGGTGGAAAAAAGCGAGGAAATCCCACCTGGAGGCTGATTGGTTAGCATTCTGTACCACTAGGAATGCTTGTACCAAGCTAATTAGGTCAGAAGAAGCTAGGTACTTCCAAAAAGAACTAGAAGACAATAAAAACAACTCTGCCAAATTTTGGAACATCCTCAAAGAAGTCGAAGGTCAGTCCACTGCAACACCCCTTCCAAACAAAATTGTGTCTGATGGTACCACCTATACGGACAAAGCCGATATACTAGAGAAGCTTAATGATCACTTTGCCACTGCAGGGCTTGCCTTTGACACCTCACCTATCAGCAAACGTAGCCCAGCAAGAGACTACACTGTTGGCTTCACTGATAATCACAACCATAACCAACTGCATCCCACCCCCTTCAGCTTCCTCACAATTACGCTCAAGCAAGTGGAGGACCTCCTCCTTTCTCTGGATACAAAAAAAGAGCGCGGGTGCAGATAATATTGAACCTTACTTCCTAAAACTTGGCCATACCCATCTGACTGCCCCCATTACACACTTATTCAACACCTTTCTGATTCAAGGTGAGCTACCTGTCTTGTGGAAAACTGCCCACATCCTACCATTATTCAAGACTGGGGATCCGAGTGATCTGAACAATTACCGGCCTATTTCTATACTATCCGTCCTCTCTAAATTACTTGAAACAATTGTCAACATCCAACTTAGAGAACATTTGGATTCACAAAAGTTGCTAAACCTGGCTCAGTCCAGCTTCAGAGCCAAACACAGTACAGTATCGGCTCTTGCCAAAGTAACTACAGACTGGCAAAAGGCTTTGGACTCTAAGAAGCATGTATTTGTCCTCTTCCTTGATCTAAGTAAGGCCTTCGATACTGTGGATCATACCATCATGCTTACTGCACTGAGTAACATCGGACTTGGTAGTTCTGCCATTAAATGGTTCACCAGCTACCTAACCAATAGGTTACAACAAGTCAAAGCCACAGGAGATCTGTCCCCACAAAAATCCTTGTTATGAGGAGTCCCACAAGGCTCCATCCTGGGCCCTATCCTTTTTGCAATATACATCAATAAGCTGGACTCACAGCTGGGCACAGCAAATGTGCACTTATTCGCAGATGATACTGTACTCTATACCACAGATTCATCCTTGGATCTGGCCCATGAGTACTTACAGAAAGACTTCGATACTCTCCAATACAACCTTCTCACTCATAAGCTCCTCCTCAATGCCAAAAAGACTAAAGCAATGATTCTCTCACCAAAGTCAACTTCCGGATGTCCACATATCACACAGATCCGAACACTCTTAGATGAACCCCTTGAAGTAGTTGATACCTTTAAATACCTAGGGTTCTGGCTGGATAACAAGCTCAACTTTCTGTGCCACTTAAATGAAACCTCGAAGAAACTAAGACAGCGATTGGTTTATTCTATCGCATTAAACACCTACTCATGTTAGAAGCCAGAATGAGACTAGTACAAACTACATTCCTACCTATACTGGACTACGCTGACTTCCTTTACAGTCATTGCCGATCAACGATGCTAAACAAACTGGACACCCTCTACCACCGGGCTTTAAGATTTATCTTAAATCTACCCCGTAGTACACATCACTGTCGTCTATACCACGTTTGGGATGGACCTCACTCTCAACTAGAAGAAAAAGGAATGCTCTCCTCTGGTTTTTTTTTAGAGCATTATCTGATAACCTCCATGCATACATCTCGAATATCTTCAAACAGACTAAAGGTTCCTATGGCCTGAGACGCTTCTCCTTAATCTGCTTCCAGATTCCTAGAGTGAAAACTACCCTTGGCTCAGCAGCAATCAACTTCTCACTTCCATCACTTTGGAACACTATGCAAGACTCATTAAAATTATCCTCACTTCCAAGCATTTTCACATTCGAAGCTCTATTAATGGATTATCTGAAGGAATCATGCAACTGTTTCAGACGTCGATGACCTCTAAGCCCCGGGTGCCACTCTCAAATCCTGCACCTAAGTATCTCATCCACCTCACATTCCTAACAACAGAAATCTAGGACCTACAAGCCTAGTTCCCTTAATCCAAGCTGGCCCTGCCTATTCTCTACCTTTTACCTATTCTGGCCTCCCTTTTGGCTGCCTACTCTTTCACCTCAATTTCTACCCTATTCCTTAATACCTCCTTATTTTTTATCCTTTAAGTATGAGCTCTTACTTAGCGGAGACTATATGGGATTGTTGTCTCTTCTCATTTCAGTAAGCTTATCATTATGTACCTTTGCATGTTAATTATGTTGACCGGTATGTATAGGCCCATATTGACCGGCACCTTCACAATGTTTTCTTCTCTTTTTTTTTTTTGCACCGTTGTCCACCGTAATTGTAATCTTATGAAGTGTACTGTATTGTATTAATGCCCAGGACCACCTTGAAAATGAGCTTGCTCAATGGTGTTTATGCCTGGTTAAATAAAGTGATTGATTGATACAGTTTCAGCAAAGTTTCACGTTCTATATTGCTGATAACTTGAAAAAGTTCCTGCTAAGACTTTCAGGTTTGGAAACAACTTGGGAAACATTACTTTAAACTGATAGACTGCTGCATTACTAAACCTCTGTTGGGAGGGTCAGCACTCAGTGCTGAGTGTATTTTTGCCATAGCATGCATTTCCTGTCACAGAGCCTTTATACAGTGGTACCACTACAGGCTCTCAAGCAGTAGTGGGTAGGGGCCTGGGTTCGATCCCCAGTGTGGGACTTTTCTTTTGTACTCACTACAAATTCTGTAGTATGACAAATTGTTAGATGTCACTGCTGATGTTATTGGTAGATTTTCAGCAAGGCGTAAAGCTCAATATTGTTGATAACTTGAAATGTTCCTGCTGAGACTTTGAGGTTTGAATGCAACTTGGAAACATTACTTCAAATTAAGAAATGATCATGTCATCTCCAGAGGCCCTACTGCAGAACTGATCAGGTTAAACGTTCTGAGTTTGTGTACTGTATGGGTTATACTTGTTTAGCTTTCGAGGTGTATGTGTGTACTTGCATGCATGTATGTGTCTGTACTGTGCAGTATCTGTGTGTACATTTTTTTAGCATGTATAATATATAGAAACATAAAAGTTGACAGCAGATAAAGACCGCAAGGCCCATCCAGTCTGCCCATTTCTTTTTCTACCTTATGAGTGTGCCATAGGCCTTTGCTCTGTCAATGGCCTATCTATTCATACTTATCTGTATTGCTCCCTTATGCCTATCCCATGCCTGTTTGAAGCCCTGCACTGTATTCGTATCCACCACTTCCTGAGGTAGGCTGTTCCATGCATCCACCATCCCTTCTGTGAAAAAGAACTTCCTCACATTACCTCATAATTGGCCTCCTTCTAATCTCATGCTGTGTCCTCTTGTGCTGCTATTTTTCTTATATTAAAACATGTTAGACTCTTTCACCTTGTTAATGCCCTTAAGGTGTTTGAATGTTTCAATCATATCACCACTCTCCCTCCTTTGCTCCAGGGTATACATATTGAGTTCAGTTAATCTGTCCTCATATGTTTTCTGATGCAGTCCCTGCACCATTTTGGTTGCCCTTCTTGGGCTGCCTCAATTTGGTTAATGTCCTTGTGAAGGTGTGGCCTCCAGTACTGCACGCAGTACTCCAGATGGGGCCGAACCAGTGTCTTGTAAAGAGGGATTATTACCTCCCTCTTCCAACTTCTGATACCCCTACTAATACACCCAAACATCCCTCTAGCCTTACCTACTGCTTTAGAGGTCTGCTTGGATGATTTCAGGTCATCGGTGATGACACCCAAGTCTTTGTTCCCTTGTGACTGCCAGCAACTCCCCTCCCAGCCTATAGGTGGCTTCAGGGTTTCTCTTCCCTATGTGCATGATCTTGCACTTCTTTGCGTTAAGCCCCAGTTGCCACTCTTCCGATCATTTTGCTAGTTTATCCAGATCTCTTCTCATTCTGCCCACACCATCTGGATCATCTACTCTGTTGCAGATCTTGGTGTCATCTGCAAAACAGACAAACCTTACCCTTCAATCAATCTGCAATGTCACTGATGAAGATATTGAAGAGAACTGGCCCGGGACTGATCCCTGAGGTACCTCACTTGTGACTTGCATCTCTCCTGACTGTATATCGTTTACCACCACTTTCTGTTTTCTGCCCATCAACCAGTTTGCCACCCAGTTGACCAACATCTGACCCACCCCGAGCCTACCCAGCTTATTAATCAATCTTCTATGTGGAACAGTATCGAAAGCTTTGCTGAAGTCAAGGTAGGCAACATCAGCTGCCCCGCCTTGGTCCACCACTCTGGTTACACAGTCAAAGAAATCTATGAGATTAGTTTGACAGGACCTTTCTTTTGTAAACCCATGCTATCTTGGATCCTGTGCTCCGATGGATTCCAGGTGTTGCACTATCCTTTCCTTAAGGAGTGTCTCCATAACCTTGCCCACTACTGAGGTAAGACTGACTGGTCTGTAGTTCCCTGCCTCCTCCCTGCTACCACTCTTGTGGAGCAGGATCACATGAGCCCTTCTCCAGTCTTCTGGGACCTCTCCTGTGCTCAGAGATTCACTAAACAGTTCTGATAATGGCTCTGCTAGTTCCACCCTTAGCTGCTTTAGTACCCTGGGATGTATGCCATCAGGTCCCATTGCCTTGTCCACCCTGAGCTTATCGAGCTCTTGTAGGACCCTTTCTTTTGTGAAGGGACTAGTGCACACCTCCCTCTCCCCTGTGTCCATGGTGCAGACCTGTGGGCCCTGCCCTACCTTCTCATCAGTAAATACTGAGCAGAAGTATCTATTTAGGATAGATGCTTTTACATGGTCCTCCTCCTCCTCACACGCCCCCTTATCCCCTTTGATCTTAGCAATACCCCCTCTGGACTTTCTCTTTTCACTAATTTATCCATAGAAAGTCTTGTCACCTTCTTTAACTGTTCGTGCTAGTGTTTCCTCAGTTTGGGCCTTTGCCTGCCTTACTGCCTTCCCTGCTTCCCTTAGGGAAGTTTGGTATCTGCCTTTTACTATAAAAATGACAGTTCCATATCTTGGTACCGCTCAGTATCATTGGTACATTAATTTTCTTTGTATTGCAGTGCATACGATCTCCAACCTTACAGACTGTGGTGAGAGAGAGAGAAAGATTCTGCATCCTAGTGCAGGTATGCAAATCTGATCCAAAGTACAAGATGGGAGTATTTACAAAATATATATACAATATAATAAAAAAGTAACATTTAATCTGATACCGCATCTTTCTTACCAGAGTTTCACAAAATTCTTTTACAAAGCAATAAATGATCATTAGAAAAGGAAAAAAGCTGGCCTAGTGGCGCTGAAGGCTGAGGCGCTGGACATCTTACCTTGCGCTGCACTGGTGACCTGGGTTCGGGAATGATCTCTGGTCGCCGGAGCGCAGTCATTGGGGGGTGGGAGCAGGATTGGGCAAAGGCTCTCTTCTCCCAGGAAAGGAGAGAGGAGTTCTCCCACCCATAGTCCCACCGTCACCAGATAGAGGTCCGGTGACAGGCGCAGGTGGCAACTGTGTGACCGGTAGAGTGGGGGGGGCATCCCGTAAGGTGTGCGTACACATGCCTCCACATGTGTGCATCACATCGGGGATGCACGGGTGTGGGACAAAAAAGGGGAAGAACCCAAAAGTATATATGAAAAAAAAAGGGTAAAAAAAATGAATAAATGAAGAATAAAGATACAGGAGAAAAACAGTAACATTCTATTTTTATTTTTATTTATTTATTGAAATGCTTCACCAGGAGGGCACATTGAACAACACGTTGCTCATCTCACGGTGTGACCTGGGGGAGGGGTACATAGGGGTGTGAAGGATGATCAGTTACAATAGTATGTGGGTAGTACAAACAATACAACACTGTAAGATTATGCAACAGTTGGAACACAAAGTATTGTACAATAAACAGTAGTGTAATTTACCCAATGTTTCAATACATGTCCAAAATAGTACAAAAAAACATATAAACGTACAAAACAGTAATAATGCAAAAGAACCATTATAGTGCATGAGTGTACCAGGAGCAGGTTTGAAGTAGTACGCAAGTGCTGTTGGAATAAAAAGGATGGGGTAGGTTGTACACACAGGTAACCTAGAAGGGAAGGTGGAGAAGAGAGGGGAGAGAAGGTAGCTATTTCCCTGATTCCTTCAGGTTGTTGAGGATTCTGCCGGGGAGTCAGGGTAGGAAGGTAGAAACTGGGGATAGGTATTAGGAGGGTTAAAGCAGGAACAGCTGAGGGAGAGGTAATTTTGTAGGGCAGAGGTAAGGGAGTAGTTGGAGGAGGAGTGTCGTATTTTGGGGAGATTCCAGATTTTAGGGAAGCGATGGGCGAAACCAACCTGACAGATGAGGGTGAAGCGGCAAGGGACCGTCAAGGTGTGGGTGTCATTAGATCTGAGAGAGTGGGTGAGGGGAGGTGGAGTGGAGAGAGATAAGAGACAGGAGGGGAGCACTCTAAACCAGAATTTGGAGTTAGTTTGGCACAGTGTGAGATGAGTCTGTGAGCTAGTGGAAGGAAGGTTAGAAAGCGACAGAGTTCACAGTGGTGGGAACAGGAAGGGGAGTCAAGAGCAAAACGGCAGAAGAAGTTAAAGAGAGTGTCCAACTTGGTCAGGGAAGATTTGCGAGCAGCACCAGAGACAAAGATGGTGAGTATCATCTTCTGGACAATTTCATGCCTCGCAGCCAGCAGGAGGCAACGACGATTCCTGTATAAAGCACCAAGCTTGGGGCACAGTTTCTTCAGGATAGCATCGATATGCACAGAGAAGCTGAGGTACTGGTCCAACCAACCCTCCAGATATCTAAATGCGAAGGTGTCCTCCAGTATGGTCCCATCAAAGGTGTGGAAGGTGGGCAGGGCCAGGAGCCTAGAGAGTCTCTGCCTTGTGCCAAAGGTCACTGAGACTGTCTTCTTGGCATTTAGAAAAAGCTGGTGAGAAACAAACCAGAGCTGAACTTGGCTGAAGTCATGCTGTAAACTGGTTTCCAGAGCAGCAGGGTTTTTGCCAGAACTGTATAAAACAGTATAGTCAGTGTACATGTGGATAGATGAGGAAGAGCAGGCTGTGGGAAGATCATTAAGGAAAATGGAGATGAGTAGGGGACCAAGCACTGAGCCCTGAGGGACACCAGTGTTGATGGGGAGTGGAGGAGAGATGAAATCAAGGATTCTTACTGATTGGGTCTTGCCAGTGAGGTAGGATTTAAACCAGTTGGTGACTGACTGAGCAAGGCCAGCTGAGTAGAGGGAATCAAGAAACAGTGGATGGGAAACTGTGTCAAAAGCTTTGACTAGGTCGACAAAGATGGCCGAGGTGATCAGGTCATTGTCCAACCCTGAAAGGATTGAGTCAGTAAGCCTGAGGAGGGAGGTGGATGTTGAGTGATTCTTCCAAAAATCAGATTGGAAGGGGGTGAAGAAGGAGGAATCGGAGAGGAAGGGAGATAGTTAAGAGAACTAAATTTTCTTGAAGTTTGGCAAGGGTAGGAAGGAGGGAAGTGGGGAGATAGTCACCAAGAGTGGATGTGTCACCACCTTTGGAGAGAGGAAGGACTACAGCATGTTTCCAGGATGAGGGTACTTGGGCAGAAATAAAGGAGAGGTTAAGGATTAGGGAGATAGGATAAGTAATCGCAGAAGCAGAAAGGTAGAGAAGTTTAGGATCGAGCTCATCTAGTGAGGAGCCTTTAGAGGGGTTGAGGGATAGGAGGGCACTAAGAGCTTCATCAGAGGAGATAGTAGAAAAGGAAAAAGGGGGAAGGGTAGACACTTGCTGAGGCGAAGGGCTGAATTTAATAGGTGGCAAGGGGGAGAGGGAATTTAGAAGAGACGTGGCGTACGAGGTGTAGTAGGCATTCAGTTCATTGGCCATGGAGCCAAGGTTAGAAACTAGGGAGTTATTTATTTTGAAAACTGAAGGGGGAAGGGGAGAGGGGGGGACAGAATAGGGCATGAACTACTCTCCAGAATTTAGATGGAGAGTTAATGTTAGTCAGGAATGAGGAGTTGAAATAATCGGACTTAGCCAGTCTAGGAGCTTTAGTACATGAATTGCGTAGCATTCTGTTCTTGGCATAGTCATTGGATGTTTAGTAGATTTGTGTTTTCTCCAGGCCTGGTCACGCTCCCTGAAGCAGGCCAGTAATTTGGGGGTGATCCAGGGGAGGTGAAGCCCATGGACTCTGGTCCTTCTGAAAGGAGTAAAGGCATTCCAGGTGGCAATGAATTTATCCTTTAAAATAGTCAAGGGCTTGGTCAACAGAAATGGCAGTAGAGAGTGGGGTCCAGTCAGTGGAAGGAAGTGCAGAGCAGAGTGGGGTAAGGTCTATGGATTTGAAGGACTGGAGCTGTATGATTTTAGGGGAAGGTTTGGGGTGATGGACCTTACGAACAATGAAAATGGGGTTGTGATTACTAAGGCCATCAGGAAGGAGACCAGATTTAATGACGCAGTGTGGGTGGGTTGTGAGAGCCCAGTCAAGCAGGGTGTGGTTTTGTGTTTTGGGATTAGGGTGTGTGGGCTCAAGTATAAGTTGAGTGAGGTTTACAGCAGTGACATCATTGCGAAGCTTGTCTAACTTGGGAGACAACAAATTTAGATTCACGTCACCCATTATGAACAGTTCACCAGATTGCGAGAGGGAGGTGATGTTGGCTAAGAGTTCAGTTTTGACCCAGGGTTGAATGCTTGAGTGGCAATAAATGCCAGCCACGAAGATTGGGCTTGAGAAAGGAAGGGTAATGCGGGTGACAAGGGCTTCGTAGGTAGATGGGATGGAGGTAGACAGGGTGGTAGTAAACTGCAGTGAGGACAGGATATACATGGCCACTCCCCCTCCGTGACCCGATCGACCTTGTTTGGAGAGGGAATACCCAGGGACAGCAATGGCATTGTTAGGGATGATTTTTTTGAGACATGTCTCGCGGTAATAATTAGGATGTCAGAGGAGTGCAAAAGCATAAGAGTTTATAGGAGGTCGATTTTAGGTAGCTGGCTGCAGATGTTCAGGTGGAGGAGCTTCAACCTGTTAGGAAGCGTTGTAGTGGAAGTGGGGTTTGGAGACATGTTGTTTGGGTAAGGAGCAAGTGATAAATCCGAGTGATAAATCTTCAAGACTGTACTGTTAAATAGCAATAAATATTGAAATGCGGATAAACCCAGTGAATAACTATTGTTGTTTGAGATGCTATATTGTATACTTTATATTATAAAATGGCATTGGAAAATCCACAAACATGATTGACTGAAACATGTCACATGGCAGTGCCTTAAAATGCTTTCATGCAACCCTGTTATGTATAATTACTTACATATACTACCGTTTCCTGCACACTACCTTTAAAATGCGTGTCTTTTTGTTTTGTGTGGTTTCTTTCGTGAAGAGAAGATCAGCCAGTCAGCCAGCAGTATGGGAGAGCTGTTTGATATTTGGGGAGGGGCACGTTGCTGCTGACTTGGCTTGTTGCCATGGAGCTGATTTCACTGAAGATAAGCTGTGGAACCTGTGGATGGTAGGAGTAATTTCAGTGTAGGAGAACAGAGTTGACCATACGGACTCTGGGGGCTTACTTTACTAATGTCTTGGTGTAGGCCCAATTCCCAATTTGGAGTGAAGAGTGCATCACAGTAAAAGCGTCAACATGATTGCATGCTATTTTCATATATTTTGACACATCTGAGACAGCTGTACCTGCTTTATGGCGTAAAAAAGTAAAACGATAAATGGATCATACAGTATACTGATGTATCATTTGTTTGATGCAAGAGGCAGCCATAGTGCCTCGAACTGTGGCAGTGGAGCCAGAATCTTTTACTGCCCTTTAGGTGGTCCAACCTGCTGTCACAATTTGTGAAACTGCGCTAGAAAAGGGGTATGAGGTCCAGCAGCGCACCTGTAGGGCTACAGCTCGCGATGCCGGTGACCTGGATTTGGGAACAAGCTAATGTTGGTGGGGACCAACCTGGGGAGGGAGGATTGAGCATCCAAAGGCACGCACCACCATGTGTGGCCCTGAATAAGTGTTAGATAAGCAGCATGTCCATGTGACAGTCACTGACAGGGCGGAGGGGGGGGGTAACGCAGTGACCAGGAGATCGAGAAGCAGAAACAACAGATGGAAAAAGGAAAAGGGGTACAGCCCCTAGATCACTTGTTGAATATGCATCCCGTGGGTCTGGATTTTTAAGTCACGTTGCAGGTACAATTCCTGCTTCTGAGTTGCACCTGTAAATGTGTCACCCTGTATAAATGCTATTTTCAAAAATGTTCACGTATTTGCAATGGCTGTACCTGCTTCATAGGGAAAAAATGAAGCATGGGTTATACGCATCATTTTTTGATGCACGTGGGAGCCAAAGTGTCGCAAAATACAGCAGCTGCACCTAAACGTTAGACCACCTTATATAGGTGGTCTTACTTTTGTTCCAAGTTGTGCAATTACACTAGACAAACTGTACCAAATCCTAGACAACATGAAAGCCCCCCCAAGAGGTGTGGGGCTTACTTGGGGCACCCAAACCTGGGCCAAGACTGCTACCATCTTTTGTTTGTCTCCGCTGGCCCCAAGGACCTGGACTCCACGGTCGGGGGACTGGGAGGAGCTGGTAGGATCCGACGAGTGCCACTGTTTATTCAGTGCCTTCTGCACCAATGTAAACCTCACTTACTGCCACTTGAACCAGGAGAGGTGGGAGCCAAGAACGAGGGCAGGAGCCCTCAGAAAACAAGCACATTGGGATAAGTATAAGCTAGTAGTGGCTTGCTCCTGTTGTCCGCTAAGGAGAATGCCCACCCAACAGGGGCCTTACATACATTTTGAAAAATCCAGCTTTTCTTTATGCTCAGTCACGTATGTTTCTGTGTATGCTCTGCAACCCTGAGAGGTGCCTCCCAACCACTTCAAAGATCAACAAAGTCTAGTCATAGAAAGCTGTATTTCTTCTTGTATTGAAATCTGGACATATGACGCAGAGTTTGATTCATAGTTATTTTAGCCTAGATTTAGAAGGCCACTTCTTACCCTGGGATGCCATCCAGGCCGTCAGCTGATATCTGAAATGGACAAAAATGGAATAATGTGGGTTCCGCTAGAACAGCAGACTACTCTTGGCAAGGATTCAGGATCTTGAAGGAGACTGTCCCTACCTGGAAAGCTAATGGAGAAATCACTGTCACAGGTTCATGGGAAGGGTAAGGGGGGGATCTTTTACTATTGGTTTGTCAGTAACTGTGCCAAGAGCTCATGTTACGGCCCCAAATCTGAAACATAATCCACGGTATATGCAATGAGTCAGTTAGAAAATCATTAGGTCAGACATACAGGAGGCATTATACCTCTCTCTTTGTGCCAAAAGTGTGGTTTTCCCAAAACCCATGCAATATCCCTGACCGTGTAAATCTCAAGAGAGCTGCAGAAAGAGTATTAAGCAGAAAATGTGTCCATTGATCTTAACGTGCCGACAGCCCTGGAAGAACAACCAACTTCTGAACACTCTTGGAACTGCTGTAGGAAGCTGCCCACAGATAAAAATCCTTAGCTTGGCAGGCTGCTCTCTCTCTGCCACTTTCCCAAACTATGGCACTTTCTCCCCTTTACCATCTGCTCTGCCTCTTCCCAATGCTCACTCTTCACCATTTTACTTCTCACTCCTCCTGCAGCTGTGCCTGATCCCCATCCCTGCTCCCTACTCACTACCTTCTACCCCCTCCTCTCCTACTCCTCCTGTTCTACACTTGATTCCCCTCCCCCCTTTTTCACCTCCCCCTCTAGCAACTAGCCTCAGTTCCTACTGTTTACATCATTACCTCTGCACTTTGAGTTAAATTTTTTCCTTGTACCCCATTATAAAGCAGTCGCTACCCCTTTCCTTGAATAAATTGCATTCACTCTAACTGTATTTCCTTGATTTGCACTGGATTGCATTCCCTGCCTTAGCCTGCATAAACTGCATTTAATTGCCTTTGCCTGTAACTTAGCATATTATTCTTGTTTTGCTTTTACCTGCTATTGTAATTATTGTTCTGATTGTTATTCACTGCCCTCCTCACCCCCAGAATGCATCTGGGAAACAAGCTGTTATCAGCTCAGTATGTCTTTCTGGGTGAAACTTTTGAAATGTGCCTGTCTACCCTAAATAGTGACCCTGTAAGTCCAAGCACACTCTAATTACTGCTGTTAAAAGACTGATCACATCTATAATCGACTCTTCCCTCTCCCCTCTTTTGCTACCCCCATATCTGTCCCTTCCACATTCCTTTGACCCTGGTTCCAGCTCTAAATTCTCCATACCGTATCACTATACATCTTTTTATATTAGGTTTTATTTGTGTTCGGTGCACCTGATATGTATATTTCTTTACTTCTATGAAAAATTGTGTCCTACCCAAAACTAGCTGTATCTTCTGTTCCAAACATATACTGCTGTCAATGCTACCTGCTGATACTTTGTACATACTGTGTTATTGTATCTCACTTTATTTGTATTATTACTATTTTCTTGTGTGTTGCATCCCATGTATATTGTCCCTTGTTAACAAACCCAGGTCCACCTCGAAAATGAGCTTGCTCAAAGGTGATCACCTGGTTAAATAAAGACTTTGATTGATTGATTGAAATACATACATACATACATACATACATACATACATACATACATACATTTGAAAACTTCAAATCTTGGGCCTGATGATTCTGTATACCTGAATTAATCCCCCCCCCCATCCATTTTAACCCTTGAACTCGCAATGTCCAGCCTGTTTGCACACATTTGGGATTGCTTTCTAGTAAGAGTCTACAGAACCCGCAGTCTGGATGTTATGTGCTGAAGGTCTGCACCATCTTTATTGCATTAGAAAGAAGAAAATTTAATGTTATATTTTATAAATAAGAAGGCAGTGCCGGTTCTGTGGTGCCAGGCAAAGGGGTTCGCCTGGCACACTGATGACCCTGGTTTGCTCTCAAGCCAGGGACAACAGGAGCGGAGGCCAGCAGGGAGGGCTCTAGAGCATCCTTTGGATGCTGTCCACCCGGGGGGGGCAGGCAAGGAACGCACCAGCCTTTGGTGGCTCCAGGTGGACGGTTTTGGCATTGTGTTTTGCGGTGTAGGTGACTACACGTCACATGCGCAATCACGCCATGACACTGCAGTGTGCGTTCTGGGGGTGGGAAAACCAGAACAAGGAAAATGGCAGCACGGATGATGGAGGTCCACCCTCCCATCACCGCAAAGCTTGGGATTGCTTGTGCTGTGCTCTCGCCGCCCCCAGCAAGGATCAAAGGAAGGTGACAAGGGGCACTAGAGAAGTCTCCCCTCCCAGTCCCCTCCACAAGAGGGAGCCTCCACAGTGAAGAGATATGCTGGGTTGGCCAGGGGGCAGCATGATGAGGGACAGCAGATAGCGGTCGGGAGCAGCAGTGTGGTACGGTGGGGCTTGTCCACCCAAAGGAGTTGCGCGGGCTGGGCTGGAGAAGGGGGCATAAACAAATAATACAAGAAAAAGTGAGGCAGTGTGGGTTCTGTAACTAGAAAACAGGCTGGTAAAGCAGGCCTGTAAATGAGGGGAGACAGGTTCAAATCCCACTAGAGCCACATACATGCTGCATGACCTTGTGCAAGTTACTTAACCTCTCAGTGCCTCAGTACACCCAGTTTTAAAATGGGTGAAAGCAAGACCCCACTGAAAATGAGATACTGCGTCACAGCTACACTATCCTGGGTAAATGCACTGCAAAATGCACTTAACATCTTCTAAATGTGCCACAAAAATAACATGATTTACCAAGTGGCAACAAAGGGGTCTGGATGGCAAGGTGATGCCAATGGTTGCTGATCCTGCTCCACTTGTCAGATTGCTACATTATTTTTTTTTTGCACGGTTCAGAAGTGTGGGTGTAATAGCTTTTACCGAAGTTCTATCAAGCTGTCCACCCTGCCTGTCTCCCTGTCTTCATCCCCAACTGTCCTTTTATCCTATTTATTATAATTCTACTATTAAAGTTTACTTAAACATTTTTACCAAACTCTTTCAAATCTGCTTTGTCTAGTTGGAGGCAGTATAGCGCTGTGGTTTAGGGCACTGAGCTGCAAATCTGGAGACCTGGGTTTGAATCCCACTGCTGTCACTTACATACTGTATGACTCTGAGCAAGTCACTTAACTTCCTTGTACTCCCAGGTCGCACCTGGAAACAAGCTCTGGCTTAGTGTGCCTTTCCTGGTTAAACAATTTCCCCTTTCCTAGTTTCCATTTTAAAGTAGGCCTTTTCTACTTTGCTTAAGTCTACCATACTGCCCAACCATTCTCTATATGTTGGTGCACGGGTGTCCTTCCAGTTTTGCAGCATGGCTCTCTTCTGCCACCAGAATTGCTAGGTTTATCATCAGTATTAGTTTATCAAATTTATCAATGCATTAGGTAGGGAAAAGGGGCAGACTAGGTGGGTCACACGGTCCTTATCTGCCATCACCTTCTGTGTATGTGTGTAATATACCATTCTCCTCTTCCTCCTCCTCTGCAAACCCCAAAGCTATTACCCCTGGGTGAAATGCAAAATCTCTTCCTATAATTTTGGATATGGGTAGAGAAATCTTCCCCCAAAATATCTTTAACTTTCCAGCATGTATGCCAGTGAACCTTTTTCAACTGCAGCATTGGCAAATCTCTTGCTATGATATGTACAAATTTAGCTCGTCTTACTAGGGTTAAACATATTCCATGTATTGCGGTAATCTGAATTTGCTTTAGTCTTTTGTCTTTTGTTGAGATTTTGGTAACATTTATATGGTGGTCTCATTCAGTGCCTGATATATTGCATGCTAAATCTTTTTCCTAGGCTTCCTTTAAATCTTTATTTGAAGTAGTTTTACTCTCTTTCTGTTGACTATATGCTCTTGAAAGAAATAGTTTACCTAAATCTGTATTTATGCAGATATCTCTTCTAGTTTAGAAAAAAAAAAAAGGTGGGGACTCCTCAAATTATGCATTTTCATAAATATATCATTTTTGGTCTACAGATACTGAAATGCATTATTCTCGTCTAACTCAAATGTTCCTTTAAATTCCTCGAAAGGCATTAAATTATCATCTTCTCCGCAGAGGTCCACACTCTCTGATACACTCATCATTTTCTACCCATTCCCTAAATGTTTTATCTGCTAACGAAGGTAGAAACCAGCTATTACATAAAACTGGGGTATACCCGGAGAAGTGTGCTTTGTCAAAACCATTCCGTTACAATGTTTTATACTGGATGGTTGTCGTGAGTTGACAGTGGGCTTATGGGGCCTTTCACATCTTGGTCACTGGTTCAGATCTGTCCCTCCCACAAAATGAAAAGGTTTACAATTGGTTTTATAATGTATGGGGAGCCCATATTAATCACCGATTTCAAGAAGTTTACTTCTTTGTTATGGTATCATGACGACGTCTGTATCTTGTTAACTGTGCCTCAGTACGTCATAACGATATCATAACAAAATGGAATGCTGACTCCCTTTAAAGTTCTGTTTCCAGCACAGCAATCGGTAGCTTTTGCGTGCTCTTTCAAATAGCAGAAGTGAAGGAGCCCATATGTAAATGTATTAGGTTAAGTGTAAATGTATTGGGGTATTGTAGTACCTGCTGTTTTGTTTTCATGCTTTAAAAATCCTTTTTTCCCTCTCCCCCCAGTGCACTGCGTTGGCATCGTTTCTCCACAACCCGTGGTCTCCTGCAGGCAAAAACGGATGGAGCAAGTTCATGAAGATGATGCTGTAACGTCACACATTGTCACATGTTACCAGTCAACATGTGATCTGCGTCAGCCGACCAGATCAACAGTTTGTTTAAAAATGTTTTTCTTGTCTGTTCAATCGACTTCTTTTAAAAAGGTAGTGGTTTGGGATCCACGACAGGAGTCCGACAAAAATGTTGTAGAAAGCCCCGTCAGTGACACTGGCAGGTCAACCGCATTCTGCAGTCGGCTGCCAGTTCACTATTTGTATCTTTTTTTCCTCCCCGAACCTCACATGCAGGGGGCTGTACTTTACCTCCATAAGGATTTCAACTCAGTTGGGCTGATTTTGGGGGGGATGCAGGACCCCGACGACAGCGCCAGATTCCAGCGGGTCTCCACCATGGCTAGGTGCTGTAGTCGCTGGGGACCTCGCTGGTAAAATGTCACTGTTGGGGTACCACGATGGTTTTGTAGTGCCTTACTAGAGTGGTTATATTATCTGTACCGGCGATGATTTAATATTAATTTCTTAATAAACTCTACATTTGTTTGATCCAATGGCCTTGTTACCGACTCCTCCAAATAGGTACGACAGTTACAGGTTTCAGTGTGCAACGATGCCAGGTCAAAAAGTCCACCTTCAGCGGACATTAGCTTCTATAGTGTAAGAAGCCCCATACACTATAAAATATTGTGGATGGCCAGCAGACAGTAACCAAGCTGGTAATCACTTCTTGCAGTTTCCATGACAACGGTAAACCTCAGGAGCTGTGCTCTCATGGTTTACCAAGTTGTCATGGAAACCACTTGAAGCAATTACAGCTTGGTTACTGTCCGATGGCCATCCAGTATCCTCTATGCTTAATATACCTTTTCTGTTAGAAACTTTCTAGTGTGTTCACAAAAACATAGCTAAAATATCTGAAAATAGTTTATACCAGGAAGCAAAGAAACGGATGCAGGTTTGGGCTTATTTATGCAAAGGGTTGGATTCTGGAGCTTTTGCACACATTCTTGCAAATGGTAACCTGGTATTGTAGGGTTATTCAGAACTATGGTATAAGAAGCTGGCCCTTTGGTGCAGCGGTTGGATTTCCGCTTGCGATGCCGGCGACATAGGTTCAGAAACGGACCCGGGGATGCTGGAGGGCAAGCCGGGGGAGAAGGATAGTGCATCCTGAGGACTGTTCTCCTTCTCCAGGGGGAGGGTGGGGAGTGTGACCGGCACTCGACGGACCCCTGGCAGAGGTTGGGGGTTGTGCAAGCAACTGGCGCCAAGAACGTTCAGGGGATGGGGCAGATGCAGGACATCATTGCACCCCCACAGCTGCCAACTGCCCTAGATGAAGCCTGCCATGGCTTCAATTAGCCTCCAGACCAGCCCTCTGACCTATCCAGTTGTCTGCAGAGCTGGGGGAGTCTAGTGCCGCAACCCTGCCAAGGGGTATCCGAGGGTTGTGGCCATTGTGGAGCTGGAAGCCTGTGATCTATGACCAGGTGGCAGGGGAGTGAAAATAGAAAAACCTTTTTTTAAAAGCTACGGTATAAAACGGTGACTGGGTTATATAAATGGCGTGTTGGTATTTTTACCAAGCACTTATTGTCGCTTTTTTTGTTTTGCAGTGCACTCGCTGAACTCCCGTTGCCAAATGATCTTCATGTAGCTGCAGCAGTACTTGAGCTTTGCCCTCTGTGAATTAGTTTCATACCACATATGCGCATCATTTGCGAAGTCAAGCAGGATGCTCGTTTGCAAATCCTTAGCAGTGTATTTGTAAGATTTGCTCCGAGTCTCTCCGTCTGCAGAGTAGTTATGGAATTTTTTCAGGAGAATATACTCAGCAAATTGGGGACAGGCAGAATGAGTTTAGGGGAAAAAAAACAACTCCTAAAACTTAGTCACTCCTCCTCAAATTTAGAACTTGATAGAACCGCACCTTTAATATCATCTATGATTTTTTTTTTTTTTTTTTTTTTTAATTAGCATGTAACAAAATGTGTAAATGATTGACTGCAATGTCCTGCATACGGTGCAGTTTGGGGACAAATGGCGATATTTTCTGCAATTGCGAGTTAAAAAAATAAAAACGCATTTTTAACAATGCGCCCATTTGGGGAAAACCTGCGTTATATAAATAAAAAAATCACTGACGGAGAATGACAGATTTTGGCACTGTTTCACAAAAACTGCAAATGCAAAAATGACTGATTTGTTCAGTAATTAACTTATGTCTCACTCCCAGCGCCTGTGGAAGGTGGGCATGTCACAGAGGTGATGTGCTTGCCTTATTGGGGTGGAAGGGGTGGGCTAGAGCATGTCACTGGCATAGAGCTTCCTGTAGCTAAGTTACAGGTGGGTTGGGGGGGGTCACAGAGAAGATTGTGACCAGGTGCTGTGATATACTGCAAGATTTTTATTTTTTTTTCCTCGCACCTACATCCATACTGGAGCTGCTTCTTCAGGAGTTGCCAATGGAACCCATCCTTGCCACCATCTAGCCTGCTGTTCGGGTGCCTCCATCCTGCTGCAGATTGCCCCCCAGGTGGGGTCAGGGTGCAGCAGGACACCCCTGAACCTTAGTGTCTCGTCAGGTGTCCCAAAAAGTGGCAGACGGCAGCACATCAGGACTGGGCTCGGTGCCCCATCTACCCGGCTCTGGAGGGTGTTTTTCCCTTTCTCAATGGGACATTGTGTGCCCTAGCATCAAGGCGCGTATGCCAACGCCCACAACGTCCCTCCCCGTCCTTCAATGAAGGAGCTGCTCCTGGAGCTGACTGGTCCCAGGCTTACGCCCCAGTGACTCCAGCTTGGTTTTGCACTCCCAGCCTCCGCCAGAGGTCAACACTTGCCAGTCTGGAATCCCTCTCTCCCCCTGGAGAAGGTGAGCTGTCATTAGATGCTCCAGCCTTTCTCCCCTGGCCAACCCCGGTGGCCCGAGCTCGCTCCCAAACCTGAGTCACCGGTGTGGTGCGAGGTGTGGCGTCCAGTGCCTCAACTCTCAGCACCACCGGGCCGGCTCGTACTGCAAGATTTATTGGTGTCAGGGATAAGGGGATCTTGATAGAATGATTGAGGGGAAAAGGGGCAAAATTACAGGAGAGGTCCACAGGAAGTAGCTGAAAATGTTACAGCCAATCTCAAGGCAGAACCCATGCATAATTAGGTCACTATGGGCTTAGATTCTGAAATCCTCTAAAAGTAGGACTAATGAATGCTTATACCACTTTAAGACATTTTATATGCTTATAAAGTCACTGTGTCTCTTAGGGTTATAAGAGTGCATTCACAAGTTCTTTGGGTGACAGAACTATGACGTGAAGCTGAAAAGAAACTCATAACCACAAGAGGCACAGAAACTGCACATATAAACATTTAATAAATCATATTAAAGACCTTTATTTTAGTTGTTTTATATAGCTATTTGGTCCCCGTCACCTCCTCCTGGCTACTGGTGACGAGGACAGTTTTTTTTTTTTTTTTTTTTTTTTTTTTCGGGTTCTCCCTTGCTACACTGAGGCCCCGGCACATGGCCGTGTGAGCATGTGGAGGCACACGCACCCCATGGCACCAGTTCACCCCTTCCACCTCCCGTAACTGTTTGTCACCCCTCTCTGCCTACACTACCTACTGGACTACCACCCATTGGGAGCGGAACTATGGGGGGGTGCCAACCCACCCTCACCACCCTTGGGAGAGGAGAACTGCCCATCTGCATTCTTGATCCTGCCCCCCCCCCAATGCTGGCACTCTGACGACGCAAGGTCATTCCCAAATCCGGGTCACCAGCATAGCACAAGATAAGGTGTACAGTGCCTCAACCCTCTGCACCACCGGGCCAGCCCAAAGACCTTTATTTAAAAAAAATGGAATTTGAATTTAAAAATAAAAAAAACTTTTGCTTTGCAGGATACTGGAGAATCCTCTTTGTGGGAAATGGACTATGCCAATTGAACAAAAGAAACTTCAGAATTTTTTAACATGAGACACCCTCCAACGGTTATAAGAGTGCAAGGAAAAGGACATGCTACTGCTACAGTGTCCAAAGGTGCTGCTGCCTGAGAGCAAACGGCACAAAAAAGGCAGCACACTCACAGGCCCAGCACCAAAAAGATTTTATTTATTACAAAGTGCAAAAAAGTACACATGCATATACAAATGCAGAAACCCCTGGATATAGTGGATAACCAGACTCCCCAGCATTTTGTGTTGCTATGGCACTTCGATAGGGGGCCTGTGAATGCACTGCCTTTTTTGTGTCTTGTATAGTTACAAGAGTACCTGAAATGTTTAGAGCTACACAATCCCAACTGGCCAAGAAGGATGTCATGATTTAAAATGAAATGCAACAGCTGAGCATGAGTCAGAACTTGTGGCTTATTGGGCCACCATAGTCAAGATTCTGAATTCCTGAAGAAAAGTTACTAGCAGGTGACTATACCGGCATCAGTGGCTCTGCAGGTCTCACGCTCACCTCTGGGTATGTAAAATCAGAAGGCTGTCCATTCTTGCACCGCACCGGCAATGTAGGCTAATACCCCAGTTCTGTATCTGTAGTGCACCACTAGGGGGAGCTGCACTGTTGAGGTACTGTCCTTCAGATGTGACATTAAATGGAGGTCCATTCTGCCTATCTATGGTGGCTGCTGAGGTAAAGATTCTGTGGCACTTAATGAAGAGGAGTCAGGGATGTTCCCTGATGTCCTGGCTAACACCGCCTACCAACCCCCCCCCCCCCATCATCAACAAAACAAGTGCATGTGACCCAGCCCCCAGGACACACCTGGAAAAAGCTATCACAGCTCAGTAAGCTTTTCCTGTAGAAATAAATAACTACATGAATAAATTATGACAATTACATGGTTTGCAACATATACTGAAAAATGTACGTGTGACATATGTATAATATATATACACACACACATGAATGGATGCCTTCACCACCTCTCTGCTACAAAGGGCTAATCCAGGCCTCACTGGAAATATAACCTATCTGAGCAGCATCCCATGTAGCAGTTAAAATGGAGTTTTGACATACAGAATTCTTGTTAGCAAAGTAATTCCGTATGTCGAAACTCCATTTTAACCGCTACACGGGATATTGCTTGTATCAACGTAATTACAGTAAAGCACTACCACCATCAGGACAAAAGGCTTTCCACGCAGTAACGACAACAATGTAGCACAATAAATGCAGAAGGCACAATTTATTTCCTGCAGCTTGGACTTTGATTTACAGTGCAGAGTAAAATCAAACTAATCTCAAAAAGCAATAACTTTGAATGCATTTTTATATGTAAGTAGGGTCAGACGCAGAGCACAGTATACCTTTATTGGCAGGTGTTTTCCAGCTGTCACGTCCTCATTTAAAGTGACAGTGGTCAACACACACACACACACACACACACACACACACACACACACACACACACACACACACACACACACACACTCTTTGTCCTTTTAAATAAAAGTGGGAAGTGAAGAATAGAGAGTCGAACACAAAATGCCATTCTGTGCGTAATACTTTTGAACAAGGTCTAGTCATTTTGTAAAAGACGTTAATCAGGACAGTACTGCAGCATTTTACTGTGGCACTGTTTGGTTGATTTGTTTGCTTAAAATCTGGTAAGTCCATGAACCAAGGCCCATTTTCCTTTTTTTTTGTCAATATATTTTTATTGAATTTTCACTTATCGGGGGAAGGGGTACATAGGGGGTTGACAGTCATAATTCATAATTATACAAACATTTACAGTGGAGCCATACATTTAGGTAGTCTATTAAGGATACACTTTATGTCATACAATCAACTACCAGTTACAGGTTACTAATAGTTGATACTGATGAGCCAGAGCTCCGCCCAACATATAGGAAACCTTCAGTCGAACAGTGCCCTAAAATATCCTCACAATCTACAGGCTCACAGGACTCCCTTGTGTTTGGATACCTGGACCGGAGTCAGAGACTTATGTTGGTTCCTTTACTCCTAGTATAATTTATTCAGGGGATGAAGGCAGTGTCTCTTGGCATAATATGCATAACCCATCTGGCCCATTTCATAGTGAATAAATCAGAGGAATCATTTAAGGAGTAGGAAATCCTTTCGGTCCTGTAGATATGGGTCATTATCTCCCTCCAGTCTAGCATTGTGGAACCCTTTGAAGTCAACCAGTTTCGAGACAAGGCCTTTTTTGCTGCTAGGAGGGAAATCCCCCATCAGGTAGTGTACGTGGGGGTCCTTGATGTCTGGGGGAAAAATATGCAGGATAAAAAGGTCAGCAGTGAGTGTAAGTGGAATACCAATCTGTTCATTTAGTTCAGCTTGCAAGGAAATCAGGAAAGGGTGAATTTTTGGGCAAAGACAGAATATATGTGTGTGGTGTTCTGCCAGGGTCCCACACTGATGCCAGCAGAGCCCCAGGCAAGCCGTTGAGAAATGGGCCGTTATCACCGGGGTTCGGAAGTACCTAAGCATTACCTGCCAGGAGAACAGTCTCCAGCTGTGCGAATCGGTGAAGTTTAGATATTGATCTACAGCCCCTTTCCCACAGTAACGGGGGCACATCAAACCCAAATTCCAGGCACCATTTTGTATGATACTCATCGGTATTTGTTCCCAAGTTTTCTGTGATGGCCTTATACAGGACCTAAATGATATGGGGTACCCTGCCGGAGGAAATGCATTGCTGGAGGCAGGCGAACAAGGGGGGAGTAGCCCCCGGGTCCCGCAGTTCCAGAGGGAGGGAATACTAAAAATGTCTCAGCTGCAGATATCTGTAAAAGTCTGAGTGTCGAAGTCCATGGGTATGGCTCAACTCCTGGAAGGACTTAAAATCCCTGCCATATAGGAATTGTGAGAGGTAGGAGAGTTGTAAATGGCTCCAGGACTCTAAGGCATGGTCAAGAGAAGCAGGCAGGAAGTTCTCCAAGAGGGCCACTGGGCAAATAAAGGGAAGGTATATGGTGAGAGACAACCACTTACGGATCTCAACCCAAACCTTCAGCTAGTTCAGGATCCACAGGTTCTCAGGAAACCAATCATGTGGATAGGAGGTAGAACAGTGAAACATCACCCTAATCCATTTTCGATGTGGCATGAGATCTTCTATTTCTCTCCCAGAGGGCCGGGTTGACTTTAATCAGTCTAGGTAAAATAAATGAGAGATGTGAGGCCCAGTAGTAGTGTTTAAGGTTTGGGAGGGCCAAACTGCCTTTAGCTCTTGGGAGGGTCAGGGTAGAGAATTTTATTGTGGGACGATGCCCAGCCCATATGAACCTACTAATACATTTGTTCCACAGTTGAAATGTCTTAGCAGGGATATGTATGGGTACATTTTGGAACAGAGAGAGAGCTCGAGGCAAAATGACCATTCTGATTACATCCACTCTCTGTATAAGATTCAGTGGGAGAATATTCCACCAGGCAATATCCGATTGGTGCTGCATAGTGAACGGGTCAGAGTTATATCTTTTTGCATTCCCAGCTCGGTGGGAGAGATAGATGTCCAGGTATTTCAATTTTCCCAGGTCCCAACGGAAGGGGAACTTCTGTGCCAACTCTGGCGTGGGGGAGAAATTAAACGTGAGGGCCTCCATTTTAGTGGTATTAAGCTTATATCCTGAGCATCTACCAAATCGCTCAGTTATGCTAAATACCGCTGGGGTTGACCTGGAGGGGTTGGTGAGGAATAGCAGGACATCATCTGCATAGAGGGCAATTCGATGTTCTGTACCTTTGACCTCTATGCCTTCTAATGAGCAGGACTCCCTGATGGCCTGCGCCAAAGGTTCGATGAAAATGGCAACCAGACCCGAGGACTGAGGGCATACCTGACGGGTACCCCCAAAGAGGGGAAAATAAATGGAATGATGCCCGGAAACTTTCACACATGCTCTAGGCAAAGAATAAAGTGTCAATCATAGAGACAAAAGGGGCGGGGAAGCCCATCTTGGACATGGTGGCAAACAGGAAGGGCCAGGAGACCCTGTCAAAAGCCTTCTCAGCATCTAAACTGAGAAGGACAGATGGAGTCCCATGGGATTGCACTTCCTGGACTAAATCAAGGGCCCTTCTTGTATTGCTCGTAGTGGATCTAGCACTAACGAAACCGGTCTGGTCTAGGTTAATAAGGGAAGGCAATACTGTGTCCAAACATTTGGCCATAATAGACATGAAGAATTATAGTCCACATTTAATATGGATATTGGGCTGCATGATGTACACAGTTGCGGGTCCTTATCAGGTTTGGGGATAAGGGATATCACCGCATAGGACCAACTAGGTGGGGGGGATAGTTATCCCCTGTAGTACCTCATTATATATTTGTAGGAGGATTGTTGTGAGTGTCTGCACTGAGTGGTCTGGGGTGTACAGTTTTCTATAATACTCACTGAATACCTGGGTAATTTGACCCACCCTTGTACAGTGGACACCCGATGTAGGGTCCCGAACTGTGGGTATAGCTGAAAGGCAACTTTGTTTGCGCAACTGGAAGGCCAGCAGGTGGGAGGCCCTGGGGCCCGCCTCACCTTAGAAAAGCCAAGGCAATTTCGGTTTTCTGTAATGCTAGCATATCCAGTTCCATTCTAGTCTGTTTAAGTTGGGGTAACACTAAATCATCTCCCTGTTGATGTGCTGCCTGAAGAAATGTGAGGGTCTGTTCTAATCGTGATTGTTTCTCCCTATGTTGTTTCACCTGGTTTGAGGAGTATAATGCTCTAATGCACATGCCTGAACTCAGAAAATCAACTTTCAATTAAAAAATGAAACAGGTTACCGTGCTCCATTTTCAACGGGGCTTACTTCTAAAATATCAGCTAAATGAGTACTACATGGCACACCAGTTCTTTTTTCTTCGTAAAAATGTGCCCAGCTCGTCATGAATGAGTGTTCCAGCAGAGCACAGGAAGAATACTGGGCTAATTTGAATAGAAGTTGCAGCTCTGGGTGCTACAATTAATGAAATTGCACCACTCACTCTGTAGTACATAAAATAACAATTTAAAATAAAACATATGCCCTTGGACAGAAATGCAGCTCTCTCACTACATGTTGGCAGGCGAGTAGAGGTTGGGAGAAAAATGGGGTTTATGATAGCTTTCCTTTAAGTGTGCTTACATCTGAGATTGCTCATGGCATGATCATATTACATCTTTTATCTTTAACAGACTTCTTTTATTTTTATATAGTCTTTTCCCATCTAACTGTCTGACCATCCTAGTCCCACCCACGACTTGCTGTGGGTCTCCTGCTGGTTACCTCCAGTCTTATCAGCCGCTCTGCCCCTCTCCCCACCATGTAGACCAGTGGTGATCTGTATAGAGCAGGGCCTGAGAGTGCCAGCGACCATCATTTTAGATGGCTTGGAGCCCATATTTTTGCAGATTTTTCCCCCTTCCCTTGGGAAATCCCTCCCACCTTCCCCGACATCGGGCACGCCCTTTGGCAGCCTTGGATGTTGCTTCACATTGTAGGCATGCCCCATCCCTCTCAAGGAAGCAAGTTTCCTGGCTCACTGCAAGGGGCTGGTGCAACAATGGAATCTGGATGCCTCCCTCACCAGGCTGGCTCATGTTGCACTTGGCAGCTCTCCCCAGCCCTGGCCACTCTGATTCCTACTCCCCAGAGTCCGGTCTCAAACCTGGGTCACCAGCAGAGAAGGACAATGTGCTTCTGCTGAGCCATTGGCTGCCCCATTTTTACATCATCTCAAGGTCTCGGTCACGTGTTGCCGGTCACAGTCTCTTAATGCCACCTGCACTGTAACAAACTTATTGAGCAGATATTTGTGTCAGTGGTTTCGTGATACCCTGTAAACTGCTGTCACACCAACATCCAGTTACAAACTAACCGAAAGGTTCATCTCAAATGTCCGAGCAAGGAGTTCCCTTTCATCACAACGTGTCTCTCAAGGGGTTCCCATCCCAAACTGGGGCAAGTCTGGTTAACAACTTTTGCATCCAGCTACCTATTGTTTCCCAATCACCAAAAAGTGCTGCAAACAATTTGTACCTAGAAAAATACTGTGAAAGAGACCGCAGGGTGACAATGTCCAACCCTGCCCCCACTTCCTTCCCAAAGTACGTAATATTCCTTTTTACAGGGTTCAACCTACTGGCCCACATTTGGAAGAAACAAGAATACATCTTGGCAAGGGCAAAGGAAAGATACAGCTTAAATACCACAAGACATTGCTCCTAGAAAGATTTTAATAATGAAAAGAGTGGGGGAGATGTCCTCCATGTTTTGGCTGAAGTTCCCCCACTCCCTCTCCCACCGAGCAATGGAAGCAGTAGTGCAGGTTTACTGTGAAAATGTTAACCTTTACTTTTTTATTCCATTTTGGATTGCAGAGTACCTCCCAACTTGTACAATACCCTTCTTTTCCAATTCTGAGTCTGCTTTAGCTCTTTTGTTTGCACTTGAAGTATTTAAAGAGCAGCTGACTCCTTCAACAGAACTTTCGCAAAACATAATGGGCCGGATTTTCAAAGGGCCTTTAGATCCACGCAAGCTGTGCCAAACAAGTAGCTTAAGTCACATCTAGGTGCACCAAATACTGTGCGCCATATCTTGCAAGAAAAGCTTTCTCTGTGACAAAGTCCCCCAAACTGATACAAGATGTCCACTGAGTCAACAAAATGGCGTAAGGGTTGAGAATGACGCAAGCTGCACCACAACAAACAGTGCAAGTTGAGTCACAAATGATGCAAATGATGAGAATGATGCAAGTTAAGTAAAATAAAACAGCAGATGTCATTTATTTATTGAATTTTGTTGACCCGGTAAGCCCACTGGGCCTAGAAGTCCCTTTTTCAGGGGCGACCGGGGTGGGGGATACAGATGGTAAGCAACTGAAATTGAACCAGATTAAGCTGTTGGTGGTATTTTTAGTGAATGGGAGAAATGGCCAAGACTAAGCCCCCAAAATGTTCTAAACTAGTCCTGCAGGAGAATACTTTCCCTTAATAGTAGCACAGTCAGGTCTGACCACCTGCAGTGGGTCTCTTTATAGGTTCTAGTGTCCCTTAGACCAGCTCTGGCTGGTCTAACAGTGACAGGCATCTTAGGCACAAAGACAGGACTGGCATTCTTTGAAAATCCCAAATAAGGGGATGGTGCCTCATTTGGTGATGCAGGCATCCCTTCTGACATGGCGCAGGCATTTATTTGGTGCAAGCATGGGGCAAGCCACTCTGGCGCATGCAAACCTGTTTTTGACGCAAGCTTCATTTGAAAATCAGAATTGGTGCAAGGTATGACGCATCCTGCTCCTTGCGTCGGCTGTTTTTGATGCAAGTGCCCTGCATCATTCTCTGGCCTTTCAAAATCTGGCCCAGTGTTTAGACATAGTTCAGCTTGTATTTCACATTAGTTCTGCATGTCTCCTCCCCGTTATTTATTATTGAGAACATTTGCATGAAAAGAGGAGCTTCGCTCCTAAAAATGTCATCTATTCTGACTGCTTTCTCCCTACCTGAGGTCATAATGCACTGCTTGTGACATCACAGTTACTCCCTTGGCAACGGATTGCAATGTAACAACAGAGGATTATGACTTGAAGCAGGGAGTAAGCTACAGAGTCGTATGAACTCTAAGGGATAAAGATCATGTATTCATGCAAATTTCCTCAGTGATAAATAAATGAGAGAAGAAATCTGTAGAATATGTATGGAACGCAAGCTGAATTGTACCTAATTATTATGTTTTTCAAGGTTATCTTGGAGGCATCAGCAGCTCTTTAAAGGAATGCTCCTGTTAGCATGGCTCGTATCAGGTTCTCATCGGTATTCTCAGCTGTTGTCCACCTACTGTCCCATAAGGTCAAGACAGCAAGGTCTGCTGCATGCTAGTTCATTTTAGTCACAAGAAAATGGATGTTAAACAACAGGCATTGAAAAAAACAAGTTAATACTATAAAAAACCTGGGTTGAGCCGTATTAAAAGGAGCCCTTCTTTTTATCATTTCATGTGTAAACAAAAAGTACTAAAAGAAACAAAATGGGGAGAGAAGGGTATCATACAAGACAGGAGAGAAGGAGTGATTTAAATTAAAACAAAATGGTAAAGGTCAAAATTTTCACCACTAACAAGCACTGCTGCTTTAGTATGATTTCAAGTCAGAGAGTCAGTATGGAAAGTAGATCTGCTGCGTCAACATACAGATGCAGAATGGCTGCCACCACATTTCTTCCCCTGTCTGAATGTCAGTGGTCTTCTCCACGGAGCTGTGTGTTGCTGGTAAATGCACTTTGAGATGCTTGCATGAGAAGGTGCTATAAGAATGCAAATGGGACAGTACATTATCCCTGTCTTTTGACGTTACAATCTGTTGCTATGGAAATGAGTGTGATGTCTTAAACTGAGGGCTAGAACCTCAACTAATAAATACGTTTTGGGAGCAGATGAACTCTATAAGGGCAAATGATTTTTTTTTTTTTAAAACGCAAATATCCGTAGTATTAAAACAGTAGTATTTGTTAGTGGAAAAAAAAAAAAAATCCATCCTTTAGTTTTTTTTAGTAACAATGTATTTCTGGCAAAAATATAAACATGTCCGTTTTCTTTACATTGTATTTTACTCCTGATCTAAGCTAAGGGGTTTTAAAGTTTTGAAAGCCCTGCTCTCTAGCCATGCACACTATGACTACATTAAAGGGGAAGGATACTGAGAAGGGGGGCAGATGGGGCAGCTGCGTGATGAGGGGCTAGCTGCACACTCAAGCAGACTCAGACCATGAGGCCTGTTTCTGCTGGCAATTTCGTATGCTCATATGTAAAGTACTTTGGTGTGGTGCTCAGCTGTGTACCATCAGAAATGTGCTCTAACACCCTCCTAATCCATCCACAGTAAGCCTGTATTACGTAGAGACAAAAAGTAACCTTCAGATAAATTGCTAGAGGTGGCCATCTTTAATGACTTGAGCCATTTATTTTAAAATCAGTAATAAAAGATATTTCAAGTTCAAGTTCAAGTGTATTGCAGGAAAAAAACTCTATTGAGCAAGCTCATTCACAAGGAGGTCCTGTAATACATATACTAGAAGATTCACAGAAGGATACAGTAATAGCGCACAACAAGATTACAAGTGCTGATAAGGTACATGAGTCGCAGCTGAACAGGCGTTACGCTATTGATTTATGAGCATATAAAAAGCTAAGGAAGCGTTTTCCTAGCCGTATGACCTTCGAGCTAATAAAAACTCTAGGAACTGCTCGAAGAGTGAGCCATGCTGCCATTAAAGATGGCCACTACTAGCAATTTATCTGGAGGTAACTTTTTGACTCTACATAATACAGGCATGCCGTGGATGGATTAGGAAGGTGTTAGCACACATTTCTGATGGTAAACAGCCCAACACCACACCAAAAAACACGTTAGAGAAATAAAAATATACTGATGATGAATTTAATTGCTAGAACTATATTAATGCTAAATAACGATATCATGACATTTTTTGCCAACTACCCAAACTGCAGCTTTTAACAATGTAACGACTTGAAATGCAAACATTTTTGGAATGGTGTGTTTGAGTTCTACTGATGCCGACAGTACTGTCTTTTCAGCTGGCAGCGTGGCCCACTCTTCGAGCAGTTCCTAGAGTTTTTATTAGCTCGAGGGTCATACAGCTAGGAAAACGCTTCCTTAGCTTTTTATATGCTCAGAATTCAACAAGCAAATCTTTATCAGTTTTAAACAACAGCACATCAAATTTATATGAGGCGGGTGACGTACATTGCTGAACTACATGCCCTTGCTAGCAGCACCTGATTCTCTATATGACACATTCAAAAAAAGCACAGAATGGAGCCACTGCATCCTAGCTAGAGACAGAGTACCCACAGAATGTGTCCACTACACATACAGGTACTGTCACCAATATCTGAGCAGGAATAAAAAAAAAAAAAAAAACTGGGACAGTCTATAACTTGTTAATTCAAACTCTACTGAAAAATACAATACAGATATTTCCAGCAGAAAATTTCGGATAATTTTTACTGTGACAGCTTGTCAGCATCTAAAGCTATGCTGAGGCTTAAAAACACAAAAGGCAAAAATACATTCTGTAATCCTGTTGACCTTTAAATAATACTGAAGCTCGTCTCCGACGAGGTTGGTATCACGTAGAATGACTTGAATTGTTTTTCTGGCGTCTGTCTGAAAGATGAACGAGTTGTCCTAGGTTAATATTATCTATAAGTTTACATGCACAGTTACGTGATTACAGGAGTATCTTTGAGTTCTTTGGGGCATAGAACAGGGAAGGGAACTGCAGTATAAAAGGGACTTGCAAAGACACTCATAACCTTAATAGAAGCTGTAAGTGTAAATATATTTATGATAAGTTACTCTGTACTCTTTATTCCTTTTCCCTCGGGTCACACCTGGAAATTAGCCTTGGCTCAGAGTGCCTTTCCCAGTCACCAAATTTCAAATCAATAAATAAATATATACATAAAATAAATAAAAACTCCTATAGAAATTGTAAGAGACTTCTGCTTTAAGGAATGGAACAAATTTAAAATCAAATTATTTTCCTTTGTAGGACATAAGACAAGCCCCTGCGTGGGGACGGAGAGACGGACTCTGCCACCTGAACTTTGAACTTAAGAATGTTGGACTGTTTGCATAAGTGACCCTCTTAAATAAGTTTATAGACACAGTCAGAATGTCTTTAATGGATATTATAGATCATGGATCATCAAGTGGTGGTCCCCGACTAATCACAACACTTCCTTCAGCTGAGCACAAGACACTCATTTCCGGAAGAGTGTCTCACTTGTTGTGCCACAGTAATGGGCTTCTTGCTGACTGTACATGTTGGAGAAAAAAAGTAATTAAAAATACTGGCCCAATCTATAAAGAGTAGTCAGAGGGCTACTGAAAGGATCTAAGAGCGTCATCTCTTGTGTCCTTAGGAAGCCAGAACTGCTCACCTTCAATTCACAATTCTCTCGCCCTAAGAATGCACAAGACGACATTCATATCTATAACAGGCCCTCCAATCAGACCCATTCTAAGAGTTGGCCAGCCCATCAGCGTAGTGGTAGCACTACTGCTTCCAACACTGGTGATCAACATTTGGGATTGACCTCGGGTGGTCGGGGGCTGGGGGGGAGGTCTCAGTGTCCCAGAGGACATTAGTTTCCTCTGGGGGGGTCCCATCCTCCTCCACAAGTCTGCCACCTGGGTGACCCTAGGCGGCAGCAGTTGGTAGATGGAGAGTGGGGGTAGGGATGATACTGATGTCAACCGGGGAATGCACGCACAGGTGCACACTGGGCCCGCATTGATGTCCACACATAAACAGTCCCCGGGGGTGAAAACTGAAAACAGGAAACGGCCCTGGCACTTTCCACGATGATGGCCCGTGGGAGCTCCCTGGGACTCCATTTCCCATTGGTCCGTGGCACGCCCGAATGAAACATAGAATTTTGGGGGGGGTTATCTACCCACCCTGACCCTACCTGGGGGGCATAGCCAAGGCTCAGTGGAGGGTGCAACCACAACTGGGGTCTCAGGAGTTGCCCGCCAGACCCAAGGGATCCTAGGAAGGGCTGGTGAGATGGGGGTGTGAAAACAGTAATTGAAAAAAATTACATAAGAGCCTTCTTGAAAATTCTTATGGTGAAAAAAATTACAAGCCAAAGGTGAGCAGCCCTGGTGCCCTAAGAATGTGCATAGAGACACTGATATCCGTAAAAGACATTCTCAGTTGTACCCATGAACTTATTATAAACCATCAAACTAGGATTAATGACTTATAATAAGATAAAAAAAAGAATACATCTAGAACTTTATGGATATCCCTGAAACTAACAAAGTATAGAAGTAGATAGCTACTTAACTGACAACAATCGTACTACACAATTTATGTTTTGTTCTGGTCATTACAATAAAATTTATTATACAAGTTGCTCTGTTTTTAAACACATGGGGGAAAAAGAGAACAGAAAGAAAGTCTTCTTTTCTTCTTTTTTATTGCATGCCAAGACACATTAATTCCTAGGATTTATAAGGCATAATCAGAACTGGAAAGCTAATTGGTTGGAAACAAACGAGACACAACTACCTTCTATACTATATTGTATTAATTATGAGATGGCGGTACTCCATGTATAAGGTATCTATAAAATGTATAGTCCCTGGAAACAAATACTGTATGGTATGTCACTACTCTTTTTACATGTGCTCTTAAATAAAGCTGAGTTAAAAAAAAAAAAAGTTAAAAGAAAGTCTTCATCTAAAAAGATAGGCACCCCTTCTGGCAAGTTGAACTTTCCACAGATTCAACAGCTGGCACAAGGCACTCAGTTATACGAGGTTCGTCTCATGCACGCTAGTCCTCAGCATAGACTGACAGAAGCAGTGCCAAAGATTTCTCATTTTATCTGTTTCTACTCCTCCATTTCCCTGGTCCCTGCGCCCCCTAAAGCACCATCACAACCTTTTCATGGGCATACCAATTATCCACCACGTGCCCAGGACCACACATGATGATGGTGGTGGGTAACCAGCCCTGACAGTCAGCAGGTGCCTGTGGAGGGTGCTGGACAGGACCAAGGCATTTTTCACCAGTTTTTCACCCAGGGCACCAGTGTGCAATTAAACAATAATGTACAACAGAGCATGTGTCATGCTGGGATAGTGTTGCACCTTGAGTGAGTGAGCACAAGGCCATAGGCAGAATGCATCCAACACCCAAGAAGGGACGTTATCCTCATGACACACACCCTGAAGTGCATTACTGCAATTATGACATGGCTTGCTAGTGAATAAAAAAAGGAAAACGTGAAGAAACACATTTCTGAAATATATTTTTAGTAGCATTTTGAATAGGCGTGAGGTTGTGCTGGGATAACATCACTGTTGAAGGTCAGCACTGACCAATCAGATGCTAGGAATTTTCCTTGCCATTTTATAGTGACACGCATGCATGTGTGTGGTGGCGCACATGCATGCTGGTGTCTGACAGCAGCCCTTCTGTTGTGCTTGCATGTGATATCTTCTGGCCTTCACCTGGTGGTAGTCTCGCAGCGTGACACAGAGTTCTCCCACCCCAAGAGAGGAGAGCTGTCGATGGGACACACTCTTCCCTCCCCTGGCTGGCCCCCAATGAACCACATTCGTTCCCGAACCCAGGTACATGAGACCCAAATAATAGCCCTACTGCTGTGCCGATGGGTGGTTTGATGATTAAGCAATAAGGCACGCAAAAAGGTGTAAGCACGGGTGAAGCCAAGTGCTTCCACCACCAGAAGTGACATTATTACACAATAACACACACCTTGGAGTGCCTTATTGCAATTATACAATGGCTCAATACTATAAAAAATTAAATAAAAACATTTTAAATGTTTTTAGTAGATTTTTATAATGTAAAAAGATAGTATCCCTAGCGGTAAATCAATACAGTGATGTTATTGTATAATAACATCACTGTCTCTGTCTCAGGCACAAACTGACCAGAGTCCAGGATTCCTTCTTGCCATTGTATAATTTATTATTACACAATAAGGTAAGACTACTGTTATGTTAATGTTCTGTTACTCACCCTCTAGGGGTGTAATGTTGCAAGAGGCCTAGCCGCATGCTAGCCCATAGAATATTGTTAACTGAACATTAACAGAGCCCCTGTGAGTGTCTTGTTGCCATTATAAAAATGGGTATTTTATAATCAAATTGTACCTGTTTAGAATCTGATTAGACTCTGCATATATGTTTACTAAGATAGGCTTAATAGAATGTTTACAGCCAGTCAGGAACTCTAGTTTACCAACCTGTTCTATACAAGGTTATCTTATGCTGGCAACTCCTAGCCCCAGCCTGACCGAATCAGCACTGATGATTTATAAGGGTTATAAGACTGTCTAGGGTGTTTGGAAATAAACACTCTTGATAGGCTAAAAATGATGTCAGGATGTATAATTAGCTTCAAAGCAGCAGTCCTTTCTGGCTAGACGCTGAGCTATTCATATCTTCTGTAGGTGCTCACCCCTCCTGTATTCATCTGTGTGGTGATTATTTGTTTGCTAAAGTCTTTAATCTTTGTCTGATTAATAAAATCTGCTATGTAAACCATGGCATACACGGTGAACTCTGTCCTCCACCGTCTCTGTGTTCTGTCCCTCTCCCACTGCATCATAATGACCAATACTGCTCAATGTTCTCTGACATGAGGGTGGAACACAGGCAAGTGGCAGTGCTCCTGCCGTAAGCTCAGTTTTACATTGTGTATTCTACTTCATTTTTTTGAAAAACTTCAGAATTTTTGAAGCAGTGGTACATGTCAACAGGAAAAATTTTGATCTATATAGTTTTATTGTATTTTGCCCTGTATAATATCTCCAGGCTTGTCGGAAACCCACCCCGTCCCTCCCCGATTTTGAGTCAACTATAGCACATTTTTTACATTTAAAATATGAAAATGAATACTGCTTTTAATTTTTTTTTTTTTTTTAACCAAATTTTCAGCGGTATTCTCAGCAATTTATGAACGCCCATTGTTTAAGATCAGTTTTCTTGTGACAAATGAACTGGCATGCAGCAGACACTGCTCTCTGTCTTTATGGGACAGTGACTTCAAAAACAGCTGGCAAAAAATGATGAATGATGGGTACAGACATAGTAAAATGAGCATTCCTTGCATGAAACAAATTTGAAAATGAAAAAGATCTTGGGGTTACTATTGATAGTAACCTTTCCTTCAGAAATCAGATTTCAGTACTAGTCAATAAACCTAACAGAATGTGGTGGGCTATCAGATGCAAATAGTATCGCAAAAGAGCCTTTGGGTTTATTACCTCTATATAGAGCTTATGTTCTCCCTCATTTAGAGTTCTGTTCCTACTTGTGGAGCCCCAATCTCAGAAACGACAATCATAGGATTGAGAATGTACAATGTAAAATTGCTAAGTACGCGGGAATGGCCTATATACAATGAACTATAATGAGAGGTTGAACTCTCTAAAACTAATGACTGTAGAAACAAGGACTCATGGAGACTTGTATCTGGGATATATTTGGGGATCAATAACTCATGTCAGACATTGGCTTAGACTTTAAAACAGGTTTCAGCAAACACTCGGGGACATCCACTTCAGCTCTCTAGACTGAAGTTTCGTACCCTTAGATGTGGAAATTTTTTCTCATTGAGTGTAACATAGAAACATAGACTTTGATGGCAGATAAGGACCACTTGGCCCACCCAGTCTGCCCATTTCCCTACCTACTGGATAAGCTGCAGATTCTAGTTAACCAACAGCCTATTTCCTGCAACCCCCCCACTATAATTGCCTTATGTCTGTCCCATGCATGTTTGAATTCCTCCACTGTTTTAGACCCCACAACCTCTCCAGGAAGGCAGTTCCATGTGTCCACCACTCTCTCCGTGAAAAATAATTTCCTCACATTACCCCTGAGCCATCCCCCCTCTAACTTTAAATTGTGCCCCCTTGTTCTTACACATCTCTTTTTCTGAAAGATGCTACCCTCCTGGACTTTGTTGATTCCCCTTGAGGTACTTAAAAGTTTCTATCATATCCCCCCTGTCCCTCCTTTCATCAAGGGTATACATATTAAGCTCTCAGTCTCTCTTCATATGGTTTCTGATGTAGACCCTGCACCATTTTAGTTGCCCTCCTCTGGACTGTCTCTGTAGTAAGAGTATGACATTCTGTCCCCACTTTCGTAGTCATCAGTGAGACTAAATCTGTGTTCAAGAATAGACTTGACAAAAGGTTACTCTCTGGCAGTGCGAGACCCTATTTTAACTGCGTCAACAGGAGCTATTATGCACGTCTGGCTTTTTTGCTCCTCCTCCTCTTTACCTTAGTGAACCTATTTCAAATGTAAATAACAATTAGTATAGCAGATTCAAAATGGAGAAATGGGGTAACAAGACAGGAGATACAGTATAAAGCAAAATAAAAAATAAAATAAAAAGAAAAGGTTGAAAGTTTGTGGCATCCCCGATTGTCCAGTGATAGCGCATTGTGTTACTGCGCAGCTGACCAGAGTTCGGGAGCGAGCTTGGGTCACCACGTCACAAGGCATGTCGAGCAGAGACAGGTGCCGCATGGTAGCACACCTCAGCTGTGGAGGGTCAGTGGTGTACGCTGGTGCCACAGCAACCCCTGCAGCAGGGCCAGGGAACTTGCTACCACTGCAGGGTCAGCTGCATGCTACTGACGCCTAGGAGCTAAGCTCATGTTGGGGTAGGTGGCAGGGGCCAATAGAAAGGGAGCAAAACCCCCAGGCTGGATTCACAAAAGCTTTTGGGACTAAGTCCCACCCTGCAATTCCAGTTGTGGACCGAAAGCTTTGCAGCTGCGGAGATTAGTATTCACAGTCACCCACATCTGTGTACATGTTACACTGGGTCCCGCTGGCTGCAACATTTTTCTGCAGCTGTGGGGACTTCTGTGGCAACACCATCCGCAAGTGCTGTAAATTGTGGAGCTGGTCGTACACCGGCTCCAACTTTGTGAATTCTGCGGCTGCGGGAAAAACTGCAAGTGGTAACCAACTTGTGCCAGGTTTTTCCCACAGCTGCAGGAATTTCATGAGCTTTGTGAATTCGGTCCCCCATTTCCATCTAAATGATTGGCTGAGCCTCGAGGATTCCCCTGGGTCCTAGTGCATACTGGTACCAGATCCTAGTCAACATAGTGGACTGCCTCAGGGGGCAAGACGACCCTCCCCCTGAAGCCTGTGCCACAGAGGTCAAGCCATGGGGGGTAACCAGTGGGTTACCAGAGTACAAGGAGTCAGAGGTTCTGGACGTGACAGGGTTTATCCCTGGGGGATGGAGGTTGACTGGGGAGAAAAACCTGCATAGAAAACAAAAAAAATGTTTTGACCATGACGTGCACTGCTGTTTTAAGTAAATGGCAATACATGTGATCTGACCAGAAGCGCCCAGACAGAGGGGTTACATTCACATTTCAGTCAAGCTGAACAAGTTCATAGCTTAGTCAAAACTTAGGGTTTGACTTTATAAGGTTCTTTTGGCAACTATTAGTCGGTCCTGAACACAATGCAACCCTGGGACCTGGTAGAGAAACTGGGGGTAGTAAAAGAGGGTGGGGGGGAAGAAGGTTTGGGATGGCACCTGTGAAATCCATTTCATATATTTTAATGTGCGGTTTGAACAATGATAACCCTTGCAGTACTAAGGACTTTGACATCTGTCCGGAATTCCAACACATTCTACATCTGTAGGTAGCCTAGAGTCTTGGGGGGGGGGGGGAATAAATCAATACACAAATGAGTAGAGGACAGTGGTCACCTCCAGAAAATGGGAGTAACTGTACATCAAGTGAACATGGACTACTGTGTTCACGGTGCTTCCATCGTTTTGGCAGGTACCAGACAATATGTGAGCTAACCGCTAGGAAATGACTGGGTGGACCATAGCACTTTTTCTGTCTGCATGTATCTAATGCACCCTTTTTGCCTGTATAATTTCTGATGTATGTGTTTCTATCCTGTACCCTTCCCTCGGGTTGCACCTGGAAAGAAGCTTCGGCTCAGTGCACCTTACCTAGTTATCAATTTTCTAAATAAATCTATTTATGCAATGTGTGGACCCAGAAGGGGTGTAATACATCCATTTATATCCACTTATCAAATGAATTGTGGAATCCTAGATTTGTTACTCCCTCTGTCAGTCATCCTCTGCTCCTGCTGGCACTTCATCTGTCCCTGAAACCCAGTTTCACTTTCACAGACAGGAACACTTTCATTTCAGCATTCACCCAGCTCCACTACAGTCCCAACATTATAGTCCTCAAGTGTCCTCTGTCTCCTTTCCTCACAGCTTCTCCTCCCAAACGCAATCAACAGGCAAACCACTTTATTTCAAAAAAACAAAAAAAAGGTTACTTTTTAAAATGTGACTTTCTGCTCATCTGCCCACTCGCAGACCCACCTACTCACATATCCACATGGCCACTCGTTCATGCACCCGGGTCCAATGGACGCGAGTTCTTTCTTTACTATGAAAAAAAAACAACTTCTAAAACAATATGCCACAAATGACAACAGCCACCTCACTGACAAACGCCAAAACAAAGGTTCATGCTCTTGTTCGCTTAGAGTGGCTAACATCTTCCCCAGTATTTTCCAAAGTCTCCACTGTTCCACCAGTCACAGTGGATGTCAGCACACTGACGTGATGTCCAGGCACTGCATCCATAGTAACACCCTTAATGACAGACTCCTACACTAAGCGCAGTAACGGTTTTTCACAAAAAAGACCCATAAACTCTGCCAAATAAATAAATAGCTACAAAACAAACAACAAAAAACTCACAAGGTCCCAGCCTATTGCATAAATCGAATATAGAATTTTTTTTTTTTTTCAAATTGTTTAACCAGGAATAGCACACTAAGCTGAAAGCTTGTTTACAGGTGTGACCTGGGAGCACAGGGAAGTTAAGTGACTTGCTCAGGGTCACACAGTATATGCAAGTGGAGGCTGTGGGATTCAAACCCAGGTCTCTAGATTTGCAGCTCAGAGCCTTAAACAACTGCACTATACTGCCTCCCCTGGTTACCTGAGGTCAAACTACTCTTGTATACATAAATCATTTATTGTACTCATCCCCATTGCATATCCCTTATTTATATAACTGGGGTGTACTAATAAATAGCAAGATAAAAAAATGTTATTTTGACACAATGTAGCAAGGTCATATTATCTTCTTATATAACCCATCTTCTTGAAGTTGGAACAGGTTGTTGCTTTGTAACAACTGAGAGCTGCATGGAAGATATTATATTGGACTAGAAATCTGCAACAGATCTCATTCTTGCTCAGATCTGAGGGAGGTGTACCTTACTTTAAATTCTTACATTGGTATCACTTTGTGTTTAATTATTTAAGTTTATAAATCAAGAAGGGGGTTTGCAAAACTGCTTGTCTTGTGAGTAACTTCAGAAGGGTTGAAATACTGCATTTTTGGTTTTCCCTTGTGGGTAACTGGATTGTCTAATAGTATTCTATGACAGTTTGCATCAAACTATTTTTAAATTTACTGGTGGCTGATCAGTTGTCATAGCAAAGGCTGCAGTTTGTGTATTTGAATCCAGACAGAGCCTCAGGTGGGGGAAATTGTCTTCCCGATTGCTTTCAGAGCACACAACACCAGGCTGTAGTGGGTCAGGGAGGCTTACCTGTGTTGTGCTGAACTGCTTGATTTTTCTGTTTTTTCCCTTAGCTGGGTATTTTCTCTGTTAACTCATTGTGCCGGATGTCTTGCTGAAAGGAAGGTCAACCCTCATCATAGTGGTGGGTCAGAGCTTGTAGTTGATTGTGTGTGGAGGGCGTGGCTTAGGCTCACCCCCCCGCCTTGATGTCACTTCCTTTATACCAGGGGTTCTGACATCATTTCTTCTAGGGGCATACAACTGTCATATCCTTACCAGCACAGCACACTGCATTGACGGTAAAAGCGCATACACTATTTTAAAAATAAATAAATAAATACACAGGGTAAACTGGAAAGAAGACAGACATGTGGGTAGTAGTGCAATGCACTGGCTGTGGGGCGGCAGTCTTCCGGGAGACTTTCTGGAGGCTGAGATGCTGCCCTATTTGCAGGCAACTCTCTGCTCTTAGGGAGGAGGTTACCCGTCTCCAGGCCAAACTGGATAGGAGTACAGGAACCTCCCCCACGCAGGGAACACCAGGGCCACCACCTTTGCCTCAGAGGTTGCCAAGAAGGAGCAGCGGTTGGACCACAGTGGGCTCAGAGAGGATGAAGGTGGTGGAACAGAGGTGCATCCCTTCAGACGTACCACTCCACAATCCATATGCCATTCTGGTGGAGCATAGTTCCCTTACAGAGGCACACAGTGTGGACACTGAGGAGGTTGCTGGCAACCGTCACAAGGAAGACCCACAAGAAGGTGGCATAGGACACCACAGGGAAAGGAAGCAGCTCCTGGTGGGGGACTCAATTATCAGGGGGATAGAACTGGGGGGGGCAAGAGAAAGTGAAGTTAGGTGTCTGCCTGGCACCATGGCTTAGATGAACAGGAAGCGGATTCTGAGGATCACGACAGCAGCTACATGGGAGATGGTGCTGGATGTCATTGTCCACCTAGGGACAAATGACTTGGCTGGTATGGGATTACAGCAGTGCAGGAGGAGTCTGTGGAGTTGGGGAAGGGTCTTAGACAAGTAGCTCATACAGTATCCTTCTCGGAGGTGCTGCCTGTCTATGGCATAGGTGAGGTGAGGGTACTCTGCACCATGCAATTCAATGAATGGTTGAAAAACTGGTGCAGAGCACAGGGATTTGGCTTCATTGGGGACTGGGGTTCCATCTGGAAGGATACACACCTATACTGGCACGAGGGTCTGCATCTGTCCGGGAAGGAAACCAGTCTTCTCAGTGATCGGTTTAAATGCTTCATTGGCAAGCTTTTAAACTAGCCAAAGGGGGAGGTACTGATAAGCAGCAGGGAATTCCCAGCCTCCCCCTACAAAACAGGGTACTAAATGAGGTAAAGACTAAGGTAGAAAGGTCAGTAGGGAGCAGGACTGGGGTAAATGGAGAAAGCAAAGTCAGTAAGGGCAGGGATGGGGCTACAAGAGGTAAAGCCATCAAAAAATGGAGAGTAATGAGTACCAGTGCTGGTAGTCTGGGTAACAAGCTTCATGAACTAGTGGCCTTGATGGAAGAGGAACATCTGGATATCGTGGCAGTCACAGAAACATGGTACACACAGAACCATGACTGGAATGTAAACATACCAGGGTACACAATCTACAGGAGGGACAGGGAGGGTAAAAGAGGAGGAGGAGTAGCTCTCTACACAAGGGAAGGGATCAAAGCAACAGAACAAAAGGGTAAACAGGGAGGAGAGGAAGCACTGTGGGCCAACCTGGAGACAGGTAATGGCACCACAATCCACACAGGGGTTGTATACAGACCCCCATCTCATGGGGAGGAAATGGACAAGGAAATGACAGAAGGTATCCTTATAATGGAAGAAAAAGGGGAGATATTGTTGATGGGGGATCTGAATATGCCAGATGTTAACTAGAGTGCATTTACTGCAGCCACATCAAAGAGTGGGGTCATTCTAGATGCTTTGCAGGGTGCATGCCTTAGACAACTAGTATTGGAACCCACTCGGGAGGGAGCAATCTTAGACCTCGTACTCTCAAATTGAGATGGAAAGAGGATCACAGATTTAGAAGTGGGTAGCCATCTGGGAACTAGTGACCATCGAACAGTATGGTTCACGATAAACACAGCAGTACAGTCAAGCCATACAAAGGCAAAGGTCCTGGACTTTAGGAGGGCTGACTGCGCCAAAATGGGAGAGTGCCAAAGGAATGTACTAGCAAATGGTCAGGAAGGAGGGGTGGAAGAACAATGGGGAATAATCAAAACTGCCATCACCGAGGCAATAAGCCTTTGTGTGAAGCAAATAAACAAAACAAAATTATGTAAAAAAAAAACACTATAGTTCTCAAAGGAGGTAGCAGGGAAGGTTAAAGAGAAAAAGATAGCATTTAGGAAGTACAAGGAATCACAGAAGGAGCAGGACAGAGAGCTGTATCAGATAAAGCAGAAGGAAGCAGGGAAGGCAGTCAGAACAGCAAAGGCCCAAACTGAGGAAAAGATAGCCATCTCAGTTAAAAATGGGGATAAAACCTTTTATAGGTACATCAGGGAGTGAAGGAAGACCAAGAGAGGGATAGTGAGGCTTAATAAAAAGGGAGAGGGGTGGGCAGAGGGTGACTGTGAAAAGGCAGAAATACTAAACAAATATGTTTGCTCAGTATTCACAAATGAAGAAGGGGAGGTACCTAAACCAAGCAATAAAAACACTCTGGATAGGGGGTTGATACCAGCCCATTCATGGAAGAAACAGTTCTGAAAGAACTCTTAAAACTGAAGGTGGACAAAGCAATGGGGCCTGATGGGATTCATGCCAGAATTCTAAAAGAACGAAGGGTAGAACTAGTGACACCACTGACTACCCTTTTTAACAAATCATGGGAGGAAGAGGTGGTACCTGAGGACAGGAGGAGGGCAGGTGTTATTCCACTTCACAAAAGTGGGAGCAGGGCAGAGGCAGAAAACTACAGATCTGTCAGTTTGACGTCAGTGATAGAGAAAATGATGGAATCACTTCTGAAGGAAAGAACTGCTGAGTAAGTAGAGGCCAGAGGGGCACAGGACCCAAGACAGGATGGATTTACAGCGGGAAGGTCATGTCAGATAAATCTAATGGATTTCTTTGATTGAGTGACCAAAGTAGTAGATCAGGGAGGGGCTGTGGACATGGACTACCCAGACTTTAGCAAGGCATTTGGCACAGTCCCACACAAAAGATTAATATACAAGTTAGCCAGCCTTGGAGTGGGTCCCAGGATGGTAGCCTGGGTAAAAAATTGGCTGGAGAACAGGATACAGAAGGTATTAGTAAACAGAGTCCACTCTGAAGAAAGGGGGGTTACTAGTAGAATTCTGAGGGTTCAGTACTAGGATCGGTCCTCTCAATGTCTTATAAGTGACATTGCAGAGGGACTGGAAGGAAAAGTATGTCTCTTTGCAGATGACACAAAGATCTGCAACAGGGTTGCTACACAAGGTGGGGTGGAAAGGATGAGAAGGGACTTGGCAAGGTTGGAGGAATGGTCAAATGCATGGCAGCTTAGAGTCAATGCTAAGAAGTGCAAAGTAATGCACATGGGAAACAAAAACCCTGGGGAAGAGTACACAATGAGGGGTGAGATATTGACAACTGGTGGTAATCATATCAGATGACCTAAAGGTAGTCGTGCAAGTGGAGAGGGCAAGGGAGGGCTGGGGGGCGGTTACTGAGATGTGCTAGGGAAAGGTATCACCAGTAGAAAACAGGAAGTTGTTCTCCCTCTGTACAGACAGCTGGTGAGACCCCATCTGGAGTACTGCATGCAGTTCTGGAGACCCAATCTCTGCAAGGACAGACAGGATGGAGGCAGTCCAGAGGAGGGCAACTAAAATGGTGCAGGGTCTGCACCAGAAGACATTTGAAGAGAGACTTAAGGAGCTTAAAATGTATACCCTCGAGGAAAGGAATGGAGCCAGGGGACATGACAGAAACTTTCAAGTACCTCAAGGGAATCATCAAAGTCCAAGAGGGTAGAACCTTTCAGAAAAAGAGGTGTGCAAGAACAAGGGGGCACAATTTGGAGATAGAGGGGGACGGCTCAGAGGTAAGCGATAAGAAGTATTTTTTCACGGAGAGAGTGGCGGATGCATGGAACAGCCTTCCTGAGGAGGTGGTGGAGTCAAAAACAGTGGCGGAATTCAAGAATGCATGGGACAGACATAAGGCAATTCTAGGGGGTGGGGTGGGGGTAGGAGGAAGTAGGCTGTTGGTTAACTAGGATCTGTAGCTTATCCATTAGGTAGGGAAATGGGCAGACTGGGTGGGCCAAGCGGTCCTTATCTGCTGTCAAATTCTATGTTTCTATGTTTCAATTTTGCAAAGCGCAGTATGTCACAATGCATACTGAACCAATCAGAATGCAGCTTTCAAACTGCTGATGACATCACAATAGCCACGTGTAACACTGAAGTCATCAGTTAAAAATCAAAGAAAAATAGTAACATTTTTATACAAACAGCAGACGTAAAAGCTAAAACTAGTAAACTGATATTGCATAAATTGAATATGCAATGGTCTGACTCAAACTATGCAGTTTATCAGCACTAGTCAAGAAGGAGATCATTCATACAGCATCTCACTCATGGCTCCGACTCATAAATAACAGTTCTGCATCCTCAAATGTGAAGATAAACAGTATATTCTGAGTCAGCCTGCTGCATATCCCTATCTGTCTATGAAATCTACCTTATCTGGGATGATTCAGTCAACACTACGCTGTGAAATGGGAGATCCCATGTTCAAATCTTACCCTCACAGGCTCACTGTGTGCAGATCAGATGTTGCATCTCAGCCGAGCTTCCCCCAGATAAATTTTAAGAACTACGGGCTTGATCCACAGAGGGATACACACGGGCCAAAGCTGTGCAGAGGCTCTGCTCCACACACGTGGAGACCTCTGTGTATCCTCAGCCATTGCTGTGTCCCCCTCCCCCCAAAAACCCTGAACCACAAGCATAGCTAGGCAGGAAACCAGGATGGGGCAGGCCAGGAGCGAGCGCAGACTAGCACCGCATTCACAAATCATTTCCCATAGTGAGGACTGCCAGCGGAGAGGGCAGCCACTACACCTACCTAGAAGCAGCTATGCAGCCACACTACCCTTCCTGGGGCCTGATTGGTCACCACTCTACCAACCCCAGCTCTAGGAGATTCCAGAGAGGGATGGGACAGTACTGGCACTGGCCAGAAATTTTGCATAAGACCGATTTGATACGCTGGCTCTCCGATGGGGATATGGCATCCTAGGAAGACCACCATATCCCCGTAGATCACTGCACACTATGTGGGCACAGATCCGCGTGTGGATTGGTATGGGTATCTGACTGGATCAGTTCCTCTCACTCCTGCCATTCCCCGCCCTTACGCGTGGATCTGTATCAGTGAGGAGGGGACTGTGGATGCTGTCCATTGTGGACCGACATCAGGGTGGGCAGAGATCTGCATATGCTTAATTCATGAATATTCAGATGTATTCTGGGTGCCCAGAGGCAGGGCCGGGATGGGCTCAATTTGAGCACATCCTGGCCACCTATATTGACTCAGCCCTTAGTAAGCAATATTTTATGAAAGGGCATGGATTATGTTGTAATAATTACATGCCTTGAATGGGTTGTGAGGCATGAGTCAAAAGCCAAGTGCCTTCCACCACCATGGGATGTGTTATTATTGCTGCGCACCCTACTAGCTGTGGTGTGTATTCCTGCACTTGTAAAATGGGTTAGAAGTGAAAAAAGTGAAGGAAAAAAAATAAGTATTCCAATGTTGCCCTCTCAGGTGCTATTTAGTTTAAGACTGTCTATCGACCTCTGTGTGTGCCACTCCCTATGAGCCCTGGAGGTTTGGGTCAGCTGCTCTGACTTGGTATTACAAGGGGAAGGAGTCAGTGGTCTGAGCTGAAAGGCACAGACTGGTGATCGTCAGTTGATGGGAAGCTTGTGCCTGGCACACAATGACAGCTGCCATTGTTACAAAGTCTCCTTATAAACTTTTTTTGAAATTCCTTATAAAGCCTGGCATCATTAAAAAATACTGATTTGTGGTGGCTGCCATAGGTACAAGACCCTCAAAGGGGGGGTGCTCCTCTCTAGCAGGAGAACAGGATAAAAAAAAAAAAGATCAGGTATTTGTCAGGAAAAATGAAACAGAGAGCTGTGGGCAAAGAAACTGAGGTGATATATTAATTCTTTTTGATAGTTAAAATGACTTGCTCTGGCATCCAGCGGTGTCCTCCCTTCCTCCCTCCCCAAGTGAGGACAAGTGCCTCATTTATCTGTGAATTCCTGTCAGTGCTTAGGAATATTTCTCAGAGTATTCCTCTGGGCTGGGATTGCCCAGAGTGTCTGCAGATTGCCTGTGGGCACCAGAGAAAAATACCTTCTGTGGGTGTAAGTGGGAAAGTTAAAGCCCACTAGAATGTGGGAAAGTGTCAAGTAAATAGTCTCTGTGGGAAGACAGAGTTTTATTCTGGATCCACGTGCCAGAACATCAAATAGCGCTGCATTTCAGTAAGCACTTGAAATCATTTCAGCTGCCAGTTTGGGGGGAAATGGGAAAAATGGGCTAGTGTAAGCCCAGGGGGCCCACACCTTTGCTTCTTGGGGTAGTGGACTCTGTGACAGAGACTTTGGTGCCTCCGTCTGGATAAATAAATGGCCAGTTTGTACTCCAACAGAATGGCAGCCAACTCAGCTGTCTGAAAAATGTTCACCCCTTAGCGAAAAGGGAAAAGGATGTAACTGGCTAAAGGTACCCCATTTTCTGAAAATGAACTTTTGCCATCAGAATTGTGAGCTCACTTTTGTAGAATAAAAGATCCTGTTTGTTTTTAAACCTGCTGTTTGGACATTTAATTCTGTTCTTTGTCAGGTTCAGCTAACCTCTTTAATAGCAGCTCGGGTGGCCCTCCCACGTTCCAGTGGAGCCCTGGAGGTCAGCTTTAGCCCGAGAGGTCAAGTAAGTGTGCTTCGGTGTTTTGCGTAGGTCTCCTCCCTGAAAATGTTTGCTACCATCTATTTACCCCTCGACCAGTGAGGAGAGCTTACACCAAAAACAACGAGATTATCAGGATACATCCTGACATTGGCTTGTGCTATAATAATACACGGCTTAGAGAGTCCATTAGCCAATCAGGTTGCAGGAGTATTTCCAGCCATTTTGTAAAATATGGTTATAGTACAAGTAGTGCATACAGACAGGTAAGTAGGCCAGCAGTAAGTCTGAGCAGGCCACAGTGGACCAAACCAAAACCTAACAAAGCAGTACAATAGCTCTAGATTTAACCGACAGAAATGGGTGCAATGAGTCATCTGCATACATTACCTTAATTTTCCATGTATCTGCAGCAGTAGGTACTCTCACCTTCGCCTCCTGCATTGCTCTCCACTGCAACTTACAAATCCACGGTAATGGGTATGTGTCAATTATATAACAGTGAACCCTTAGCTCCAACAGGAAGAAGGTCTTCATTGGTTAAAATGCAAGTGGTGTGACTTTAAAAAAAAAAAAAAAAAAAAAAAGAACACAATTTGACTTAAGCGCAACAAAAGACTACCCAAGTACTGTAAGAACATAGCTTCATAAAAGAGTCAATATCCATCTAATCCTCCCAGTGTTTCAAGAATGCAGCACAGAAAAGCAAACATTAGCAACTTTGACTTCCCTCTTCCTTCTTTCTCCCCCAATGAAAAGTCAAACACAAGTTCAAAAATGTACGTGCTTTGCATTGTCCATTTCAGACAAGTTGCACATAAATATCTGACTACCACCAGCATCAAGAAAGCACATTTCAGTTTTTGAGGCGGGTCTCTCAAAACGTACACATGTCAAGTACTGTATACCAAGTGCAATTAAGAGTTGAGTACAGTGGGGGGCGGCGCAACAAAGATAAACTAAGTCCACAAGAGAATGCAAGTGATCGTCAGTATTTTTAACAAGCATTTGTCTGTGCCAAATGTTCGTCGTGTGCACTGGTGTCTTGGGGGTGTTACGAGCCTGCATTTGCAAATTTCAGCACAGGTTCTTTTGTAATATTTTTATACCACATTTTCAACATAGCCTTCTTATTACCCCACCTCATGAAGAAGGGCAGAGTACAATTTCAACTCCTGTCCGAAAGGCGATTTCACGCAGTGGCTGCAAAATCACCTTTTGGAATGCAAAATAACATTTTGGCCAGGATCTGAAAATGGTAGCTGTCATATTCATAGTGCTGTGAAATAGGGTATAATGCTGAAAATTTGGGTCAAAATATTGAAAGTAATTAATAGTTACTTAACCTGTGTTTGCAAATGTAAACACAGGCTCATAACTTTGTTGTTTTTTTAATATTTTCAGACCAAATTTTCAATGTAGTATTCTTTTTTTTTTTTGTTGGCAATTTCTCTCCCTGGTCCCCCAGTTGGCTCCTTCTATCTGGCATTTGTATTCCTCTGGCAGCTGTCCACATTGCACCATCCTCCACACTTTGGGCTATCACCACTCTACCCCCATGTCTCACCCCCATGGCAGGGAGCCCCTCAACCTCCCCACCAGGACCAGATACAGTATTGGTGATGCCCTCTGGAGGTGGCGCGTTCCTGATGGACAGCCATCAAGCCACTCAACCAGGACCACAATTTTCACTGTTTCTATTGGCGGCGGAACATGCGATGCAGACGGTGGGCGTGCCATGCATGCATCCACATGGCCGCCGACTGCTCCGCCTCGGTGCCCCACTGTACAGGGCCAGGTGTGCCAACACTTAGGTGTCAGGAAATCACTGGCCTCTGTTCCCCACTCTCCCTGGGAGAGGACAGCTGTCCTCCAGATGCTCAATCCTCTCCCACCCCATCCAGCCCCCCCGATGACCCACTTGCACCATGAACACGGGTCGCTGGCATGGCAGGAAGTAAGGCATCGATGCCTCAGCCCTCCATGCCACTGGGCCAGCTCAGTGTAGCATTCTTAGGACCACACCCCATGAACAAAGGTGGAGAAAATTTTCAACTCCTGTCCCAAAGCTTTGCGATTGTCGGTCTTGACTTGTTCTCTGTCTGTCTGTCTGTCTGTCTGTCTGTCTGTCTGTCTGTCTGTCTGTCTGTCTGTCTGTCTGTCTGTCTGTCTGTCTGTCTGTCTGTCTGTCTGTCTGTCTGTCTGTCTGTCTGTCTGTCTGTCTGTCTGTCTGTCTGTCTGTCTGTCTGTCTGTCTGTCTGTCTGTCTGTCTGTCTGTCTGTCTGTCTGTCTGTCTGTCTCACCCTCCAATATGGGCAGTAGCAGCTCCAATCTGCAATTTATCCCTAGCACTCTAGAACTCATCCTCAGCTGTGGAGTCCAGAGTGCTGGGGGGTACTGCTTTCAAGCACCATCCACGGACCTGAGGGGGAACAGTAAAGTTCAGGTCCAAATGCGTAGAGGTGCTTGAAAAAACGGTGGACTGAGCATGAAAAGAAACACCCCCTGACTGGCTACCTGGGGTGTTGACCTCAGCTTGATCTGTGCATCAGAATTTTTTGGGCGTGCAGAAACAAAACAGTAGTGGAGTGTCAGTGCGGTGGGCACGTGTACGGCAATCCGAGCTCCGAGCAGTGCAGATGCTGAAAACGCAGTTCAACAGCAGTTGAATACAGGTCAGGATGGCGGGATGGGATGGGATGGGACAGGTCACAGGAGTACAGCAGGAGTAAAAAAAAAAAAAAAAAAAAAGATGGCCCACTTACCCGACTGATCAGTTTGCCTCTGCTTCAAAGGACTGAGCCGCGCTCCCCAACCCATGCACATACCTCTCAATTGTCCCTCATTTTATCCCTCAGAATTGCTGTATCCCATATTAGTCCCACATGGAAAATGTGCTACCTACACAGACACTGTGCTGCAGATATGGTCTTAAAGCAGAAATTTATAATATCTTAAGATGCTAAATTAAAATGTGCACAAATAAAGGTACTTGTTAGAAACATAGAAGCTGTCAGTAGAAAGGGACCTACTGGCCCACCTAGCCTGCCCTAAAGTCTGTACCTACTTTGCTACCATAGATGCTAGTTGATCACGGATCTTATCCCACCAGCCCTGTTGGCAAAGTGTCCTTGTAGCTATTCCATGCATGTTTGAAACCGGTTACCCTTTTGGCATACCAGGTCAATACCGCACATGAAAGACAGCACAGTATTAACTGCACTGTACAGAGAGTGCATGTAAGAGGAGTGACGAGGTAGAACAGCTGTAGGAAATACCACTACCCCTGTCATTATGCACTCATACTGGGAAGGGATCAAGTTTTCGTGTGCTGGGTGCTTGTTCGAGTCGCTCCCATGATGGAGTGACTAAGGCGCCAGCACACGGAAGAAATGGACACCTGGGATGGTGGTTCAATTCCCACCCGGTCTTCATGTGGTACTACTTTTTGTGGTGTTTTCTTTTTTTGTGAAACAAACTTTCCCTCCTCCCGACTTACTCCCAATCCCCATAGTCCACAATTCCCGGGAGTTTGTTATATTAATTCTGAGGGGTGCAGGAGGCGCCCCCCCGCAACAAAAGACACAAGCCCATTGTTTCAAAGAGCATGTGCTGTTTCCGTCGGGTCAGTGTTTTGCCTGATGAGACTCCGGCGCACGCCCTTTTGTTTGTGGCATTTGTTACCGGGTGGTTTTGGCATTCGGTAACATGACCCATTGCCCCATTTCGGTACTCACCACCTCTGCTGGGATGCTGTTCCACACTGGTGTCCCTAGTTCTCCGAGCTTCCATCACTATATAAAGTATGCTCATGCAAATGTACATTTCTTGCTCAAGCTCATATAAATGTAATGTCCTCTAGGCATGCCACCAAGAAGTTAGGATGTGAATACAAAACATTTTGCCGTGCCTGCCTGTGTGCCATCCTTTATAGTGCATGAAACTGGAACTGCCAGCATTGATCCCGTACAGAACGGGTATGGTCAGATGAAGGATTCTGGTTGTCTTGATTTGCCATTTAACTCTTGCGACACCTCAGCTAAAGCACCACCAGTATTAGTTTAGGCTGCCAAACTTCTACAGTCACGTCTGTCTGCCCCTCCAAAAATATGAGAAAAGAATGCAGGACCACTGCAGCCCCAACCCATACCAAATGTCTGCAGTTCCTAAACCCATAGGCAGACCCGCAGAAAGGGAGACAGATTAGCAGACAGAAGGCAGAGAAGGGTCCACAGCTGCCTGCTTCTCTGAATAATAATAATAATAATAATAATACTTTATTTACAATGCGCCTTTCTACAAATCAAGGTGGCCTTAACAGTAAGATAAAATTAAACAAAACAGGATGCAATAAAACAGTAAAATACAGGGTTTCATGAAATTCAAAATATGGATACCCAGATACAAAATATGGGACTTTACAAGAAAATTACAGTGAATGGCTACTGCTTGGTCATTTATACAAAACCTGGCAAAAAGAACTAGTGACAATGTATCGACAATATAAATTACAGAATACAACATACAATGTAAATTATTGAGCATCACTGATTGAATGTCCTTTTAAAAAAATGGAAGGAAATTATTTATAAAATAAGCTACATTTAGGCATCAATTAGGGTTGAAGTACATTTCAAAAGTAGGGAAATGTGATGTTGGGATCAAAAAAAAAAAAAAAAAATCTGACCCTTGGAATGTGTACTGTCATGTTACTCAGGATTTAAAGAATTGCCTGATGCAAATACAGTGTCAAGGGGACTGGAGTTTGAAATGTCTTGACACAGGCACAATGCCCGAGTTTTGAGTTGTGCCTGCCTCAAACCAAGATTTATGGCAAAGAACTGACTCATATCACTGTTTTGATGTACAAGGGAGTAAAGGAATCTTAAATTGTGACAGTTGCAGCAGAAGGGCCACCTTTTAGGTTGTCTAACTTTGTTACAAGCTGTGCAATTGCAGTAGAAAAGTGGCACACATTCTAGATCACTATTTGAAAATCTGGCTCCTAGTTCTTTTGCAATTAACCTAAAATATAAGCAGAACTGTGTCTACATATTGGAAAGGATTTTCAGAGGCTTGTGTCATGTTTTAGCACATTGTGTGCCTCTTTTGACATTACTGCTAGACAACATAAAATGTGCTCTAATGTTGTGCTGCAAGTGCTGAATGCTGCACACACAAAATGGCTATACATCAGAATAATAATGCATTTGTGCAACTGTGCCGGCACATCGGCGCAGCGGTTGGATTTCCACCTGCGACGCTGGCGACCCGGGTTCGGGAACAGACTTGGGTCGCTGGAGGGCTGGCCAGGGGAGAAGGAAAGGAGAGTCCCAGGACAGCTTGCCTCCTCTGGGGGGAGGGCAGGGATGTGGCTCGGCACCTGCTGACCCCTGGCGGAGGCTGGGAGCATAGCAGGACGTCTGAGCTTGAGTGGCTGGGGGAGTGGCGGACGTCGGCGGACACCCTGACATCTGTGGCATGCCACTCCCTGGGGAGAAAACCAGGAAACTTCCCTGGTCAGCCAGATGACAGTCCCAAGCCCCCTACTGCCACTAGGCCTCAACAACTGACCCTACCTCAATGGCACCCGGGCCAAAAAAGAAGAGCGTGCTGGATGCCCCCACCGGTGCCTTCCCTCTCGGAGGAGGGGAACCCGTCCAGCAAAGGGATATGCCGGGTTACCCGGGGTGGGGCCATGGTCTGAGGTAAGTGGCCGGTGTAGAGGGAGAGACAAGCAGCCGGGGAACCTTGGGAGACCTGAAGGAGTGGTTGACCAGGGAGGAGGAGGGTGCAAAACAAAAAATAAAAAAAAACACAAGAAAAAACACACATTTGTGCAACTGAATTTGGAACACCATCTGAACAGCACCAGTTTCTGGATTCATATCTAATTCTGAAATCACACTATTTGTGATATTTAGAAAATGTGGGATAGAGTGCACATTCTGAGCTGTTGTTTTTTAGCCTCTGAAAAAGGGACCTTCGGTACTCAGTGGGCCTACCCGGTCATCAAAATTCAATAAATAAATAAATGTAAAAGCGTCCAGAAGGGAGTAACACAATAGTTACAAGCCAGGATGCATTAATTTCAGAAACTTTTTCTGGCCAAGGTCCTACAGTGACAGTGGAAGGTGTCTGTAAAGGAACAAGAAGAGAAAGTGAAACTAGACAATGCAGAAGAAGGGCATACCATAACCAGTATAAGTGGGCACCTGGCACTGTAGCAAGGTAACCACAGGAAAAGGATAGACGTTGTCCAACAACATGTGAAGTTCTGCTACGAATCATAATCATGTTGCTCCAATGACAGACTACTGTTGTGCTGACCCTGGGGACCCCAAGATCCAAGAACGGGGTATGTTTGTACTCAGGTGTCAGTGCCCCCTTCCTCTCTTTTCTCTCAAGAAAGAAAGAAAGGACATGCAAAAACCAAGCACTTTAAAGTTTATTTTTCCATCTCATAAATGATTAAACATGAACATTCCTACCAAGTTAGATCTCCACAGAAAATGTTAGAGCTACAGGGGTCAGGGTGATGCATCAGTGAGGTGATTACATTTTAAGGAATACAAAACAGACATTCTCAGGAGACTCATTAAAGGCAAGAGATCAAATCAGACTAGGAAAACAAAGAGCTGAGATGTGCAAGTGTGGCCCTGATACCAGCAGAAGCTTCTGTCTGGAAGCATTATACATGACTCTTTATCTTTTCACATTTGAAAGTAAATCAACATCAGTTGCTCACATCATCTCTGCTAAAGGGTCATGGTCAGAACTTCTTAACAGGCTTTAACTAGTATTATACAATGTGGTAAATCCAGTGTCCCAAATCCTGCATCCTGATTGGTTGGCTGGCACAATTACCACCGTGATAAATCCTCCAGTGTACCCACTGGAAGAAGTGCCAGCCAACCTTACATCGTGCTAATCCGGTCGCTTTCACTTCAAACGAAACTGCCGCGATTTGTCTTGTCGCCGCTTCGCTAAAACACTGCGGTAAATTGTTTACAAAATGACATCCTCTTTCAAAGTGTAGGGACCTCAGTGAGTTAGAAAATAGTTAAAAAAACATTAAAGAAACAACATTTGCCATTGTATAATATAAATTTATCACTCCAGGGTGTGGGTACACTGGAGGATTTAACACGACTGGTGTGATTCGGTCACTCAGCTGTGCCTCATGACCAATCACACCAGCCATGGTAAATCCTCCAGTATACCCATACCCTGGAGGGATAAATTGCTTAATTGTAACATGGCAAAAAATCTCATGCCTTAATAGAGCAAGTACATTACTGCAAACACAACACATGGTACAATCTGAAGCGGGGATTAATTCCCTAGTAATGCTCACTTCAGAGTGTACCAGTGTTTACATCCAGAACGGGATCACGCAACAGAAATAACTGGAGCATGTTTGATGCTGTGAGAAATCTTCCCCATGCTTGGTGGCTGATCCTAGGAAGCCCATGGATACCGGAGTCGAGACGCAGCTAGCTGTTATTACCCTTTCCACATAACCGATGGACAACGCTATCGAGAAGGAAGTAAAAAAAAAAAAAAAAAAAAAAAAAGGACCGTGAGTGCTCCCTCTGTTCCATTAGGTGTGATCACGGCTGTTAGGTATCTCCCCTTACTGAAGAATGCATTCTGGGGAAAGAAGCAATATTTGCATACCTTGGCATGCCCAACTAAGTGAGATGCAACATATGCAAGTAATCGTTATTTCCCCAGAATGCATGAGTCAATGACAAGTGGAAAAGAAGACAATGAGTGAAGCGAGCAGTGTAGCTAGGGAAAAATGACACAGTTTTGTCATATCTCACTGAAATATGTATGTAAAGAGCTCTTTGACACCCATAGAAAACCAGCAGTCGCAATGTAAATGTATATAGAATTGTGAACGTGCACACGCCCGCTGCACGTCGGCATATACTGAAAAGTAGACACTTGAACAACAGTTAATATTGTTTTAAACAATATTATCAGTTGCTGTTCATTTATGTCCCACATGCCATTCACTAGTAACATTACTCCCTTTGTGCTTGCCATGTTACAAGCGCTTTAATCCACTCCAAAGTCGGGCTCTACTAGGGAATTAATGCTGCCTGGCTGGAGGTAGTCTGCTCCAACCCGCCCCCAAAATCAGGCATTCATTCCCTAGTAGAGCCCTCCTTTGTCATGGATTAATGCTTACATGGTGAGTGGCACTCAAATCACCTTCACCACCAGTCTGATTATGCCGGTGACTGTTTCATACAGAGGACTGCAAATCGGGAACTTCGGACTTAACGATGAGTTTTATTGTCATTGCAAGCTATATAAAAACAGTTGTCCACCTGTGCTGCAAGGAGCCTCTTTTTAAATTAATACACAGGAATCTGCTCTCTCTGCCCTACTGTGCCCCTTTATGCCCCCTCCCATCCACTGGCGATACTGGAGCAGAAGAAATTATGAGACATGTCACATATAACAATAATTTCTGCTCCGGTAATGGTGGTGGACGGGAGGGGGTCTTGAGGGGCACAGCAGCACATATCAGTTGCAAAGCATAGCAGGGCAGAGACAGCAAATTCCTGTGTGTTAATTTACAAAGAGCTTCTTTGCAGCACAGGCTGGCAACTGTTCATATAGCGTGTAATGAAAATAAAACTTGCCTTTAAGTCCGAAGCTCCCGATTTGCATCAGTTTGTTTGAAATAGTCACCAGCAGAACATGTACACTAACCCCTGCCCAACTCCCCCAAACTACAACTAAGAAAATGTTCACCAGATTAAAAGTTAAAAATTTCGCGTCTCTCGAACAGGGCAGAATATGGGGCAGGAGGAGGAAAAGAAGCGAACAGGAGCACTGCAACCACGTGAGGCTGCTCAAACTGTGGGGTGTGTGTGGGGCTGGCAAGAATCACCCTGAAGCACCCTGAGTTTCGCCAATGGAAACATCCAACCGCAGCAGTTGTCAGTCTCTTAAGGGGTAAGCTAGGAGCAGGGGGGCACCGAACCAGAGACAGTGAGGGTGAAACGTGTCGCTGTTCAGTCTGCCTCTACTTCAAAGGACCGAACCACGCTGTTACTGCGTCGGCTCTGTCCTTTGAAATGTTTGCCGAGATCAGCCCCCCTCAGCAAACCGGTGTCATCAGGACACTGCCTGCTGATTCGCCTGTCACAGACCGGCCCATAGAGCACCACTCTCCATTGGGCTGTCACCCCTCTCTAGCAACTCGCGTATCAACATTTTCATCTGCACTTGTGTGCAAGATGAACATAAAGAGGGGTGGGCTGGCAGAGGTGAGCAAATCATGTTGTAATTTATGTGCTTCTCTTAGCTACTGGCATCTTCTTGGTAGCCCAACATGCTGTTTTGGTGGCCCACTAACCAACAGAAGAGGCTGAAATGAAGAACCACTGTTTGTCCACTGTAACTTCTTGGGTGAAAGTTTGTTTACCTCCTACCAAAGCCTCATTACATTTGCACTTGAGCTTTTTTTTTTTTTTTTAAACCAAGTACTGTACCAACTAAGGTCAGAAAATATTTATGTTGATCCTCAGATTTTTTTCTGGGCATTTTCCCAGATTGGAATGCACATTTTTTAAAGAGGGGATGGCTGGATGTTCTCCACTTTGTCTTGTCAGCTCAACTTCACAATATTGCAAATTAAGTTAAAATTACATTATAAACCCTGCATAATCTTGGTACATTAAGACAAAAGAAAGCTGAGGCCCATCATGGTTGTCTCCCACCATTACATGGGTTATTATCTGGATCTGGAAGAGATAATAAATGCATCAAGTTTCTGCTTAAAACTATCCATAGATTGAAGGTTAACTAAGAATTTAGGTACAGAATTCCACAAATGGGCTGATCTTACAGTAAAAAAGTTCAACCTTTTATTAGTCTTTGCCCTTGGTACCATGAGTTGTCTATTGTGGGATCTCAAATGGGTATTTCTTTCACTGAATTTAATACCCAATTCATTCATAAGTTCCTTATTTCTTTAGTATGTTGCAGAGAAATAGGAGATCCCCTTTCTGGTTCCTCTCTGTAAACTAAACAGACCCAATTTCACTAGTCTATTTCCATAGTCCATATAGCGATAACCCTGCATTATTTGAATTATTCTTCTCTGTGGTCTTTCTAGTAGTTTTATAATGGATTCACACTCCTACGAACATATGAAATTTGCCAACAGGTAAAGGCCTAGTGGTCAATCAAGTCTGCTCGAATGTGCAGCTAGCACCCCTTATTCTGCAGCTGCCCCTCCCTTCCACCCTTCCCCTTCATTAACCCTCCCCCTTGTCCTGTCCCATCTTCGTTTGAAGCAGTCCACTGTTCTACTGCATACCACTTCTGCAGGTAATGCATTCCACCCAGCTACCACCCTCTCCATAATAAAGTGTCTCCTCATCACCCTCCTGAACCTTCCTCCCTCCCTCCAGTCTCATATCATGGCCCTGTGTGTCCCTCCCCTTCCTTACTTTGAACAGCCTCTCTGTGCCAGTCTTGTTTATTCCTTTCATGTACCTGAAAGTTTCAATCATATCCCCCATCCCTCCTCTCCTCTAGTGAGTACATGTTCGACTCCCTCAGCCTCCTCTCATATAGTAAGTTCCCCAGCCTCTTGATCATCTTTATTGCCCTGTGCTGGACCCCCTCCAGTAACTTAATGTCCCTCTTCAGACACAGGCGCCAGTACTCCAGGTGTGGTCTAACTAATGATCTATACAGTGGCAGAATAACCACCTCTCTCCTTGAGGATATACCCCTTGCAATGCAACCCAGCATTTTGTTGGCCTTTGCAGCTGCCTTCCTACATTGTGCATAGTTGTTCATTGACCCCGTAATGAGCACCCCCAGATCCTTCTCCTCCTCTGTCTTGGCTAGCTGCACTCCCCCAGCTGGTAACTCCTCCTTGGGTTTTTTGCCCCAAAATGCAGCACCTTGCACTTTTTGGCATTGAACCCCAGTTGCCAGGTGTCTGACCAGGTTTCCAGCTTTGCCAGATCATCCTGCAACCCCTGCCGTACCCCTAGGTCATCCACCACCGCTTCCATCTTGGTGTTGTCATCAAACAGAGTGATCTTACTCTTTATGCCCGATGATATGTCTACAATGAATGTCCCAGACAATACTGGTCCCAACACCGAGACCTGTGGAACACCACTCGTCACTGCCCTTGGGGATGAGAGCTCCCCACCCACCACCACCACCCTCTGTTGCCTTCCCTGAAGCCAGTTCCCTACTCATCTCACCAGCTTTGCACCCACCCTGTGCCTTCTAACTTACTTCCCAGCCTCCCATGTGGCACTGAGTCAAATGCCTTACTGAAGTCCAGGTACAGGACATCCACTGCATGGCCTCCATCCAGTTGCCTAGTTTCCCAGTCATAGAACTCCACCAGGTTGGTTTGGCAAAATCTGCCACTTACGAAGCCATGCTGTCTGCTGTCCTGTAGTCCTTTGGCTTCCAGGAGGGCCACCAGCCTCTCCTTCAGGATAGTCTCCATCAGCTTACCCACGATGGATCGGAGGCTCACCGGTCTGTAGTTCCCTGGTTCATCCTTGGGGCCGCTCTTGTGGAGGGGCACCACATGAACCTTTCCTTCCAGACCAGGGCCCAGAGGAAGATGTTCAAACTGGTAAGGTACCATCTCTGGGCCCTGGCTGTGATCCACTCATTCCAGTTGCCCACCCATCTCTAGATCGTATACGGAGGGAAGACATGGCAGTGCACCGATCCGAGGGACATGGACTGATGGCTCGAAAGGTATGAGAAAGAGTTTGCAGCTAGCCGGAATGATACATCAGTTCCCCAGGAGAAGAACCCCGAAGAGGAATGACTTACGTGTGTAAGCAGTTTAAAATACATACATTTGACTTTACATGACCGGCTCTTGGTGATCTGCCTGGATAGATACTGTATGAGGGCAACGCCTAGTACTTTGCAGTTCCTATGATTGGGACACTACTTGGGACATTTAAAAACTCATGGGAAGTTTGCTGTTTTATTAAATTTTAAACCCAGGATTACTGCTTACTACTGCTAATAGTAACATCTGGGCAGGGTCGGGCAGGAGACCATTTGTCTTTCTTCTAAAATGGCTCCTGCTATATGACTGGTAATGCTTCATCTTGTACCTTGTTCTAGTTACCCACCCATGCACTAGATATGTGTAGTACAAGTGCCCAGCAGTGTATAAGCATATGTTAAGTCTGAGCTACAATTTTCTTTCCTATAAAAACATTTAAACAGTTTTAGATTACTACAAGTTATAGATTATACTATTACAAGGTTTTACAATGGATTCCACTTAAGTGCACATTGTATAAGTGCACAATCCTGATAAGTGCATACTTTTCCAGTTTCCCAATTTTTTATGTTGATTGCGCACATGCGCAAGAAACATACTGCAGTAGCTTGCCAGAAGCAAGTTGTGGAGGCATGGCACTGTTGTGGCCGATGCCCCCACAGCCTTTAAAGACTTGGCCTGCTTTCCCCAATGCCGTGGCACGCTGCTGCTGACACTAGTTCAGCCAGTGTGCCACCACCTTGAAATGTTTCAGCCGCTGCAATCAGGGGCCGCCTCATCATTGCAGTGTCAGCATTCCACTGCAATGAGGGAGTGACCCGTCATTGCCGGGCGGAACTTTGCCAAGTGTAATATTGATTGTGAACATGGCGGCGGTTTGTCGCCGTGTTCACAAACAATATTAAGCACCCCACCATTGAGGGGTGCCCAGTCCTCGCAGCACATTAACACCCCCAGAACAGTTTTTGTTTGCAGATGAGGGACCCAATCCCCTGCCGGCTTCAGTCCCGCCTGAGTTTAGTTGGCGGAAGCCCACTCCAGTCTGCTTATGTCCCTCCCAGTTTGATTTGCCGATGGGGAGCCCTCCCTGTTGGCATAATGTCCCCCACAAAACACTAGATTTGTGCCGAGAAGCCCAATCTCGACTCTTGTGCCCCCTTTGTGCTGCTGGACGGGTGCCTAATCTCCATTGGCTACCGCTCTCCCCCAAAAACACCCGCTGCACACTGGGAGCCCACCACAGCACGCCACAAGCCCCTGTAAAGAAAAAACAGTCCACAAAGTTTTTTTGTTTTTAACTTGTACAAAAAAGAAAATGGTCCCTTGAAGTCTCCCTGCCCCTCCCGCAACCTGCGCCCACCATCTGCGCACCCTGCCTCCCCACACCCCCCCATACCCCATACTTACCTGCGGAGTCTGGCGCGATGATCTTCAGTGGACCTGGAACATGTCTGCACTCTTCAAAGCCGACCGCAAACTGAGGAAATGCCAGTAAGCTGTATAATGGCATAAATAGGGTTTTTTCAACTTTGATGCATATTTCAGGAATTTTTTGGAATTTTGGCACCAAATTTTCAACATGGGGTTTTTGGGACCCCTCCTCATGAATTCAGGTACTGTCATGGTGTTAATTGGTCCCGAAAGGTGATTTTGTGGTCACTGCATGGAATCATCTTTCGGGACAGATTACTGAAATGACAGTGCCAGTGTTCATGAGGTGGGCTCTCAAAAAGTCTATGTTGAAAAGTTGGTGGAAAAAATCCAAGAAATTACTGTTTTACGAGCATGCGTGCTACAAAGTTGCTATGCACGCCAGAATTTCGTGGTGCAAATTTGCAATATTTTCACTCAGGATTTTCAACATTGCCATTGCTCTTCCACCTCCTCTATGAACAGTACAGCTGTAATTTTAACATCCTGGCTAATAGTCGCTTGCATGTTCCGGGCGCAGAACAGCACGGTCACTGTGGTAACTTCTATTTTTGGGACACATTATGAAAATGACAGTGACACTGCTCATTAGCAGAGGTCCTAAAATGCCTATGTTGAAAATTTAGTGACAAAAGTCCATAAAATGAGTGTGTTACAAGCGTGCATTGCACAGTTTCCACGCACAATCGTACCTTCGCAACTTTGTAATATTTTCACACCAGATTTTCAAAGTTGCCATTTTTCCACACCTCCTTATGAACGGTGCAGCTGTCATTTTTCACATCCTGGCCGAAGTGTGTTTTCGTTCTTCCGGAGCACAATAGCGCGGTCGCTGTGGGAAATCAGTGTTCAGGACACATTAAGAAAATCACACTGACACTGTTCATGAGCAGAGGTCCTAAAATGCCTATGTTGAAAATTTTGTGATGAAACTCCATAAAATGACTGTTACGAGCGTGCGTTGTGCAGTTTCCACGCACCCTTGTAACTTCGCAAATTAGTAATATTTTCACGACTGGCATTTTTTCACAGCTCCTTATGAACAGTACAGCTGTCATTTTTCACATCCTGGCCGAAATGAGTTTTTGTGCTTCCGGTGCAGAATACCCCAGTCGCTGTCAGAAATCAATATTTGGGACAGATTAGGATTGAGCGAGTGAGAGAGGAGGAGTGACCAAGCTCAACTGAGCTCTGTTGGGACTGCTGTGGATTTCTTTGTGGGCAGAAAAAGGCAGCAATGCATGCAGGAGCCCAGTACAAAAGGGCAGCCTGCAGCGGCCGGAGAAACAGAACGAGCAAGTGAGAGAGGCGGAGTGAGCAAGGTCAATGGAGCTCTGTCGGGACTGCTGCAGATTTCTTTGTGGGCAGAAAAATACACCAATGCAGGCAGGAGCCCAGTACAAAAGAGCAGCCTGCAGCGATAGGAGACATAGAATAAGCGAGTGAGGGAAGGGGAGTGAGTGAGCTCAACGGAGCTCTGTTGGGACTGCTGCGGATTTCTTTGTGGGCAGCAAAAGGCAACAATGCACACAGGGGCCCAGTACAAAAGGGCAGCATGCAGCAGCGGGAGAAACTGAATGAGCAAGTGAGAGGGGGGAGTGAGCGTAGCTCAACTGAGCTCATCGGACTGCTGCAGATTTCTTTGTGGGCAGAAAAAGGAGGCAATGCAGGCAGGAGCCCAGTACAAAAAGGGCAGTCTGCAGCACCGGCAGAAACAGAACGAGCGAGTGAGAGATGGGGAGTGAGCGATCTCAATGGAGCTCTATCATGACTGCTGTGGATTTCTTGGTGGGCAGAAAAAGGCGGCAACACAGTCAGGAGCCCAGTACAAAAGGCCAGCCTGCAGCGCTGCCAGAAATGGAACGAGCGAGTGAGAGAGAGGGGGAGTGAGCGAGCTCAACGGAGCTCTGTCAGGACTGCTGCAGATTTCTTTGTGGGCAGAAAAAGCCGCCAACAGAGGCAGAAGCCCAATACAAAAGGGCAGCCTGCAGCGCCAGGAGAAATAGAATGAGCGAATGAGAGAGGGGGAGTGAGCCACCTCAACCGAGCTCTGTCGGGCCAGCTGCAGATTTCTTTGTCGGCAGAAAAAGGTGCCAATGCAGGCAGGAGCCCAGTACAAAAGAGCAGCCTGCACCACTGGGAGAAACAGAATGAGCAAGTGACAGAGGGGCAGTGAGCGAGCTCAACGGACCAACGTAGTCAACATTTGGCATTGACAAATGCTCATTTACTATTCACATAGTACAAAACAAATCTGTTAAGTGCACACTGGATAAGTGCACATTTTGGCTAAACGCACAGTTTCACAGTTGACCAACACATCTCTCCCTAGATAGTTGCTCCTGTTAAGTGCACAGGTGTTTCTAAGCAGTTGTGAGACAATATTTAACACCCTGTATCACTCAGCTGGCACCGAAAAGTTGCAAACAGACTAAGATCATTTGCTTTTTCAGGTCCACAAACAATATACAGTAGATAATGCTGACAGATGATTTGGCTTTAGTTTTTTATAGCATTGTGCTTCATTAGGCTATTTGTCAACGCTGCACAGCAGGACATTAACATTTTTAACATTCTTAGGATAGTGGTATAATAAATTAATGTGGAATGCCATTACAGTGTCAGGTCTCAGTCATTTTCTTTATGTTGCATTGTAAACATAGGAGTTCGGACAAATGCACATTCCGCTTACATGCACATTCCGCTTAAATGCACATTTTCATGCTGCAAAATGGATGTGCATTTAAGCAGATTCCACTGTACTGTATTCATTTATGTAACTTGGGTCATATGTTGGAGTGGAGGGAGGGATGGAAGTGGGGATCTAGAATGTCTAAGGATCATTCCCAATTTTCAAGGGTTCAACAGCAGCCACAGAAGGGCTATGTTCTTTCACTTCTGCATTTTCCCTGTTGCTATACGATAGCCACTGAAGAGGCTGGCATTGCCTTTAAAATAATCCAGTATGCTTACTGTTTTTGCTTCCCCACATCCTATTGTACCAGAAGGCAGTGCACCACTGACTACCCTTTTTAACAAATCATGGGTGGATGGTGTGGTACCTGAGGACTGGAGGAGGGCGGATGTGATTCCCCTTCACAAAAATGGGAGCAAAGCAGAGGCAGGAAACTACAGACCTGTTAGTTTGACCTCAGTGGTAGGGAAAATGATGGAATCACTTCTGAAGGAAAGAATTCACAGCGGGAAGGTCATGACAGACTAATCTAATAGATTTCTTTGACTGGGTGACCAAAGTAGTAGACCAGGGAGGGGCTGTGGACATGGCCTACCTAGACTTCAGCAAGGCATTTGACACAGTCCCACACAAAAGATTAATAAATTAGCCAGCCTGGGAGTGGGTTCCAGGGTGGTAGCCTGGGTAAAAAACTGGCTGGACAACAGGACACAGAGGGTAATAGTAAACAGAATCCACTCCAAAGAAAGGGGGATTACTAGTGTGGTACCACAGGGTTCAGTACTGGGACCAGTCCTTTTTAATGTCTTCATAAGTGACATTGCAGAGGGACTGGAAGGAAAAGTATGCCTATTTGCAGGCGACACAAAGATCTGCAACAGGACTGATACACAGGGGGGGATGGAAAGGAGGAGAAGGGACTTGGCAAGGTTGGAGGAATGATCAAAAGTATGGCAGCTTAGATTCAATGCAAAGAAGTGCAAAGAAATGCACATGGGAAACAAAAACCCAGGGGAAGAGTACACAATGGGGGGAGGTACTAACAACAACAAAAATGGAAAGGGACCTGGGGATAGTCATATCAGATGACCGTAAGGTAAGCAAGCAATGCGAGAAGGCAGTAAGCGGGGCTGGGGGGGAGAGGGATACTGGGATGTATAGGGAGAGGCATCACTAGTAGAACAAGCATTTGTCAATGCAGAATGTTGGCTTGCTGGCATTGGCAGTGGTAGTGTAGAAGTTACAGAGCAGCGTAATAGGAATGGCAGTGAAGTACTGAACTGAAGCCCGCCCCACCACCACCCTGCAGAGAGTGACAGGCATTGGGGTGTGCCTTTGGGTCGTCAGGCATAACGGCCATGCCATTTCACCACACCCCACCCTGCAGACACGGACAAGAGTCACGGTGTTCCTTGGGGTCTTTGGCCCTTATGCACCCCATTCCACTAGGAAATATGGTGAGATGGGTGCGATATAGTAGAATGGGGTGAACTTTGGGGCAGAAGAGTCCAAGGCATACCTCGATGCCTCTCACTGGCTGCAGGGTGTGGAATGGTATGAGCATTACAGGCAAGAATTCCAAGTCACACCCTGATGCCTGTCTTTCTACAGGGTTGGGGCTATGGTTGGAAACCCTAATACCTCAGGCATTCGCTGGTATTTTCACCCAAATTTCAACATGTTTTTTGTGACCCACCCGCGAACAGTGGCAATATCAATTTGTTAGCCAAAAGCTGCTTATGCACAGCGACTACGGGCATTTAGCACCACAGGTGCAAAAACATTCGAACAGGATGTAAAAATGACAGCTGTACTGTTCATGGGGGGTGAAAATGGCAATGTTGCAAAATCTGCAGTAAAATATTAAAAAACTGGCTTAAGTCACGAGCACATAGAAACTGTGCAACGACACCGTAATATAATTAGGTTGGGGATTTTTACAGCAGATTGTCAAGTCAGGCATTTTGGTGCCTCCGATCATGAACAGTGTCACTGTGATTTTCTTTATCTGTCCCAAACAATGATTTCCTACAGCGACCACAAGATCTCGGGCGCTGAAAGTGTGAAACACACTTCAGCCATGTTGTGAAAATAACAGCGTACTGTTCATAAGGAAGTGTGGAAAAATGCCACTGGTGAAAATCTGACTGAAAATATTACAAAGTCATGAACTTATGAGGGTACGTGGAAACTGCGCAATGCTCACTCGTAACACAGTCATTTTATGGACTTTGTCACCAAATTTTCAACATAGCCATTGTAAGACCTCTGCTCATGAACAGTGTAACTGTGATTTTCGTAATCTGTCCCAAACATTGCTCTCGCACACCAACAGCACCATTGTGCGCTACATGTGCGAAAACACATTTTGGGGCATATATGAAAAATGGCAGCTGTACTGTTCATAACGAAGTGTAATAAAATGGCAATGTTGAAAATCTGGAGTGAAAATATTAAATTCACAAACTTACGAGCATGCATAGGAACTGCACAACGACGCTTGTAAAACAGTCATTTTAGATTTTTTCCAATTAACATAGCTATTTTAAGACCTCTGCTCATGAACAGTGTCACTGTGATTTTCTTAATTTGTCCTGCATATTGATTTCAAGACAATCGACCGCGCCTATTGTGCGCTACATGGGCAGAAACACATTTTGGGTGAGATGTGAAAATGACAGCTATACTACTCATAAGAAGGTGTGGTAAAATGGCAATGTTGAAAATCTGGATTGAAAATATTGAAAATTCCACGAACTTACAATGCATAGGAACTACTGGCATGCGGCTAAGCCAAAACAGTAATTTTTGGAATTTTCCACCAAATTTTCAAAATAGGCTTCTTGAGAGCCCACCTTATGAACACTTGCAGTGTCGTTTCGTTAATCAGTCCTGAAAAGTGATTTCGCGCAGTGACTGCAAAATCACCCTTCGGGCCCGAATAACGCCTTGACAGTGACAGCATTCATGAGAAGGGTCCCAAAAACCCCATGTTGAAAATTTGGTGCAAAAATTCCAAAAAATGCCTGAGATATGCAACAAAGTTGAAAAAACCCTATCAAGCCCATTATACAGCTTACCGGCATTTCCTCAGTTCGCGGTCTGCTTTGAAAGAGTGGAGCGTGTTCCCGGTCCACAGATCGTCATGCTGGACTCGGAGGGGCATAAGTGGGGTGGGGAGGCAGGGTGTGCAGTGAGTGGGCGGTTGGGGGTGGATAATTTATGGGACCGCTTTTCAATTTATACAGTTTTTTGTTTTTGTTTTTTTTTTATTTTAAATTGACGTTACATCGGGACATTTGCCCCAGCGTGGCAGAAGAACGGCTGGTGGCTGGCGGAGGCGACGTAGATTGGGCACCTCACGGGCAATGGCATCAGTTGCCACGCCATGGTGGGCTCCCAGCGTGGCATCCTGTACTGGGGCGGGGAGGATGGGCACGTACGGGAGGTGTGTCATCTGTGCCGCTGCATGACGAGCTTGTCTCTGATTGCAGTGGCACTTTGTTTAGAAGTTTTCTCCACTTTGCATACTGCTGCTGTCAGCACTAGCATGCTAGCTTATTGGGAAATGAGGGATGCACCTACTGATGCATGCCCTGCATTCGCCCAGCAGAAGCCACGCCTCCAAATCTCCACTCTCCCAATATGTTGACTGCCCCGCAAGCCAACATAAAAAAGGAAGTGGTTATCCCTCTGTACAGACAGTTGGTGAGACCCCATCTGGAGTACTGTGTGTAGTTCTGCAGACCCCATCTCTTTAAGGACATAGACAGGATGGAGGCAGTCCAAAGGAAGGCTACTAAAATGGTGCAGGGTCTGCACCAGAAGCCATATGAAGAGAGACTAATGGAGCTTAATATGTATACCCTTGAGGAAAGAAGGGAGAAGGGGGACATGATATAAACTTTCAAGTACCACAGGGAAATCAACGAAGTCCAAGAGGGTAGCATCTTTCAGAAAAAGATGTACAAGAACAAGGGGCTACAATATGAAGATAGAGGAGGGCCGGCTAAGGGGCAATGTGAGGAAGTATTTTTTCACAGACAGGGTGACGGACGCATGGAACGGCCTTCCTGAGGCGGTAGTGGGGTCAAAAACAGTGGGGGAATTCAAGAATGCATGGGACAGACATAAGGGAATTCTGGTGGGGGGTGGTAGGAAGAAGTAGGCTGTTGGTTAACTAGGATCTGCAGCTTATCCAACAGGTAGGGAAATAGCCAGACTGGGTGGGCCAAGCGGTCCTTATCTGCCATCAAAGTCTACGTTTCTATGTTTCTATGTAAATGTTTGCATATCAGCTGTACAGTAAAGTAGTATGTTGCTGCTGTTTTACTGCCTAATGCTTTGTATGGGCATACAGTGGTATTTGTACAACAGAAATAAAATGCTTATTCCAGGCCTCGGCCTGATGGCCTGGTGGGTAGCCTGCTACACTCTCGCACTGGTGACCTGAGTTCTAAGTCAGGCAGCCAAGGGAGATTGGGGGTGACACGGCCATGTGGTAGCGCTTCTAGCCTGGGGGGAGGGGTTGTGCTCCACCACCACCACAGTGACTCCTTCAACAGGCCAAGGAGCTTGCCTCCTATGCTGGGTTATCACTGTATGCGTGTATGGCCCATAGGGGCATCTGTCCAGCATCATTGAGGTGGGTGGGGCTTTGTGGTCTAGGGAGAAAACCAAAGGAGAAAAAAAAAAAAAAAATATCTTGCCCATACTGCCAGTATGACGGCTACTGGTACACTTGAGCCCCATACACTAGAGATCCGTACTGACCTCAACAATGGGGGGGAATGGCAGATGGGGCTAGAAAGTCACCATCAATGGCCAGAAGGGAGAAGAAGATGGTGGTATGGAGGCAAAAAGCTAAATAAAAAAATAGTTTATCCTCCACAGGCTAAAATGTTGCAATTATAATGACAACAAGTTATATCTTTTGCCAAGTAAGAATATTGGTATATTACATGGCTGATCCCATTACCTACTAATTTTCATTTGACTGGCCAATCAACACTCCATTACTCACTTCTCTGACTTCTAGAAGTGGGTAATGAACGACTGACAGCCACACAACATTTAGTTACTCACTTCTAGCACACAAACTGTTACCTGCTCGTCTAACGGCAACCTATCTGAAGAACAACCAAACTCACCCCCCCACACTGCTGTCACACAACCTTTAACTTCTTACAAAAGCAACAGAAACCTGCTTAGAACAGATGCAGTCAGTAACCCTGTAATTAAAACATGCCTCATTTTAGCCTACAACACCTTAAGCAGTTGCTGTCCCTTTTGTTCTCTGTGCTTATGTCTCTTTCTTCCCGCTGAGCAGCTGCTATACCCTTGAGTCTATCCCAGCCATGTTTGAAATTGTTTGTGGTTTTGGCATTCACCTCCTCTGCTGGCAAATCTTTCCATGGCTCTACCATTCTTTCTGTAAAATATTTTCTCACATCCTTTGTAAACTTCCTCACATCAATATAAAGGCACTCACAGGGAAGGACGACAAAACACAGCCATCACTGCTAAACATTAACGGCACAAATACCATGGACCCCCACACCACTGCCGAAGAGTTCAACTCCACCTTCACAGATCTTAGCTCTGTTCTACTGGCTGAATACCTTAAGCCTATCAAAGCCAATAATAGACGCCCACCGGACATCAACTTGCACCATCAATTTTACTTCAAGAGAGTCACTGTCAAAGAAGCACTGGGTTATGTTAAAAAGGTCCTGGGGAAAACCAGAATGGGGTCTGACAATATTGACATGAAACTGCTGGCACTAGCAATCAACGAAGTCATCGCTCCCATCACTACAATTTTCAATAAATCCCCTCCAGCTCGCCAAATTCTCTTCTCTTTGGAAACAAGCGCTGGTAACCACAGTGCATAAGGGAGGCAATAGGTCACTGATCGCAAACTACAGGCCCATCTCTGCCCTCTCACCCCTCTCTAAAGCACTGGAAAGGATTGTGGCAGACCAATTTACTAACTATATTCACAAATACCAGTGGCAGTGTCCCCAGCAGCACGGCTTTAGGAAACTCCACAGCATGGACACTGCACTGGTGGATTTCACAGAGTATGTCCATAAGGCACTGGATGAGGGAAAACTGGTTGGGTCCATCTTCATTGACCTAACAAAGGCATTTCACACAGTCTGCCACCCACTCCTCTATCTCAACTACATGCGCTTGGAGTTTTCCCAAATGCCACTCTATGGTTCCAGGACTACCTAACTTCCCGGTGTCAAAGGGTCAAGATAGGTCACTCCGTATCTGCATCCAAGGAAGTCTCACTAGGGGTGCCTCAAGGGTCCATCCTGGGTCCACTGCTCTTCAGCATGTTCCTGAATGACCTACCCGATGCCTGCACTAGCAAAGTCATTCTATATGCTGATGATGCTATTGTACTTAGTTGTCACTCTCGCATAGAGCACCTACAGGCCGAGCTACAATCATCCTTCCAGCAACTGGAGACCTGGTTCTACTACCAAAGGTTGCTACTAAACTACAAAAAAAAAAAACAAGACGATGCTCCTCTCTAGCCCCCAACTAAAAAGGAGGTGCCCAGAAGTAACAATCACAAATCACCTGACTGCCCCACTGGAACAGGTTCACTCCTTCAAGTACCTGGGTGTCATTGTGGATGATACCTCTGTATGTTCAGCACATTGACATGGTGGTGAAAGCTGTGAACACTAAATTAGGGATCCTGTTTAGGCACAAGAAAAGCCTAACTGCTGAAGCCCTCCAGCTCTCAGTCTCCAGCTCTGTCCTCTCCCTGGTCAACTATGGGCTGGTGGTTTACAGCACTGCCACTGATACGGCCCTCAAAAGGGTTGCCACTGCCCTTAACAAGGCTTGCAGACTATTGCTAAATGCTGACCGCTTCACGCACACTTGTACCCTGTATGGTCTGACCCACATACTACTGCTTCAATCCAGAATCAGATACCAAACTTGCCAGCTAGGGAGAAAGGCCATGCTCTCCCTAATCCCTACCTGCATTGTAGACCTGGTAAAGGAAGCAAGCTCCAACTACAACACATGAAGAACAGTGACAAAACAACTTGATGCCCCATTTTGTATAACTTCCCTAGGACAAAGATCCTTCATGTACCGAGCTCCACTATGGCTAAATGAGATCCCTGCTGCAGCTCTCAATACAACAAATGTTCGGTCCTTTAAAAGAGAACTGAAGCAATACCTGTGGAACTCAAACGCCCGCGACTGTCTTACCTGAATCGACATCTTCAACCTGGATACCCCCTCTTAAACACCTCTGACTCCCTTACCCTAGTCCATATCCTCAACCTGGATACCCCTGTCTGTCTGAGCTTTCCTCCTGTTTTACCTACCTTGGACCCCCACCTGCCATCCCTTGCCACCCCCCAGCTCCCTCCAACTCCCTCCCCTCCATACCCCCAACACCTCCCTTTCCACCCACTCTCCCCCAAATAGTCTCCTCTCTTCTCTCTTCTCTCTCATCTCTCTCTCTCATTCTCTCTCTCATTCTCTCTCTCTCTCTCTCTCTCTCTCTTATCTCTCTCTCTTATTCTCTACCCCTCGTTTGCACTCTCCCCCCTTTCTTTCTCCTACTCTTTCTGATACTCTACCTTGACAGGCCCCCTGGGGCAGCTATTCTGCATGTTGCTAATTGGGAAGCTCCTCCAGCTGTTTAATTTCAATTGTCTAGGTTACTCAAATGTATTATTTATCTATTTTCTGTATTACATAGCAATCTTATGTTTTGTGTTAACTGTCAAGTTTTTGTTATGTCTCTGCTATTTTACATCCTGACATGGAACCTTTGTAAAAGGGTGTATACTCAAAGGTTGTATCTGAATTACCAAATAAATAAATAAAACATTGACTCATCATGCTGTATCGTGTATGGTGCTACGTCGTTCAGTCCCAATTTCAGCAGTCTCTCAAAAGTTGTTCTGCTGTAGTAGTGTCATTTGTACTGCATCAGAATAACTTTTCGTTCTGATACAGTATGGATGTCATCTAACAATACAGAACTTCAGCTGTGTTTACACTCGTGCTACTGGGGGTAGAGCTATACCCAAGCACGCGCTGCTGTCAGTTTAAAAAATGGCACAAAAAAAATAAAAGAAACTGCTTAACAGTCAGCTGTCGAACAAAGTTGTTCTTTTTTTAATTGTGGTGGTGGTGGTAGGGTGAGAGTGCAGTTCAGAGTGCAGTTGCAGAGTGGCCATGACACAATCGTGCGGGCAGCAGAGAGCGGAGTGCTGAACCATAGAACTGCCTGAGTAATCGCAGTTGTCTCCGTTTCAGGCAGCATTTTTTTAACCATACCCTATATAAAATAGTGTGTGGGAGTCCCCACATGAAACAAGGCTATTTCACCTCATGGTTACCATGACAGATGGACCGCTCGAGCTTTGCTTGAGGTCCTTGTTGTCATGGTAATCACTGGGGAAATATCCTTGTTATGTCTGGGCTCCCATACACTATTCTATATGTCCTAGATTCTCTGTTCTGAGTAAATAACTCCTCATAGTTCTCCTTGTTAGTTCCCTTCTGTAACTTGAAGGTCTCTAGCACAGAGTTTCTCAAAGGATGAGGCCAGCCTCACTTCGGGAAACCCCAACCTGGTCCAGGGGAGGCTCAAGCAAGTCTGAGGAAGTACTATATTTAAATTTTGAATTAATATTTTCCATGATGGGATGAGGCATACTGAAAGAGGATACTAGTAGGTCTATTTGTGTATTTACTGTATTTACAAGGACCAGGAAAGGACACCGAGTCAATGCTAATTTCAGGTGTACCCAGGAAAGGGTAGGGAGTGAATACATTTCAAAAGTTAACTGCCAAACAGTCAAGCAATACAAAATGAACAATAGCGCAAACATGTAGGAACAATGAACAAATAATGACAGGTAACAAGTGATCAATTAGACCGGTGGCAGAACAGCCCAAATACAAGGGTACAGCAGAGAGGTACAAGGATCAAGAGCAGGAGGGAGCAAAAAGATGCCCGAGAAGTTGCTTAAGAGCAGGGTAAGATGGGAAGAGGCATAGGAGGGTAGGAAGGTAATTCCAGATAGAGGGGAAACAGACAGAGAATGCAGTCTGACCCATTAAGGTACCGCAACAAGGAGTAACAATGGTGCGAGAGTCAAAGGCTGGCACAGGGAGGCGTGCTTTTGGGAGGGGTCAATAAGCTGAATATAATGAGAGCCAACTACTCAAAGGTGTTTCACATTATTCCTGATACACTGTGCAACGTATGCTGTTTTTCTATGGGGAGGCTCAAGATTTTTTCCATGGTTTGGTGGAGGCTCAATGTGACAAAGTCCGAGAATTAATACTCTAGCATACTTTTTCTTGTCTGGTTTTGAGTGAATACATGTTCCACGCCCTTAAAATGATCTTCACAGGATCTGCCCTCCTGGTCACTCTGCATTGTACTGTTTCTAGCCTGTCCCTGTCCCTTTTAGGGGACGACTCCTGAACTGGGCACACTATTCCAGGTGTGGCCTCATGAGCAACCTATACAGCGGTAACCGTGCCTCCTGTTTTTTGCCGTCGGGCCCTCTCCCGATGTACTTTTGCATCCTGTTAGCCTTGCTGAAGGCATTGTTACGTAGGGTTACCACCTGTCCCGATTTCCTCAGGACCTGGTTTGGGCGGCTGTGTCCTGCCAAAAAACATTTAAACTGCTACATGTTCAGATCTTATACTAGAAAAATTATTTTCTTGCTTTCCTCTAGAAGTTGTGGAAAACCATGATACCTTAACTAAAATACTGTAAAATGATGGTAAAACAATATGAACAATTAAAAAACTACAACAGTTAGTCATAGGTTTTATTACTTAGATAAAAGAAATCTGTTGCACTGGTCAAGGTTACATATTGCCCTGCGAAGAATCATGCTTCAGTATGAAATGTCCCACTTTGGGCTCCTTAAAAGGTGGTTAACCCTACTGGTACATTGGCTCATTTGTTTAACTGAGTCACTAATGATGACTCCTAGGTCCTTTTCCTCTGATGTGTGTGTAGCTTAACTCCTTCCATCCAATGCTATGTTCCGGGGGGAGGGGGGTTCACTAAGTACATCACTTTACAGTTCTTGGCATTGAATTTCAACTGGCAAATCACAGTCAGGCACATACCTCTCAACTGTACCACATTACGAGGAACGTTCCTCATTTTACTTCACAAAAGCTCCCGGTTCCACATTGTGAGGACTTGTTCCACATTCAGTATTAACAGTTTAAAGCAAAAATCTATGGTAAATGATGCAAAAAATATAGTATTCAATTAATAATAGACTTTCTGAACATAAATGCAAACATGTTAACAGTGTTCTGAGCCTCCTAGGTAAAGATCTGATTAAGTGTTCCACAGTTAGCGCATTTGTTCCACATTTTGAGAGGCAATGTTCCACATTTGGGGGACAAAAGGTTGAGCGGTACGGTCAGGCAGATTTCACCAACTGAAGCCAATCAACCACAGCACTGAAAACCAGAACCAGAAATATCAGCACAGTACGTAGAAAACCCGAACCAGAGCTACTACTATCAGTCACAGCAATGAAATTAAATGTAATGTTCTAAGGAAAACCGGGACTGGATTATTTATAAGTTTATTTATACATCAGAATGACATTTGAGCTATGTGCTCATTTGTAAAGGTTCCACGTCAAAAGTTGAATCAAACAGGAAATATGCAAGCGTTAAAATGAGCATTAGTTAATACAATCATTACCTTGTTTCAGGCAGCTCAGAATGAGCATCTGTCAGGACAAAGGGGCAGCTGTACAATACAAGGTTGGCTACTCAGACTCATTAGTAATGAATACATTGGAAGGCTTGGCTGGAGGAGTAGGGAGGTAGAAGGAGACCAGGGGAAGGAAGAGTGGGGTGCAATGGCGCTAGGGAGGTTGGAGCATACACAGGTCCGGCAGAGGTATAGGGCAGGTAATGGGAAGGGTTATCATTGGCAGTTGCACATGGATTCTTGGGTTAGTTCCTTCTTTAGGGCTCTCTTGAACTGTTACATTTTAGGTAGCTCAGTGATGGAGGTTGGGAGGCTGTTTAACCAGTGTGTGGCTCGGCTAGCAAAAACTCATTGGCCCCTTTGGTTCTATGTTTGGGGACTACCAGTGCATGCCTTGCCCTAGTAGTATACTAACTGTAAATGGGGCAAAAGAGTGATGCCAAGCCTGTTGGCCAGCAGGACACTCTGGTACTTTATCCGCTCAGGCAGGGGAAGCCAACCTGAGAGGGAGTATAAAGTGCAGTGGTGTGTGAGTCTGTCTGCACCTATGATGAATCGTCAAGCTTTGTTGAGCAGTACCCTCACCCTGTTCAAGATGGTATCAGATGCGGCTCCATATACTGTGAGACCGCAATCATTGAGAGGGAGGACAGAGCTTGTTACGGCTAGACACCTGGCCTCATGGGTTAGGCTGAGGCGCTGTCTGAAGAGAGCTCCTAGCTTTCTGTTAGCCATAATCAACCATACTGTCTACGTGCTCCGTGAAGGTGAGAGACTCATCTAGTGTGGAATTATTTAACAAGAAAAAAAAATATTTTTCTCCAGGACTCAGTATTTTAAACAGATTTCCTTCTGTACCATGTACTATGCTTGTGAAGAAGCTGGTGGAGATTTCCTCTTGTGAAGCTTGGAGCAGTAGAAGTCACTTATCCTTCTGCCTCATACCTTATCCCCTCCATGTTGCTCGATGAAATTACCACCTTGTTTTTCACAGGCACTTACTGTATTCATAATCATCTGTCTTAAACTCCATGACATGATAAATTTAGTCAATATTCAGGAACAGATAAAAAAAAAAAAAAAAGGCAGAGAGGGAGAGCAATAAGATTAAGGAAATCCCAAAAGTAACATTTTTTGTCATGACCATGTTTTTCTATGCAAGTCATTGTAGGTGTTCAGAGTAGCTAAAAAAAGAAAGAAAAATGGGAACAGACTCTATGCATTAAGCCAAAACATACCTATGCACCACTATATGCAAAGTGAAAGGCCATGATTCATGCATCCTGTGTGTCCATAGGATATTCATTGATGCGCAAACAGCCCTCCCCCACCAAGTTACTCTCCTAAGCCCCATCCACACTTGAGACCATGTACAGCTGCACTGACAGTCAGAGCAGGGGGTGGGGAGGGCATGTCAGGGACTGGCAGAGCGTAGCAGAAAGGAAGCAATTTGCACTCTGTCAGACTTGCGTCCGGGGGCTTCAGTTTTACCAACCAGAGAGCTGTCATAACCATTGCATACCCCTTAAAGCCCCATTTGGGTCCTACTGCTACAGTTATCAGCCCTTTGCCTTGCTGAGCTGGGGTGAAGAGGATAACTGCCCCCATGGATTTGCTGTCCTCCTCCTCCTCCTTGTAGCTCACCACCCACAGCAGGGTTCTTTCATCAGGGTCCACAGGGGGGCTCGGACACCTCGAAGTAATTCAAGACAGAAGGTGGTGGAGTGGCACCACAGTTAGTGGTGTGAGGCCTGTGGGTGGATTGCCAGAGATTAGGTGCACTAGGAGAGTCAAGGAGTGTGCATACGCAGAGCATGCATGCGTGTTGCTCTGGCTCCTGGCCTGCATATCTCCCTCCTTCCCCGGTGCCCTCAGCTGCACTGCCACCTGTGGTCATTCAGGCGGCAGTATAGCAACAAGGACGGCAAGCCTCCCTTCCTCCTCTGTGGGAGGACAGTCTCCATTGGGCTGCTCAATCCTCCTCCCCCGGCCAACCCACGATGACCCAGGCCTGTTCCCAAACCAGAGTTGCTGGCATCAGAAGTGTTCATACTACCACTGTGCTGACAGGCTGGAAATCATTACATATACTGCTATATTCCATGTTCCCCAGCTCCTGCTGAGTAGGGAAACCATTCCAGTATTAGGCCAGGCTTTTGCTTGGAAACGAGTTGCCCATCCCTTCCTGGCTGTCCCTTCTTCCGGTGCAGAGCTGCACACCTGCAGGTTGAACCAGATGGGCACAGGGAATCCCAGCCCTGCATCTCTGTCTGGGGTCTGATGAATGGCACATACAGTAGCTCTCCAGCCTGCTATGCACCGATTCCAGTGGGCAATGACTCAGACTGGTCCAATATCAGTAACAATCAGAACTGCTGTGAAATTTTCAGCGGAAAACCCATATCAATGTATCAGTACATATTAGATTTTGTTATCATTGTTAGCCAGAAATTACACAATGCTAAACCATTATTCGATTTATGTGTCTGCAAAAGGAGTGCAGTCAGCACAGAACAGCATCTTACAAGACAGCAGGAAAAGGGTGATCTACAATAGAATGGAAAGTTATTTGTCACAATGTCCACCCTAATGAGCAACGCTGCTTTAAGACAGGAGAAGTACGTGGAAGAAAAACGAACAAATGGTTCAGGCCACTGAGCTGGCATGGGAGAAAACTCAATGAACCAATGGTCTTTCTGCCACCCATTTTCATCCAGTCATATTTCAGGCATATGTGGGTAAAAGGATCATGAAATGACATTTCCATCTAGACATAACATACTATTGTATATAACTCAGATTTATTAAATCACATTTACAAAAATAAAAAGCAGCATTTCAGTTTATATTTGCATCACATATGGGCCAGCCCGCTGACACAGATGTAGACCTGCTGCTTGCGTCTCCAACAACGCGGGCTCGGAAGTGAACTCGGGTCGTCAGAGGGTCAGTCGGAAGGGGGAAGAGGATTGAGCATCCACAGAACTGCCCCCTCCCTTCTCTAGGTAGGGGGTGCTGCTGTGCCCAGTGAATTACTTACCGCTAGTGGTGGCTGGGGGGTTGGGCATGCAGTGACATCAAGTTAGGGGTGGGAGGAGCAGCAGCTGCTGATGTTCTGTGTGTGGGCACTCGTGCCAGCACATCTTGGTGGCATTGCATGTCTGCCCTCCCTGGGCAAGGTAACAGTAGGAGAAAATCAGGACTGGCCAGCACGATGGGACTGACCAATCACAGACTCTACACCTGGCTGTGTGGTACGCCTCCCGTCTGAGGATCCGTTTCATGGCTGGGGGACTGCTCCACCATGGGGGTAAGCTGTAGGGAAGACGGGAGTTGCGTGATAAGTCCATACAGGGCTGGGGTGACCGGGTTGGGGGCGGTGTTCCCTGATGATGGGGCCAGTGGGGGGGTGGCATAAACAGCACTAAGTGCAAGCAATATTTGCATTACATATAATTTGGAATGCAACTTAAGTTCCCCATCAGAATAAGGGAATATGGAACAGTTTGACAATCGGCAGGAAAACACCACAGTACACAGGATAAGAAACAGTGTATGCGTCTCAAATTTTGCACCATCATTGGCTGACAGACATCAGGTGATTTGTAATAAACTCCAATATTGTTGAAAAAAAGTTGCATCTAGTACAAAAGCACAAGGTAAACAAAATTATAAAAATATTCCGGGGTATTCATGATAAGTGTTCGATTATAACAGACACCAAAAACTAGTAATCTCTACTACGGAACAACTTGTAGCATACTATAACACAACAGTAGCGTAAGTAGTGCAGTACTCTGTGAATATATAGCTATTCTTTCTTTCCACTTTTCCTAATCACCTCAAATGTGACAGGGAACACATTGGTTGCAAATTAATGTGCATTTATAGAGGTTCACAATTCAGAGGGGTTCAAACAATGCAAATCTAAACAGAGCGGTATAAAATACACCTGAATGTTCTTACATATCAGACTACGTGGATTGTGGTGTTCAGATAATATCCACAAGTTGAATGCCCTCAGATATTGCTGGCATTTGCATAGAAACAAAGAAATAAACAGCAGATAAGGACCGCTTGGCCCACTTAGTCTGCCCATTTTCCCTATCTACTGCAATACTGCAAATCTATTTCCTATTGTTAGGGTTCCCTTATGCCTATCCCATGCATTCTTGAATTCCTGTACAGTTTTCTCCCACCACCTCTGCTGAGAGACTGTCCCATGCATCCACCAGCCTTTCTGTGAAAAAATACTTCCTCACATTACCCCAGCCTTATATCATGATCCCTTGTTCTTGAACATCTTTTTTCCTGAAAGATGCTTCCCTCTTGTAACTTATTTATGCCCTTGAGGTATTTAAAGGTCTGTATCACATCCCCCCTTTCTCTCTTCTCTTCCAGGGTACACATATTGAGGTCCTCTAATCTCTCCTTATGAGACTTTTGGTGCAGACCCTGCACAATATTTGTTGCCCTTCTCTGAACTGCCTCTACTCTGTCTATGTCCTTCCAGAGATGCGGCCCCTAGAACTGGACACAGTTCTCCAGAATCCAGATGGGTGCTCATTAGTGATTTGTACAGTGGTATCGCCACCTCTTTTCTGCTGGTGATACCTCTCCCTATGCACCCTAGCATTCCACTGGTTCTCCCCACAGCCTTTTCAAAATGCTTGGTCACCTTTAGGTCATTGGATATGAATCATCTGACTATGACTCCATCACCTCATATTCCATATATGGATCCAATCAGAACCATAGGAGCCACTTGGATCCCACTTGATCCCAACCATGTGAAGGTCTGATCCAAAAATCCAACCCTCAGACCCAAACTCTAACCTTCTCTTCCAACATCTGGTCATGAATTCCCAAAATTCAACATGGGATCCGAAATCCTAGACTGGTCAGATGGAGCCAGGATTCAGAAATGGATAGCAGGACTATCTGTCAGAGGACACAAATATCCCAAACAGCACCCTCTGCATACCTCACTACTATCTGATTATTTGAGCCAGACAACAACATCATCTTTGCAAAAAATAGCCACTATCCAGGGAATCTGTTGGTTACCAAATCCAAAAACAGGTCGCCCTCCAGCTCTGGTTGCATTGGGCTAAAAAAGGAGACAATTGTAAACTGGGAAACCTCGCAACTCATCCCTGTATTAGGTCCGCATGGAGTGCAAACCAAACATAAATGTGGAAAAAAAAAAAAAAAAAAGAATACAAATTAATTTAGTTTATATACTGTATGTGTAGATATAGAAATATAGTTTAAAAATAGTGCCAACCCCCCAAAAAAAAAAAAAAAAAAAGCCCGGTGGCATTTCGCTCCCTCACTTGGAGCTTTATCAAGCTGTTGGTCATCATACATTACTTAAAAAAATATATATTTTTTTAAATAGTAAACTTTATTTAATAAGAAAACATAATAAAACAACACAAAACAGTTCAAACGGTGGGAAGATTGTCTGCCTGATCCGACAAACATAAGGGGAACGAGCAGGTCTATAATAGTGCTGATGCAGAGAATTATACCAAGAAGATAATTATAACATTGAAAACTAAATGCAGTAAGCAAGAAAAACCAAGGATCCACCCTGATAACTATAAAATTAGACAGCTAGTAGCACAGCACCCAACATCCCCACCTTTTTTGATATAGTGCCTGAGTGTGTCCCATATGGCAAATCATTTTCTCTATACGTAATGCCTCTAGGATTGAGTTATGCTATTCATGACAGGTATAAATTATTCAAACATCTTAGAAGTTTAAGCGCATTTAAGAGAGCCACCCCTGGCCAAATGTACTGCATTCACTAAATCGACAACAAGTTAGGCTGCTCACTGTCAATCAACATTTCATGTATCCGGCTAAAAACAGAAAAATGTTTACTAGCCCTACATTCCTGATCAAATAAAAAAAAAAAAAAAAAAAAAGTAAACCCACTATTCAACAACCAGACTTTTCATCTCTCTTTCATTACATTGCAAAAAATAATATCTTAAATTATCTTACACCACTCGTAGATAATTTTTGCTCATATGCAGTATAAAATATTTATTTTTAAAAATGTTTAATGTTATTCTAAGGTATTGGAACTTATCTGAAGTTGGTGATTTTGAAACTGGCACACACTGCAATAATAATAACTTGAGCTGGAAAATCTTATTTTGTGAAAATTATTTCAATTTCCTCTGACAAGCCAAAGAAGCATAGCACAAAAGCATAGAGGCAAGGGTTAACTGAACCAGTCTAAATGTTCATGGGGATTTGCATATACATCCCATGATGCTTTACATTATTGGGGTATGTCTGGCTCTGTATTCCTTTGAAACCTGAATTTCTTCCCGATAAGTTAAGAAAACAATTACAAAATTAAGAAAAATGTGCCCGTTTCCACCATTGCTCCTAAACCCTGTCCCAGTCCCACATTTTACAGCTTGCAAATAATGGGATATACTGTGTGACTAACACACTGATAGTCTTTCTCCAGTGCTTTGCTTTAACCCTAGGATTACTGCCTTTAGATCGGGCCAAGATTAATATGGACCTTCACCACAGATGCTTTGAAAGTGAGTCTTGGAACACAAACAAAAGATATGGCTGACAGCCATCACAGGAAGTAATATCACTTCCCATGTTGGCAACTGATCTTTTATTTGTGTTCCAAGCCTCACTTTCAAAGTATCTATGACTAGAGTCCATTAAACCACACACTGCCACTTCCCCAAACTCTGCCCTATCCAAGCAAATTATAGCCCTCCTCCGATTTCATACCACATGTCCGAGAACACATTCAGAGAGCAGTACATAAATCCTGAGCAGAACAGAGTGGGACAATACACCATTGAGGGATTAGCTTTAATTTTCATTCACCTGATTAGCTGGTTTGGCAACAAATATCCACATGACCTCAGACTTTATGGGCAACCCAAAATGGTGGATAAACTAATGCACAACTTGGTAACATCTCATTTAAAAGGATAAGGCCATTTCACGCAATGCTCAAAAACCAGAGTGGCTCTGTGGAAACTACAGGACCGGACACGGACCCTAAGCAAATGGATGATCAAGTCCCAAACGGAACAGCCCCTGATCTCACCCCTAGGCTGAACAGTGAATTATAATACCTTAAAATGAACCACTCTGCAAACATCATGCTGTGTTGTGCAAAACGAGAAGAGCCAGGTAAAGAAGAGCAGCGGGCTGAGGTTACTTACGTGGTGGCTCCCTCTCCGTTGCTGCACCTGTTCTGAAGAGGATCCTGTCAGGATAGGGGACTTGGAAGGACTGCACAGTTCAGGGAAAGGGTTGGGGATAGCTGGCAGGGATAACGTGTGGGGTTCTTCCTCTTTTAGTTTTCTGCAAAGGAAGAGTTCAAAATGATTCAGCATCTTCTGCTCATGGTAATCGACTCATGATAATCAATTCATTCCACAATAACAGTAGTAAGTGTTCCCGGTTTCCTGCCTTTTCCTTTAAACTGGAAGGTACACTGGGGCCAGAGGCATAGCTGGGAAATCAGCTGGTTAAAAATGAAGTGCTGTGAAAGATGTCTTTTATGGTACAAGTGTCATCTCATTTAGTTTGGGCAAAAAGGACTGCAAAACTGAGCAGTTCTGCATACCCAAACTGTGTGAGATAACGGTATTATATCATATCTCAGCCCCTATAACTTATCAGAAATGGCTTGAGATGGTCACAGTGATTTATAATATGTTTAATGTTTTTTTTTTTAACTGAAAAAAAGTGGGCATAATGCTTCTCTCCTCTTACGTGGAACACTCCCTTATGCAGGATAAAATGCCCTGTGGTTCAGATCACTGATTGGCTGACATCAAATTAAAAAAAAAAGAGATAAAAACTGCTCAAGAAGCTGTTACACTTTTGCGGAGTGTGAGGATATCTATATAATAACCAGGTAGCATTTTTTCCCCATAGGGAAACAAGGTTATATTTCACCGTTATAACCAGCTAGTTAGAACAACGAACACACGCCAGGTTTCCCTCGCTCCATGCATACCCCAGCCACGGTCTTCCCTTAGTGCCAGACACTTAAGCAGCTGTTGCACTCCAACTCAGGACTCCAACCCAGCAAGTTAAAATCCTGAACTCTAAACCGTTTAACTGTTCGGAGGAATTGCTAAATAAATAAAAAAAAGTGTAAAGAGGCACTTCAGATGAAAAAGACTCCCAATCACAGACCACATCTCAGATGGACCATGGCTCCACAGACTATTTATATAATTGCTGTGGCGAAAAAACACTCCCCAGCAATTATACAAAATAAACCATGGGGTAGTGTGTGTAATGAGAATTTTACACACACCCTCGGTGTTGGATGCTTTGGGTGTGTGTAAAATTCTTGTTACACACACTACCCCATGATTTAGATATATATATTTTTGTTTCTACCTATATATGTGCGTACATAGATGTGTTTTCTGAGCTGTTATACTATATTTCAAGATTGACATGACTCGGTCTAAAAAATATGGAGTGGGTAAGGATGAGAGAAGCAGGCTGTAGGTATTGCAGCCAGTGGAGACGTACAGGATAATAGCATAGTGTAACCTAACAACCAGATTTTCAAACTGCACACATGGTTTGTAATTTTAATGTAAGCCCTTTCAATCCCAGTTTAAGCCCCAGCTAGCATTTGTTCCTCTCCCTCTGCCATATGGAATATTTGTTACATATGTGAATGGAGCAGTTTATCATCCCTTCTTCAATAAACCCACATTTTGAAAGCTGCTGCTTGAACACTTCAAAGAGTCATGTAGATGTCTTCTCACCAGAACCCCCCAGAAAAATGTACCGATTTATATGGAATATTAGCCTAACCTCCCTTTCAACTCTTAGTAGTGCCTGTGCGTGTAAAGGGGGAAATCCCCCACCAGAAGCAGCTACCATACCCTTAACTGTTGTATGGGTAAATGTTCTCCCCTGTTTTCATGAACAATCTTGTACTGTAACTTGTATTTTTGTAGTACTCGTGAATCCTATTGTTCTGCACTATAAACTATGTACTTTTTGTACCCTACTGCACCCAGCCCCCAAATCATAGGAAAAAAAAACAAAATTCTGTATTGCATTCTGAGATAGATATCCACACACACACACACACACACACACACACACACACACACACACACACAGATAACTGGGCAGATAAAAACAGTTAACTCAGGCATCATGAAAAGATATTACTATAATATATAATAATAAGTTTATTTGTATAGCGCCTTTCAGCATACCAAGGCGTTGAACACATTAAAACCACAACATCAAATATAAATCAGTAATACATATAAATAAAATCATATCATAGTAACATCAAATATTAAAATCAATTAATAAATACAAAATAAGATCTCAGCAGAATAAAATTAACTTAGCCATCCAAGAAGGCCATTTGCCACAAATAAGTCTTCAAATTCTTCTTGAATTCCTCCACGGAGGTGCACTCCTGTAACCGGCGTGGTAGAGAATTCCAAAGAGTGGGAGCAGCATAAGAAAATGCTCTGCTGCCAGAGGATTTTAAACCCACTCTCGGAATCTCTAGCAACCCCTCGTCAGCTGAGCTGAGCGATCAGCCGGGATAGCAAGGCACCAGAAGTTCTTTCAGATAGGCCGGACCCTGATCGTGAAGGGCTTTAAAAGTCAATAAAATGACTTTAAAGGTGATCTGCCACCAGATAGGATAGGATACGCATTATGTCATCCAGATATTGTTCCTTGTTACACTATGTCACAGTGCATTCTTAAATAGAATTATAGATCGCAGGAATGCCCTGGACCAATCACAGTGCTTCCTTCAGTTGCACGTGAGGTATTCTTATTTTCATGAGAGTAACTCATGTGCTAAGCCATTGTAATGGGCCTCTCACTGGCACTTGTACGGTCAGTGTTTTAAATAAAGGATTTTAAAAAGTTAGTGATCAATAGTAATTTTATGTGTCCATTTAAAGGGCCTCTTATGGATACAAGAGTGCCACCTCTTGCGTCCTTAGAACCACAGAATTGCTCATCTTTGGTTCGCAGTCCACTTGTCCAGAGAACATGCAAGGTAACACTCACATCCAAAAGAGGCCCTCCAACTGCACCCATTAACTTGTAGTAGTAGTAGTAGAAGATCTCAGAACAAGCCAATCCCAAACAAGCACAAACAGAACACTGCCATTGGCTAGTTTCTGAATGCTAATATCTAGCTTCAAGCACTGCAGCAATGGTAAAAAAGCTGAAACTTGGGTCCTGTCTACACTTGCGATTTTAAAATGTTGCAGATGTATGTAATGTTTTAAGATTGCCAAACATGGTTCGCATCCACACTCGTAACGTTATTAAACCATGTTTCAAAACTGTATCTAATCCCTGTTAAATTAAGGGTTTCAGCTTGGTTTTGAAAACGGTTTAGTAGATGCATGGTTTCAATTACCTGTGTGTATGGAAGTCAGACTCGGGTTGCTTGCTGTTGATCCTTCTACTGCCCATAATGCAATGCACAGCAATCCCACAGTGCTGTGCCTGGAGTCACACATGCTCAGAGGGAGCTACATGCATGAAAGCGGGAAGTAAAATAAAGCCTTGCAGAAACAAGATTTTTAAATGCAAGTCTTCTGTATCAACTATAAATATAAAAATATTGCTGTCGCTTTTAGTAATACAGTTGTAGGAGCGTGTACAAAGAGGAAAAAAGAAAGGCAACATTTTGGTAGACATCCCCTGCTGCACTGAGGGACAGAGGAACTCCTCACAGGCAGCACGACTTCAATGTGGGCTAAAGCGGGCTTAAACATGCTATAATTAATGGGTTTCGCTTTCTTCTATACAGAAACCCATTGTGTAATTTGCTGTTATAAAGAAATGTTTACAACGACAAACACGTGCCAGGTTTCCATCACTCTGCACATGCGCTCACCCCAGCACTTCCATGATCCTTGCTCTAGCTGCACTCACCACCCTGTCTTCTCAACACTGCACCACCACTCTGACTGGGTGTAAGTTACTTCTTTTAAAAAAATAAAAAAATAAAAAAATACTGAAGCAGCTGCTGCTTTATCACAAAACCAACCGCAAACAACCAGACTGCGGATTGCCCCAATAGCCAAGCGGACCCACGGCCACATAGCAGTGACTTTTATTTTATATAACTGCTGTGGCCAGGCTGCCCCGCTGGCACAGTGGCAAGGCATCCATCTGTGGCGCCGACATCCCGGGTTCAGAGACGGACCCAGGAGTTGGAGGGTTGGCCAGGGAGAGAGGGATTCAGCATCCTATGGACTGCTCTCCCTCTCCAAGGGGGAGAAGGGGGGTAGTGTCCGGTGCAATGAGGATCCCTGTAGGAAGCTGGGGATCCTGTGCAGCTGATACCACACATTTCGGGGGTGGGGTGGATGCTGGCATCACTGCATGTCCCCGCCCCCAGGGAAAAAAAGCACAGTAAAAAAATATCCGGCCACAATGATGGCACCCACTCCTCATCTGACCAAAGTCCTCTGGGAGGGGTGTCCCGTTCCCATGACCCCACCCTAGGGGGCAAGCCAGGGCATTGTGACCCGTGTTCCTGTGGAAGGGTCACCCACCTGGTGGCCCCGTCTGGGGAGCCCGGAGACCAGGGGACCAGTGGGTGGGTCAGGGACCAGAGAACAGGCCAGCAAAAAGAAAAAAAAAATTGCTGTGGCCAGAAAGCAAAACCCAGCAATGACATAAAATAAAATATCAGGCGGTGCATGTAAAACTTGAATTTTACACACACACACCCTCGAAGCTGGATGCCTAAATAAACCCCTCAAGCTTAGCTCTCGGGGTTTATGTGGCATCCAACCCCTCAGGTGTGTGTAAAATTCTCGTTACAAACGCCACCCCATACTTTATTCTATTTTTTATTCACGATAATGTGAACAGAAGAATACCTTGTCAAAACATGGTTCATAGTGAGTGTGGACGCAGCAACACGTAAGTACCATAACGGTTTTAAAACCATTACAGTACCAACTTTTCATTGCAAGTGTGGACAGGGCCTTAGCCACATACTGCAAAGCCACAAGCACTTTTACATATTCCCAATCATGTTTATCCCAAAACATATATCTGTATAAAAAGAACATAAGGCCTGTCTGAAGATATCATATTTATCTTCATTTAAGGCCAGTAATATTAAAGATATCTCACTTGTGGCTTTGCCATGCACGAGATATCATGATATCATTAGCCTCTCCTGAAGATAACTATATCTTCAGTCAGGCCATGTCATATCCCCAATATACAGTATATACATATATTATATTACAGGGGCGCGGTAGCACTCCCATATTAGGGTTGAGTAGGCACTTTAATGCTAAAACTCAAATTTTGCACTTTAATAACTTTGCAACCGATCAACAGATTTGCACACAATTTTGCAAGCGTGGTCTCCTGTGGTAGATGTCTTGAAGTGCTAAGTTTAGTTCTGGTCAGATTTGCAGATTCTGAGATCTGGATAGTGAAAAAACCTGAAAATGTGCCCGTTTTTCAGAGGTTTTCCCCATCACGCTGTGTGGAGATGGTGCTGAATTATAGTCTGACAATTTTACGGTAGAAAGAGCTTGGGTGACAGAACAGGCCAGCATTTACTTGATGATGATGAACAAAATATTAATTTGTTCCAAAGTTATAGCATTTTTAAGGTCCCATTATTTTCAATGGGATTTTCATTTTTCAGGATAGAGGAATGGAACAAAAAAGGATCTGTTTTCGTGAGGGAGCAATCCTTGGTCACCAGAAAAAAATAAACTGTCATAACTCTGCTCAGGGATGTCTGTGTGACACACCAAAGTATGTTTGTTGCTCACCAGGAGTCGATGAGCAGTTCTATGTGGTTTCCGACGTCCACATGGCTGTAGAATTGTTTTTTTTTTGTTGTTTTTTTAGCTTTTTAAATCCTTTTTTTATCACTCGCTAACTTCCTTTTTCGCCATTCTTTGTTCGTGATGCGAAAAAGGAATCAGCTGGCGTAAATGGATTTCCAGTTTTCTTGATTGTTGGCAAAAGGGGCATCTGGTCAGGAAAAGGGGAAATCCTTTTTTGCCAGGCGATTTCTTTTTTTGCATCATGAACAAGGAATGGCAAAAAAGGAATGTGAGCGACGAAAAAAAGGATTTTTTTCCATGGCCATCTCATTGTGAAAAAGGATTCACGGCCATCTAGTCATGAAAAATGGGTGCATCTAGTCATGGAAAAGGACCCCTTTTTGCCAAGGAGTCCGCCTGGCGAAAAAGGATCCTTTTTCTCTCTGGTTCATGCTTAATTTTGTATTTATGAAAAAGTATTTATTTTTCACATTGTGACCCCTCCACAGGAAAAATCCCAGATGTCTAGTGGCACCCCCACCTGTTTTCTATATATTATTTTGTATTTCTTAACATTTTTTTCTTTATTTTGTTTTGTATTTCTCCTCCACCAGCTTTTTCTTCTTTTTTGGGGGGGGGGGTCACAAAGGTCAGTTTTTCCCCCCTGGTGGCTAGTGGTACCCCCACCATCCAATTCACCAATGATCATTGGTGGCAGTGGCATCCCACCTATTGTTCCCCCTTTATTTATTTATTTATTTATTTATTTATTTACCTACCTGAAAAGGAAAAACCATCCCTCATTGTCTTTTGCGAGGTGTTACCCTGTAAAGGTAAAAAACATCCATCGGCGATCACTCCCACACTCCCACCCGACCACCCACTGTGTACTCACCTCCCCAGACCCCCCTAACATCCTCACGGACCACCATTCACCTATGGAGGTCCCAGGTTACAGACCTGCTCTGCTGATCAAAGACACGTCTTGCTGCTGGAACCGGCGACTGCAAAATGAACTAAGGTAAACGCGCTTCAATGTATTTCAATGGGGGTGGGGGGGTCAACTTTTATGCATAACACAGCCATTTTTCATCCTTTTGGCCTCAAATTTTCAACATGATCTTTTGGGGACCCCACCTCACAAACAATATGACTGTTAGGCAACTCCCGCCAGAAAGTTGATTTTGCGGTCACTTGGCGAAATGACCTTTCTGGTGGGATTTGTGTAACAGTCATATTGTTCATGAAGTGAGGTGGGGTCATTAAAAGGTTATGTTGAAAATTTGAAGTTAAAATTAAAAAAAATGTCCGCGTTATGACCATTCATTGCAATCTCGCTATGCATGCTCGTACCTTTGGAAATTGACAATATTTTCACCCCAAGTTTTCAACATACTCTTCTTGCTACCCCACCTCATGTATGTGACAGCTGTCATTTTTCAAATCCTGGCCAAAATGTGTTTTCGCACTTGTGACGCAGAATGATGTTGCAGTCGTGCAAAACTACGTTTTGGCAGGAATTCGAAAATTTACTGTGCTGGATACATGTGGTACGGTCATAAGAAGAATACATTGAAAATTGGGGTGAAAATGATTAAAAATGGCAGAGTTAGGAGTATTTCTTGCAATTTTGCTACGCCTGCTCGTAACTTTGCAATTATAAATATTTTGAGACCAAATTTTCAACATAGCCTTCTTATTACAACACCTCATGTATGCCACAACTGTCATTTTTTTAAATTCTGTCCAAAATGTGTTTTTGCACCTGCGCTGTTGGTTGGTATTGCGTTCGCGGAGTTACAGTGTGGCCAGGACTGACAAAGATTCTGCACCAAGAACATGAGGTGGGGTAATAACATGGGTATGGTGACAATTTGGTGACTGTTGTTCTATATCTGGAAGTGCTCCATCTATGGAGGGATGGGAGCACATGGTCCTGTACCCCCACAGTAAAATAAGGATACTACTATACTATCTCAAAAAGTAAGGAAATTTATATGCGCATCTATGGAGGGATAGGAGTGCAGGGTCCTTGGATACGATTATACTATCTCAAAAAGTAAAGAAATGTATACAGGCATCCATGGATTGACAGGAGCGCAGGATCCCTTGCCCTGCACGCCCACAGTAAAATAAGGATACTGGTACAGTATCTCACAAAATAAGGAAACACAAACACATTATGGAAGGATGCCAATCCTGCGCTCCCACACTAGTATACTATTACACCATCTCAAAAAGTAAGGAATTAAATTACAGAAAAACGTTGTTAATGCACCATTAGGGTTGAAGCATAAAAAGTAGGGAAATGCGACCTTAGGGTTCTCAAGCCTAAGATCCTCCACCCACCCACGACTTCCAACCCTAAGACCCCACCCCCACCCTGCATGCAGGTGTGAGGGGTGTGCCTTGGGGTTGTGAACCCTAATGCTCACCCCATTCTCTTATTCTGTACCCATGTTGCCTTACAAAGTCTTGGAATGGGGTGAACATTAGGGTTCACAAATTGCAACCCCAAGGCACACCCTCACACCTGTTCCTGCATGCAGGGTGGGGGGGGGGTCTTAAGGTTGAAAGCCAAGGGTCGGGATATGGTCTTAAGCTTGGCAACCCTAAGGTCGCATTTCCCTACTTTTTATGCTTCAGTGCTAATGGTGCATTAATGAAGTTTTTTTTGCAATATATCTCACACACTCACTCACATATACATATCTGCAACAACATGACTGGCGTGCATTTATCGGGTGATAAAGGCTCCTCTTCATTGTGCGTATTAAGGACGGAGTGCCTACACTTCCCAATATGGCACCCTGAAGAGTGGTATTACACTTAAAACACTGCTCCATAAATAAAAGCACTGTGCATTTCTCATTACTCACAGATATGGCAAGTGACCTGGTTCTTTCTATCATAGAACAGTATTTATGTATGCCATCTTTTTTTTTTTTTTTTTTTTTTTAAATATCTACTATTTTCAAGATGGACAGGTGGTCAACATCACTTTGTGAGCTAATAAATTAGCGGCCATTAGAAGGTAACTTAGAAGGTACCTGGCACACCCAGGTCAGTTTCCTCAGTATCGGAATAAAAATAATCAGACAGGAATCAATGCATTGTACCTCTCCCACTGGGTTACGGAGTTGTAGGAGAGGGTCTGAGTATATTATAGCAGTAATCTTGTATTTCTGAGTTGTTAGCCCAGACCCAAGTTCTTATTGTATTTTATATCCCGGTGGCCTAGTTTCAGTTCATAGTTGTGTGTGGAGTGGATATGGTGTGGGGGCCCCTGGCCCATGGAGCTGTAGACTGGTGTGGAGGAGCTACGCACAGTCGGTCAGAAAGGTGGGAGGTGGGAGAAGGGTGGGGGGTCCTCGGGGAAATCAGATTCAGACCTTGCACGGCATTTCATTTTTTTAACATGTCATTTTCTCTCCTTGGTCAGAGCAGTCCCCTTCGACCCCCAGCCACTGGCACCTGCACCCCTGGAGTGAATCAGTCAGGCATGCAAATCAATACACCCCATCGCACTGTCCAACCAATGGCAACATCCCCCCCCATAGGGACCTGCAGCACACAGCTGGTGAAGATGCCATGCAACTCCAGAGGTGCAGGGCTGGCCATCAGCCGCTGAGGTCTCCCCACTGATTTTCCACCGTTTCTACCCTTCAGGAGTCGTACGTGCAATGGTGTTGATGCACAGACGTGCAGACACCTGCCGCGCTCCTCCCCCTGTGTATGCCCTGCATGTGTGGAGCACCCAGCCTCCGCTAGGTGTCACTACAGCACGGCGCATGTTCCTCAACCCCCCCCGAAGGAAGGAGAGCAGTCATGGGATACTCAACCCTTCCTTCCCCCTGCCAGCCCCGGTGGCCCGAGTCTGTTCCCAAACCCGGGTTGCCAGCACGGTGCGAGGTGTGGCGTCCAGCGCCTCAACCTTGAGCACCACTGGACCAGCTGGCTTGCACAGCATCTCCACTGGGCAGCAGCTCTGTGCCCCACATCAGTCTGCAGAGGTGGGCATCACAGGGAACAAAGGTATCATCCTTTAACATACAGTACAGTATCCATTTAGTCCATCTAGAATGACACCTTTCCTCCTGATAGTTAAGTTTGTGTGCAATTCTTTCTGTCTGATATTCAATTTGTTTAATCACCATCCACCAGTCCTGGAGGGAGGGGCCCTGGGGGTGATCCAGGCCATTGTGATTGCTGTTTTCGCAGCTGTTATTAGAAGGCTTAGCAGATATCCAGAGTTGGGGTCCCTAAACCCTGTATAACAGAGAAGCAGGATATATAAACTCTCTGTAAGTTGTATCTGTCCATCAAATAATTCTTTAGTTCAGACTGTACTGACTGGAGAAAGGGTATGCGTATGATGCGCTGCCCCCCCCCAAACAAACATACAGTTGCGCCAGCAGTCAGCTGTCCCCGAGGGAGTATAATGCCAGGTAATCATTAGTGTCCTAAAATACCTAATTCAGTTCTTCCAGGCATATTCTCACCATTGATGGGAACTAGTGATCTTTGCCACATGTTGGCAGGCCAAATGCCAGTCCGTTTTGGTGATGGGCGTTTCCAATTCCTCCTGCCATTGTAAAGAGACCCCCACTGTCTGTGTTTCCCGAGGGTTGATGAGAGTTTGGTATAGGGCCGAAATGAGATGTCCCTGGTCTGATACTGAGGACAAGTGTATTAATTTAGTGATTAATGGGGGGTGCATTTCTAGAGTTCTTACACATCTGACCAAGGTGTTGAAGTAGTATTGTAGTTATAGGAACCCATAAAAATCCCTTCTGGGTATCCCAAGCCTTCCCTGCACTTCCTCAAAAGAGGTGAATTCACCCTGGTTAGTTATCTGCGCCAGATACTTCAGGCTGCATCTGTCCCAGGTTTGGAACACATGGTTTAGTCTGCCAGGGGCACAGTCCGGGAGACCCGAAATGGGGGACAGCAGAGACAGGAAGGGGGTAAGGTGTAGGGCTTTTCTCATAGTACTCCTTATAGCTATATAGTGCCTTATCCAAGGATTAGCAGTAGGTGGTAAGGGGGAGAAGGGCTGGTTTGGTCCAGTATAAGTGGTGATAGTAGTCTATATTTGGTATGGCTGCCTGCTCTATCTTCATCCAGTGTGTGACACTGGTGGTTAGTTGCTTAGCCATGATATGTGTTAGTTGTGCCGCCCAGTAGTAGAGTCGCAGGTCAGAGAGTGCAATTAAAGGCTAGTACCTCAGTTTTGTTGACGCCGAGTTTATAGCCTGAAACTTGGCCATAGTCATCAAGAATCTGCTTTACTTATGTAAGTCATCTTGACCCAGATTATGTGTTTGAATGTTGTATTTCATGTTTAACTGCAGCTTTGGGAGCCTTCTCTGCCAGGTCGCCACTGTAAATGAGAACTTTTTCTCCATCGTTTTCCCTGGTTATGTAATGGAATTTCTTGATGTGGAAATGCAAGTGATTCTGAAGCAACTGTTGGACCCTTTTGGATTGTTAAGAAAATAAATCTTGCAGAATCCGGTCATTGTTTCGTTGTGGGCTTATTCACGTCCACTAGCAGGAACATGAAGGAACTGTGGAAAAACTAAAAAATGCTGTAGCTGAGGCAGAGGGATTCTGATTGAAAAATTAGAACATACAGTGCTTCTCAACCACCAGCCATGCACAGCAGGAACAAATCGTAAAATAATCAGGGACTTATCTCTAAAAAATGATGAAAACTGCTTAAAAAACTGTTGCTGAGTGTGGGCAGCATTTTGTGAATGGAAACTAGAAAATGTTTAGGTCTGGTATTATTTTATGCTTCGACCCCTACACTTCAAGGACAGAATACAAAAGTCAGGAACGGCAGAGGAAACATTTAAACCTGGGACCTCCCTGAAAACAAGGGACACTTGGGTAGTCTGAACTAGAAAGTACTGCATGCTCATGGCCACAAGCCCCATGGGAACAAAATGGGCCTCAGATTTTTTTTTTTTTTGCAAGAGTTTAAGTATCCATGTGAATGCATTAGTCAAAATCTTAAGCCTCGGTTACACACTTAGAAAAGCATTCCCAGAATTGCACAGTGACAATGATTCTGCCATTTCCTTCTTAATTATATGAGTTAACATTTTGTATTGGTGCTCATTTGTACTTTGAGTGCCCCTACCTACCACCACCGCCCACCAAAACAGACATGGTTAAGTCTAACTGGCAGTCCCAGTTTTCCCAATACTATTCTGGAACATCATCTCTGGACTCCAGTCCAAAAGTCACGCAAACTGTTTTCTGTCCTGCAAAAGGGTCACACTGCCTTTTCTGCTTTTCCTTTCTCTAATTTAGGATTGGAGTCTATATACTATCCATGAGTAAACACTGTCATTTAAAAAAAAAAAAAAAAGAATGTTGGTTATATTCTCAAAATGGTTTCTGCTATACTCAATAAAAATAGGTCCCTCGTGTTTGTAAACAAGCTTGCAAGTCTGTCCCTTTGTTGGTCACAATGAATGTTGGTGAAAAGCTTACTTCACCTTAGGAGTGCTTGCTTCAGGACATTAGGGGTCCACATTTAGAGTATCACAGTGTCCATCACCCAACAATGCTTTGCAACAAATCTGCTGCATGTCACATGCATACGAGTTTATTTCCAATACAACCAAAGGTACAACAACACATTATTAATGGGAGGTAACAAGGGGAAACTATACTCACCCTATCTATTTGTACCCATCTTCCTTTAATTGGCTGGGCAAAGTAACTTTATGACATTACTAGCCCCCCCCCCCATTGTCTTCTTGACTCTGGATTATTTATTTAGTTTTTGTTGACCGTGAAAGGAGGACTAGACAGTTCTGCCTATTTTCATCCTTGTCCCGGGGGAAGGGGATACAGATGGATGCCAACGGACATTGAACCAGAGTAAGCTGCTAGTGGTATTTTTAGTGAATTGTAACCACTAGGTGTCAGTCTCCTCCTTTAACCACCCCGTTTCACGGAGGCTGCTATTTTGTATCAAGGTTAAACAAGGGAATGTTCGGACTGCTAAAAGCACCACTGGAGGAAAGGAATCTTGCTTGACAGTCACCTTAACTTCATTGTTCATAGTGATGCCATCCACAGCAAGTGCCTTCCCAAGCTTGAAAGATTAAAACGGGGCATGCCACGAAGCCAAAGGTGCAGCCCTTACACAACTGCAAACAGGCTACAAAAGAAAATGGCACACACACCATCTCAATTGCTACTTAGTCCTCCCTGAGAAAGGCTCTGCAAGGAAGCACCACGTAGGGGCGTTAGACATCCTGAGCACATTTTGTGTTTAATAAAATAAGTGGCTACTGAGATGGCGTGTACATCCTTTCCTTTTGAAGCCTTCCCAAGCTTTGCATGCTTTACAGAAATAAAATCTGTATCACTTCCACACCCCAGTGAGAAATGATAGTCCCATCCTTCTATTCTATGGAGATATGGAATGTATTGCTACCCCAAATCCACCCTTGCTAGTCTGCCACCCCTGTATCATTGCCTCAGTCGCTTTGCCCTTCGCTGTCCTCCCCACACCCATCACTGTTCTCTCTGCTCCTCTCTTGCCCCTCTTTTAAAGGTAATCACTCACCTCTCACATTGCGCCTCCCTAATGCCCAAGTTTTGGTTTGATTCTCAGCCTTACTCTCAACTCATTCTCGTCTTGCCCTCCACCCTCTTCCCCCTACGTCCACTCTGTTGACCTTAGCTCCTTCTCAGTTCCCTGAGCAAAAAGCACTGCAGGCCAGTCTGCTTTTTCATGCAGACTGCCTCTGGTCTAACCTGCCTCCCTCTTCCATCCATTCTGCTTCCTCCCCCTTTTCCCTGAAACCTCGGGTCTGCGGTCACAATTCACATATCTGCTCCTACCCCTGCACCCCAATACGGTATGTCATATCCCAGACCCCATCCTGTTTGACTCCTTCTGTTCCTGTTTCCAGTTCCTGGCAATCACCATATGCAATGTTACAATGTCTATTATAAAATGGGCAGAAAGAGTGCTGGCTCCTGATTGGCTAAGAGGTACTCTCAGACGGGCTATTATCCTGACACAACAGCCCAGCTGAAAGTAGCTCAACAAAAATAAGTTTAAAAAAAAAAAAAAAAAAAAAAACACATCCAATTTATTAAAAAGGACCTATTTCGTGATCGCAATACGAGTCTCCGGGGGATGCGTTATGGTGGACTAATGGCCCTTCTTAGGTGCTGGAAGCATGTGACTTTGCCTGGTGCTTCAACCCATCCAAGGCAGCCGTTATCCCACCATAACGCACCCCCTGTCTTGCCTTACTGCTTAAATGTATGCTCCCTGAGCTGCTGCTTTTTATGCCCATTACTGTATCCTTGCAGTTGATAACTATATTATTGCAGTGTATGAAATGTAAGCCTTAGCTTACTCTATTTTGAGTTTTGCATGTTTTTACCTTCCACTCTGTCCTCCCCTGGGATGCTCCTGTAAATGAGATTTTTTTGTTCTGTTTTACAATTCCGTAGGTCTTTCTTAAATAAATGACTAAATAGATTAATTAAGGTGCAACTGCACATCAGAAGACAATGCACAGCCCTTTATATTATTCAGACTCTGGCTGCCCCCACCTCCTTATGAGCAGAGGATCACTGGTGAATAAAAGTGACTATGCCTTTGTGCCTTGGATGGCTTCGGAGTTTGAAAAAGGACCATTTCTCGCCTCATGTACGGTACATGGCAAGCTAATCTGCCATTTACTTAGGCTCATCTTTTTTTTACATGTTACTTGATTTACATGTGGCTCAAAGCGAGATTCCTTAATGTTCTTTCTTTTCATATAGCCTTCATTTAGCTTCTCCAACTTTCTATTTTATGTGTAGTAGCTTGCTCTTCATAAATGTATTGCAATACTAAAATCAACATGAGAGCCTCCACCTGAAAATCATGACCAGTAATTTTTCCAAATTTGAAGCATGAACTCAGTTTCCCGGTGACCCACTTTCTCCTTACGATTACGAAAAGCAAAGAACTTTACTCCCGTGTTTTACTCGAGATGTAATTTGCTTGTCAAGCATGTAGCTCATTCGGTACAATATCCCCCGCTTGACATTTGCATAATCAGGTTCAGGCTGGCAGCCTGTGCAACAGGTGCCAAAATTCCAGATGCAGTCAAACAAGATGCAAATCGCTGTGTATGCACAGGATGTGTTGATGGTTGTTTTCCAGTCTGATCAAAAATGATTACGCATATCACTCCTTCAGAGCAGCTGCAGTTGGAGCTGCACAAAATGGTGGCTGAGGTTTCAGTTTGTTGCAGCCATGATCTGAATCAAAATCTCATTCCTGTTTTCATCAAATAAATGTTTTAATACATTAAATTGGGTGAGCTTTGTCCAAAGGCATTGTCCATTGTTTTTATTTTAAATGATACCAAAATCACAAATAACAAAAATAGTGACATAAGAAAAGTGACATGGTGTCGCAAAACTTTTTTTTTTTTTTTTGTGAATTGTATTTTTTGCACTGGTCGAACCAGGGCATCTCTCCGGAGTACCCACATGACCTCTGCTTCTACTCCCAGCCTGAAACCACCCTCCTACCGGTCTCCCTCCCAGTCCTACGGACTCATCCAGCCCCCCGGACCACCCCCCAAGGAAGGCCCCCCTCACCTACCTGGTGGCCTGCCTGGAATTAGAGGGACAGTCCTGGGCCAGGTGAAGAGAACAAAAGATCCGGTGAAGGGTTGGTCCGGCAGCAGGATGTGGACAATGGTCCCCGGGGTCTCCTTCACCTTCACTGGTCCATTGGGGGTTTTCCTTAGTGTTGCTCCCTTCAGAGCACGGACGTGCAATGGCATCCGAGCACCTACATGCCGACATCCACTGCCGTTCCACCCCCTAGTAGTGGCACCACTCATGTAAGGCTCCCGATCGTGTCACAAAATGTTGAGTGTAATTTTTAATACAGAACAGAGTGCAGCTGAGCCCACCAATTTACTGGCGGCCAAGCAGCATCTCTTCATAAAGCGACCTAAAGACTTTTACTGTGGTGGGGGGCATAAACCAATGCCTTCGTTATATGACATACTATATTCAAGAAATAAGATACTTGTAAATCAACTAATAAATATTCTATTTGTGTTTTCTGACATTTTTCTAGAAATCATTTGTTTGATTTCTAGTCCTTTTGTAATTTATTAATCTGGAATGAGTTCAAGGCTCAATTTTCAAACGTCTGAGAATGCCGCAAGCACCAGGTGCACCAGTCATTTGCTGCACAGGGCTCAAGGGCATTCAGGGCAGACCACAGTCTTCAAACATTAGTGTTAATGTTTAAAGGACCAGATTCTGGTCTAACTTTGGAGACACTTTTACGGGGCTTGAGCCACATCTTCGGCACAAGCTTCTGTAAAGTGTGGAAATGGTCACAAATGTGCCCAATGTACTAAACTCGGGTGCAGTTGTGGCAACGGGGTTTGGCACACAGCCAAGTGTAGTGGTGGTGCAGGGCTTGGTGCAAGCCCTGTGCCACTCTTTGAAAATCGAGACCCAAGTCAGAAAGTGTCAAAGTGCATGCTGAATTCACAGCTCGGTATGTACCAGTAAGCTTTGCTTTTGTTACTGGAAATACTTTGTAAGACAAGTGTGTTGCTATTTTATTCTTCAGTCTAAAATAATATTTTTTTTTATTATTCTTATTTATCTGCCTGCTGCGGCAACTACCGGCGGGGGCATCCAGCCGCCGGCTCTGCCTGCCGGGAGAGCACCAGGCTCACTCACATGATAGGGGATCCGGCACGGCCGTCGCCGATCCACTTGTGGGTTTCCCCATACCCTATCCAGCCAGACTGGCTCGGGACCCCCCCAGTGCGATTCCACGTGAGTCCTCTCGGCGATGCAGGGCATCAGGCTGCACGGTCACCCCCAGCCATTTCCATTTTTTCTCCCATTGGGAGCGCAGATGTGCAATGACATCTGCGCACGTGCATGCCGTCTGCTGCGCCCCCCCCCCAGTCACACCAGAGCAAGTGGTACCCTGGGCGCCCCTAGGGTTGCTGCAGCGCGGGTGTGGATTCTCAGGCCTCCCAGGACTAGGAGAGAGCTGTCTCCTGATGCTCAATCCTAGTCCTCCTGCCGACCCCCTCCCGACAACCCGGGCTCATTCCCGAACCTGGGCAGCTGGCGTAGCGTGAGGTGTGGCGTCCAGCGCCTCAACCCTCAGAGCCACCGGGCCGGCCTAAAATAATATTTTTTAATTAAAAAAAACACAAACAAAAAAAAAAAAAGCGTTAAAGAGAACATGCTCTTTACAAACACAAAGCATCATCTTTGGGAAGTCAGGCTGCTGTCAAATTTCCCGGCGGTGAGAACGTACTGAAGAAACACAAAATTACACAAATGGTAATAGTGCAAAGCATCATGGGAAGTTTATGCAAATCACATGCATGGTTGCATATACCTTCCATGATGTGTTACAAAATTACACATACCCCAATAATGTATTTTTTTTTTTAAACCTGGATTTCTTGCTAGTGTCAATGCCCTTCATGGGTAGCCCTTGCATCAGTGCTTTAATGCTGTGGTTCTTCATCTTTTGGGTAACATACTGCAGTTAACTTGTGTAATTTTAAAGAAAGGACTGTGAAAACAAAGCTACAAACCACAGTGGTCAACATTAACAGATCTGGTGCCCGTTATTCAAAATCGTGCAACGTGGATCACAAAAACTTTGCGTTGCACCTTGCAATTGCCCAGGTGCCCAAAGATGCTATATTTAGTGGAATAGTACACCGGCACTATTCGACTAAATGTAGGGCTGTAGGCCCAGCACTAAGCCACTTAGCGCTGTTCTGACAGGGATCCTGAAGTATGTTGCCAGAATGGACAGCACCGGAGCATTATTTGCAATATTCAAAGGGACTAATGCAAATAAAGCCATTAGGCATGCAAAGTGCCAAGGGGCCATTTGCATACGTAGTGGGGCAGGTTAGTGTGGTGCTACCCCCAAATTGCCCAGTCCCAGTCATATACACATATCCCTGGTGCTAGTGCTGCCCCCCCCCCCTGCGCAATTGCGGCCCATTCTATAAAATAATACTATCCCTAGAGCTAGTGTCCCTCCCCACCGACTGCCACCCCATTCTGTAAAATAAAAATATCCTTGATGTTGAGGTTCTCCCCAATTACCAGCCCTGGCTGAAATAATAATATCCCTGGTGCTAGTGGTAACCCCTCCCTCCGATTTTAGCCCGGCTTAAATAATATAATCCTGGTGCTAGTGGTAACTCCCCCACTGTCAGCCTGGAGTCAAATATAAAACCTCCCTGGTATCCATGGCTGCCCCCCGCAGCATTGGGCATACCCCCACTCACCTTTGTATTATCCATGGCTGTGGGAACATAAGGCGACTAGTACAGCCCTCTTCACAGCTCCTCGACCGGCCACCGTATGTACAGGCAGGGGCAGGCCTCTTATTTATAGAGCAGGGCAATGCGTCCTGTCCTATAAATAAGAGATACGCTCCCTGACTGTACATATGGTGGCCGGCTGAGGAGGTGCAAGTAGGGCTGTACTAGTCCTCTTGTGTTCCCACAGCGCCATAGATAATTTAAAGGTGAGTGGGGGTGGGTGATGCCCAGTGCCATGGAGGGACACCACATGATACCAGGGAGCTTGTTTTTTCACTTCCAGGCTGGCAATCGGAAGGAGGGGTTACTAGTACCAGAATATTATTATTTTAGCCAGGGCACAGCAATCGAGGAAGGACCTGCTATCAGGCGGTATTATTATGTCAGCCAGGGCTGGCAATCAGAGAGAGAGAGGGGTTACCACTAGCACCAGGGATATAATATTATGTCAGCCAGGGCTGGCAATCAATGGGGAGGGGGAAACCACTAGCACCAGGGATATAATATTTATGTCAGCCAGGGCTGGCAATCAATGGGGGCGCCACCAGCACCAGGGATATAACATTATGTCAGCCAGGGCTGGCAATCGATGGGGAGGGGGAACGACAGCACCAGGGATATAACATTATGTCAGCCAGGGCTGGCAATCAATGGGGGGGGGGGCGCCACCAGCACCAGGGATATAATATTATGTCAGCCAGGGCTAGCAATCAGAGGAGGCAGGTTACCACTAGCACAGGGATATTATTATTTTTACAGAATAGGCCGGTGATCGGCAGGGGGTGCCAGGGACCACAGGGGGCAGTTGTGCTCCCCCAGAGGCCAGCCAGCTTAGTGGCTGCATTACTTCCAGCAGCCACTAGGGTTGTCCGGAGTCAAGTTGGGGTTTTGTTTGGCAGCATTTGTGCTGTGCAAAAGGACCGCACTAAACCCTTTTGCGCAGCGCAATACCGCTGAATGTGGGTTAGTGCACATATTAATGACTATGCCCCTCCTCTTGCCAGCATGCATACATTACATTTTGCGCAAGCACTAACCCTCTTTGCCTGCGCAACAGCCCCTTTTGAATATGGTGATCCAGTGCAAAACCCAGGTTTGCGCAGGCAAAGACCTGTTAGTGCCTGTGCAAACTTTTGAATATTGGGCCCCTGATCCTCAGAGATGCTAAGATTTGTTTTTATATTGCTTTTTGTAGTTGGACATTACATGCCCCATCCTTGGGTTAGGGCACACATAGCTTTCTCCCAGCTCTGTGAGCTGCTGTTCCTGCCATTCCCATCATCCTTTCCCATGGAGTTGGCCCCATGAGTACTGTCGGCCACCATCTTCACTGGCCCCATGTTCTGTTCTCCCGTGTTTCACCTTTTGACCACCGTACTTCCCTATTTGGCACCATGCCATCTCACAGACTACACCAAGTCTGTTTTAGCTTGAAGGGTTTGACTGTCTCATTACTGCTTGCTGGCAGGTCTGGTTTTTGACATACTGCTGCTCCATACGGACACATCTGTGTTGCCCTTTCACTCCTCTCATTGTCCCTGCTTCTCCGTTCTCCCTTCCACTCCACATCGAACAAACTTGCAGGAATACTCAAAAACCCAGGGTGACAACATAATTTGGATACAAGGGTGTGCCTTGCACGTTCATAGGGCAAGAGAACTGTGAACCAAAAGTGAGCAGTTCTGGTGCCCTAAGGACACAAAAGGCAATACTCGTATCCATAAGATGCCCTCCTGGTGCCCATATACACTTAACATAGTTTTTGCTTTATAAAAATAAATGTTTTGCAGTCTCTTACTGTGCATTGTGAGTGGCAGTAGCCAGAAGCCCATTAGGCAGGAACAGCACCTGAGACACTCTTATGGAAATAGGAGTACCCCACATGCACCCGAAGGAAGCACTGTAATTTGACAAGAGCATTGTACAATGCTCTCATGGTCTATAATCTTGTGCATAGGACTGGAAAGAGAATAACGAGAGCTACTGAATGGAAAAAAGAAATAAAAATAAAACCTACTTTCTCAGCATAGCAATAATATTCAGTTTCACTGCACATGCAGAAAAAAACAGAACCAAGAGGTGGCATTTAAAACGTAAATGCCGTAAGCCACAGCTGATGTGTTTTAGTTTAGCCCAGCTACATACACAGGTATATGAGCAGTAGATTCTCATATGTAATGCTCTGAAGCATTTTAGAATGTTTCCCAGTCATTAGTTTGTTTTCCAAACTGGCATCTATTTTTGTAATGTATGAACAAATCAAACAAACAAAAAAACATTTTCTTTACTATTTAGAATCCTTAATACTCAGAATATATGGCTATGTAGTTCTAAATTAGTATTAAGGTATGGATGTGCTGTGCTAGCCCACACAAAAGTGGAAGAGAAACAAAAACAGAATCTTCTTGCAAGGTAAAGATGATACCTTTACTAGGCTAACAAAAAGTTATAGATGCAAGCTTTCGAGACGTAGAAGACTCCTCTTCAGGCATATGACCTGAAGGAATATTATCTGAGGGAATATACTTCAGGAAGAGACTTACAGGCCTCGAAAACTTGTAACTAACTTTTCGCTTGCCTAATAAAGGTATTAATCTTTACCCATCGGAAAGATTTTTTTTTTGTTTCTCTCCTAAATTAGGACTCGAACCCCTGGGTTCTAAAAAGAGTTCTAGTTTCTTTGGAACTAGTTCTACAAACCTTGTCAAGTGTTTGCCATGTAGGGAACTGTCTGTGGTACACTGGAATTTGTACTTTGTTATGATACCATGTTATTTGTCCTTGTTGTCATGATTTGTTTTGTTCTGTTATTGTAATCCCACTGTCTCTTCCCCCCAGGATGCATCTGGAAAGGAGCATTAGCTCGGTATGCCTTTCTTGGTGAAACTTTTAAATAAATAAAATGCTGCCATTATACTGACCCTCCAGACAGCCTCCATGCTTCTCCTGTGCCTAACGCCACCTCTGCTTGCTGTCTGAACCAAGTGAACGTAATTCGACTGGTTTTCACTTTGCCTGCTGCGGCCCGCAATGCTTGCCCAGATGAACTTTAAGTGGGAAGCAGGGCCCCTAATAGTGACGTCATAGAAACAGGATTACACCATCACTTCATGCTCAAGAGGCAGACACAAAAGTACTGTAAGGCAGCAATTTCCTGTCTGAATACAATGACTGACCATAACAAATAGGGAGACAAAGGAAGCAGAAGGTCCATATTTAAGAAACACCATCAGACTCCAGTACACACATTTCTATATGCCTTTCGATCTTTGTTTCTGCCTATATCTACAGTATCTTCTTCACTCTCTATAAAACACGTCACGCTATCTGTCGACATCTCTACCCACCCTGGCCAGTACTGCCCCAAGAAAAAAGTGTTGCAAACCACAGATCGAATACTTTGGTTAGTGACCGTTTCCTATCACATTTGCTCATCGAGCAAATGAACACACCTGTTGCCTTGGATGAGGACAGGCTGTGACCTTTTGACCCCATGGCTCTGGAACTCTGTTATTTTCTCTGGCCTCCCATTTGTTAGCCTGTGGCCATTTTCAGTCCGCACTGCTTTGTCACTTTGTAGTCTGTCTTGATAGAGGTTGTCGAGGGTCATGCTTAGGTTGTGTTCTAGTGCACCGAGGTCCATGTCATTATCTGGTAAGACAAAAATACTTCAATTAAAATTTCTATTTTTCATATTTTGGGTCAGCAGTTAACTATTCAAAAGCCAAGGCACCTCAGCACAAATGGACTGAGGCAAGGTTTACACGGAAAGGGCATTAGCCATAAAGCCAGATTACAGTAAAATTGCACATGTCCCAATAAGTCAATGCATCGTGGGAAGTATATGCAAATTACCATGCATTCTTTAATGGTGATTTGCATACATGTCCCATGATGCTTTGCATTATTTTGATATCTGTGATTTTGTATTTCTTTGAACTAGTTAAACCACCTGTTTATATATGGAGAACATTTTGCACGTCTGCTGTGTGTCTTTTGATTCCATTTCCAATAGCCCTTTTGCTCCTGTCTTGTAAGATGCCCCCTTTTACCTGTTTTCACTCTGTTTTACCAGGTTTTTTTCTATGTGAAGGAATTATAATAAGTATAATTAAACAGAGCTGCTGCAGGATTTTTCACAAAGAAGCAGGTGCAGTTTCTGCAGGACAGTATAATCAACAAGATTTCATATGTGAAATCGTGGGTGATGAGATTTCAAATGTAACGTCATAGAGTTGGCTGAACAGTTTTTTTTTTTTTTATTTGAAATGTGTGTCGCATAAGCTTCAAGAGCATAAAATGCCCATTTTCAAGGAGGACCCAAGGTGAACAAGAATACAGAGTCATAACAAAAAGAAATAAATACAAGATGAAATAAAAACATCTACACAATGAATTTGCAAAACTTGGAGACAGCAACAAAGAAAATCGCATACAAAGGAAAAGTACATAATGAATTTGCAATACAACCTTTTTTTTTTTTTTTTTATACAAACAAAAATGTGAGTCAACATATCAGGGTGCTGGCCCCTTTGCAACTTCCCACCTCGTACTACTACTGAACCAGTGACAAGATTTCAGTGTTAGCAAACAAGATTTATTTTTTTTTTTTAGTTAATCCTTTTTCTGCCTTGGCCCCCAGTCTGCTGTCCGAATTCCTCCAGCTGCCATCCAGAGGACCCCCAGCTCCCATTCAGACTGCTCACAGCTCTATGCCCATGGCTAGGTGGTGGAAAGCCCCCCCCTAAGCTCGCCCACCAGGACCTGATCCAGTAACATGCCCCGATGCCCTTGGAACTGGGCGCCCCACATGGAAATGGCCATCAAGCCACCGTAAGCGGCCGCCATTTTCCCCATTCTGGTCCCCTTGTGAGTGGGGCATGCAATGATGCCAATGGATGGGGTGTGCATGCTTCCACATGTGCTTCTCCTGGCGCCATGCCCCATCTCACCCCTTGTGTTGCCTGGACCAATCTATCACCCCCAGCCTCCGCTAGAGGCCACTAGCGCACCGGCAGCTGCACATCCCCACCCCGGAAAGGGAGAGCAGCCCATCGGATGCTCAATCCTTCTCCTCCCCTGCTGCCACCAGATGAGCCAGGCTTATTCTCGAACCTGGGTCACCGGAATGGCGTGAGGTGTGGTGTCCAGCACCTCAACCCTCAGCGCTACTGGGCCAGCAAACGGGATTTTCTTAGGACACCGAAATCTCATCTGCAGACACTGAAATTTCGTTGGCCATTTTGTGCTGCATAAACTGCACCAAGCCCTGTATTTGAACACACATTATTTAACGTCACATTTCTTTCGACTTAGATGAAGTACAGTAGCATGCAACAGGCGCAGCTTCTCGACCTCATGGGACACTGGGAGCATCAGAACTAACCTCAGGCAAAACAACTTAAGCTCTAACATAGTGAAGATAACATGGAAGGTTTTATTTATTTTGCAGCTCATTTCCTGGTGCATCCCCAGGAGTGCAGGAGGTTACACAACTTGATCAGGGTCACACACTGTGCAAGTGGAGGTTGTGAGAATCAAACCCAGGTCTGCTGGATGTACCAAGCTCATTCACAGCTTGTTGCTCTAACCTCTAGGCTACATGGAGCATGCTATAACACAAATTACTTAGAAACAAAAATTAACAACAGA